>CM034053.1:7945646-8580980 GCA_019804595.1 Bruguiera parviflora | reverse complement strand
TTTAATTGTTAGGAGGTTTAATAAGTTGTGAATTATAAAATAGGAGTAGCTCATCTCGCTCTGATAAACACCATATCCCCTTCCCAAAAATCAGTCAGCAAAATATTTTTCTGGTTAAAAGAAATAAAAAACCAAAACTGTGATTAAAAAAATCGTAGTTTTTTTAGTGAAATTCAAAGATAAGAGCGACACCAACCAAAGCCCAATCCGTCTTATTTTTGGAGTAATGAATAAGTAAAGGGCCCAACCCAAAGCCCATTAGCGGAAAAGCTTATTTTTGATTGGAAAGCAAGTGCCTATTCACAGGGCTTTTTTTTTTTTTTTTTTTGTCCAATCCAAAACCAGTCAACCGGGAACAAAGGGTCCGGCAATCCAAAACCCTAAACCCAGAATGCTCTCCGCTACAAGGCCCTTCTCATTGAAATCTTCTCATTTGTTTGCGTCTCTCGGATTTTCCACCAAAACCCAGATGGATTCTCTGCCCGGGAACCTCCACGGACCAATTTTGAACTCTGCTTCTCGTTCTCCGGCAAGAAATGTCCAACTCAAAGACGTCGGTGATGGGTGTGTTCTAACATTGAAGGAATGGCAGGGATGGGGAAGTGTGTCTCCGGTGCCGGCAAAGGTTGTAGAGATTGTTCAGGATTTTAAGTCTTTGGAGAGAGACATTGACGCCCAGATGAGCTTTGGCGGCAACGGTGGCAAATTCCAGGTTGCTTTAGTTTTTCTTGCCTAATGTTTAAGTGGCAAATCCATTGAACCATGCTCTGATTAAAGTACATGCGCAGTGAATTACAAAGTTAGCCTCCAATGTGATTAATTTAATTTTGGCACGCAATTTCCAATCTTTTATGTTGGCTACATGGGTCTTCGTTTGTTTACACATCCTTCTTCCATTTTTATTATATTTTCCTTTGATCTTGTTCTTTCATTGATTGCATTATGATATTCTATTTTTGGTTAACTTATTCTTGGTTCAATTTGATGGGTTTCCCATGCTAGAAAGCTTATTGTCCCGTCTTGTCATATTTTATTACGAATTTCAGGGATTTTTTAAGGTTCAAGAGGATAAGAAACACCGAGCAACATATCAGGCTTTAGATGATCCCGAGGAAAAGCTTCGGTTCTATGCAGCTAGACAGATAGCATGTCGTTTGCTTGGGAGTAGAGGTTACCTTTGTCAGAAGGTACATGATTAGTTATCTTCGGTACACCTATGTTACAATGGGGTTCGATGTGTTTTGCTTTTCCCCTGTCAGGTTTTCGAAATCCTCTTTTGTTCTTCCCCTTCCTTTTGTTTTTGTTTTTTTTTTTTTTTTTTTACCTTTTTGTCAGTTGTGGCCGAGGCCTGGCCAAGGTGGGTTGTCAAAGACTTGAAGGGGTAGGCTATAGTGTAATTTTTGTTAGGGAGGCTATTATGGATGCCTAGAAAAGCATTGCTGATGTCTTGCGAGCAAACAAGCATATCCTTTTTAAATGTATCCTCCTTGTTTCATGTATTTATCCTTTGATTTAATTGGAATTTTAGTAATTTTGCAGTGCTGGCTTCCACTTGAAGTGGATTGTATGTGTTCAAAAGTTAGGTCGTGCTCTTTATGGCATGGCATCCGTTTCTGGTTGTATATGCATCCAAAGGTCAGGGCCTTTTGAATCATCTATATATACAACTTCTGAATGAAATTGTCTTATGACAAATCACATGTCCAACCGACCTTTTGCAGGATTTTCTGAGACAAAACAATACTGGAAAATTGTTGTGGCAAGTATTTGGAGTTCAGTCAGCTACTTTATGTCTTTTTGGTATTGCTGAACATGAGGAGATCATGCGAAATGCTTTTAAACAAGCAGGTTAGTTCTAATCTATGCTGATATAATCAATAAACTTATGAACTAAGAGCCAAAGGAAGAGGGGCAACTTTTCTGTTTCCTTAGTAATCAGCTGTTTGGTGGTTTAAAATATTATTGTAAATGTGAGCTGGAATTTGCTTTTAACACTTAATTTTGAGATAAGATGATATATGATCTGTGATTGTCTTTCATTTAGGCTCTCATTTAATTTTCTATGCAGAGGTGGCTCTTTGTCTCTGTGTGTGTGTGTGTATATTTCATGTGTGTGGTGTATGTACCTGCTAAATGCTGCACCGGAACATGCAGAATAACTTAACGTGTTTAATGGCACTGCAGGAAAGGACAAGGTCTGGTGTCTTTATCCCAACAAAAATGCAGTGACCAAGTCAGTTCAGGAAGCTTTTGGAAAAGAGTTTTCAGCTGATCTAGAATGTGATGCCACTGTGGTACTCTTTCTTGCGGGATTAGGGGATACTTTACTTATTTCATCTTTTTAGGTGACAATTTTCTATGTTGGATGATGAAGTTGATTGTTGGAATCAGCATCACCATCTTATACCTTGTTTCTTGGGCATCTTATACCTTGTTCCTTGGGCCTACTCTTGACAAAATAAAACCAGTAAACTGAAAAACATAACTATGGTATAGATTCTTACTAGAATGAAACAGATGACCAATTATAGTTCAGTGTTAAACAACCAGCTGCAAAATTGTATTTTTCCTCATTAAGAAGGCATAGCCAAATCTAGGAGAATGTCATTGAAAGGAAGTAAACAGCTAAGCTAGAAAACTGAATACAGCAATCAAGTTATGATACACTGGTCCACTGCAGACTATTGTTTTCTAAATGCAGCAATGGGAAGTTATAAGATGTCAAAAACAGAGATGTATAACTACTTTCTCAGTTGTGAACCTCTTTCCTTCTAAGTCAACTAGATAATAACTATCTGGTGAATTGACTTCACAGGACAAAGAAAATGAAACCATCAATTTTGTTTTGATTGATGGTACATGGAGCAATTCAGCTGCGATGTTTAGGCGTTTAAAGGTAATGCCGTAAAGCGCTTTCCTTTTCTTGTTCATTTGATTAGTTGGAGGTAACTTAAATGAATTTTTTAGTTTAGATGCTTCCTACCAATGATTTCATGCGCTTATCTTCTGCATGCCAACTGTCAAGATATGATGAAATCCGAATTTTCACTCTTTATTTTTTCGAAAAAAATCAATCAGCTATTGCTGATGTTTATTATTTGGACCTAACTTTGAGACCTACCCCTGATTGTTCCCTGCAATAGCATATCTGTGGCTTCAGTTGCTAGATGACGGATGAAGTTTTTTCAATGACTTGACTATACGTTGCATAATTTAGATTATTCATATAGTTTCATTTCAATGCCGGGTAAAAAGAGAGTTTTATTTGGGTACAAATGCACAACCAATGATTCTGTGACATTGCTTGTTAATCTCATGTGTCAGGATGCAAGAAATAATGTAGTCTCACACCTGCGCACATTTCTTCTTCACACAACTGTGCAGGAAGAAACAAAGTCACTTTGGGGAGAGGAGGATCTTCCTTGCATATCCCTGGTGAAAGGTGTATCTACAATGCACAAACTTCGGTGAGATGTAAAATCCTGTCACAAGTCTATTACAAGTAGCATCTATTCTTTTCATATATGTATTAGTATTGCTGATTCTCTCCCCTTTATCTCGTGTTCTCCCTTTGTTTCTTCAACATCAATTAACTAACAGCTTTTGTTCATAATCTTCCGAGAGTAGGCCCCAACCATCTTGGGATCGTACCTGTACAGCAGCAGCAGCCCTTGGTGTCCTTTCTGAGCTGCAACTTCTTCCAAAATTCAGCTCATTTGGATTGGACGAGCAGGCTGAAGCATTAGAGGATGCTGTGGTTGTTTTGTTAGAAGCACTAACCACTCGACGCCTTAGGATGGGCCGGTCTATATCCCGTAAAGCGAGACACAATAGCGATATCTGTTGAGGGGTCAGCCAAAAAACATTCATCTTTCCTAGCAGGACCTAAAGTTGACAGAAAACATTTTTCTCATTGAAAATAATATTCAATGAAAAATACATCCTTGATCTGCCTGCCCCTTCGTGCTTAAGTGTTGAGAGATCTTCTTAACATTGATATGGTCTCTGTGTTGCAGGTTGGCTGCTATGCTTGTGATGGTAGTCATGCTAAACATCATAATAATCAGCAATCAAGTGATCTATATGGCTATGTGAGGTGCCCGTTCAAGGTAATTTTACATACCCTCAGTTTCACGAAAGCTTTTCGACCCTGTAGAGGAAAATCTATTTCTAGTGTGATTAGATTTTCAGATGAATTTGAGAACACGGTCGCCTTCTCTTGCGTAAAAAAACATTGAATTCCATGCATTTGCAGTCAGCTCAGCTCTGTGATCCCCCGCTGTTGCTTCAGAAATGCGACAGGGGAAAGTGGGTGTTCGGCGGTCTCAAGTCGGTGAAGATAAAAATATCTGCATGACAGTTTTTTTCTTTCCTTTTTACAATTTGAGGAATTTGTTTGACGTCCGTTTCGCTGTATAACTGGTACTTACTAAATTCTTGTCTAACCCAAATTACTCAGCGTTTCCTTCTCTCGGGGTTTCAATCCCCAAACAGTCTTATGAGCAATCTCACCACGCTTCTTCTCATTTTCTGGTAAGGTAGGGTTGGCATCTATAGTTTCGCTAGGAAAGATTGTGTTGAATACGCATTTCGAGGTAAATTGGATCACTACCCCGGAGTAAGCATGAGAGAGTCAATCTGACGACCTTGGATCACCTACAGGGTCGGACTAATTTCATCGGAAGCCTTGACGAGCATTTAAGCACGCAACAAAGTAGGAACAAATGTTTCAAAACACTAAGACTACAACCACTGGGAAGCGTTCTAGCACGCGGATTGTGAATACAATGAAGTCCCACGAATTGGGGCTTGACAGAACTTAATCCCGTTCTTTTTCTTCTGTTTTTTATTTGTTTCTCAAATTTAAATTGAAAGCATACCACTAGATTGAATTTTTCGCAAACCCATTTTAGGCATTGATCTTGGTTATTCATTTCCAGAAACGTCATCGTACCGTTGTCAATTCCAGGGAAGCCTGGAGAGCGCAGCATTATCGGGAATCGATTGCTCGCCGCGGCCGTTTAAAAAAAAAAAAAAAAATCGTGAAGATCAAATTCGATGAAACTGAGCAAGCACATCATGCAGACGAAGCATGTCTTAAGAGAAGCAAAACTCACAACTGTTGCAAAAATAACAGCTTTACGCGCTCCGCTTTCTGACTTGCACCTCCGCCGTTGATGTAACATTTTCCTCTCCTCCACTTTCTCCCCATTTGCCCAGAATTAGTAAAAAGTAACAGAGAGAGAAAAGGGGGGGGGGATTTATTTGTGGGCTAAAATCAAATCAAACGTTTTGAAACAAAATGGTAAAAAGATAAGGTGGCTAGACTGCCCGGGTCTGGGGAAGGGGTGGAGATCAATTGACATCTCCATAACAAAAACCCAAAAAAAAAAAAAAAAAAGGGAAGAGCGAAAGCAAAAAATAAAACAAAAACATAAAAATTTTTTTACAGGAAAAATTAAAGGGAAGAGGGATATGGGTTATGATCATAATTCATTGTTTTATCTAGTTTGCCTCTTTCTTTTGACCGGACTCGCTGCTTCTTCCTCATTCATTTCCTGTAAGATTATTTCTCAAAGTTTTTTTTCTTTTTTGTTTTTTTCCATTTAATTTGATTTTCTCATCCATGCTCACAATGGGATTCTTTTTGGTTTCTTTAAATGATTTTGTAATGCATAGATAATGCACTCGAAGCTCGTGGACAATCTGGCCGTAACCTTCTCCAGTTGAAAAAATGTAAGCTTTTTTATTTTTTTTTTTCCCACCCCACCTCTTTTTTGGCCATTGTTTCTTTTCTTTTTCTTTTTCTCTCGTACATTCTGATACACGTCTTTCTTGTTCTTGAGGAACAAGGCCATTCGTAAATATGGATCAAAGGAAAAGGGAAACACAAGAGAGAAACGTGATTATCTGTCGCGAAATTCTAGCATTTGGATGAATCAGAATGTTTCGATAATCACGTTTGGCGTTAAATATACATATTGGCACAAACGAAAGGGGTTTTCATGAATTGGATAGGAACAGAATCAATAAAAAAAACAGCCATTTTAATTCAGTTTTGTCTTAAAATGTTTAGATAAAAATATATATATATATATATATATATATATATGAACGGAATTTTGAATGATTTTCCAGTTAAAATATCATAATGCACGAATTTGAAACTCTCCAATGGGTACTTTCTGCTGCTAGTCTTTGAATTAATGAAAAACCACCTTCCAAACCCTAAATGTAAAACTCTTAGGGGATGTTAGATGTTCAAATCTTACCTTCCAAAAGTTGTCACGAAACGTGAGTTTTAATTCCGATGGACAAAAAAAAAAAAAAAAAAAAAAGACTATCAATTTGCTTGCCAATTGCACTATTTGCTTCTGCCCAATCTTCCTGAATCCAGGTTCTTGTGATGGTGTTCTCTCCTACCTCGTTAAATTTTGTGAAAAATTGCCGTGCACTGAAAATATCTGTCATGTTTGCATGACTCTCAATAAACAATTTGCCATTTTTGTCATCTATTTAAATAATAAATCATATAATAAAAATAATATTTTTCATTTATATATATTTCGTACCCATTTTTTTAAAATTAAATTTCAAAATCTCAAATATAAACGTTTCAATTTTTAATCACTAAAATGTGCACTAAAAAAAATTGATTGTTTTGCAAATATTTATGCTAACATATCTATTTATGCGTCTGTGTTTGTGAAAAACTTGGTTTCATCTTTCTCTCTATTCGCAGCCTGCAATGTGAGCTTTGAGAACATGGACTACAGCATCATCACAAAGAAGTGTAAAGGACCCACGTACCCGGCCGAGCAATGTTGCACAGCTCTGAAGGAATTTGCTTGCCCTGTGAGGGATGCCATAAACGACATGGAAACCGATTGCGCTTCGACCATGTTCAGCTACATCAACCTCTATGGCAAATACCCTCCTGGCCTGTTTGCCAACGAGTGCAAAGAAGACAAGAATGGTCTTGATTGCGAGCAATTGGAGAAGCAGTCGTCTGGTGGAGTTGACATTTCAACTCTTCCATCCTCATTGCTGATGCTTGCAACCCCAACTCTCGTGTTATTTCTCCGTATTTTCTAGATTAATCGGAATTCTTACATCAATGTATCCTCGTGTCCTAAGCTCTCGCAATATCTGAGGTCCGACGGCTCATAGATGTACCACATGTTCTTACGTTGATGTCTTCCTGTCCTGCAATCTGGCACTATTCGAACTCCGGTTCTCAAAGTGACACTCTCTCATTTTTAACGCTGTGCCAGAGTCGTGTTTGGCTTCAAAATCCATGGCGGAAGGTGTGGTGCCGTGTGAATCAGTTAAACTGAAAGACTACTAGTATGAGTAACCCTCGTCAGATTTGAACTCAAATCCTTCAATTTGAACGTGACAAGACAGTAAAATTCCTAGAGTTGATGACCCAAACATTGAGTTATCCCTTTCAAAATTAAATTTTCTAAATTTTAGTAAGGTCCTTGTAAGAAGAAGTAAAGAACACATCTATTTGCAATTTCAACCCGGCCACCACTGCCAAAAATGAAAATGAAAATGAAAATGAAACACTGCTTTACCCTCGATCATCATCGGCTGTGGATCCTTTCCGGTTGACGGCGATAATGAGCAGATTGGACCAGAATAAAGTGTTAGAATTTTAAATATAAATATATAAATTATATAATGTGTAAATTATGTAGTTAATATATATATATATATAAGAAAATAAATAATATAAAAATAAAAATAGCTTATAAATTTAATATCTTAAATTAAAATATAATATTAAATTCATTTACTTATAATCTCACTCTATTTTTTATTTTAATTTTGAATTTTTGCATTTCCCAACACGAAGCGGCTCGGGGAATCGGAAGGAATAGAAGCACACCGCTTCCTCTCGCATACAAAGGCAAGGCCCCACGACACGGGAATCGCTCTCTTCTATCGGCATTCTCGAGAAGGCTATGATTGTAAGTCGGCATGTCCACCGTATGACTGTAAGTCGTAGCAATCGTCCTTCAACACGCCAAATTCGTCAAATTAAATACAATCCTTTCTAACTTGACAAAACGAAGAAAAGAAAATAAAAAAGAAGAAGAAGTCTATCGTGTAATTTTTCTTGCTACGCCGTATCCAAAAAGATTCTTTTTGGAGTCAAACGATCAAAAGGCATCCGTAATGTTCCACCGAGAGCGAATAACAACAACTTGCGGCGTATGCTGCTTGGACAATGATAACAGGGACCCCTTGGTTTCCTATTGCCGATTCAATCTCCACACTGAATTGCTTTACAATCAGAATCTCAATGGAATTTAAATATAATCAGATGGGTTCCATGCAACGAACTCCTTTTTTTTTTCGTTTTTGTTTTTTTTTTTGAAATTTCATGTTAAATTATAGTTCACGGAATACATCCTTAACATAATCCTTACGAGTTCTGTAAACCTTGGCCATTTTGTTTGTCCGTCACCACAATTTTCAAATTACAAGAATTTAGTTGAATTCTTTTCCATTGTAAATCGAAAATTGCGATTGAGTGTGTCGAAATACGGTTAACCAACTTGTTAAATTGGATCGGATTTTGCAATTTCTTCCGTCTGCAATATCTCAACGTGACATGTGCGTGCAAGGTATAATTCTCACACTTGAAAAAATTTTATTAAAAGTGATAAAACTAGTGAATGTTACCAAAAATAATTAATGAGAATTGACTGGATTATCTTATTTAGGCATCTCTGGTTCTACGTTAATATTTTAAATTTTGACATGCATTTCACGTCCAAGTCCGTTAAATTCATTTTACTAACAGAACAATCCCACTCACGTATGGTTGTCGACCCAAATCTTAATTATAATCGAGATGCGCCTAGCACGATTTGAATTAAAAAAACATGTCCGTGGCTCCGAGATAGCCTAACTAGCTTTTAAAAGCTCAAGAGCTTTATTTTTAAAGTCTCGTGTTCTAGAATCTCTTGAAAAAATTGTTAAATTTACGAAAGTAAACACAGCTATCATACTATTTTTGAAGAACTTCTTGGTCCAAAGACTTGAATTATTGGGTGAAGACTTAGGCGTCCGACGAGGGTTATTCACCGGACCACATGGTTTGGCAAATGTTGGCATTGGATGTCCGGCAAACAGATGGCTCGAATCTGGCACTTTTGCCTTTCGACTCTTATTGATCCAAAGATACCCTATTTCAGATTATATATATATGTGTGTGTGTGTGTGTGTGTGTGTGTGATTACATTTACGGAAAGGGTACAATTTTCTGTAACAGTTTAACACAAACACATGTCACTTTAGGGGAGCAATCAGTGTCTCACGTTTTGTTGGGGGGGGGGGGGGGACTCGGCAATAAGCTATGCATATATTAAATCGAGCAAATGCAAAACAAAAATGGGTTTAAAAGGAACACAGAGGAAGTGAGCATAAAATTCCACGTCTCTTAACACCAAAAGAGAACGACCCAACATCGTGGGGTGAAGACTGAAGATATCATTAGCGATCTTGACTTAAAATTTATGTGATTATACAAAATAAAAGTCAAAACTTTCTTTAATGACTATATATGATCTGTCTATCCGAAGGGAATGACTAGCTGAAATCAGCGAAGAGGGGGGAGGCCCCGGAGCCCGAAGAGGAATCTCATCTCATCTCATCTCATCTCATCTCATCTATGAGCAGTGACCAGAGTTTCAATAAACCTTAGCCCATCAAACCTCGGTGCAAATTTATCCGCGGAAGATGACCTTTGGTGATCTTTGCTTGATCCAGATTCCTAAAAGAAATCGACGGCAAAGAAATTGTCTTAAACTACAGAGAATCAATCATACACCCAAAAACAACCGCCACATATTTAAAATAAAAAAATATAAAATACAAGTTTTTTATAAAAAAAAATGAAAAGAAAAGGACAGCTAGAACGTTTGGTCCGAGAGCGGTGCTGGGATGAAAAAGATTGGACAATCACAAGGGCAAATCTCGGGAAATAAAAAAAGAAAAAACCCAATATTTCTGAGAAGAAACAATCCTGAGAAAAAGAAAAAAAGAAAAAGGCGTGTTCTTTAGAGATTCCTAGTTCGTGGTAATGAATGGGCACGGACTTCGAAGGACAGAGCAAAGGCTCTGTCCAAAAGACTTCAAGAAGGAAACATGTGATCCAGAGAGAGAGAGAGAGAGAGAGAGAGAGAAACGGAGAGAGAGAGAGAGAGAGAGAAACCCAGAAGGTTTTCAAAGCTTACCTCGCGAGAAAACTGGATACTTGAGTTACCCACAAAAGCCGGATTGGAACAAGAAGAAGAGGAAGAAGAAGAAGAAGAAGCAGAGATTGCAGCAGCGGAAGCTGCAGCGACGGATGCGGCGGCAAACAAACCCGATTTCTTCATTTTCTTGGAGATGAATGAAACGCCGAAGGTATTCAGATGCCAAGAATCTGGTGCAGACCCCAAAATTCTGAAAATTTAAGAGAATGGGCTTTTTTTTTTTTCTTTTTCAATTTCTTTAGTGTGGTGCGGGAAGCCCGAGGTCACTTACGGGTTATATAGGCCGTCAAGCGAGAGAGAGAGAGAGAGAGAGAGAGAGAGAGAGAGAGAGAGAGAGTGGAGAGGAGAGAGGAATAGAAAGAAAGATACTTGGCCTCGGTTGCTTGAAGCGTTTATGCGGCAATTGTCCCCATCTGTCATTACTGAAATTACGATTTTGACTCTCGGAATTCGGCTTAAACGGAATCCTCGCTGCCTTGCTGTTTACCAAATTACCCTCCGGATAGCTCCTCCGGGTCGCCGCCTTGAATATTATTTCGCTCCATGGCTAAACTGGTGGATTGGTGCAATCGTTTTCTGCTTTTAGTTGCCTCGAGGAAATAGAAGTGATTTGAGCCCAAAAAAAAATTAAATATATATATATATATAACTATGATTTTTGAATTTTATATTTGTAATTTTATTTTTATATAATTTACAATAAAAGTTATTTTTTTTTCCTTACATTACTCTCACCTCAAAAATAAATAATCGTGTAATTAATATCTTATTAAAAAATAATACTAGAAATTAAAACCAAATATCATCTCTATGTATTTTGCAATATTAGCACTACTTACCATTTAATTGTAAGTAATAGAGTAATTTTTTCATTACAATTTGACTCCGTTGAAATTATAAGTTAATAATTTAATAATATATCCATGTGATTATATTTAAGGTAAATTTAATATAGAATTTAAACATATTTTCATAGAAAAGAAGTTTAGAAGTAAAAAAGTTTAGTAAAATAATTGATATTAAAATTTTAAATAAGAGAACCAATAAATGTTATTATTTTAATATTTTTTATAATTATTATATATTCTAATAAATATAGTTATAGAGTTACACTACTTAAACATTTAATAGAACTGATGGGTAGAGAAATATTAAAAAACTTCCAATGAATCCAACCGAACCGAAATGTCTAACGGCTCGACTTTATTTCTTCGAGAATGCATCCTTCGTTCATTTGTCAGATTCGGTCATATGGAGTCAAATAATTCTCGCGAGGAAAAGAAGTCAAAATTAAAGGGCAATATCGTCAAGGTGGCGTTTTGTTCTAGAACCTCATTGCGATATAACTGTAGGGGTGGGGGGCATTTTCGTAAATGAAGTGAATAGAGGGTTCCCGCGGCTGATCGGTGTTGTGCGGGAGCTCAGTCCTGATTCCCAAGTGGCTGATATTTTCAAGCCGCAGCCAATTATGGCTTGACAAGTGTATGGTCCAGATGAGACCACGAAAACATCTCCCGCGCTACGAAGTTACCATTTCGATACGTTTGGGAACTTGGAATAATCCTTACCGGTAGAAAACTGGACCTGCTGAAATGCCAAATTATCCAGGGGAACTTTGGCGTGTGGTTCAAGACAAAAATTCACCCAGTCCAGGTCTTGTTCCGTAAAACGCAATTAACCGGTCCAAATTCGAGCCCCATTTTCTGCTCAATTTAATTGTTTCTTTCGGAGCAAATTAGGTTCGATGTCAAAATAATATAAAACGTATACATAAATATTATATATTAAAAAAAAAAAAAAGGTTAACGTTATCAATACTCTCTGGTTGAATCACTGACCGAATGAGTAGACATGAGTGACGAGGTGTACAACCCCTGACTGAAGGGCGCTTTTGCCTGGTAAACAGACGATTGTATACACCAAAATAGCCGAATGCACAAAGACGAACCGTGACAAAGACAACGTTTGATGGTCGAACACAGCCCAACAACACACCCCAAATGCATCAAAACAAGAATAGTTCCGAGGGCAGAGTTGTCCTGTTGCCTTGCACTGGCCTAGGACACGGACCAGCGATTTTTTTCCCCGGTGTGTGGTCACACTCGGTCGACAGAATGGGTGATCATGTGGCTCACGGCATCGTCCAACAAAAATCTACCGTCTACCCACTTAGCGTGCGAACTAGTCCATTTTTAAGTGGCCGTTTTGGTCGGTTCTTGTTTGGCGCCGTTGCGTAGTTGGGGACTTCTGGTCGTCTTGATTTTTGGATTTTGGAGAGGTCAGGCAAGACACCGCCCAAGTTTCCAGGGTGGTAAAGTCGTGGTGAAGTCCCCATCGCTGTTTAATGGTGTATCCATTTACAAGCAATGGTTCGAAGGCTCGGCCCGCTGGTGCCTAGCGAGCCTTTTGGTATAGGTACATATTCGATTCAAGAATCCAGGGAACAGGATGTGATGAAGTGGTAGATTGACTTTGGCTGCCTAGCATCGTCTCTAATTTTATCATTCCTTTTGCCTTCTTGATGTGATGACGTCCCCGGCACGGATGGCCAAGATGTCTAGATAACACTTTTGTCACCGTCAATTTTCCCAAATACCCCTTGCTGCGCCGTCATCTTACGTGCAACGATGAAATGAAAAACGGAAACACTGGTGATAGAACTGGCACGGGGTAGTCATGTTTAGCTCAGGAAGACTATTTTAATGCATACGGTACCAACATTTAGCTTTTTGCTACTGTAAGCATATATATATTCGTTTTTGATAAAAGGACTTCACAATAATTTGTGATCCATTGCCAAAAATGCATAACACGATGAAATGAAATCAGAAGGCGCACCTATGAAGCGAAGCTAGAGAAAAGATAATACAATGAATAAACTAACAGTCAAGTAATGCAAAGGACAGAGATCATTAGATACCACGCACCGATTCAGGTTGTTCTGGCAATGCTATAGATCGGGCGGTGAAGACCCGCTCGAATTTTCTAAATTATGTAAGCAGCTGAACCAGTTTGCATCAAACTGCTATCAAGTGGCCTAACACGGATTAATGACCAGCCGACACCTAGTTATTCTTAGAACAGCCTTGTTGTGTACTTGTACCAATTCTTAACACTGCCGTCAAGTGGCCTAACGCACAACTAAGCAATACATAGATGCTGTAAGTTTTCCTCGAGAAAAATACCACTAAACTGCACCTCTAGAACTGGGAAAAATACCAGCTAAATGGTTTTAATTAAAACGGATCGAGACAGAAGCTCATTGATAGATCTTAAAACTCATTTTCGACCTGCCTCACTACTGATCTTTCCTGTTGGCAGGAAATTAGAAGTACCAGAGCAAGGAATTGGATCCTCGAGACTCAGTTCTCAATCTCAAATCATCCAAGGTTTTCCTATCCACATCCTCTGTTATATGCAAGCAACATGCAGAAGAAAGAGCAGTGAAGCAAACAAAATGATCCACGTAAACTTTCGCGTCTACATCCAAGGTATTCCAAAGTAAATATGATTGTCATCGACATGGTATTTTCATAACACATGCGGCTGGGCTCAAATTAATCAATCAGTCAAACTTTGGTTAAAGAAATCATACATTTTTCTCCTGTGTGATCTCTTTCATCTAATCTTTTTCCGGTCAAAACCATGTCATCACTAAGCGTCCCACATGATCCACAAAACAGGAACCATAGAAGAATACACCATAAAAACATGAAACAGAATGTCCTTCCATGATCATCCATGTAAGGAACAACTCCATAAAACAGCAATAGCATCCAAGATCCATCATCAGTATTCAAATTCCCTTCCAAAGGATTAAGTGGCAAAGTTAAAGTTGGGCAAATGCAAAATTCAAACAGCGTTGTCGGATTGATTACCTCTGGTTTGATCAAGAAGACTTGATAGACTCAACAAACCCGCTACCCAGTAGCCTCTCTACATACTTGCCCAAAATATCCACCTCCAAATTCACCTTCTGCCCAATTTTCTTTAAAGGAATCACCACTTTCTGCTGTGTATAAGCCACAAGCATGAAATTAAAACAACCCTCTTCATCCCACACATCCACCACAGTCAAACTAGTCCCATCCACTGCAATGAAACCCTTTGGCACTATATACCTCAACAGCTCTCTATCCACCTTCACTTTCACCCAAAGTGAATCCCCTTCCGCCTCCTTCTTCACAATCTCTCCCGTACCGTCTACGTGCCCCTGCACGAAGTGCCCGCCCATCCGGGTCGTGGGCAGCACCGCCCGCTCCAAGTTCACCGCCGACCCGGGCTCCAGCTCTATTAGCGACGTTCTCCTCAGAGTCTCTGGGGACAGCCCCACCGTGAACTGTTGGTCGGTGAAATTCGTTACCGTTAGGCAAGTCCCGTTGACCGCGATGCTGTCACCGAGATTCACGCCTTCGAGAACGGTTTTGGCTCCGATTTTTATATCGAATCCGCCGTCTGCGGTGGCGCCCAGGTGTTTGACTTCGCCCATTTCCTCCACGATGCCCGTGAAGAGTGATCGGATTGTGGAAGTTGTTAATTGAGGCCTCTTTCTGGGTATCAAGGCGAGCTTTGCGGAGAAGAGAGAGACTGACTGGGGTCTAAAAATGGGGGAAAACTTGAGCTGCGATTTGAAGGAGATGAGATCGAGTAAGGCTTTTGACGGGGCTCTTGAGGGAGAGATTTTGGGAATTTTGTAGGCAGAAGCGCGAGAGACAGATAGTGCCATCTCTTCGTTTGTTTGGGAGATGCGGCGGCGTTGCGGAGCAGGAATTACGGCCGTCGGTGGAGAGATCAGCAGTGGTGCCGCGCGACGGGGTGGGTCGGGCGTTTTGTCATCTGTTTTCCGCATAAAAGAAGTAATTACTGAATATTCAGAACCAATCAGCTTGGGTTGGGCCCAATATCTGCCAACTTGGGCCACTCTAAAATCTGATGGGTTTAGAAATCTGGGCCCTGCACGACGCAGATCGCGGCCCATGCCAACACAAGTTTGAAAAAAGTATCGTGAAATGTGGACGGTGGGGGGCTCACGAGACGTTGAATTGTTTCATCGACGATTCAATATCCTTTTCAAAATCTCAATCTTTGGTTATTATCAATCATTAAAAAAAAAAAAAAAACTGACTTAAAAAAGAGTTAAAAAGATGGGTGAGAAACGGGGGGCTCAACTCTTCAAACTTTGCTGCTGCCACGTGACAGTAATACAATTCGCCACGTGACTCTGTTTTTCGTTTTTTGTTTTGTTTTTGGTTTTTTTTTTTTTTTTTGTGGAACGCCGATCCTTATCGCCGAAGACTTCTATATTATAAAGGTTTCTCAAAAAAATAAACCATTATTAAAGAAACGAACCCTCGAAGCTTCCTTTTTGCATCCTTCCAGACGTCTCTCTGATATTTTGTCCCGAGTCCCGAATCAAAAAATCAGTAATTTTTCGGTTCCCGAGATGGCATCTGGATCGTCGGGTCGGGCCACACCGGGCTCCAAGGGTTTCGATTTCGGCTCCGACGATATCCTCTGCCCCTACGACGACTACAGCAACCGGGAGTCCTCCAACGGCAGGCATTCGGATTATGTGATCGGCCCCAATTCCGCCAAGGTAGTCTTTTTACGGCCCTCCTTGTTTTTGTTTTTTTTTGGGTTTGCTCTTCAGGTGGTTGTGTCGTAAATTTGTTCGGTCTCTGAGGTGGATTTGGCGAACTGAGTACTCGCCGGGGGTTTTTTTTTTGTTTTTCTTTTTTCGTGGGAATTTATCGGTGGTTTTGTTCTTAGTTTTTAATTTTTAATTTTTAATTTTTGGGACGATTAATTGCCTTCTTTTTCCCTATATTTACTCTTTAATTAATGGCTCAATTTAGCTCTCAGAGAAAAAAGAAATTCTTGCATGTTATTCGAGGGTTTTTTTTGTTTTTGTTTTTTTTTTTTTTGGCTCTCCCGGGGAATCAAGGGTCCCCCCCCCCCCGAGAAAATAAACGAGAATGGGAAAAAGAAAGTTATGTTTGGCTCTTGGGGACTTCTTGGATTGGAGTGCAAAACAATAAATCAGTAGAATTGCTTCCATATTTACTAACTAGGGAACGTCATGTTGTTGTGCCTTTAAGCAGCAGGATTTTCACAAAAGCAGAATGACCAGGTCATCTGTGCTTCCCGCTACTTCCTACGCTAAGCCAGAAGAATTTTTTACTCCAGATGTGATCTGTACTGTTGAGAAAAGCATGAAAAAACATGCTGAGAACCTAATGCACTATCTTGAGGGAATCAGTTTGCGGCTGTCTCAGTTGGAATTATGTTGGTACAATCTTGATAAATCAACTGGAGAAATGCGATCTGATTTAGTTCGTGACCATGGGGAGGCTGAGTCGAGGCTTAAATCTCTTGAGAAACATCTTCATGAGGTGAGTTACAAAATGCCATGTCTTCAAGTGCGGAGAGTTACTGTTAACTGATTTTCTTATAAGATTCACAATGTGTCATTCTGTGTTATCCTTTTTTTTTTTTGTTCTTTTAACTGTATGATAATGGTTAAACCTTTTGAACAAACTTTATACGTTAATATGTCAGCAGTGAATGAACTTTAATGTATTTTTAGACCTATAATATAGTGACTGTCTTTGTACTCCAATAATTCTTATTGGCACAGGCCAATTGTCTTGAGACTTGATTTGGTCTTGTGGGGTTTGGTTAGTATTGTTTTCTTGGGCTTCGTTGTACGGTTGTGACAATTGGCATTTTATTTTTTTTGGTTCATTTTACTTTAATTATCTTCCATGCATTTCTGGTGGACTTTGTGTGATTTCGGCATGCAATATAATTCCTGATTTCTCATTGGTCTCAGTCTAGTCCCACAAAACAATAACCAATTGATGGACATCAACGAAACACTATATTATGTATATGGCTGAACTGAAATATTCTGGGGTTAAGTTGAAATTGAAATGCAATCCTGATTATAGAGTCCAATGTTCTGTTTTCCTTATGTTATTAAATTCCTTAGTGCTAATATCTTAAACTAGATGCATTATCAATTATGCATAGATCTAGACTTTTCCGGCCTTGGCCCAAATCTTTTACCTGTTCATTGCCAAATCGGACAATAATACTGCTCTCAACTACAGAGAGACCATTAGAGGTTATGTTATGTTTCTAATTTTCATGCATGAAGGCAGATCAGATGCATAGTTTGAGGACTAATGTTAGTAGACATTAAATATACAGGATGATCTCCATTTGTGAACTGAGCTTAGTGGATCCAAAAGAAGAGAATGATTATTAGTGGGGAGAGCTGGTCTTTTTTTTTTAGTTGAGTAGTCTCTATTGGTTTTCTTGTTTAGGATACATGCTTCGATCTTTGAGGATTGAAAATTTCAAGTCATTTTCTATGAAAGCATATCCTTTTCTGTTGCTTTCTCCAGGTGCACAGGTCTGTCCAGATCCTAAGAGACAAACAAGAACTTGCTGACACTCAGAAAGAATTAGCCCAGCTTCAGCTCGTGAAGAAAGATACCTTGCCATCAAGCCATTTTCAGTCTAGTGAGGAAAAAGTTACAGCACCTGCTTCTGATCTAAAAAAGATGGATGACACATCTGAATTCAATAATCAACAGTTGGTGCTTGCTCTACCTCACCAGGTAGTGCCACAGCAACAGCCACCATCTGTGATTCCATCATCTCTAGCTCCACAGCAGAATGTTGCTCAACAGCAATCCTACTATTTGCCTCCAGCACAGCTACCAACTCCGCCTGTCCAGATTCAGCACCCTCAAGGCCAGTATTTACCTTCTGATGCTCAATACCGAGCACCCCAAATGCAAGATATCTCTAGGATGGCACCGCAGCCAGCACAGTCACAAGCAAATCAGACACCACCAGTCCAACAATTTTCTCAGTATCCACAGCAATGGCCTCAGCAAGTACAGCCGCCTCAGCAAGTACAGCCACCACAACAGCCATTGATGCAACCCCAGGTTAGGCCCTCATCAACAACACCCTATCCTACGTATCGACCACCAGGTCAGCCAACCAATTCATCTGCATCAGAGAAAATTCCGAATAGCATGCCTATGCAAGTCCCATACTCGGCAGTTCCTCAACCCATAGCTGGTCATGCTGCAGATACGATCCCTTATGGATATAGTGTTGGCAGAACTGTTCCACCTCCACCACAGCAGCTTAAAGGAACATTTGGAGCACTACCAGGTGATGGATATGCACCTGCTGGGACCCATCCTGCAATTCCTCCGGGTAGTACATACATGATGTATGATAGTGAGAGTGGGAGAGTACATCATCCACCTCAGCAACCCCACTTTCCGCAGGGTGGATACTCTCTAACAAATCTTCCTCTCCAAAGTTCTCAGTCGGCCACTGCAGGCACAAACATGTTAGCCCGCAATCCAGGCCATTCACAGTTTACCCGCAATCATCCTTATAGTGAGCTGATTGAGAAGGTGGTAGCAATGGGGTTCAGGGGTGACCATGTCGTTAGTGTGATTCAGAGGATGGAGGATAGTGGCCAGCCTGTGGATTTCAAGGCTGTACTTGATAGGTTGAACGTGCATTCTTCTGGGGCTGCCCAAAGAGGTTGGTGAGGACAGAGCCATTGGTGAGGTATTTGATCACTCCAAATGCGGTGATGTGACGGTCATGCTTTAGCTTGTGTTGAATTGAATAAAGGCTGTTATGGTGTACGGTACCCTGTGGTATGTATATGGTGAGTTGTACTTATGTTATCCGCGAACAATTGTATTCTGCTTTTCTATTTGGAGCGGATTGGACTTGTCCCAGTGATTTTTTGAAAGGGAGATCCAATTGCTCAACTTTCATAAGGATTATGAATTTATGTACATTTATGCATTTGAGAATGTGCACATCAGCATTAGATTTCACGACGTGCCAAAAATGTTAGAAGTACAATTGGCAAGATTCCATAGGTATTACTTTGCGGATGTTAGGCAATTAACTCAACGCTTAAGATCCCGTCATAAATTGTAAGGACTCAAATTGACCAAGACAGGGGGCTTTTATTTAATCATTCTTGTTTCATAGATCCCATTACCATGTACAACCACTCATTGGTACATTTGGGTATGGATTGCCAAAAGCAATATTGATAGTTTAACGCAAAGAACGACTAGTCACAGCCTTCTGTGGGGAAAGCCAAGTCGGGTGGCTTCGTGGAAAATTGCGTTGAAGCGCACATCCTCTTTTGTCCAAAGAACGGTGAATTAAACTCGACTATCAGCGTTTTTATTTCTCTTAGAAGTTAAAACCCATTCTAGTTTCGCTTGCACATTTCACGATTGGTGAGAGCATTTTGTGTGGGATCAGTGTTATTCTTCCAAAGACTTTCTTGATTTGTTATAAGGTCATCCTAGCTTCCTTATTGGCTGTTTTTTTTTTTTTTTTTAAAGTCTCTTTTTTCTTAAGTAGCTCTCTTTTTCCTTTCTGTTTGTTTTATACGAATACATCTGTTTTACCTGCTTCCTGGGTGGTTTCAAAAACATCTGCTAAGTAGGATTTGAAGATGATCGTGCTTAATTAGACCCAAAAGAGAAAAGGAATTTGCGGAAATTTTCTGAATAATAAAAAAGTAGTCATCGACATATTACGTAATATTAAACAAAACTTAATACCACCTTTTCTTTAATTAGAAAAATTAGTGACATGTTGCTAGAGAGGAGACAAGCCATTTCATTATTTTGTAATGAGAATGCCGACAGTTTTCTTGAATGCCTGTTTTTGGCAATTCTTATTTATGGGAGGGAAATGGATAAAGAGGCTATCGTTGAGTTGCCGAGTGATGAATCAAGTGACTGTCAATATTCTGTGATTTCTATTATTGGCATGGGAGGCATAGGCAAAACAACTCTTTCCCGAGTTGTCTACAATGGTGAAATGACAAAGTTTGATTACAAAGCATGGGCCTGTGTTTCTGATGATTTTGACGTCCGCAGGATAACCAAAACAGTCCTAAACGAGGGAAGTTGTGAAGGCATGGATTTGAACTCGCTTCGAATAAAACCGAAGCAGAAACTGTCCGGGAAGAAGTTTTTGATTGTTTTAGATGATGTCTGGAGTGAAGATTATGAGAATTGGGCCACCCTTTGCTCTCCGTTTACTGCTGGAGCACCTGGAAGCAAAATTTGTTCATCTGAAATGGTGGCTTCGTATTACAGAATTGCAAAACGTGGCAAATATTCGAGATGCAGAACTTGCTAATCTAAAAGAGAAGGGAGGCCTAAATGCACTCGATTTTGGATGGGCTGCTGAGTTCCATAGTTCGCGAAATGGAGGTGTAAATCGCAAGTCCTCAACTCGCTGCGACCTCATCAAAATGTTGAAGAGCTTTCAATTAAATGTTACAAGGGGGCGGCTTTCCTGTTGTGGGTAGGAGATCCCATATTCAGCAGTATGGTGAAACTAACGCTTGAGAATTGCTGTAGGATCTCAACACTACCACCACTTGGGCAATTACACTCACTTGGAGGTTTGAACATAATTGGAATGGACGAGGTCAAAGAAATGGAGGGCGAATTATTTGGCAGCATTTCTCCTTCTGTCCAAATTGCTTTCTTGTCTCTAGAGACTCTATGCATTGCTAGTATATCAGAGTGGGAGCAGTGGTCCTGGCGTGATGGTTTCAATGAAGAAGCTACGGCAGTGTATCCTAAACTGCATGGATTCACAATAAGTAACTGTCCCGAGTTGGTTAGGAAATTGCCCAGGTGCCTGCCATCGGTCCAACGCATAGATATCTATAGTTGTCCAATGAGTCAGATTTTTCTGAGATGCTTCTTTCTCTTTGTCAGTTGTATTTTGAACAATGTCCAGAGGTTCTCCTCAGAAGCATGACCGACCTCCATTCCCTTACTACCTTGCACGTGGAGGGAATGGCAGGCCTTGTTAGTCTACCTCAAACAATTACACGAGACTTGGTGGCTCTTGAAGACCTCAACATTAGAGATTGTGGGAAATTGGTATAACTGTGGCGAGGCGGAACTAACCTAAGCAAACTTCCTGGATTAAAGCGTTTGAAGATCAACAGCTGTGGACGGCTGGCGTCATTGGTAAAGGGAGAAAAGAGAAGAGCCTTTGTCTTGCAATCTTCAAATTTTCACACTGGAATTTTGTCCATCTCTGAAGCAGCTGCTGAATGGAGTGCATGGCCTCTCCTTTCTGAGAGACTTTAGTTTCTCAAGCTGCCCAAAACTGGTGCACTCTAGAGGTCTCAGCATCTTAAACTGTCAATCTCTGAAGTCCCTTCCCGTGGGTATTATGCATGTCCCGTGATTGTAATGGTGATGGTAGAAATGAGAAGTCAAATCTGAAGTTGAGTATATCTGGATGTCCATCTCTTACATGCATTTCAATTGGAGAGTTCTCCGATTCACTTCACAGTTTTAAAGCACAGGCCGGTGCACCACACAATTATTGCAGTCCCTACACAATGGCGGCAGGCCCCATCATCTCCCAAAATTAGAGATAAGGGACTCTCCTGAGTTAGAGTCATTTCCGGACAGAGGATTGCCCATCTACTCTCTAAATAAATTTACAGTAACGGGTTGCGGTAACTTGGAATCCTTACCTAGTCAGATGCAAAAACTGACTTCTCTCCAATGTCTACAGAAATTTTCTTGTCGAGCTCAGGCTTCCTTTCCAGAAGGAGGTTAGCCTCCCAACCTAACCTCACCGTGGATACAGGATTGCCTGAACCTGGCACAGCCTATTTCAGAATGGGGACTTCACTAACATCTCTTAAAAGACTCTGGATCAGCGGTCGGAGTCTTGGTACAGATACGGTGGTTTCCTTTCCGGCTGATGATGGCCTTATGTTTCCCACGTCCCAAACCCATCTTGTAATGGAGGACTTCAAGAGTCTGAAATCCATGTCAAGGGGCCTCCAAAGCCTCAGCGCTTTTCAACAGTTACATATTCGGAGGAGCCCCAAGCTCCAATTCCTGCCAGAGGGAGGTCTCCCTTCCACACTAGAATATTTACGAATCCAATTCTGTCCACTTCTACAAGAAGGTTGCAAAAAGAGAGAGGACCTTACTGGCCAATCATTGCCAATATCCCTCCATTATTATCGAGAAATTAAATTCAAGAATGAGTTATTACATTTCATGTGAAAATTAAGACGTAGAAGCCGCACAAAAGAGAAAGAACTCCATCACATCTTGGTCATTTTTTCAGATTTTTGGCCGTCCAGTTGTCTGAGATGTTGGTTGTCCAACCCATGTCTCTTCAGGTTTTGCAAGAATCCTGAGCTAGGCATGACAAGTGTTGCTCAAAGTCCGGAAAGGGGGAAGCCTGGACAAATGCTATGAATTATATATCCGCACGGTTTTGTTTTGGGCATGTGTATTTGTTGGGAGATAGCTAGGGAAATATGTAATAACATAGGCATCTTTCTTTCTTCATTTTTCTATTTCTTGGTCTGGCACAACCTAGGGAATATTTCTGGGGATACTGATTTTAGCATTCTGAGCATTCCGCAATCATATTCATAGGATTGCCATTGCATATTGACAAATAAAAGTATCCACGTGAGTTCGACTATTACTTGAATGCCACGTAAAATTGCGACACAAAGTAACAAGGTAAAACAAATGCCAACGTTGTTTTTGTAAATCCAGTCCAACACAGCAGAACCACACTGGTCTCTTCTGGTGATAAGGCCGAAGTGTGCTCGCGCGCGCGCGCGCGCTTGCTTTAGAATAGAATAGTAACCCACCAAAGAAATTAAAAAAAAAAAAAAAAACAAATTCAGAAAGCCGTTAAAGCTTGAAAGCGCCCAAATCCATCCAATCCTCCCTTTCCACGTGGCCGACCACATGCAGCGCATCTAATTTTTGCGCCGCCTAGACTGCTACACTCTCTGCTTTCTGCTTCTCCCTCTCTCTCTCGCCGAGCGAAAAGCTTAAAACCCAGCCAAAGAAAAAAGAAAAAAAAGCGAAAAGAGAACCGGGTTCCCCATGCAATGTCCACTCTGCGCCACCGTGCGCTCTCGGGGGCGACCCGGCCCTACCACCGACCCGAAGACGAGCCCTACAACATCATCCCCATCCACAACCTCCTAGCTGGCCACCCATCCCTCCGGTACCCTGAGGTTCGGGCCGCCGCCGCAGCCTTGCGCACGGCTGGGAACCTCCGGAAGCCGCCCTACGCCCAATGGCACCATTCCATGGACCTCCTCGACTGGCTAGCGATATTCTTCGGATTTCAGAAGGACAACGTCCGGAACCAGCGGGAGCACCTTGTCCTCCACCTCGCCAATGCCCAGATGCGGCTCACTCCGCGTCCGGACAATGGCGACACCCTCGACGCCACCGTGCTCCGCCAGTTCCGCCGCAAATTGCTGAAGAACTACACCGACTGGTGCTCCTACCTCAACGAGAAGTCCAACATCTCGATCTCCTACCGTTCAAACCCGGATCTCCGCCGTGAGCTCTTGTACATTTCTTTGTATCTTCTTATCTGGGGAGAATCCGCTAACCTCCGCTTCATGCCGGAATGCATCTGCTTCATATTCCACAACATGGCCATGGAATTGAACAAAATACTCGGAGATTACGTCGACGAGAACACCGGGCAGCCGGTGGTGCCGTTGATCTCAGGCGAGAACGCGTTCCACAACCGCGTAGTCAAGCCGATTTACGAGACCATCAAGGCGGAAGTGGACAGCAGTAAGAATGGAACGGCTCCGCACAGCGCGTGGAGGAATTACGATGATTTGAACGAGTATTTTTGGAGCAAACGTTGTTTTCAGAAATTGAACTGGCCAATTGATGTGGGCAGCAATTTTTTTGCTATTTCCAGCAAGCAAAAGCACGTGGGGAAGACGGGGTTTGTGGAGCAGAGATCGTTTTGGAACCTGTGCAGGAACTTCGATAGGCTGTGGGTGATGCTCATATTGTTTCTACAGGCTGCAGTGATTGTTGCCTGGGAAGACCAGAAGTATCCTTGGAAAGCTATGGAGAGTAGGGATGTTCAGGTTCGCATTCTGACAGTCTTTTTTACGTGGAGTGGATTGCGGTTGTTGCAGTCTTTGCTTGATGCAGGTTTGCAGTATGGTTTGGTTTCCAGGGAAACTATGTGGCTTGGAGTTAGAATGGTGTTGAAAAGTGTGGTTGCTGCGGGTTGGATTGTTGTCTTTAGGGTATTCTATGTCAGAATTTGGAGTCAAAAGAACAGTGATAGGGGGTGGTCTGCTGGCGCTGATAAGATGGTAGTGAATTTCCTTGAGGTTGCAGGCGTGTTTGTATTGCCAGAGTTACTGGCACTGGCTTTGTTTTTGATTCCTTGGATTGGGAACTTTCTTGAGAACACGAATTGGAGGATCTTTTACGTGTTTTCATGGTGGTTTCAGAGCAGGAGTTTTGTTGGTCGTGGATTGAGGGAGGGGATCATTGACAATATCAAGTATAGTTTGTTTTGGATTTTGGTTCTAGTTACCAAATTTGCTTTCAGTTACTTTCTCCAGATTAAGCCTATGATCAAACCATCAAGAGAGTTGCTGAGACTTAGGGAGGTTAAATATGAGTGGCATGAGTTTTTCAAAAACAGCAATAGATTTGCAGTTGGCTTGTTGTGGCTTCCTGTTGTTACGATTTACTTGATGGACTTACAGATTTGGTTCTCAATTTATTCCTCTTTTGTGGGAGGAACAGTGGGGTTGTTTTCGCATTTGGGTGAGATTCGGAATCTTGAACAACTGAGGTTGAGATTCCAGTTCTTTGCGGGTGCAATTCAATTTAATTTGATGCCAGAAGAGCAGCCGTTAAATGCAAGGGGAACATTTAAGAGCAAGTTTAAAGATGCCATTCATCGATTGAAACTAAGGTATGGGCTTGGCCGGCCTTACAAGAAACTGGAGTCTAACCAGGTTGAGGCAAAAAAGTTTGCCTTGATTTGGAATGAGATTATAATGACCTTTAGGGAAGAAGATATTATTTCTGACAAGGAGCTGGAGTTTTTGGAGCTGCCCCAGAATACTTGGAATGTCAGAGTTATCCGTTGGCCATGTTTTCTTCTCTGCAATGAGCTGCTACTTGCTCTTAGCCAGGCAAAGGAGCTGGTAGGTGCTCCAGACAAGCGGCTCTGGTACAAGATATGCAAGAACGAATACAGGCGCTGTGCTGTCATAGAAGCTTATGACAGTGTAAAGCACTTGTTGCTTGCAATAATCAAGACCAACACTGAAGAGCATTCTATTATAACAGTGCTCTTCCAAGGAATTGATCATGCAGTGCAGATTGAAAAGTTCACCAGGACGTTCAAGATGACTGCATTGCCCATCTTCCATTCAAAGTTGATAAAACTTGTTGAACTGTTGACTAAACCTAAAAAGGATATGAATCAGGTGGTGAATACTCTGCAGGCTCTATATGAGATTGCTGTCCGAGATTTTCTTAAAGAGAAGAAGACCACTGAACAGCTGAAGGAGCTGAAGGATGATGGTTTAGCTCCTCCTGATCCTAATGCCATGGCAGGGCATCTCTTTGAGAATGCATTGCAATTGCCCGATCCCAGTAATGAGACCTTCTATAGGCAGGTGCGCCGTTTGCACACCATTTTCACCTCAAGGGATTCAATGCACAACATTCCAGTAAATCTTGAGGCCAGAAGAAGAATTGCATTTTTTAGCAATTCCCTCTTTATGAACGTGCCCCATGCTCCTCAAGTGGAGAAGATGATGGCATTCAGCGTCCTGACCCCTTACTACAATGAGGAAGTACTATACAGCAAAGAACAACTTCGAACTGAGAATGAAGATGGGATTTCAATACTGTACTATTTGCAAACAATGTATGACGATGAGTGGAAAAACTTCATTGAGAGGATGCAGCGAGAAGGCATGGCCAAGGATGATGAAATATGGACGTCCAGGCTGCGAGATCTTAGGCTTTGGGCATCTTATAGAGGCCAGACACTTGCTCGTACAGTAAGGGGGATGATGTACTATTATCGTGCTATGAAGATGCTTGCTTTTCTTGATTCTGTTTCGGAGATGGATATCGGGGAGGGTTCAGAGGAACTTGGCTTGACGAGGCAAGATGGCGGTTTGGATAGCTTTACCTCTGAAAGAACTCCTTCTGCCAAGAACTTGAGCAGAAATAGTAGTTCCGTGAGCTTGCAGTTTAAAGGCCATGAGTGTGGGACTGCTCTAATGAAGTACACATATGTTGTTGCCTGCCAGATTTATGGAACTCAAAAGGCAAAGAAGGACCCTCATGCTGAAGATATCTTGTATTTGATGAAGAATAATGAGGCCCTTCGTGTTGCCTATGTTGATGAAGTAAGCACAGGGAGGGATGAGAAGGAATATTATTCCATTCTTGTGAAGTATGATCAGCAGTTGGACAAGGAAGTGGAAATTTACAGGGTTAAGCTGCCCGGGCCCTTCAAACTTGGAGAGGGAAAACCAGAGAATCAAAATCATGCTCTAATCTTCACTCGAGGTGATGCAGTGCAGACTATTGATATGAACCAGGACAATTATTTTGAGGAGGCACTGAAGATGCGAAATCTTTTAGAAGAATACAGGAACTACTATGGCATTCGGAAGCCAACTATCTTGGGAGTCAGGGAACACATATTCACTGGTTCAGTCTCGTCACTGGCGTGGTTCATGTCAGCTCATGAAACTAGTTTTGTAACCCTGGGACAGAGGGTTCTGGCAAACCCTTTCAAGGTTCGAATGCATTATGGCCATCCGGATGTCTTTGATAGGTTTTGGTTCTTGACCCGGGGTGGCATCAGTAAAGCATCCAGGGTGATCAACATCAGTGAGGACATTTTTGCTGGCTTTAATTGCACTCTGCGAGGTGGCAATGTGACACACCATGAATACATTCAAGTTGGCAAGGGAAGGGATGTTGGGTTGAATCAGATATCCATGTTTGAAGCGAAGGTTGCCAGTGGAAATGGTGAGCAAGTTCTTAGCAGGGATGTTTATCGGTTGGGACATCGATTGGACTTCTTCCGGATGCTATCATTCTTTTACACTACGGTGGGATTCTTCTTCAACACGATGATGGTCGTCCTGACTGTGTATGCATTTTTGTGGGGCCGGCTCTATTTTGCTCTTAGTGGTGTTGAGGGTTCTGCTTTGGCCAACAACAGCAGTAACAATAAAGCACTTGGTGCTATTCTGAATCAGCAGTTCATCATCCAACTAGGGCTGTTCACTGCCCTTCCATTGATAGTGGAGAACTCTCTTGAGCATGGGTTTCTCCATGCTGTTTGGGATTTCTTGACAATGCAGCTTCGGCTGTCATCTGTTTTCTACACATTCTCTATGGGAACTCGCACTCACTTCTTTGGTCGAACCATTCTTCATGGTGGTGCAAAGTATCGGGCAACTGGGCGAGGCTTCGTTGTGCAGCACAAAAATTTTGCCGAGAATTATAGACTCCATGCTCGTAGTCATTTTATCAAGGCTATTGAACTTGGGCTGCTGCTTGCAGTTTATGCATCACATAGCACTGTAGCCAAGGATACATTCGTCTACATAGCAATGACCATCTCTAGTTGGTTCTTGGTTGTGTCGTGGATAATGTCCCCGTTTGTGTTCAATCCATCTGGCTTTGATTGGTTGAAGACTGTGTACGACTTTGATGATTTTATGAACTGGATTTGGTATAAAGGTGGTGTGTTTGCTAAAGCTGAACAGAGCTGGGAAAGATGGTGGTATGAAGAGCGGGATCATCTGAGGACAACTGGGCTTTGGGGAAAGATCTTAGAGATAATTTTGGGCTTTCGCTTCTTCTATTTTCAATATGGAATTGTATACCAGCTGGGAATTGCCAGTGGAAATGCCAGCATTGCTGTTTACTTGCTCTCCTGGATCTATGTTTTTGTTGCTTTTGTGATTTATGTGGCGATGGCCTTTGCCCGGGATAAGTATGCTGCAAGAGACCATATCTACTACCGTCTAGTCCAGCTTCTTGTCTTCGTTCTTGCAATACTTGTGATAATAGCCCTGCTTGAGTTCACAGCCTTCAGATTTACGGATATTTTTACCAGTTTGTTGGCATTTGTTCCCACTGGCTGGGGCTTGATACTGATTGCTCAGGTACTCCGCCCCTTACTGCAATCCACCATACTTTGGGAGGTAGTCGTTTCTGTGGCTCGGCTCTATGATATAATGTTTGGGGTGATAGTGATGGCCCCCGTGGCATTTTTGTCATGGATGCCCGGATTCCAATCAATGCAAACAAGGATTCTATTTAATGAAGCATTCAGTAGGGGCCTCCGGATTTCCCAGATCGTCGCCGGCAAAAGATCTTTGGAGTTGTGATTAAGGTGCTTCCAACTTCCCTTTTTGTTTTTCTCCATTTCTTGTTTTAAAGATAAAATTGTCAAGTTCATGTACAGATGTTTGCGTACTATTTTATCACCACTTCTCAATTGAAACAGACGCATTGCTATCAGTGAATCTACAAATCTGGGACTCACTAACAAATATATCGGGTGTCAAGTTGGCGTGAGGCATTAAAAAATCATACGAATTGAGCAGCAAGTGACCTTTGACTCTAGTGGGAGAGATATGTGGAGGCTATGACTTCGTACCTCGGCTAAAATTCGAGTGGGAGGTGAATCGAAGTTGCGTTTGCTGCTGCATTCTTGAATGTAATTAGTCAGAAATACGCAATAATGCCACGTCCATCTGGAAGGGAAGGGCTTTTGGGTTCTTACGTGCTTAAATCCCTTGCATTTCTGAAACTACAGTTGTTTAGTTGGTGTCCATACCGAGGGAGCAGAGCTTAGCGTGGTTGCCGAGGTTTGCTAGAAACATTCGCAGCTATTTCTTTACATTGCACTCTGAAAACGTTTCTCTCTCGCCAGTTCTTCCGAGCAAGCACGTAAAAGCAAAATATTTTACGTGCAAACATCTTTTGTTTTCAATAAAAGTTTCTCCCACCATTTTCAGCAATTTTTATCTTTTGGTAATTAACTGCGACTTGCATCGTTCTTGTTGGCCTCCGCGTTGTTCTGTGTTCGTTCCCCCTCGCACCGCCCTCTCGTTTTCCTCACTGTTTTCTTTCCGTTTTCCCTTCCAACTTTTCCCGCACCTTCAATTGCAAAGCCTCTCTGTATCACCTCGCGAGTTAGACTTTCATGAAAATTTAACTAAATAACTAAACATAATACAATTAAAGAATCTGAAAGTTAGAAATACAATACTTGCGTAATCTTTGCTATATCTAACGTGTTTTACCGAGGCAACCCTACCGTTACAAATTCTCAGCCGTTAATCCAACGGAATCTTTATTTTATCTAGTATGAACTTGCCGACCAAGGAGACCCTAACGTCGTGTGAACATTTTGAAAAGTTAACGGTTACTTTTCGTCGATGCCGGTCGGAATTTAATAAAGCGATCGTCACACTTGCTGGTTCCAAGTGGCTCCCCAGTGGGCCAGGGTCCGGTTGCGCGGAGGAGGGAAAGGAGATCGCGGGCCACTACTAGCCCAGTGAACCACCAAGCTAGCACGCCAACTAAATTGATCTACGAACCCCACCTGTTTCATTGACTTATTGTCCCTTCCCACCGGCTTCATTCAATTTACATTTTCGGTGATCCCTTCGGAAGGCCAAAACATTCTAGGCTTGAAGGGAAGTTCCCAGGTCTACCAGCTGATTTTTCCTATTCGAGATGGTTTGCCTTTTCTAGGGAATTCGAGTACAGTTGCTTCGACAACAACTCTAGAACTAAAGGAGAGCGCAGCGCAGGATGAAGTTCAAGCGAACATTTCAGTTGTTTCATCTCTTATTGCCATTGTTCAAGAGCGGCGGGTGAGGGAATAGGGAATTTGATTTCCAATTGGTTGACTCTTATTTGGCTTAGCGGAACAACAACACAACCAAAAAAAAAAAAAAAAAAGATTCGTTTTGGTTACATTCTAATGAGGTTCTTGGTGGCTGTAGAAGATAACGTTTAATAATGGCTAATGGAAGAGAATCTCATTCCCTGGAGGCTTGGACCTTAATTATCAGCTTATGTGAAGGAGAGAATCTCATTCTTCTTCTTTTTTTTTTTTTTTCACTTTTCCATTTCTATGTCCTCTTCACTCCCTCTCCGGAGGGTAAGCAGGAAACTGCGCTTGCACCCACAGTAAAGACGAGAAACAAAAGGAGATGATTGACGGCGCTTCATTGTTTTATCATGGTTTTAAATTGTGGATCTGACCCATATAATAAAAATAGATAAAATACTATTAAAATAAAGTTAAGCATATTTATATACATACACACGAGTAATTTTAATAGAATAATACAATCAAATTTTGTTTTTCTTTTGCGAAAAATGAAAGAAAAAGAAAAAAAAAAGCAAAAATCAAACCAGTCCAATTCACTTAATTTGACCATCTAAGTCATTCTGGATTAAACAATTTTTTCTAGTCAGTGTCTCATCTAGTTTTTTTTTTTATTATTTTAAAATCAAATTAGACTAGGATTTATCGGTTTTTCAGTTTGAGATCAGTTCGGTCCAAACTTTAAAACTGTGTTGTATACTCTCTTCGTTGCATTTCCCCCCATATTTTAAGGGCTTCCCTTGTCCTAATTGGATGTGGGGGGGGGGGCTCTACTTGATTCAAAGGGTGTCTTTTTTAAAATGATTGGAACGTGTGACTCTCTTATTATGAATGAATTGGAAGCTTAATATTTTGAATGGTTGTGGGGTTCATTCCTGAAACCTTTAATGCGGACAATGAGATTTTCTGTGGGCGATCATCCGCGTACGTGTTAACATAGCCACGGCATATCCGAATGCTTTAAGAGGAAGAGTTTTGGGACTGCCACTCAACACGGGATTTTATTTTAGTTGTTTGAGGCTAGTGGAAGTAGAATTTGTATAATCCTCGTCTCCGGGGAATCGCTTTCCTTTCTGCGGGAATTATCTTTGTACGAGTTAAAATATGGCAAGCCGGAGAATTAAGAGCCAAACCTTTCAGTGGCCCGTATAAAAGGCTCGAAGGATCACAAACTGATTCATTGTTGAGGGGAAAGAAAAAAAGAAAAAGAGATGAGAAGCCTTGAAGGGGAAGTGACACTTAACATCCGCGCAGAGAAAGCATGGAAGATGTACACAGACAACGAAATCATTAGCAAAATCGAGCCCGAAATGCTCGCTAGTGCTCAGTATATAGAAGGAAACGGCAACCCTGGAAGTCTCAGGCTTCTCAAGCTTGGACCTGGTCTCTCTCTCTCTCTTCTCTCTCTCTCTCTGCTTGTTATTTCTTCTTTCTTTTTCTTGTATTAACTAAACCTCGGCCATCCTCATGTAGCCGTGGGCAGCATAGCGACCGAATCATCCCAGAAGATAGAGAAGGTGGAGATGGGAAGGTCAGTGACGTACAGTATCATCGGAGGGGAACTTGTGAAGCTGTACAATCCTTACAGGGTGACCTTTTCGTTTGTTCCCCTGAGAGGAAGAGAAAGGGAGAAATGCATAGCCGGATGGAAGGCCGAGTTCGAGCCACTGGCTCCGGCCACCCCTCCGCCGGAGAGAGCAAGGGATGCTGCTCTTGGCTTCCTCAAGTCTTTCGACAAGTTTGTGCTACAGGCTATTTAGGTCTCTGCATGCGGTGCTGTGGTGTGGTGGAAAACGTTACGTCTCCTCCTCCCATCACCCTTTGTTGTCCGTGGCTTGAAGCCTAGTCATTTTGACTATTACTTAAAAAGCACTCCACTTATAAATGAATAAATAAACAAATAAAGTTTAGGCAAATGATAGTATATTCAATAATAATGATAGTGGGACAATCTCAAATTGCCTCTCGTACCATCAACACAACGTTTGTCAGCTTATGCAATTTTACATATTATTATTATACGAAAAAAAAATAATTAGAATTAAGAAAATACATATATAATTAAAAAATAATAAATTTATTATACTCACAAAATTATCTAAAAATGTACCCGACACTTAGCATTCGAACAGGAGAACAGACAATGCATATCGCAGTTTAAGGGGACGCCGTGACGAAGGTTGTTGAGGAGGTGAATAGGGAGAATTCTGAGGTAAGGAATTTGAAGGGTGGAGAGATGGGGGTAAAATTGGTAGGAAGATTGCATCTTTTGCTGCCGTGAATGGGACTAGGACTTCTCCAAGATTGGCAAAGCAAGAACCCAAGTTAAAAATCTCTGCTGCATCTTTCGTTGGCGTGAAGAGCATTGTCTTGCTTCCCCTGTTTGGGATTGTATAGAACCTTTTGTCTTTTGTAAGTCCCTTGACCAGTTCACCTGATCCCTCTTCTGTTTGGTCATTGGTCCAATTAGAACAGAGGTTTCCATGAGATGAGCACAAACGAGCCAGTCGATGGCAGATACGGATTGGTGATTCCCCTTTTTTTTTTCTTCTTCTCTCTTTTTTGGCCTGGTAAAGACCAAATAAGTCGTGAACTTCCAAGAAACTATCAATGGTGATCAATGGCGCGTCAGATGCCACGCCACCATACACTTGAGGGTAACTGTAGGCTTGAACTTGTGTATTAATCTGACACTAAATGAACATTAGATTAGATACCATAATTTCTTGAAAGTTCGGGATCTAATTGGTCATTTACCCTTTTTTTTTTTTTTTTAGTTCGAAAAATTCCCATTCCATACGTGAGAGCCTCTGTTGCAAAAATTCTTAGTCAATGTGAATAGATTGGAGCTTCAGTTTGTAGAATTTCAGAATCTTTTTATTACCAAAAGCAAAGAAAAAAGAAAAAGACAAATCTATAATCTGACATGCATCTTTTTCTGATGCCAACGTGTTCGCATTTCTAGATTTGAGCATAGAGATAAAAAGTATATCGAACTTCTCCGGCTCCACTAGGTCCTCTGTTTCATCTAATACAGAGTTGTTTGGTTTGTATGGAACCGACAACTACCAGGCAAAAGCACTTCCCGCCGAAGTTCATGGCACGCATCCATGGGACAAGAGTGGAGATCTGCTTAGTTTTTCCTCGAACAGCCCCAAAATGCAAATGAGATTATTTGCAAAAGGAAGCTTGGTCTTTCCAATGGAATAATCCAAATTTCACCGTCCCTCCACACACAATTCCTTCAAGTTTATGTTTTCTTGGATGAATCCTCCCAGTCTAGCCAATCTGCAGGATTGTTTGGTTAGAAGCTTGTACGTTGAAGGTCTTTCCCACGGGACAATTCCAAAGTCATCATTGGACTCTTCCATTCCTTCAACAACCAGCTGCCAGATCAAAGCACCTGCCCCCGCCCGGCTTCTCTTTGCAGAGTTATTAATGATGTCTAGAACCGTTTTGTAAAACCTGTCTCGTTGAGATGGCTGGAAGTCCTTGTTCAGGCTAGACAATCCATACTCGGTGAAGAAGACAGGTTTGTTGAGTTCATAGTGACCATCTTCAATGTGGGAATGCATCCACTTGGAAATAAATGTCAGTTTTTCTTCAAATTCTTTATCACGAATCCTTCAAAACAAATGAATGAATTAGATGCATGTCAGACATCATTTCGAAATAGAACATGTCCCATGCAACCATGTTGATTGTTTATGATGGGTCAGCAAAATGCCCAAGGGATTCGGTACATCTTTTTGCCGCTGTTTCTGCCATAATAGAATGTAAAACCAAAGACCCAAAACAAAATATGTAGCAGCAGTAACATAGCTGCAACTTCAATATTTTTGTTTCCTATTTGTTTCCCACTAAATCAATATGAACAGATTTAATGGGATTAATTGGAATAAATTGCTTACCAATGATCAGGGTATATATGGACAGAGGCAAAGTCTATGTCTGGCACCTTGGAGTTGTGAACAAAATCAGATCCAAGGGCTGACGCCCAAACTTCTGGGTTCACAGTTAACCTTTTTGGGTTTTGGGGACCATAAAAACCTTCCAGGCCCACAGTTAGCAGGTGGTTATTGTCAATTGATTTCACATAAGCCGACATCTCTTCCACCCAGTCCTGCAAGACAATGAGATTAATGCAGATAGAAAGCATAACATGGCCCTGATGAATTCTCACTTCTGAGTCATTGGTAATGTTGTTTGTATATTTGAAAAAATTCGTTGCTCTCCCTGTGCCCTTTTTTCCACTCCATAAGCACATCAATACACAACATGCATATAAGTCAAAGGATGAACGGCTGCCATCCATTTTTTGGGACCTTTGGCTTAAGCCGATGGCTTACATTCATCATCATTCACAAGATAACAAACAGAACAAATGGTTGAGAACTTACTTGAAGAGTGTCACCTGAAGGATCAGTCATGCACCTGGGCTCATTAATCAGCTCCCACGCAAAGATGGTGGGATCATTCCTATACTCAAATCCCGTGATGGTGTTTCTTCTTGTCAGCAAAGTCTGGATAAGGATTTAAAACCACAGTTGAGCATACAATAATACATAGTGTGGTATTTGCACATTTATCCAACTTATCACAACCCTTTTTATAGGAAACAAGCATGAATTGGCCTTTGCTTCATCAACTATGAGTATTATTTCCCGATGACTAATTGCCAATCATAAAGTTAGCATCGTCCAAAACAGAGTAAATGACTTTGTCCATGTACTGATGCAAATGTAGAACATTCAAGCAAAATTTTACAGAAGACAGCATCTGATGAAACAAAACAGGCTCAAGGAAGTGGCACATATCCTAACAATTCCATATTTCCAATTATTGTATATTTTCCAGTAAAAAATTCCATACCAGACACTAGATCAGTATCTCTGATTCTCCAAATCCAAGAAATCAGGTCTAGTTACAGTCGCAAAAACTTCCTGGAGGACAAGACTAAGGGAATGCAAAATAAAGTAGCTACTTGGGTAAAAAGTCACCAAAAGACAATTAGTAATGTTTTCCATAATTCAGATGAACATCTAATGCAATATATTCCAGAGGTCATAAATTTGTTATAAGCGTGCTTGAGTCCATGGATGGAAAGGGGTTCTCTTCTTTCCAAGATGAGAAAAGTTGGAAACTAATTGCATTTTGATTTAACTGAGGTTGTTGGTGAATATAGATTATTGGTTGAAAAAAAGGTAATCTAACAGGCTTCTTTGTGCCTTTGTACTAAACTAATAGACTCATGCATGCCTTGGGAAAGCAGATCATTAAACCCCTAGCTGTGTTGTCCTCAACAATTCAGTAAAGAGCTTATTGACTGCACACATTCGCCCTTTCAGTATAAACAGCTGAGAGAAAAAATTTCAGAAGAAAGAACAAATACCTTCAGGTAGTTCTTAAAGTATCTTTTGATGGATGGATCAAAGAAGAAAGAATCATTTGAAGAGCTTAAACCTATGCCTTCTTCCCATGCCCACTTCACATACTGTGTCTTTCCACCATATGCTTGTAAGTTATTAACCAAACTAAGAAGCAGCCTAATTCCGTGTTGTCTTGCTTCTGCAATCACATAATCCAAGGCCTGCCCAAATATCAGCCATCAAAATGGAGAAACTAGAAAGCAATGCTTTATTAACTATATTTGTGCTGGAAACAAAGAAAACAGAAATAACAAATCTAGCAAGTATACATGTTCAATAAGTCAGCAGCGCAGACAGCTCAAGGTATCCAAGCCCTTCAGGAGATGGTTAAGGGAAAAACTGTGGAAGATGATAAAGAATCGGGACAGCATAGAACATTTGCCAATTAAATTGACCTTGGAAAGCAGTCTCTTATTCTTAACTATATTTTACAGCAGTCCTTATACAGGATAAAGAATGAAAAGAGTTTTTAATAAAAATTTTACAGAGCTGAAGACTACAAGTTAAAATAGTTGCTATACATATACATATACATATACATATGCATATACATATACATACACGAGTTTGCAAGTGTCCATGCATAACAATATGAAATTGCTACCACTGTTTCAACACTTCTCCCTGTCGGCATTAAAGCAGTCTGGATAATTCCTTCTTTCATTCTCTACGAGTTTGTGCATTCTAGTTTACAATCAAAGTGCCATATCATCTTTAATCGATAAGGAGCACAGGACACAGGTCACTAATTGAGCACAAGCATGCGCACGACACATAATGATGCATCTGGCGCGATCTTAATTTTATTTTAACCATCTTGGCTGTGATACTAAACATCAATGTGCCAATTCATGCGTGTGTTCGCATCTTTAAAACACCAATATTCTAAACGGAAGGTAGACACACGTGCAGGCACGTAAAATCAGATTAAACAGTTGACAAAAGAGCCCAAACACAAAAGCCAAGTTTTCATAGAGCCAAATCCATAATTGCTTGAAGGGTGGCGTCTAGCAATGAAAAGGGCAGGAGATTTTACACGAGTAAAATTTAAATACCCAGAAAATTATGCATCGCCCATACCCTGAATACTCGCTCATCAAAATGTCCAGGGGAAACCTGGAGGGCATTATAGGTACCGTCATTGAAGGCCCAGGTTCTACAAACGGTGAGACCCATCTTGGCGCCAGTTCGCAGCATTGCACCAACTTTAGGTTTCCTGTCTCCTTCCGCAGCATGGTCCAGTAACCAAAACGAATTCCAACCATTAATGTAAAAAGCCCTACCATTCACCAGAAATTGAGTCCCATTTCTCTTCACAAAGGGTAACTCGGGCTCTTGATAATAAGTAAAACTCAGGTCAGCAAGAGACATATAAATGAATGCCACACATGAAGCGAAACCAAGAACTGTATACCATAGCCCATTTCCTGCAACCATTCTCTCTCTGTGCAGTGTTAATACCAAAAAACCAAAAAATATAGTGAAGCACCAAGAAATTGCAGATGAATCTAGTAGCTAGTGTTTTTTATGATCCCCGGATCCCTCTCTGAAAGTGGGCACAAAGAAATGACCTTGTAATTGTAAGGAACCCCAAACCCAAAAAATTCTCGATGAGGCTCAAAATTATCAAACCCCCACATCAACCTATGGAGGTCGGAGAGAGAAGGAGATGGGAAGAAACAGGTTCAGGAATTTAACGGTGGAGACTGGTGAAAATAATAAAAGGACCCATGAAAGCAAAAGCAAGTACACCTAACAAGCCACCAACTAAAGGCTGTCAAAGAAGAAAGAAAAGAAGAATGAGGATACGGAGAGGCAACGGTGGTGGTGGTGTGTGGTGGAGTGTTGGTATCAGATCTGAAGCGCCTGATTTGGTATGAGATATTTCCTAGAATTCTCGTATTCGATGGTGTAGCTCTACAGGACAAGCTTCCAACCCCGCCCCCTCACCCCACTCGACACGCACCCATGGGACATTCATGGGCCCCGTCTGATTGTGCTATTTCAATCCCCCGAGTCCTCCCGACGACCCAAAACAAGAAAGAATAATAAAATAAAAAAGAATGTATGGGATTATGATCTCGCGACTGCTAGCGTGATGTGACGGTGGCCCTTTCGGGTTATGTAGCCCTGTACTCGTTTTTATGTTACCCCCCCCTCTCTCTCTCTCTCTCTTTTTTTCTTTTTCCTTTTTTTTTGGGGGGGTATGCGATGCAAAATATGACAGAAAAATTATTTATTTATTCATTTATTTGTGGTTGGGACTTGCAAGCGCTGATAGCGGCAGAGTTACTTCGTGGACCGGCGGATCTTCGAAAGCTGCTTTCCACGTGAGAGTTGGACGGTGTTGCCACTAATAAGAGACACCCCTTCTGCTTTATAAAAAAATTAAAAAAAAAAAAAAAGGCAAACAAAAAGAAAAAGAGGGGCACGCACCACTTTACATTAATTTTGAAATATAGGATGCGGTTTGTCCAAATACCAGGAATATTTAAGAAACGGGACTTGAAAGTTTTAAGGCAATCGTGAAGATGTATAAAATACCAAATCGGTCGGGACAGCGTAGAGGAACGCAGCGTCTCTCTCAAGTAGCCAGTGCAAATACGACATGCTTGGTCGCCCATTGTACAAGTTTCCCCCCCCCCCTCCCTCTCTCTCTCTCTCTCTCTCTCTCTCTCTCTCTCTCGCCAATGAACACCGATGATTCTCTTCCTCCTCGTCATCGCGGCCATTGTTTACGCATACATTTGTACTTTGTCGACTTATCCCGTTCGTTAAAAAAAAGAAGGAAAAAAAAAACTGAATCAAGAGCACGTACGTTTCTTTCTTTTTTTTTTTTGACCCAAAAAAATTCTCAAGGGAGAGGCTTACGGTACAAGATTTTTCACAGATACTGCGTAAACACTCGATGATAAAAGACACGCAAATTAAAATTAAGATTGATGGCTAAAAAGTAATTTTATTGAATAAATATTACGGTGCATTTTATTATGTATTAATAAAATAATTAATTCATTAATCATATGTAATGAATTTAACACAAAAAATTATGTCCAATAAATATTTTTAAATAAAACAATTGAATGACCCTAGAGTTTTTTTTTCTTTTTTTCTTCTCTTGGGCGATGATTTTTTGACTGAAGGCTTCCAAGAATCTAGTTTAAAAGCTTAGAACTCTATTCTGAAGATTTTATGTTTTAATTTATTAGAATTTATTTATATTTTTAAATAATTTTTCCTAAGAATCCACTGCACTGACAGGTGGGCCCCTGAAGAAACTTGGGGACTGAGTAATTGCGCCTTATTTTGCGGTAAACACCGTCTGGTCAAAAGATAAAGAGGTCGGTCCTCGAAATGTCGGCACGGGGGAGGGGGAAACAAAACACGAGAAGAAGACAAGTTTGTTAAAGTAGGTTTATGCTTTGGGCAATCAAATGACAACTAAGAACACTAATGTCGCCTTCAAGGCTAGCCTACGATCCCACGGGGCCAAGGTTCGGGTCTTCGATCTACCTCCACTGCCGCGAAGTTTCGTATAAACATATTCGAGTCGATCCATTTGTCTCTTTGAATGCGGTCTCTTTTTGTATTTTATTTTATTTGATATTTCTTTAAATGGGTGTCGCTGCAGATGTAAAGGAAATTGGAAGGTTTGTTTCTTGATGCAAGAAGGCACCGAAACTGAAGTGCCCTCTTGTCATTGACCCCAATCTTAATAGTTCATACAGGGGCCCAAACTGACCCCTGGGGCTCAATGGCTCGTTAATCAGGGGCCTAGTCCATTGTTTCTTCAACAACAGGTATATTTGACCAGTAATTATATATACAGGCCCAAAACTGAAATAACGAAAAGTCAGTACCCTGCCTGTCCAGCTATTGATTGGAACCGGTATCTTCTTCTCCACCAAAGGCCTACAAGCTGTATCACAAAGTTTTCCTGACCCTGATGGATCTCCCAAGTGGCTTTGCAGGTATAACCCCTCCAATATCTGCCAGCAGAGCCTCGGATCCTTCCACAGGCACACACCAGAGAAGAGAACTTCATTCTTATTAGGATTGAACTTAGACCCCCAAAGCTCGTAGAGTCGAGATAAGATGCATGCCAAAGTTTAAAAAGCTCGTTTGCTGCAATCTGAAAAATCAAAACAAGATCAGCGAAGCATAAATGACTGAGATCCAATTTTGTACACTGTTGACGGTAAGGTAGTAGTTCTTTTCAGCCGATAAATTGAGCTCTCTAGACAACACTTTCGTGGCAATAACAAAAAGATTTAGGGAACAATAGGTCATCCTGTCTCAATCCTTTCTCTCAAAGGAAATAGCCCAAAAAGGATCCATTAACCTTGACCGAGAAATGTGGGGAAGTTTTGGAGATGAATACCCAATTCATAAAGCTTTCTGGAAATCCCATCGTTGCCATCACTTTTGCCAGGAGTCCCTAATTCACCTAGACAGATGCTTCACTAGGTTAATCTTCACTGTGCATTTTAGGTGAGATCAATATCCGTGGTTGTTTCTTACTAATTCATGAGCAAGAAGAGATGAACTAACTTGTCATTGTCTCTTCAAACTTTGCAAAGCATGACCCGGCTGCTAGAATGTAGAACCGTGACCTTAACAGGCTTTTGCCACAGCATCCATATTCCGCCATCGTTAAAGTAATCATAATTATTCCAAATTTCCCCGCTTGCGAAGCTACCTGCAACTATTTTGTCAAGGTTTTCCTTTCTAACTCTAGTTTCCAGCAAACAGAGGACATCTATTATATACTTTTTTCACTGTTTGTATCACTCCTTGCCGTTTCAGAGACTGATCAAAGCCCCTGTTGTTCCAGGCAAGAATGCTGGCCGTTGAGGATAATAGGAAGAGGAACTTACCTCCAAGCCCTTTGTGAAGGGGATGGGGCTGCAGCTTGCCTTTTGGGCTTTTTAACTCCCTGAAGCTACTGTGGCTACTTGCGGACTGGTAATTAGTTTCTCAATCGCATGCATGAATATTTGTAATCTGCTTTGTTAACATCTAAAGAGGAACATATGGGAAATTATTTCACATGATAACAAATTTATGCTGCTGTATAAAAGATTTTTTTAAAAAAAAAGCCCATCAAATTTATCTAAAATAACACACAGTGGAATCAGAAAACTCAGAAATACTGGTACAGAGCCCCTTGGACTTTCCCATTTCTCATTCCTAAACCCTAATTCTGCCCCTAAACAGGATCAACTAAGTAATTTTCCATTAGAGACTTTGGGACTGTTTCCCTAATTCTAAGTTTCCAACCCAATCAATACAACCATTCAATGCCCTTCTTCACAATTCCTTGCAACCAAAGCAAAGTAGCCCAAAACAGCACAAACAGCAGCCACAACATTCCCTTCCTTCAACAAGATCTTGAACACAAACCCAACAATCTCTCTCGTAATCTTCCTTCCTTCAACCACCAGTGCCCTCCTTGGCTTCCCAAAGAAAGCCAATAAAACCACAACTGTGATCCATATAACCACAGTGGCTGGTACAGCCACAGCAAGGGCTGCGGCCATTGAGAGCAGCCCAAAAACTGCCCCAAGAAGCACTGACGCATACAAGGCCGGCCACCCAGAAGAGGCAGAAGTAACTTGGGCTTGTTGCTTGTACCAAGACAGTATGGATTTGAGAAAATTCCAGGAAGATGATAAGAGGATTGCATAAACTAGCACAAAGAGACATACCCATGTCCTCCTTTTGCTCATAATTTTTAAGAGCAAATTGTATGCTGATGATGGCCGTGACGTTGGATCGGGTGTTGCTTCTTCTTCTTCTTTCTCCATGTTGTTCCACCTCTTGAACAAAATTTCGGCTATTCTTTATGTTGGCTTTGAGTCTCTCTCTCTGACTCTATGTCTCTTGTCTCCGAGTCTTTGTCATTGGTTTCCGGGCTTTGGGTTCATTGGGGTTACCCGACCGTGTCTGAGACAAAGCTGAAATTTCTATTCGTTACAATAGTACTCGCAGTTACAGCTCGTGAGATCACTTTCCATCTTTTGTTAGATGGACAATTACTTGAATATGATCCTCATGGGTTATTTTTGCCATAGCAAATGGTAAAGTAAAGCCAACATACAATCTGCGCAGAGTGGCCAGTTGGGGGTTGTCGAGAGCTTTTAGACTCGGGCCGGATGCCTACAGCTGAGCACTGGTCCTTCGGCCATTGGAAAAGACAGAAATTTTAATTTTGTCACTTTCATGTCCTTTTTTATATGGGATTTGTCCCTCTTTAAGACCAAAAAAAAAGAAAAAGGAGGCTTCTGATTTTGGGCTTTAAGCTTTGCTGTGAGTGATTCATTGGATCCAGGCACATAGGCTTTAGAAGGTTGAACTTCTGGACCAAAAAAGTCCCGTTTTGGGGCACATGGTTTCTCCTTCCTTTTCCCTCTTTTGCAGACCTTTGCAGTGGTAGGTTTCTTGCTAGTGTGGCCAATCTCTCACTTTACACCTAGGAGAGGAATCTTCGAGCTGCGATGCCAACCTATCGTCTTTATAATTTTTTTTTTAAATCATTTCTTAAAAAAAAAAAAAAGCTGACTTAAAAGTGAAGGATTTAAATAAATATAATTAATTTGTATATTATATATAAAGTATAATATACAAATTAATTATATTTATTTTAATTTATTATTTTGAGTCTATGTACTCGGTCTCTTTTTTAATATTGCTTCACACTTACGCAATCATTGGAGGACACGTAAGCCTGGTATACGTATGATGTAAGTATGGATATGATGACAAGTCACCAGTAACAAAACTGAAGCTCTAAAAACAGCAGCAAACCAGTTGCGTAAAGCGATACATATGGTAGCCTTTCACCCATTATGGCAAGACTGTTAGATTCTCCTGGCAGGGAAGGGTTACCAGGCCAAATGGGGTTAAAATGAAATGATGAATGTAGATCTCAGTAGCCACCAACCAGAGATTCGAGCTTTCTATTAAATTCTTTAATTGTTTTTTTTTTCTTTTTTTCTTTTTTGGTAGGTACTTAGTGACAAAATTCTATTAAATTAACTGTCACCGGAAATTTGTACCAGTCTCATAAATGGCACGTCCAGTGGACCTCAAGGATTATGGGTCTAGCTGTCTAGGTGATTTCCCTTTCCCCTTTCACGGAATAAAGGGGGCGTTTGGTATGGCATTTGGGAGGCAGTTTATGGCTCTTTGAGCCCCTTACAAACAGCCGTACAAAAGGTAATTTTGACCGTTGGAAACGTCCTGAAGAGACCCAAGTATCCCCGGTTAGTACGTTTAATCCACTTCCCAAAACACCCATCCCTGCCCGGCGCTCTCTCCCTCGTCCTACCCTTTCCTCACTCTGTTTAGGATTTACAGCCTCATTGCTCCTCTCACAATGAGCCATTCGTGATCCATGGCTTCGTGTCTGAAACTCAGATGCACGTAAACCTCAAGTCAAAAGTCGTCAGAAACAATCCTGCTAAACACCCACTACCATTCTTGATCATCTTCGTAGCCAACACAATCCTATCTTTACCCTGAAAGATGAGAAAACAATTCGCCCAATGACGGGACCAGGATCGTAGATTTAAAAGAAAAAATGAAAATGGGCGAGGAACTTGGTCGGATCAGGCAGCCCCATGGGCCAGATGAGTCCATTTAAGCCTTTCTATTACCATAAAGAATTAAAGCCTGAAGTCAGAGCGGCCTGTTAATGTTCACAAAAACTGAAAAACTTGCAGACCTTAATTCAAGTTAAGAGAGGTTATATTGGTATTATAATGAATGAGGACGTCTGATCAAAGATATGAAATCAGGGAAAAGTGAAGAATGACAAGTCATAACAATTTTCAACTCCTTATAACTGATTTGCGCTCTGGCGATCTGGAATTAATTTTAGACTAGGAAAATAAGAAATTTACAGTCTTTTTCATGATAAGTGCTCGCACGGTTCCGAGAATTGCACCAGAATTCTCCCTTTGCAAGTGCCGTCATAGTTCATAGTTCCGCGGCATAATCCCAGAATGACAAAGGCACTCTCTTGATTATATTTTAGCAAAATTTTGCAAATGGAGGAAACAAGTGACCCCAGTACAAAATGACCATTCACGCTTTCACCACATGATAGGCTCATGCAGAAAAAGCTGACACCTATGTGTTAGACGTTCAATAGAATGCTCCGCGCGGTCCCTTGAAGTTTGGATTAGATACCTTTCCTGGAAGTAGTTGCCAAGCTTCTCCACCAATTCAATCTAACTGTACATCAACAGGCTGAGATGAGCTACTGAAATTGATGATGCAATTTGCCATGTCATCAGTAAATCATGGATAAGCTCCAATTTTGTTCTCCACTCATCGAATGACACTCTCTTCCTCAAGATTTGTAATTAGCAATTTAGTCATACTTTTCCCTCCAAGTATAAACCAGAAAGAACACCCAAGAAAGTGCAAGCACCAAATCTCCCACTGCCTGCTTTGGCCAATCCCAAGCCAAATCCTCGAGCCTTCTCTCAAAGCAAAACCTCCAAATAACCATTGATATGTGGAGGAGCACACACCCTTTAGCAAAAAAGACTTGAAAGTCTCTGTCCTTTACAAATGCCACCATGAACACCAAGAATCCAACCACAAACAAAAGCAAGCCCGCAAAAGAATTCGAGATTTGTATCAACAATTGGTCGTGCGGGGTTGATCCTAATAGCCTCTGTGCTGTTTCAATGCCATGGCCGAGTACAAAGATTTCCTCAAGGTAGAACATTATCGAGGAACCACATATTATTGCAATGGCGGAATGCAGAATACAGATTATGAAAAACACAGAACCCATCAATATCAAATTGAAATTAAAGTCTAACCTGAGACGTTGCAACTCAGTTGAATAAGAGCCAGAAATATGTGTAGCAAAATCTGTGTAAGCCCATCAACAATGCACGTATAAAGACATATTCCCAGATGAGATGGCTTGGTAATAAGAGTCGCCAACAAAGAACAAAAGCCAAAAGGCCCAAAACTCAAACTGCACAGCTACGACTTAAAATTCTTTTAGGCTTAATGCGATGGGCAATAAACTGGGATGGGCTTATCGTGCATTGACTGCACATGGAGATTGAGATATGCTACGCGATTGAGAAATTTGACGGGGGGGGGGGAATGGGGAGAATCTTGATCCGGCGTGGGGGAGATCAGAAATGAGCTGTGCTGTCAATTGGCGGGTTTATTGAGATGTGCGCTGTTGCAGGTTGGATGGTATTGCCATTGGTCTGCGCAATTACCGACTGTGCTACCTGCTCAGCATTTTTTTTTATTCTTCCTTCAATTAATACTAATAAAAATTCCTTAAAAGTCATTTCAACGAGACTGAACTAAATCTCCCTACTCCTCCCGCCGGCACTTGTTAGAGGCGGCTCATATGCATCGCCGGCCAGGGCCTGTGAATTCCTAACATGGACTGGTTCTGCCAAAATTGGGCTTGTGGGGTCAGCCTATCTAATGTGAATTGCCTCGTCTGCGTACTTATTAATGAGTCAGCCTTTGACCCGAGTCACAGCTTTCATGACTTCACCGACTAACTTTGAGTTAACGTGAGAGATAATATTATCGTAATTGTTTACCTCGTCAATGATTTTTATTATTAATTGTGATTATTCGTTGAAGAATTACAGATGTATTCGACGCATCCGGATCCCCCCCCCTTAACATTTCCAAATAGCATTGACAATTAGAGTCTCTCATTCGAACAATGCAGTTATTTTGGTTCTTCTGCCTAATCGTAGTTATACCAAATCCATGCGCACATTAATATCTTTTGTCCCTTCCATTTTTCTTTTATTTAACAATCCTTTTCCGTATGGAAATTATCGACTCCTTCCCTGTATGGCCTGGCCTGTTGGATAACAATTTGATTTTACAAATGGATTTTGCCGTTTTGGGACATCCTTTAGTTAGGTCGGATCCATCTTCTATATATATATATATATTATTATTATTTTTTTTTTGTTTTTTTGAGGAAGGAAAAAAAAAACAATGATCCAAAGTTTAAGATAAATAATTCAGATATATCCAACAAACATCGATTAAATCATGCGAATTCCAACAGCTATGGCGAAGCAACCAAAACTGCCCACGAGCCACAAAACACCTCACCTCTAAAACCAACCCCAACGCAAAAAAGAAAGTAAAACATCGAAGGGTCCAACTGGTATTTTATTTTATGTACGTCTTTTTCCTTGTCTCTGTTTTTTATTTTTATTTTTGTCAAGCCTTTTTCCTTGTCTCTTGAAAGTCTCTTACAGTACCAAAACTCTGTCAAACAGAGCTTTCCCCTAGTTGATTGTCCTCAATTATCATAACGTAGGCAAAAAGCCGTCTCTTACAATAATTTTTTATGATCCGATTACATTTTATGTGCTTCACATACGCTTTGAACAATCCATCAAAGTTTTAAGAAACCCCAAAAAACCAAAACCAAAATTATGGGCAGATACCAAAGAAAATCAAAGGGTTGTTTTCTATTTCTTGGCTATGAAGCCTCTCTTTCTGTGTAATTCTCTCGCTTTTAGTCCTCACAATTCTTCTTCTTGATCTTTTTCTATTGTTTGATTGTATAAAGTTTCATTCTTTAAGCCCTGGCTGTGTTAAAAACTCGGGTGTTCTGGATGCTTGTTGTAGTCCTCTCATTGACAATTCAGTTCAAGGATCCTGGTTTTTGGATTATTTGATAAACTGGGTATTTGTAGGATGATTTTTATCAATGGAGGTGGCAGAAGGAGGAGTCTTTTTGTTGTTGAATTTTCAGTGTAAATGAGATTTTAGGTTCAATTTCTTAGTAATAGCTTTATTTGGTAGTGTGGCGGCATGGGTTGTATTGCTTCTAAGGATGCTAGCCAAGAGAGACCAATAAAGTGGACAGAGAAGTCTGTTGCACAGGCTGAGAAAAAGGGTGTCAAATTGGCATGGTAGGATTTTTTTTTTTTCTCAATAAAGTGCAAATTTAATATGTACAAATATAATAACAAAAATAATGTATGTATAATTAAAATAATATTAATTATTTTGAATAATAAATTGAAATGCTTATGCAAAATTTGTGTGTATTCCGAGCTTATATATTTTTTTTCTTTTTTTTTCCAAAATTATATGCATTTGAGTTACAGGAAAAATAAATTGAGAAGGAAAAAAGAAATAAGCAAGGAAAGGACTGGGTGTAATCAAATTGGATTAAATAAATCTAGCAAAACAAAAGGAGGCCTAAAGTCGGTGGTGGGCTTTGCAGGGTTGCTTAAAATCAACGTCCGTTAAAAAAAAGAAAAAGAAAAAGACGTCCGTCCAAAGACGGTGCCAGGCTGCGCTCAGGCTGATTAAAGTGGACGGGCTCGATGAGTTCCACGTGATTCAAATCAGAAATTATTTTCCCGCTTCGTCCCCTGTCTCTCTCTCTCTCTGCCTCTCGCGGTTTTTTCTTTGTGATCAGGTTTCAGAAGTAGGTTTCATTTGTGGCGAATCCTTAATCAATGCACCTCTTTTTTTCTTCTTCTTGCAGCCATTCGAAGAACAATGATGCTCTTTCGGGGTTTTATAGAGAGCGTTCCGGGCGTCCGTCTGTTCCAAGAACTCTGGCTGAATCAAGAATTGCCTTCCAGGTTTCTTGACGGAATTGTATCCTTTTCTTGACAATCTCTGTATTGCTTTCATTGTGTCTTCTAGGTATCTAATTCAAGATTTTCATCTTCTTTAATTTTTTTTTTTCTTAAAGATCTCTTAGATCTATTTTTGGCTTTCTTGTCTCAGGTTTTTTCTTTTTCTTTTTCTTTTTTTCTAAAAAAAAAAGAAAAATTTGCAGGGTAATGGCTCACCGTTTTTTCTTGTGATCGGGATTCCAGAATTAGGTTTCATTTGTGGTGAATCTTTATTAGTACTATTTTTCTTTTTTTCTTCTTGCTGGGGCCCTCTTGAAGCCAATCGATGAATATTGAAGCATTTTTGGCGGTTTTGTGAGCGTGTTGGGCGTCCGTTTGTTCCAAGAACAGGGCTGACGTTAGCACTAGAAGCAAGAATTGATTTCGAGTTTTTTTTTTTTTTGACGGAATTCCCGCGAAATTTTCCTCGTTTCTTGACAATTTCTGTTATTGCTTTCAATGTGTCATTCTTCTCAATGTATGATTCAAGATTGCCTTTTTCTTTTTTATTTCCTAAAGATCTTTCAATCTATTTTTGGCCTTCTCGTCCCGGCTCGTCTTTCTTCTTTATTCTTTTATTCTTGATTTTTCAATTCATTTTTCCCTATTTTTAGTAACTAGGACATTCCGTTTCTCTGGATTTTAGCCTCTCATTTGAATCATATTTATTTGGATTTCAGAAGTGCTGAAACTACTGAGTTGGCATTTGGTGATTATAGAGCAGTTTTTTTCGTGGTCTTTTCCACAGAGAGTGAAGACACATCGGCGTGAGTCTCCTACACGAATCAATGCCTCCATTGCTTCGGTTTGAATTGCTTATAATGCCGCTTCTTGTATCACGCCAAGCAACTTTAAAAGGCTAAGCAGGTCTTGTCTTGGAAGCTAGTTTGACATTTGCAGACAATGCATACCAGGTTTGAATTGTTTGTCTCTCCACTTCGCAATCTTTTACGGACTAATGGTTGAGTGTTGGTTGAGATCCTAAATTTCTGGATGCTGCAGGGAAGCAAAAGTCCAGCTGAAGAGAGAGAGCTCCTCAGGAAGGTCAAGGCAAGCATCAAAGAGAGATGCTGCTGGACAACCAGTTTGACTTTGAAGAGCTAAGCATGCTGTCCCATATGCTTAAAAATTGGAAACTAAATCCCGTTACGGTCCAATTTTTATTTGTGACATACTGACCGTTATTTTGCTCTATATTTACTTGCAACAGAAAAATTTTGAGTCTCAACATGGTAAATGAAGGCCTCAGCTTGTTTGAGAATTGAAACGACTGCAGTGGCCCAAGGAGAAATCTATGAAGGGAAAGATCAGGAATTCGCTGGGCTCAAAACAAGTCATAGAAGAACAGCTTTAAAGTAAGGGGAAGAACCCAGTTGAGAATCGCACTCAAAATGGCAAGATTCTTATCAAGTTGGAGGTTCCGTTGAACTTCTTGGCCATGCTTCTTTTTAATAATTAATGGGTTTCTTGACTTTCTTCTCTAGTCCCAGTTGATAAAAAAGGAATCAGAGGGTCTAAAGAAGAAACATGTCGCAGGGAGGGCTGAAATTATGAATCTGCAAGAAAAACTAGATGTCCTAAGAGCATGTGGAGACTCTATAGAGAAGCAGCAACGGACATATGTGCACCGGGGAATCGGGTTCTTCAACTCGGGAAGCAGCTAAACGAGGTTGACTTCTTTGCACTTGTCTGATCAAAGGCTAAAATAATCTCTCTTTTTAAATTTTTGTTTTTATCAATATTAATTAATTGAATGTTTTGGAAGTACACAGTTAGGATAAGAGAAACAACACTGAGGAAGCTTTTGTAGAAATTAGTAAAAATCACTGTTCACTTGACATTAAATCAATAAAATTCAAGTTGATCTAATTTAGGAAAGGTAAATAATGATTGAAATAAAATAATTAGGGTATTCTAAAAAAAATAATAAAAAAAAAAGTTAGGGAAAAAAATCTTTTGCCCACCCGTCGGACGGGGTTTAGGGTTTAGGGTTGATTGGCAAAAGGTCAATACAAAAACCAATCGGACGGGTTTAGGGTTTTATCTCCGATTCTGCATTTTCCTCCACCACCACCACCATGGCCCGATTCCCTAGAGGATCGTCGGCATCACGCTTCCTCTTTTCTTTCCACTCCGCCCTTACCAAGACGTCGCCGTCTCCTCCCTCCCCGACCGCCGCTCTCCTTCAGGGAAACTTCCACCTACGATACTTCTCAAACGTCGCGCGGGCCAAGGAAGACAAGGAGCCATGGTGGAAGGAGTCCATGGAGCGCCTCCGAAACATCGGTATCTCCGCCCACATCGACTCCGGCAAGACCACCCTCACCGAGCGCGTCCTCTACTACACCGGCCGCATCCACGAAATACATGAGGTTCGCGGCCGCGACGGCGTGGGCGCTAAGATGGATTCCATGGACTTGGAAAGAGAGAAAGGCATCACTATCCAGTCCGCCGCCACTTACTGTACTTGGAATGACTACCAGGTTCTTTCACGATTCTGGACTTTTATTTTTTGTTTTCCCCATATTCAAGAATTGTTATTGGTCCTTTCAAGACAGGTGATATTCATGGTGTTGGTGTAGATAAATATCATTGATACGCCAGGACATGTGGATTTTACAATAGAAGTGGAGAGGGCATTGCGAGTTCTGGATGGTGCGATTCTCGTGCTGTGTAGTGTGGGTGGAGTTCAGAGTCAGTCTATAACTGTGGATAGGCAAATGAGGAGATATGAGGTCCCTAGACTTGCCTTTATTAACAAGCTCGATCGGATGGGAGCTGATCCATGGAAGGTGTTGAACCAGGTATAGCTGGACGCTGTTATTATCATTAGTGTGTTTTTTTTTTTTTTTAATATTTTAATTTTGACTTGTTAATATAAAGATTGGAAAAGGCAGGCATGGGAATTTAAATTTTGGTGGAATTGTTTTTATTTGAATTTTCTGGAATAGTGTGCCTTTGCTTTCTTTCTGGAAATTCATTAAGCAATATTATTCCGTAGATGGAAGAGTAAATATACAGTGATGTCAGTGATGAATGATGATTATCCATTATTTCCTTTCTCAGGCAAGGTCTAAACTGAGACATCACAGTGCAGCTGTCCAAGTTCCGATTGGGTTGGAGGAGGACTTTCAGGGCCTTGTTGATCTTGTGCAATTAAAGGCTCATTATTTCCATGGTTCCAATGGGTGTGTATCTGAATCCAGTGGGTTTCACACTGTTCAATTAATCTTACCATTATTATTGTTTTTTTTTTTTTTAAATGTTCTGTTGTATGCTGCAGTGAAAAGGTTGTCACAGCAGAGGTGCCATCTGATATGGACACTTTAGTTGCAGAAAAGCGGCGTGAACTAATAGAAGTGGTTTCTGAAGTTGACGAAAAACTTGCTGATGCTTTTCTGTCAGACGAACCTATTTCATCTGCTGATCTCAAGGTATATTGTAAGACAGATATCAGTTATGTGTTAAGAACCACTGAATTTTGAGTGCATATCCCAGTTTGCTGGTGGCATGAATTACTATGCTAGCATAAAGTACTGCTTTCTCATCTTTGAACTAGCTTTTGCATTTTTTTCTTCAGCTATAGGTGCATACAATTGTTGCTGTCTTGTGCTTTCTGATTTTCGTTTCTCCTTGAGTAGGAAGCAATTCGCAGGGCAACATTAGCACGAAAATTTGTTCCAGTGTTCATGGGCAGTGCATTCAAGAACAAGGTACTCCTCTTTCCAGTATCTCTGAATCAGTTGTGTATTGTTGGTGGAAATAGAGAATTGTATTTTCTGCCATTTCTTGACTATTTTTCATCTCCTGCCATTTGTTGACTTAGGGAGTCCAACCGCTTCTAGATGGTGTACTTAGTTATTTGCCTTGTCCTAATGAAGTCAGTAATTATGCTCTTGACCAATCGAAGAATGAAGAGAAGGTAATTTGTTGAAAAAGTTTTATCTTTATATTTTTTGGCTTCTTTTCCTTCTCTTTTCCTGAATAACTGCATGTAAGGACATGCAGATTGCATTGTCTGGAACACCAGATGGACCACTTGTGGCATTGGCTTTTAAACTGGAAGAAGGGCGTTTTGGTCAGCTAACATTTCTTAGGTATGACTTATTGTCATTTGTTGTTTTTTTTTTCTTTATTTTTTTGCAGTTTTTTCTTATTTCAATGTATTTGTTTATACCAGTAATATTACTTCAATCTGATTCTTACTTGTTCTTATTTTGCTCTTTTTTCTTTTTTTTGTTTGAAGAATTTATGAAGGTGTGATTCGCAAGGGTGATTTTATGGTTAACATAAACACAGGAAAAAAGATCAAGGTGTGTTTTGTGATTTAGTATCTTAATTTGATGATTTCATGTGAATTCATTGTTAATATTTTTATTACCATTTTTGTTTGTTTTCTGTTGTTATTTCATTTATGATTCTTAGGGCATTAAGGAAAGCCTTTCATCTGTTTTTGGAGATAATGCAGCAACTCTCAGAGAGTCTTTGTTTTGTTGCCCCTTCCATATTTTCACTTCTCCCAAGTTTTGATGATGACAGTTTTTGGCAGTTTTTAAAACAATCATGTTGCTGAAACTGCTGATCACAAAGTGATATTTGAACAATCTGTACACGTGAAAGTAATTTCATCTTGCAATTGCTAATTATTTGATATAATGCTGTAGGTGCCCCGCCTGGTTCGCATGCATTCTAATGAAATGGAGGTAGTTTCAACAATTTGTTCTGGACAGATCATTTAGATGTTTGCATGTGTTGCATTTTTTTATGTGCCCTGTTAAACCTAGTTGTTCTGAGGTTGTGAAATTTACTTTTCTTGGGGAATTTTATGATACAGGACATTCAAGAGGCACACGCTGGGCAAATTGTTGCTGTCTTTGGTGTAGATTGTGCTTCAGGTCTTAACTATTTCCTTGACATGCACTTTCAGATTGGCCTCATCTTTATTTCGTTTTTAGTTAACCTAGGGCAATAAATGATAGTGGGAAGTTATTATGATTACTGAACATATGATGGGAAAATATTACTATGAATAGAGAACATATAGCAGGAAAATTCCGTTATGAATTTGATGGTTTCATTGTAAGGTTCAAGCTTGTGCTCTGGCTTAGGCTGAATTTGTTAGGATGGGAGCTGATAATTGTGCCTCTTTTTTTAATTACATTTTTTTTTCCTAATGCTTTCTTTTCTAGGAATTTATTCTGTGTTTTTTTTTCCTTTTTGGTTCAACAGGAGATACTTTTACCAATGGATCTGTTAGATACACTATGACTTCTATGAATGTCCCTGAGCCAGTCATGACATTAGCTGTTCAACCTGTTTCAAAAGATTCTGGAGGACAGGTGAGCACTTTCCAGAGAAAGTTACTTTCCTTGGTTTGTTGTGCCATGCAGTTGATCTATGTGGGTTTGGGCATTCTTTTTCCAGTTTTCCAAAGCCTTGAATCGTTTTCAGAAAGAGGATCCTACTTTCCGTGTTGGATTGGATCCTGAGAATGGCCAGGTTTGTTTTGTGGTTTTCTCTCCTGGCATTGTTTACTTGCCATAAAAGTATGGCTTGATATCACCTCATACCACCTTTGTGGGCAGACCATTATATCAGGAATGGGAGAATTGCATTTGGATATTTATGTAGAACGCATCCGGAGAGAGTACAAGGTGGCTACCTTTTATGACTTATATTTTAGCAGACTGAAAGTAGACTTAACCTTACCTCCCCACCTCCATGACATTTCCTCGAACAGGTCGATGCAACTGTTGGGAAGCCTCGTGTGAATTTTAGAGAAACTATTACTCAACGTGCTGATTTTGATTATTTACATAAGAAGCAAAGTGGAGGACAAGGTCAATATGGACGAGTGTGTGGGTAAGGAAAGAAGAAAATTTATAAGGCTAAGTTTTTCCCTATTAAACGTGTCATTGGGCCTTTGGGAGCCTTATCTCCATTCTTTTATTTGAATGGCTGCTCTATTTTGTGGGGGAATTTCTTTTTTTTCTTCAGGGGGCCAGGGCCATGCTTAGGGGGTGGGTGGTGGTTGGGCTTGCAGGAACAAAGGGAAGGGTGGCAACTTTGTTAATGTCCCAACATCACAAATCCTGTATGTCTGGTTAAATTTATCTAGCATGTGTTTGACGTCTTAGTAATTGCTAAGACAGCCTACATCAAGCAGTCTGTTTCACCTTGAAAGTATCCCTCTCCTCAAATAACTGTTTATCTTTGGAGTCATACACGCTTGTGCAAACATGTATGAATATAGAATGTTTCTCACATCCTAATCTCTCCCATTATTGCTCAGATTTTCCTGTTCCTGTTCTTTGTCTGGGTTTCCTTTGACTTTTGCTAATTATTTCAATATTTCAATGGTTGGACTACTTCAACATGGAATGGCTTCATTTTAATGGGTTGTTTGAAGGATATTTATATTTTCTTACACATTTCACTTTATTGTTGTATTTTGTTGTGCAGTTATATTGAACCAATTCCATTAGAGGAGTCGACCAAATTTGAGTTTGACAATCTGTTAGTGGGACAAGTTATACCATCAAGTTTTATTCCTGCAATTGAGAAGGGCTTCAAAGAAGCAGCAAATTCGTGAGTGATGTAGCTCATGTGGTTTGTGAAAGATAATTAGTGAATACAGGTTTCTATAATGTCAGTTATTGTCCTGTCTTTTGAGTCCAGTGCCTGATTATGTTGTCTACCTCCAGAAAGCAGACTTTTATAGATATACAAAATGAAAAGTAGTCCAATAGAATAACTTTTTGTATAGCTATGTGAAGATTGATGGCTTCAAATTGAACTATTGAAAAGAACAGCTAAAGTTGTATGCATAGTTTAAAGTTGAGGTTAAAGTTTGCATGTGTTTTCAGACTTAACATTGCAAAAGTGGCAACTTGCTTTAATCTGTATCCCATTCTTTTTAGCTAGTCCTTTGTTATCAGAAATTTGCTCTTACTTTTTTTTTAGTAGGATATTGTTAGCAAACTTAATGCATCATCTCTTTGTATTAAATTTATAAGAACAAATAAAATCAGATTTTGAGCTTATGTGAATTTTTCTTACTTAATGAAGAATGGGGAAATTCTCAATGTACTTTCGTATTTAAAAAAGAAAAGCCCAAAAGTATGCCTGGTGGTCTATTCTGCCTTAAAAAGATTCAAGACCATGTACCAGAAAACTGTATTTGACTGGTGCATGATATCATATTGAGTTAGAAATGCACTACTCTTGGTCTGGTAGTCCAAGGCTCAAAACATTAACTACAGTATTTTTAATGTTTTTTACAACCAGGGCATGCAAAGATTTGTTCCATTTGCAGAATGTGGACCTGGTTGACATTAGAATGTTGGTAATATGGCTGTTGACCAGTTTTCTTCGATTTTTGACAGGGGTTCTCTAATTGGGCATCCGGTGGAAAATATTCGTATTGTTTTGACTGATGGTGCTTCCCATGCTGTGGATTCCAGTGAACTTGCATTTAAACTGGCGGCAATATATGCTTTTAGACAGGTTCTTGTTTTATGGTGATTTTCTCTGGATGAAATAGATGTTTTCCCAACTTATTGTATTCACCTAATTTCTATGGAACAGTGCTATGCGGCCGCAAAACCCACAATATTAGAACCTGTGATGCTGTTGGAATTGAAGATACCAACAGAATTCCAGGGCACTGTTTCTGGTGATATCAACAAGTGAGTGTGCTTTTCCTTTTGCTTTTGGTTCTTTGCATACATGTATTTCTTAACACATGCTTTTCCATGTCTTGAATTGAAAAACTTTATTTGATTTGGCATATTAATAGGAGGAAGGGAGTGATTGTTGGTAATGATCAGGATGGTGATGACTCTATAATCACCGCCCAGGCAAGCACCTTCTTCTCTTAATTTGTGGAGTTTGAAAACCTATAAAGATGACACCTTCGGCAGGGTCACGTAATGGGTTATTATCTGTCCTACTGGATTCTGAGGGATTTTGTAATTTGCTCTTTAGGTTCCTCTGAACAATATGTTTGGGTATTCGACAGCTCTTCGTTCAATGACACAGGTGAGGCATGTGGCAAATGTTGGTTTTGAAAATTCCTTCTTGTATAATTCTCTACATGGTGTTCTTTCTGTTTTGCAGGGGAAAGGTGAATTTTCAATGGAATACAAAGAGCATTTACCAGTTTCACAGGATGTGCAAATGCAATTGGTAAACACCTACAAGGCTGGTAAGGCGGCTGAATAGATAGGGATATTTTTAAAGCCCCCTTCTTATATACAAGTTTTATTGTTCTGTTTTCTTCTAATATTTATTCTTACAGCTGTATTGCTGTAGCCTTGTAGCCCATAAACTCGATCAGTTATTTTGTCTATCAAATTTTGGAGGACGGAAAATTTGCAATGTCTCAAAGGCTAGCGAGTTTACATTTATTATTCATAAGCTAAGAATACGGCAGTTTGAATTATGCCTTTAATTTTCGTTAGTTTCTCTTCATACCACTTTGGAATATTTGTTTGTATACATTTGTGGTGATCATTGCACATCTGTATATGTTTGGGATCGTTACTAGGTGATGATTAGAATGTGGTTTCTACTTTGGAGATAACCCACAGAGAGGGAACGTTATCCATCACATCCAACATATAATTTTACAGACCTCTGTATCACATCATTGATTTCTGTGTTGCTTAAATTAGTGCAGTGCTTGCTATTTATATGCTAATGAGTGATGATAAGCTTTCTTGAATCACAAGGAAGAAGGGCGCCGTTTTAAATTTTCCCAGATCTGGTGGTAAAGCCGTTTTGTAGTCTTCTATTGAGCAACATGGTTGCATGCTAAATCAGATCATAAAGCTGCTCTTCTCCTAGTTAATTAGTTGCAGTAGGAAAGATAATTTCCAGCCTGCAAAACATTCTCTTGTCCATATTTGTTGATTTCAATCGACATGCATGAATTTTAAATTGTAGCTTGAACCAGTTGGCAAGAGAAAAAAAAAAAAAGATATTCATGTGAGGATCGTAACGGCTAGAACAAAAAGGTTCGGCTTAAAACAAGACCAAGAATGTGTAATTTGAAGAGTTTTGCCAGCCTCATCCGCATTTCCCTGGATGTGAGAGTTTCTGAAGGGCATTAATTCAAAGCTCTTTAGTGTGAACTGAAAGAAGTCTCCTGATTTCAGCTGTTGAATTTTCTGCAATTCGCTGCAGAAACAGGGGATTGAGGGCTCTCACCCAAAACACCCTCTAAACATTGGGCTATCTGTCTCATAGATGGTCTCTGCTTCTCATCGTCTTGAATGCAGCTTTGCAAAGTCTCCTAACCTCTTCTACTTCGGCACTGGCTTCCAACCGGTCATCTAACAATGTAAGAATATCTTCAATGTTTATTGTTGTTTTGGCAATCTGGAAAGGGAGGTATTGACAAGCAAACGGTCCCCTGTTTCTCCTTCATGACACAAGTTCAGAAAGCAGCATTCCATAGTTAAATGCATCAGTTTTTTGGTGTGACAGCTTTCGCTGAAAGCTAATCAGGAGCAAGATAACCCATGGTTTCCCAATGGTTGTAAGAAACCCGACCGAAATCTCGGCCTATAATCTCTTCGTTTTTCTGGTCTCTTAGGAGGTCACACTATAATCTTTGCTAGACCAAAATCAGACACCGCTGGGTTAAATATACGCATCCAACAAAATGTTATCAAGCTTGATGTCACGATGTATAATACGATCTATACATTCCGTGTGAAGGTAAGCCAGACATGTGGCAGTCTCTACTGCGCTACGGTCTATAGTTCTCCGGTCTAAGGTCTTGGTGGCACCCTTCTGGAACAGAAGTGTTTCCAAAGAACCGTCGGACGTGAAATCATACTAAGACCCCTGCAAGGTAACAAGGTTAATGTGTTGGATCAAGGAATTGCTTCTCTCCCTGCTCTAGACTCTGAAGTTGCTTGACAGCAATGGCTGTTGAATTGGGAAGTGCAGATGATTACACATGGAGAGACGGATATTATATATACAGGAAAATTCGTAAAACTCGTTTTTATTTACTCATCTTTCTCTGCTTTTAAGCTGATATCCGAAAAAGATTTCAATTTGATCTGTCATTCTAAAAAGAGTCCAAACAACAACGAAGCAAAAACAAACAAAAGTCGGCGAAAAAAAGCATATAACAAGACTCAAACAAATTATCAAATAAATATTAAAAATGCATATGAAATCATGAATTGCCTTAATGGGTGTATCTATAACAATGTGTAATGACGCTGCAGCCACGCTTGTAAGGGTTAGCTCTGCCACTCCCGGCACAATTATAGTAAGATTGGCCTCGACGATTGCATGGCACTCTGTCCTTCAAGAGTGCACCATAGCTAATGTACCTTGACCGATGGGCAAGTATTCTTCGACTGATACTCGACTCCATGAGCATTTCTTCATTCTGATCTACGCAGTCCCCAACTAGGCCACCGCATTTTTGGGGTCCAATGTTATAATCTCCTCCATCTTGGTACGTTCTTGCAATGCCATTGAGGACCCAATGTGCATCGGTGTACAAAGATGACCCGAGTGCGGTGGCTAGGGCCAAGATGATGAGGAAGATCATTGATGACTGAGTGCTCATTTAGAGAATGATCAAGGAGTTAGAGCTGGTGAAAATTGTGTTGGGAGATTGTAGAAGTGGATCTAAATATTGGGTTGTTTTTCCGATTCACTTCAAGTTTAGTGGAAATTTTGTTGGTGAGATCAGACGTGTAGCCTTCTTAACGGAATGCCCGCTTCTCGCTCTTTGACCTTTTCTTCAATTTGAGCATATGATTAAATCAATTTCAATAGCTCTGGCCATTGTGATAACAGTGAATGATTAAGATTTAAGAGAGTATTCAAAGCCAAAAAAATAACTAATCCTCAAATGGAAAGGCACGGCATGAAATTCATATATGATCCGTCAGAATTTTGTTGACAAGGTCAGAGATTGATGAATCAAGAGTGAATTCACATATTACAGACCCCCGAACGTTGGCACTCGGTATAACAAATAACAAAGTAGTAGAGTAGAGATCACCCACAAACCATTCATCACCTTTTTCGCTTCCTTATTACTAAGGTGCATAATGCACAGACTAAACCAAGCCAACAATGCCACCGAGTATCACATTCACGCCAAAACTGGCAATCAAAACCAATCCAGCCGAGCCAGTAAAACCTTGAGACGAAGACGAGTTAGATGGGGCTGGCGACCCTGCTGTTGGCGACGGAGACCCTGCCGGAGGCGACGGGAGAGGTGGAGACAAAGGAGATGGAGAGCTGGCCGTTGGCGATGGAGCCAGAGGCGCAGCAGAAGGAGTGATTTTGTGTCTCACGGCCATGACAACGATAATCATTTTTTGACCCTTTTTGCAATTGTCAGCATTGCCACTGATGAAGTAGAAGGGACCGGAGATATTGAGCTTGAAGATTGAGTTTCCATCTGTTAAAGACTGTGAAGGGTTCTTGGTGTTGCAGGAATAGTAATCATCTTTGCTCACAATCAAAACTGAGTCAGACCCTTTCTTGTATTTAAAATCTGCAGGAAGGAAAAAAAAAAAAAAAAACAAGCTTTAATGCATTCCTTAAGCAGTTAAGCTTTGCGTTAAACTGAATTGATGATAGAAGAAAGAGTGAAGCTTACAGAGAGTATCGTTAACTTGAAACCTATTCCTTCCTGCCCAGTGATTGTAGTCTTCTCGAGGATGCAAAACCCAACCTTCCTTGCCACCAACCTGGAACTCATGAGCCTGAGACAAGCCAAGAAGGGACCCCATCAACATGACAAACAAGCACTCAAAGAATCTCTGAGACCCCATTCTGCCAATCAGACCGCACAAAATTGCTATTATTCTTGAAGAACCAGCTGGTAGCCAACTTTTAATTGCTAGTGAAAAGAGATATAATACTAGTGGGAGAAATGTGAAAGAGAGAAAGAGAGAGCCGAAGGAGAGATGATGGGGTGCGAGTATGTACACATAGGAAGCTTAGCGATGAGGTTAACGTTGTAAAGCGTGTGAATGTGATGTGAAAGCATTAAGCGTGGCTAGCTGGACCGGTTTTGGGTATTGTAAATACAGCAGAGAGGCGTTTCACAGAAGAGAAAATAATTGTGTTTTCTTCCGCAGATTGATTACACACGTCGCGGCATGCAAGCGACCTAACGGTTATGAGAGGTGTGGTCTTTATTGCTATTTTCAAGATGGGTCTCTCCGTTATAAAATGATATGGGGAGGAAAACAAGAAACTAGCTTCCACAACTTCTAATTTGAGCTTACGAAGCTGATCCCTTGTTCTTACTGGGAACATTATTGCTGGTTAAATGAGAAAGAACTCTACAATCACATTGTCCCGAGTAATATGAGATGAAGATTTTTGTCTGGTTCATTAGACGAAGATTAATGAGCAGCCATGCATGACCCAACAAAACAAAAAAAAAAAAAAACATTTTAATTGGCTCATATCTATCTACTTCATGTTCAAATCATTGAATGACCTAAGCCATATAGAGAATACACAAGAAATTAAAAAGATTGGTGAGTAGCATGTACGGTTGGGAGGTCATGACCCTCAAATTTTACAAAAATTCAGGGTGCCCTTATATTTTGGGGGCTCATGACCCTTCCTGCACCCCCCCTCTCACAAAAAAGAAAATTTTATTTTGTATGGGTTTATACAATCTCCATCATTTTTTTTTATATTGTCCTTCTCTTACCTCCTCCCTCCTCAAAGATGACAAGTCGCTGAATAGACAACAAAATTAAAATAAAAATAAAATAAAAATACTTTGTTTATTTAAAAAAATAAAATGAAAAAGAAAACTTTGCCTGCGGTGGGTCCCGCCCCGCCCCCGGCCTGTTCGGCCCAAAGCTTTACTTGTGCACTAGGGCGGTGTCACGGTCACGTGACAAGGGGGTCCAACGTGGCAGTGCACCGACCGATGATCACAAGTTCTTGTGAAGACCGACCGCTAATAATCACCGAAGCCCAATTAGAATCAAGGTTGAAACCCATACCCGAACCATTTGGGTCCGGGTTGTGGCGGTGCTTTCTCTTTCCTTCAGTTTTCTCGGAACCACTCCCACATTAACTGCAGGGAAAAAAAAAAAAAACTACAAAGAGTCGAGGGGAAATCAATGCAAATCGGAGCGTCCAATTCGAACTCCGTTCAATTTTACACAGGTCAATGTTCACCGGTTTCAAAGCGTTGAAAGAGACCCTTAAGGCCTGCAGCAGCAGCACAAGCCTCTCCGCGACAACATCCTCGTCGTCAACCTCGTCTTTCTCGCAGTCATCATTGGCTCAAGAACAACCAGAGCCCTCGATTGTGATTCCTAGGAAGCCTCCAAAATCTTCTCTCTCACAGCAGCTTCAACGCCTCGAAGAATCTTTTTCTCTGCCGCCCCAAGAGTTTTCTTCACGAAAGCCTCCTACAAACCATCAAACCCAGCAGCCAAAAAGCCCTGAAAACATAACCCGAGTTGGAAATGTTGAGGATGGAGAGGAAGAAGTGGAGGACTGTGGGGATCTTGGGAGACCCGTATTGGGTCAGTTTGACCACTCGGGACCCTTTGAGCCATTGGTCTTGTCTATGCCTGATGAGGTTCCTATTGTACAGGTATCAGCGCATATATTCTTTGAGCCTTTTTTTCATTTTCACCGAATTCTTGTTCTTTTGATCAAGTTTTCACCACATTCTTCTTCTTTTTGTTTTTCTTTTCCTTTTTTTTTTTCCAGCCGGTTCTTGTATCAGTTGTATTCAACGTTGTTGGTTCTATTTGTAGTTTTTTTGGGTATGTGGAGTAAAGGAAAAATTTTTGCATTTTCCTTGATGCACATTCTGTGTAATTGTTACGTATGTGATTGGGGTTTGGGTATAATTTGAATTTTAGTTCTTGAATTCTCGAGAGACTATAAGTTCAAGAAAAGACTGTTCGGTATCTTTTACAAGAGTAGAAATGATTTTAAGTGTTGTATTTTCAACAAATTTTTTGGCTTTTTTTTTTTTTTTTTGTTGGTTTTTTTGCCTGCAGGTCCCTGCATCCATCAACTGCAGATTGCTTGAGCATCAGAGGGAAGGAGTAAAATTTTTATATAAGCTATACAGAAACAACCATGGAGGCATTCTTGGTGATGACATGTAAGTTATATTGTGGTGCCTAAGATCTATTGTCTACTTTTGTATTTCAATGGTTGGAATTTTCCCGCATGTGGGCTTCAGTATTTTCTGTGTATGCCAAACTGTGTTGAGGGTGTAATATCTATATTTGCTTTTACTAATTTCTATCCTTATAAATAATCTCTCGGTGTTGGACTAACTTTTGGTACAGTAGCAGATGTCACTATTTTATGTTGCTTAATGCCAATGTATTATTGTCTTATATATTAGGAGACTTGCAAGTGATTTAGGATATTTTAAGAGACTTTCTTATACTTTGTAGAGCAAAAATTGAGACAAAATGATAGTCTCTTTATGTACAAGCGTTTTTCTTTCAATAACTTGCAACCAGCTTCATGACTATTTCTTCACAAGTAATAGTTTGGGTTAATTTTTTGAAGATGTGTCCACAATGAGTTCTGGGTAGTAGATACCACATAATTTTAGCTTATACATGGAAACTATATGCCATTGTGAAGTTCCATTATAATAGATAAAGAGTTTTTGCAGTGAAAAGCGTCATTAACCCAACTGCAATATTATCACTTAGTGTAGCCGTATACACAAGATGGACTGTTTGGACAATATGTTTTTTTCCGTTTTGGGAAGCCCATTGACTTGTAAATTTGCTCAGGCAATGGATTACTATTCTTGATGTGTACAAATGCTCCTTAAAGCTGTTTTCCTGTCAATGACACCTACCATGCAACTGTTGGACCACTGGCATTGATGGTTGTTATCATACTTTTAGGGTCTTATGCATCTATTTAGGTGCCTGATGCATATGTATGTATCCACAATTCTTTAGTGGTTTAATAAAACATAGTTTTGTATTCAAAAAATTGAAACAGGGGGCTGGGTAAGACCATTCAGACCATTGCATTCCTTGCTGCTATTTTTGGAAAAGATGAAGAGTCTGCTGACCCAGTTAAGGAAAAGATGGGGAAAAAGGGTCCTGTTCTTATAATTTGCCCCACTTCTGTGATCCAAAACTGGGAGATTGAATTCTCTAGATGGGCAACTTTTACTGTTTATCTTTATCATGGTGCAAACCGTGATTTGATTCTTGAGAAACTAGAAGCAGGTGGAGCTGAGATACTGATTACCAGTTTCGACACATTCAGAATTCACGGTAGCATTTTGTCTGAAATTAAATGGGAGATCATGATTGTTGACGAAGCCCATCGGCTTAAAAATGAAAAATCAAAACTTTATGGTGCATGTTCAGAAATTAGCACTCAAAAACGCATCGGTCTGACTGGAACCATTATGCAGAATAAGATGATGGAACTGTTCAATCTGTTTGACTGGGTTGCACCAGCATCATTGGGAACAAGGGAACATTTCCGAGAGTTCTATGATGAACCCCTTAAGCACGGGCAGAGGTCAACTGCACCTGAAAGATTTGTTCGGGTTGCTGATGAGCACAAAGAGCACCTGGTGGCAGTTCTTCGTAAATATATGCTTAGGAGGACAAAGGAAGAGACTATTGGTCACCTTATGAGGGGAAAGGAAGATAATGTTGTATTTTGTTCCATGAGTGAATTGCAAAAACGTGTTTATAGAAGAATGTTACAACTACCAGATATCCAATGCCTGGTAAACAAGGACCTTCCATGCACTTGTGGCAGCCCTCTAAAACAAGTGGAATGCTGCAAAAGGATTGTACCAGAAGGAATTATCTGGCCTTACCTCCATAGAGACAATCCTGAAGAAGGTTGTGATTCATGCCCCTTTTGTCTTGTCCTACCTTGCCTGGGAAAGCTACAACAGGTAAAGGAGTTCTCGCCTTATTTATTGTTGTTACCAGTACCACAATGGTCACTATCTTTTATGCACTCAAACATTTTGTATTGCGCAAGAAGGGCTAACTGCTTATCTATTTTGGAAAAAAATTTTCTTCTTTTTGGAATGGGAAGAACTTGGCTGTGTCTTTCTTTATACTTTTATGCCCTTATTATATTTGGCTTCTCATTAACAGATAAGCAATCACTTGGAGCTGATTAAGCCTAACCCTAGGGATGAAACAGATAAACAAAGAAAGGATGCTGAGTTTGCCTCTGCTGTCTTCGGCCCAGATATAGATTTGGTGGGAGGTTTTGCCCATAGTGAGAGTTTCATGGACTTGAGTGATGTGAAACATTGTGGAAAAATGCAAGCACTGGAAAAGCTAATGTCTTCTTGGGCTTCACGAGGTGACAAAATTCTTCTGTTCAGCTACTCTGTCAGGTACTATTCTATAACTATCACACTAATTTTTGGAATGAAATTTGTCTTTCTTGGCGATTAATTTGGGGCACTCGCAATATCTTTTCGTAAAGTATTTGCTTAATGCTTCGTAATGAACTTTGTAGTTAATTGTCGTGAAATCAATTTTTCCTTCATTTGCTTTCTATTGTTTGGGTGCCTCTATTTTCTTGCTGAATGTTGAGGTTGATCCACTTTTTTTCAGAATGCTTGACATACTGGAAAAATTCCTCATACGCAGAGGGTATAGCTTCTCCAGACTTGATGGTTCTACTCCTACTAACATGCGCCAATCTTTGGTCGATGATTTCAACTCAAGTCCAAGCAAGCAGGTAATTTATTAGTCAGGTGTGCTGCAAAAGCTATTGTTCTTTATTTCTTTTCCATAATCTAATATCCCGTTTCAGGTGTTCCTTATATCAACCCGAGCTGGTGGGCTTGGATTGAATCTCGTAAGTGCAAATCGTGTGGTCATATTCGATCCAAACTGGAATCCAGCGCATGACTTACAGGCTCAGGACAGGTCATTTCGCTTTGGGCAGAAGCGGCATGTTGTGGTTTTCCGCCTTCTTGCAGCTGGTTCCTTGGAAGAACTCGTTTATTCCCGTCAGGTTTACAAACAGCAGCTGTCGAATATCGCTGTTTCTGGGAAAATGGAGAAACGATATTTTGAAGGCGTTCAGGTGCCTCTTTTTCCTCATTAGGAGTTTCAGGTTGGTATTTCTTAGTGTCTGAAAGCTTTTCTGTTCTTACTGCTTGTTGGTTCATTACAGGATTGCAAGCAATTTCAAGGCGAGCTCTTTGGGATCTGCAATCTATTCCGTGATCTATCTGATAAGCTGTTCACTAGTGAAATCGTCGAATTACATAAGAAGCAAGGAAAAGATGATATGCATTGCTCTACCTCAAGACAGGAAATAGCTGAACTTGAGACATATTTTCTTTCACCAAAGCAAGCAGGCATAAATAATTCATCAGTATCGCAAACTAGCAATGATAATGAGGTGGCTATTACAAGCAAACCTGTGCTGGAAAAAATGGGTAAGAGACAATGGGAGAGATAGCTTAAATTATGTCCAACCATCTTAATTAATTGCCAAATTCACAATTTCTTTGTTTGTTCAGGCATTCTATATGCTCATCGTAATGAGGACATCATCAATGTGAGACCCACAGCTGGAAAAAAATTGGAAGAGAGCATCTCTGATAAAAGTAGCATGGCTGGTGCTGTTAAACGGAGAAGGAAACTACATGATGCAGATGGCAAAGAAAATGGCGTGTCATTGAGGGATAGTAAGAAACTCCAATATAAACTCCTTGCAGAATCCCTTGGCATGGGAGAGGTTGAGTTTAGCAAGTGGGTTTTATCCACGACTCCATGTGAGAGGGAGAAGTTGCTCCGAGACTACAAGAAGAGAAAGGAGAAGACACCCAACGGTTGAAAGACAGTCAACCCTGAATATAAAGCAAAGCATTCACATAACCTTTCATGGCTGACTGCTTGATCAAAATTGTGATCTTAGTTACACAACTCCATGTGAGCCACTGCAGCCTTGAATACACGGGTTTCCTTGAAAACTGCTCAGGATACATTACAGGGCCAAAAAAAACCCTCACAATTTGGTTGATATTAACAGCTACCTCCTCTGGAGCTTGAATCTGGAAACTGGCCTTGAAGGTTGGACACTGGACAACTGGAGTTCAAGAATACACAGGGACTCAATACCGATGAAACAACAGAAATGCCAAATGCCATGTTAATCATTATTATCCAACTGGATTGGTAATACCTGTGATGAAGTCGCATTTAGGTCCAGTGAAGTTGTTTGCAGATTATCAGTTCGTTCCACAATCGAACCAGTAAAAGCCTTGAATAAGGCAGTAATCCATAAGATCAAGGCCCGACCATTAACTTTATTTCATTTAAATCTAATTTTAAACCTAAAGAAAACACTACACACACCTTAGTACTATCAAATCCTGGTTTTGAACCCTGCACAGGTGCCTGGAGGGTAGGAGGTGAGATGAACATCATGCAATTGGAACTTGAAAACACTGAATGAATGACATAAAATTGACACTCACACTCACACATTATGCACAGATCAATAATGCTTGAGATGATTGAGACTTCCTAAACCAGAGTCTTGGAAGGATAATAAAATGATACCTGGGATGAAGTCAATGTTTGCCTTTGAGAACTTGTTTGAATGTCATGAGAGCTCTTAACAACAGAACCTGTGACTGTGTTTGTAACATAAGTTTCAGCACAAAGAATTTGATCCTATACATATTTGTTTTCTTCTGATCCATGAACTCATTTTGAAATTTTAATGTATATCTGTTATTCATCAGGGTGGCTCTGCCACCCCTCTTCCAGGTAGAAGATTGTACGATGCAGATTATTATCCATACCGTCACACCTAAACTGCAATATTGGACAGTTGAGGACTAACCTTTGGGAGCAGGCTCCACTGTCAATCCTGTGCACTGCACTTCCAAATTTCAAAATCAATAACACTTCAGCTTACGTTCAATTGATATATATATATATATATATATATAAAGCAGTTAAAATTACTGAGTGTTAAGATTGCTAGTTCTTACGTTTAATTGATCAGTAAAATTTGGTTGAAACTGATGCTTATTCAATAACACTTCAGCTTTTGTTTCTCCAATTTTCATCTGCTCCTGTGGTTCCCTTATCTGCCATTCATATTCAGCAATCAATTGATCAGGCACGCTATTAGAAATAACTTGTGTTAGTCACAATCTGACTGTTGCACATTCAATAAGCCAATGACACTTATTATTTACCTGTGAATAAGTCCGGTCAGTGATGTCACTGTCATTTTTACTTTCAGCCTCATCAATTTCCTCTTCTTTCCCCTTCTCACCATCGGTTTCAGCTGTATTACTTGCGTCTCTGTCACTATTGTTGTCACCTTCAGCTGCAAGTTCTTCTTTCTCAAGTTCATCCAACCTGGACATTATATGTGCATATTCGTCATCTTCAAATGTAACATTCCTGTCATCTGCTTCAAGAAAAACAAAGGCCTCTCAGGTGCAGAAATGCTTAACTGTTGAGTTGTTATAATGAACAGAAATGTAAGAAATTCATGGCACATGATGGAGGTTAAATGCTTTGGTATCAACAGAAACTTGAAGGAGCCCTACTGCTTGTTATCTGATGGACTAAAATGGCAGAATAACTCCAGCCCAATGCCAAAACAATAGTTTTTAGATATCAGAATGGTTTCAACTGAATTCTGCTGCATTTTATAACTTTGGAATATGATATCTACCAAAAGTATCATTCTCCCTCAAATTAATAAATGTAACCAGCCTTGGTGCGCACAATAATCCAGATTTTGAATACTTCCCAAGTGTTTTCATGTTCATGTTCCATAATGACAGTAATGACATTGTTACTAAAAGAGTGTTCTGTTTATGAAAAAAATGATATTATTCAAATGCAATCTCCAAGCACTACTAATACTATCGTGAAGGCAATCATTTTTTCCTTTTTTATCACCATGATAATAATGCACCATGATAATAATGCTTCATCAAATTCACAATCACACGCCTCATATTCACAAGCACTTCAATATTCCAATCAAAAGTTTTAAAACCACAATGTTGAGCAGAAGCAGGATTCTGAGCCTGCCTGATGTAAATCCTCCTTTGCTAGAGTTCTCCTCTACATAATCTTCTCTAATCTCCACAAGACCTTCCTGTCAAAGATATTGATGGTAACATTCAACATTGGCACACAAGTATGCAGAGGGATGAGGCTTTCATTCATAAACAGATAAACATAATAGCAAAATAATAATAATAATAATAATAATAATAATAATAATAATAATGCTTGATGCTGCTTAATGATTCACAACTTCATAACTGTTCCTTGAGTAAGGCCTCAACTAGCATAGAACATCAAATCCTATTGCCGATAACAACAAAGTCTGGATAGTTTAGGTATTATCAACCATCGGTAACCAGGCATAAAAACTGTTTCACATATCCGTCCAGCAGCTAATAAATAAAATTCAATCAATATAAGCCAATAACAAAGTTTTTTTGAGCCAACCGCAGCCTCAGAAGCTGTAGCATAAAAAAAGGAAGCTTCGGCTTTCAGATCCTTCATGTTTGCCTTAAGAGATTCAACTTGGGAGTTTAATGCTTTCCCTCTCCTTTTCAGAATCTCAATAGTTTGCTTGGATGTTCTTTCGGCGTAGCAACCTTCTCCCAAAAGAACCTGCAAAGATAAAGCATAACTCGCCAGACTCTAATTTATGTACTAGAAGAAGACATTCCGAACAACATCTCACCATGAACTCATTTGTGTGAATGAGTCGACCAGGAAAGAACGCTGCTTTGCCAAACGGAACCTAAAAAAGAAAAAAAAAGACGAGACCACAACGAAAGATCAAAAAGCAACCACATAAGCAAGAAAGGTAGAAATGATTGAACAAAAATGGCAGAAGCTTGCTTGCCATGATATTGTGGTGGAGCTCATCGGGAAGTTTGGAGACGAGGTTAATCATATTAGCGTTATCGGCGCTGAACTCTTTCATACGGCCCAGCTCCTTCTCCTTCTCCGCAATCTCCTCCTCCACGCGCTTCGCCGCCTTCTGCGCTTCTTCCGCCGGGAACATCGACGCGAACGGCGTCACCGTTCCTTTCGCCGCCATTTCCATTGGCTTCCCGCAGACAGAATTCTAGCGTCACGGCGCGGGGTTTTAAGAGATAGAACTGTAACACAGCAGATGTATGCAAAGCCGGACTGGACCGGTTCAACCTTGGGCCAGAAACTTAAACCATCGAGATGCAACCCAACCCATTAGCCCAATTAGTAACCCAATTCATGGGTCCAATAAAAGCAAACCAAGCAGATAGAAGACAAATAGTTGGGCTTTGAGCGAATGTCCATTGAAGCTGTGATTTTATTTTATTTTATTTTTTAAAATCTTTTTCAAATGAGCCGTTGACAGATATCCATTTGAAATTGGGTTTAGGCTTTAATAATGACTTAAGGGATTTTCTTGAGATATGGACAGGTGTCTCGTATTTAATTGCGATCCTCAAATCTCAGCCGTTACTTCAAGGCAAAAATTTATTTAGGAAAATATTGAGAGATTCAAAAAACAAAAAATAATAAATAAATAAATAAAGCACAGAGAGAGAGAGAGAGAGAGAGAGAGGAATATAAAAGAGAGATTTGGCTTAGCCAAAACGATATCGTTTGGAACTTCTCCGCTTTTTAAGAATTTCTTTCAGGATTCTTTTAACAGAGTTGCCAAACAGCCATCAAGAAATACTTCTTTCTAATGGAAGTCCCCGACCTCGACTCTTTCCTCAACTCGCACTACGCCACCTCCGACTCCGACGGCGACTCCAATTCCGCCGTCCCCCACCGTACTCTCGATGAAATCCTCAACGACTCCGATTCCGATTCCAATTCCACTGCGTCGTCGTCGCGTCTTTCGGCCCTACCGCGCCTCAAGAATCACCAACCTCTCGTATCTGATCTGCCCGACATCCCAAGCGAGGCTGTTTCATCGCAAGACTCAACCCTAAAGTCCTTAAAATCTCAGTCATCGAGCGATAAGCCTGACCAGTCAACAAAAACCGGTTCTTTCACTCGGGTTAGGTCTGGTGGGGTTTTGAGTGATCGGATATGGGGAGTTCCTCCCTTGCCTTCTACTTCTACTTCTTCTAGGCCATTGCCTTCTCTATTCACTGGGTTGAGATCTAATGCGAAGCCTGGAGCAGCACTTGCAGCCGCGGCTGCAGCTTCTCGGTCGGTGCCCACACCACATGCCGCCGCGATCAAGTCGAGTAGAGCGGAAGTTGGGGTCGGGATCATCCAGAAGGTCGTGGATACTGGAGAATCCACTTCCAATGTCAGCGATGATCAAGAAATTGTTTCAAACACGTCGAACGGGGACTCAGTTGCGGCTGGAGTTGGCACCGGAAGAACCATGTCCGGCGAGAAATTGGCGGAGGATGAGGACAACGCAGGCTATTTCCAGTCCGCTATTGAAAATGAAATTCTTGCAACAAATGGAAATTCTTTGAGTGCACCTCAAGATTTTGCCACCGAAGTCTTGGAAACTGAAGTAGAAAAGGACGATCAGGATCCTTCATTGACTACCACCACTGCCACTACTTTAATCTCCGGTGCTAACGTTGAATCAAATTTGAAAGAGAGCTCGACAATCTTGGATTCTGGACAAGATGAAAATGTAGAATCTTTTAATTCTCCTTATGGTACTAATTCGTTGGATGCAAATTATTCTAGAGAAATGGGTGTCCCTTCTTCGCTTGGCATTGATGAGGATGCCAAAATTGAGGAGAGTTCGGCAATGTTGCCATTGGAGGGGTCATATAATTTAGAGGAATATGCCAGCGGTTCTAAAGATGAGGAGACAGGTGCGGAGCCTGGCTATGGTGATGATGCCAGTTCATTAAGTGACATTTCTGAGCTTGTGGAGGAGAGGATTGGGCAACTAGAGAGTGAGAGAATAAACAAGAGAGCAGAAAGGAAACCAAAATCCACTATCAAGCCACTTGAATTGGCAGAAGAACTTGAAAAGAAACAGGCTTTTACTGGTTTGCATTGGGAGGAGGGTGCAGCTGCCCAGCCAATGAGACTCGAGGGTGTCCGGAGAGGGTCCACTACATTAGGATACTTTGACATTGATTCTGACAATGTTGTCACACGAACCATTGCTTCACCGGCATTCAGACGGGATTACGGTTCTGCACAAGTCCTTGCAGTGCATCTTAACTACATTGCGATAGGAGTGGCAAAAGGTGCCATTGTTGTCTTCCCTAGTAGATACACTCCTCATAATGCTGACAACACAGATGCAAAGGTTGCTTTATTTAGCTTAATTTATTTTCCCTGATTTTCTGTGTTTTTTTGCATTTCTTGTCAATCACCTCTCTCTCTCTCTCTCTCTCTCTCTCTCTCTCCTGAAATAGAGATAGATCTCAGAAGTGTATAGCACATGTAATTAGATATGATGTCGGTGTGATGACATGTGGTGTTCAATGAAATAGCACTTGTTAGGCAATTCCAGGAGCAACTTGATTTGTTTTGAAGGGTATACTTAACCTGAGATTGTATGGGTTGTTTGAAACAGTATATGTACATGACATTAGCTTTTGAACTTCCTTTAAATAACAACACTCTAATAATGCTGTCTGAAGCATAATTACACCTCTGTAAAACTCAGACTTAATATCTGTTTTAAGGAAGATGTCATCATACTGAATTGATCTAATGCTGTCAAGCTTTCCATTTTAGATACATTCTATATCGTTTGTGGTAGAAAATGCTATGGACTGAACAATGCCATACCCATTTCAGATGCTAATACTTGGATTACAAGGGGATCGATCACATTCCCCTGTGACTTCTATGTGCTTCAATCAGCAAGGGGACCTGCTTCTGGCTGGTTATGGTGATGGTCATATTGTTGTGTGGGACATACAGAGGTCATCAGCTGCAAAGGTTATCACTGGAGAACATACTGCATCAGTAGTTCATGCATTATTTCTTGGCCAGGACTCTCAAGTTACTCGTCAGTTCAAAGCTGTTACTGGTGACAGTAAAGGTCTTGTTCTGTTGCATGCTTTCTCGATGGTTCCCTTGCTTAACAGGTTTTCCATTAAAACTCAGGTACAGCTGTATTCAATTTAAACAAACGTAGTACTGTATCTTGATCTGATAAGTAGTAAACACTGATCAGCTACATGTTGCAATTCTAGTATACATGAGGATGTAATGACATCATATGAGTTGACTCACAGTGTCTTCTTGATGGGCAAAAAACGGGAACTGTGCTATCAGCATCACCCCTGCTTTTTGATGAATCCTGTGGAGGTGATTTGCTATCTTCACCTGGAAATGCCACAGTTTCAGCTGGTAGTATCAGTAGCATGATGGGGGGTGTGGTCGGAGGTGATGCAGGTTGGAAGATCTTCAATGAAGGGTCTTCTTTGGTTGAAGAAGGTGTGGTTGTATTTGTCACCTATCAAACTGCTCTGGTGGTATGGAGCTCTCAGATGATTACACAATTTCCATGTACTTTTTATTTTGTGAATTGATTCTTGTTTTTTCTGAAGTATATTTCTTGAAAATACATTGAAGCCATGCCTATGTTACAGGTCAGGCTCACTCCCACTTTAGAAGTCTATGCTCAACTTTCGAAGCCAGATGGAGTTCGGGAGGGTTCTATGCCTTATACTGCTTGGAAGTGCACTACAAAATCACGCAGTTCCTCAACTGGTATGGCTTGAATTTGTCCCTTGGATTTCAAGTTGACATCTGCTTATAAATGAATTTGTTGCAGAAAATATTCCAGCAGATGCAGCAGAGAAAGTTTCATTGGTTGCAGTTGCTTGGGACCGCAAAATTCAAGTTGCAAAGTTGGTCAAGTCAGAACTAAAAGTTTATGGTAAATGGACTGTTGACAGTACAGCTATAGGTGTGGCTTGGTTGGATTCCCATGTATGTGCTCTATTTGTTCTGATTATTGCATACAAAGTTACTTGTGCCGATTTTGTAAAGGATGCAGGAATATCTGTATTTTGTGATGCGGTTTATTCCTCTTCACTTGAAGTTAATGATGTGTTTTACTTGTCCAGATGCTTGTTGTCCTCACATTGACAGGACAACTTTATTTATTTGCAAAGGATGGTACTCTGATTCACCAAACTAGTTTTTCTCTTCATGTTTCTGGAGGAGATGATCTAGTTGCGTACCACACTCACTTTTCAAATATCTATGGCAACCCTGAGAAAGCTTACCACAATTGTGTAGCTGTACGAGGAGCATCAGTATACATTCTTGGACCCATTCATTTTATTGTTTCCCGTCTTCTCCCATGGAAGGAAAGAATTCAAGTTCTGCGAAGGGCAGGCGACTGGATGGGTGCCTTAAACATGGCAATGACACTTTATGATGGCCAAGCTTATGGTGTTATTGACCTTCCCAAATCAGCGGATGCTGTGCAGGAAACCATAATGCCCTACCTTATAGAGTTGCTTTTGTCTTACGTAGAGGAAGTGTTTTCTTATATTTCAGTGGCCTTTTGCAATCAAATAGAAAAGATGGAGCAAGAAGACTCAAAGATTGGAAGCAGTTCTATAAACTCTGAAATAAAAGAACAATTCACTCGTGTTGGTGGCGTTGCAGTGGAATTTTGCATCCACATACATCGGACTGATATCCTTTTTGATGAGATTTTCTCCAAATTTATCACTGTTCAACATAGAGGTACTCTTTCACCCCTCCTGAAAAGTACAAATCCATACTTACAGGGATGTTAAACTTATGATTCTTCTACCCTTCAATGCAATTACTAAGTGATCACTTATCTTTCTATTTTGTAGATACATTTTTGGAGCTTTTGGAGCCATATATACTGAGGGATATGCTTGGAACTTTACCTCCTGAGGTACCATCTCAACACTATTGTTAGCTTTATAAGTTGTTTTAGCAGGTCAAGTAAAAAAGTGGAGTGGGAGACATCAAGAAAGAGTGCCTGTTACTAACTTCTGTATTGTAATCTGTGTCTTCTTTTCCTTTCTTTTTTGGTTTTTCTTTCTTTCTTTCCTCTTCTTGTTCTTCTCCTCACACAAAGATTATGCAAGCACTAGTACAGCACTATAGCAGCAAAGGTTGGTTACAGCGAGTTGAACAATGTGTCCTTCACATGGACATTTCGTCTTTGGATTTCAACCAGGTGCTTTAGCAGTTTCTTTGCTCAATTTCTGTGTTATAATTTTTGTGCCGAGAAAAAGTCAATAATCCTTTTAATTCATCTTTCAGGTTGTAAGGCTATGCCGGGAGCATGGATTATATGGTGCTCTGGTGTATCTTTTCAATAAAGGATTGGAGGATTTCAGGACACCTTTAGAAGAGCTGTTGATAGTTCTACAAAACAGTCAAAAAGAGAGCACTGAAAATGCACTTGGGTAGGTTGCCTTGATATGTGTAACAATGTCTTGATAATTTATGTGGGATGTCTTTGACTACCTTGATCTTATCTGCAGATACTGTTGTGTCAATATTCTAATCTTTCTTGATATGATGAGCATTTGCTTTAGCCAGTTTCTTAACCAGATTGCTTGCTCAAGGAAAGTATCATGTTGTTAGGGTAACATAGCAACAGAAATGGTGTAGAGTATGATCCTTTTGAACAAATATATAGGTCAGAAAAAATCTCTATTTCACAGATATTTTCCCTGTAATTATGAATTATATTGGACCACGGGTGATAAGAAAATTTTTTTGGTCTTGAACAAAAATCTCTAGACTGTTGTGTTTGCTTATTTCACGATTTCAGTAAGTAGGTTGAATTTTCTGATACAATGACAATATCAATTAGGGCCTTTCTTTAGTTTTTGAAGTTAAATTAATTTGACTTGTTGACCTATCTCTTTATATTTTCTGTTCTTTATTACTGAATCAGAGTGTTTATCATTTACTTTACAGGTACAGGATCCTTGTTTATCTAAAGTATTGCTTGTCAGGTCTTGCCTTTCCACCAGGTATGTATTCAGAGATTGATTTGGTTCAACTAGCATGATTTGCCTATGATGAAGATGGCTACATGAATCCTTGATCAAGTAATTTTGATAGATGACAATGATTGTGGTTATTTTAAAGTTTTTTGTTTTTTTCCTGATGATGGTGTTTATACAAATTCATGTGACATGGGACTCTAATGTCTGCCTTTTGACATTCTTTTATGGCACAAAATACTTTTTCCAATCCATGCTTTTAAGGTTTGTAATTTGAAATTCCATAAATTCATTTTTTTGGAATCATTTTGAATCAGTAGCAAATCTCATTTTGGAATGTTTTGTTGGAATTCAACCCCATCTTGTTTTATAGCTTAGTGTCCAACTTTGTTGAATTCTCTTCACATGCTGCTTTGATCATATAAAATTTGGTGTTTTTTGCTATTAATGGTGGTGATGCTGCTAAGTGCCTGTGACATTGTTTTGATGGCTAATGTACTAATTATGTTAGTTACTGACATACGACGGGATCAGTGGTTGTTTTATGGACTGGACTCTGATCATAGCTGTACTGATCATATCTAGAATTTGGCTTGTTTAAACTCACTCATAAGTCTTGAATTATTCTGAAATTTCTTTTTTTTCTTTTTATTTTTTTTTTCCATTTAGCCACATCTTGTTTGTCAATATGTCGTTTTAATTGTCATATTTTTATTTAAGTTCGTTTCAAGTGTCTGAAACATAGCATATTTTGTCGGACTTGAAATATATTAGTGATTGGATTTTCATTGAAGTGCACATGTTTTATATGTAGCTGGATTTTTTAATCAGTGATTGTGAAACAATGACGTATCATACTTGCAGGACATGGGACTGTTCCTCCAACACGTTTGCCATCTCTTAGAGCAGAACTCTTGCAGTTTCTATTGGAGAAGTCAAGTGCCTCGAATTTAGAAGCAGCACAAAGTGTGCTACCGAGGGGAAGATACTTAAATTTGTATCACCTTTTAGAGTTAGATACAGAAGCTACTTTAGATGTTCTGAGGTGTGCTTTTGTAGATGATGAAAACCAAAATCCTGATACAAATATGGAAGCTAAGCAACAAAATAAGACAGCTGAAAGCCAGAATGTACTGCTTCAGAAAACCATAGATGCTCTAGTTCAAATTATTACAAAAGATACATCTCAAGAAGATGAGTCAGTAGGAGCATTTCCTTCAAAGAAAGCTGTTGGAGATGTTTTTGAATTCATCACCTACTATATTGCTTGTAAGAAAGCACATGTTTCAAACAGTATGCTGAATCAGATTTTGGAGTTCATGATGTCAGAAAGTAATTCTATGCTTAGCTCTCACACACAGATGGTTGAAATATCAAAGAGGAGAGAGAAGCAGGTGCTTGCTGTTCTGCAAGTGGTGCCTGTGACAGATTGGAGTGTTTCTTATGTATTGCAACTATGTGAGAAAGCATGCTTTCACCAGGTATATCTGCTATGTCATGGTTGCTGTATTCATCAGTCATGGTTGCTGTATTCATCAGTGTATTTCATTGATTAAATGTGCTATTATGTATTACATCTGCCTGGTATGGTCTTTAGGTTTGTGGCTTCATTCATATTATGAGACATCAGTATCTTGCTGCTCTGGAAAGCTACATGAAAGACACAGATGAACCCATTCACACATTCTATTATATCAACGATATGTTAGAACAGCTGAGTGGCAATCAATATGATGTTTTCCGATCAGCTGTGGTTACTCAGATTCCAGAGTTGGTTGTCTTAAGCAGGTAAATCTTTTTGCTAAATACTTTGAAGACAATTTTGCTTATTTAATATCAGTTGTTGAATTGCTGCATTTTCTTTCTCAAACAATCCTTTCATATTTGCAGAGAAGGCACATTCTTGTTGGTCATTCACCATTTTAATAATGAAAGTCAACATATCCTCTCGGAACTACGTTCTCATCCAAAAAGCCTGTTTTTGTATTTAAAGACAGTCATAGAAGCTCACTTGTCTGGAAGACTCAACTTTTCAAATTTAACAAAAGATGATAGTACAGATGTTTTTAATGGAAGAAGATTGGAAGAACAGACAAAAGGGCTCAATAATTACTTTGAAATAATTGCTGATTTTCCCAAGTTCATGCGGAACAATCCTGTCCAGGTGACTGATGATATGATTGAGCTTTATCTGGAGGTAAGAACACATATTATATTAACATCAATTTATCAGATGATATTCCAAAGCCAAAGGCCCATTTTCTCATAGAAAATAAAATAAAAATACATCATTTTTCTTTGGGCCTCATCACATGATCTCTGTAATTCTTTATAACTTTTGACCACCTCATATTTTTGGTTTAGTTGCATCCACAGAAATAAATTCTCTTTGACTGTTTAGTTGAAAGATTTCATTTATTACTGGCCTGTGTTTGCTGATTCAGGTCTTGTTTGTGTTTTTGCTCATTTCTATGTCCTTGCTGTTAAAAAGGTCTTTTGCCTAAGTTTTGCTGTTTTTAACTGCTTTGTGGCTACAAAATATGCTACCTGCATCTCCTACTCTTTATCTGTCTCTAAGTATTTGGCATCTATCATTGCAGCTATTATGTCAGTACGAGCGTGATTCAGTTCTAAGATTTTTAGAGACTTTTGATAGCTACCGGGTAGAGCACTGTTTACGTCTCTGCCAGGAATATGGGATCATAGATGCTGCTGCATTTCTATTAGAGAGGGTCGGGGATGTTGGAAGTGCTCTCTTATTCACACTTTCTGGCCTTGATGAGAAATTTGGGAAGCTTGATACAGCTGTGGAAAGCTTGCTTCCAGATAAACCTTTGAGGGGTTCTGCCAGCTTTGAACGCTATCACACACTTTTAAAAATGAAGGAGGTTGGCATATTTCTCAATCCTTTAATATGCTTAACTCATTTTGCCTTCTTTTCTCTGGTTCCATGTTATGGGTTCTTGTACAATTTATTCATTTTTTATTCTTTGTTTTGCAGGTGAATGACATACGTGTTATATTGCAAGCCTGTATTGGCTTGTGTCAGCGAAACACCCCCCGATTGATACCCGAGGAGTCAGAGACACTCTGGTTCAAATTGCTTGATTCGTAAGTGCATACAAGTCATTGATTTGTCAACATGACTATTAATTTTGGGGTCACTTGAGCAGATGATGTGCAATTATTGTTTAAAGCATGAAGAGGCATGCTTGAAGCTGAAAGCTCATAGAGCATCTCGCCTTCAAGTAAAACTGATTAATGAATCATGGCTTAAACTCAAGCATGTGCTCTATGGTTAAGCTCTAGGTCTTGTAATGTCTCTTTTCCATGCTACCAAAATTCTGTTTTCCTTTTTATTTGGAAAAATAACTGTGAACCTTGATCAACATCTACATGATAGTATAATCATTGAGTAGGTCACATATTTTGGTTTTGCTTGGATTTATTGATTTGTGCCTTGAGCTCCGAACAATGCTGTACTGTTTAGTTTGCAATAGTTGTCAAGCATTTTGTTGCAATGATGATCACATGAACTGCATGTCCATCTTTTCTAAAAGTAACAATTGTTGTCATGCGGTACAGATTCTGTGAGCCTTTGATGGATTCATACAATGACAAAAGGGTATTGAAAGAGAAAAACCATACGGGAATGCAAATGGAAACATTGGGCTCTCAGGAAGATGATGAGGCATGCATAGTCAAGTGGAAAATCTCCCATTCCCACAAAGGTGCTCGTATCTTGAGGAAGTTATTCTCTCAGTTCATTAAAGAGATTGTTGAGGGAATGATAGGTTATGTTCGCCTTCCAACTATCATGTCAAAACTTCTATCTGATAATGGCAACCAAGAATTTGGAGATTTCAAAATTACCATATTAGGGATGCTTGGATCCTACGGGTTTGAAAGAAGAATTCTGGTATTTCCTTTTTAATTTTGCATGTGTTTTGGTCATTGAGTTAACCTTTGTGCTGCAAGAATTCTTCACCCCCCCGCATGCCCCAGCGGTTGTGGGGGAACACACATTCTCCATTTTATGCTGCTGATGCTAATGTATTGATTCAAATTATTTGCACTTCTGTTGAAGGACACTGCCAAATCTGTGATAGAGGATGACACATTCTATACCATGAGCTTACTCAGGAAGGGGGCATCTCATGGATATGCCCCCAGGAACGTGGAGTGTTGTATTTGTAACTGCCTGCTCACTAAGGATTCGTCCACTTTCCGTGTAAGAGTTTTCAGCTGTGGACACGCAACTCATCTTGAATGCGAAGTTCTGGAAACTGAGTTGCCGAGTAGGAGCTCCTTGTCTGGGTGTCCTGTTTGTATGCCTAAGAAGAATACGCAGAAGGCTAAAAGTAAATCAGCTCTTCCAGATAATGGTTTAGTGGATCAGGTTTTAACAAGACCACGCCGTACACAGCGAGCTAGTGCTTTACACTCGCATGAAGACTTGACAGAGAATTCCCATGGGCTTCAGCAAATATCACGGGTAAGCATCTTTATTATTGTGGCTAGGATTTTACACCTTCTCGTGCTACAGAGGCAATTAACGAAGACGAGGACGGATTCTGCAGTTTGAAATATTAAATAATCTTCAGAAAAGCCAGAGATTAGTTCAAATGGAAAACATGCCTCAGTTGAGGCTGGCGCCACCGGCGGTTTATCACGAAAGGGTGAAAAAGGGACCCGATCTGTTGACCGGCGGGCATGCTAGTAGCAGCAGCAGCACAAATACTGATAGGCCGAGTAGACAGCTGAGGGAGCTCAAAGTGAAGGGGCCATCATCCCTGCGGTTTCCGCTCAAATCTACCATATTCGGTAAGACTTGTAATTGACTGTACGAAGCTCTGCTAATTTCTCGCAATGGTTCAAGCTCTTTGATACACGCAATGCACGAATGCTTTTTGCAGGCAAGGAGAAGATGAGCAAGAGGTGAAAATAATAGCGCCCCTTGAATAGACTGACAATAGCATAAATTGACGTGTATTTTTTTATCCCGGCGTCAATTCTTGATCAGGGAGGCCGCATGACTGCGCCGGGCCGGGTTTTTGTCTTCCCACAATTCTCGCAGAGAGCTTATGTATGTATAGCCGGTTGAAGTGCTTCTGTAATGAAATTATGTTTAAAAATAAAAAGATAAATTTCTGAGTAAATAAATTATCGCTATTCTAGAAGGAGGCATCTCTCGTGATCTCTGGGCAGTTCCATCGTAGTCCAGCGAGTTGAGGAGATATTTTTCAATGTGGAATGATTGAACGTGACAATCGGAACTTGGAATAATCAAAATTCCCCGTTTTTATTTATATTTAGTAGGGCCAATGGTTCGGTCACAGCTCATTACGCATAATCCGAAGAATAAATTTATTGGCGTATGCGTAGTCTCATTAGATAAATGTATGTATATGTCTTTTTATATTTTTTATTCTTTTTATTTTGTGGGCAATGAGTTATTTTTCTTTTATCTTCTCCAAATATTTTTTCCCCTAAAACACGAAATCGCACAAAACCCGGTTTTAGATTCGGAGACTGGAGCGTGTTTCCCACGTTCATGTCACGCGAGTGCCGTGATCGCAGCCAGTCTGCCAGCTCAACACAGCCATCCCCTAATTGGCCGCCGTCTTTAACCCCAAAAACAAAACAGAGAGACAAAAAAGAAGAAGAAGGAGGAGGAGGACGAGGAGGAGGCACTGCGAGACAGAGAGAGAGAGAGAGAGAGAGAGAGAGAGAGTCAACATTGAATTGAATTGAATTGAATTAAGTGAGAGAGACACCCATTACTTCATCGACTAATTATGTTATAAAAAAATCAAAATTATTATTGTATTTTTAATTTTTAGAGTTAATTATTTATAATAATATCAACACGAAAGCGTATATGGCTTGTAATTATTATAAGCCCTCAGAGGTTTTGGTTCAACTTCAAATGTGTTTCTCGTGAACGTGGTGTTTGGTATTTGTTACGATTAGTTAATTAATAATTTACATCAAACTAATTAAAAAATTTAAATATTAATTAAAAAAAAAAAAAAAAAAACCTTCCCCAAGTTTAAGTTTGTCTGTTGAGCTCTCCCTTTTCCAATTTCTGGTTGGTGCGAGTTCCTATGTGTTGACTCCCACTTGAAGCAAACAAACCCTTCTCACTCTCTCTCTCTCTCCCTCTCTCTATTTCACTCATGGGTTTTGATTCTTTGCTATGCGCTTCTTCTACTCTTCGGTTCTGTTCTTCTTCCAGGCGGAGTGCGATTTGGAGTTGACTTTTGTGGGGTTGCTTTTTTTTTTTTTTTTTTTGGTTTTTTGACTGTTCTGATATGGTTAGTTGTGGCAATCTGGGGGCTTTGTGCTTCCACCGGAGGACGGGAGGACTTGGATTTGTGTTCCGGTTCGGGTTCGGGTTTGGGTTTTGGGTTGTTCTCGGGCTATGGTTTGGCTTTGCTGTTCTTCGGCCGGTTGTCGGGCTCAGGCCGTTGCGAGAGCAGCCTCGGTCGTGGGGCGATCAGGTCAGTAAATGGACTTTGATATCCTTTTTTTTTTTTTTTGTGCTTAAAATTCCCTTTTAATATATTTATGAACTTTGACGGCGATTTTTCATGAAGACTGAATTTGGAAACAACTAAATGTTAATTTGATTGGTCAGGTTAGGCTAATGAATGATATGGGGTTTCTGTGTACACTTGAAGTCAATCACTGAAATGACGATAGGAAATGTCATGTCTGGGAGTTTAATAGAGTGTTCTTGCAATTTCTATGATCAAACTCTCATGAAAATTTTCACTGCAAGAACATTTTTAAATTAGAATTCGGGTCATGTTGCAAGAGTTAGATTCATCAATGATATGTTGATAGTGGCACAAGAAAAATTTTTATTGAACCATATAGAATTCAATCTCCAGTGGATTGTGAGAAAATGGATATGCTAAATTCTGCTGTGATCTCCAAAATGTGGGGGGGAGATTCCTCTTTTCCAAGCTTAACAAGTGCACTTAGTGAAAATTTTGAGTCATTTTCTTGCCAGGCATTCATGGAACGTGAAGCGTAGCAGGAAGTTTTTAAATAGCCAAAGCCTACTATTGGAGCTTATGTTGGAAGTTTTAAATAGCTGCTATCTGGGCTTATGTTAATAAACTTGTCATAACTTTAAACATGATGTCACTTGTAAGTAAAGGCCAAATAGACTGACAAGAATAAAAATAATGACAAATTTTGTGAGGAATTTAGATTTTAAATGATGTTGAGACAACCACTGCGGTGCTTAAATAATTCATCTCAGCGGCGACTGATTGTGATTTGACCTAATTTTTGCCTATTGTGTTGCAGCTGCTATTTGCTAAAAAAGTTGAAAGTGATTTTGGCCCATTTTCTGCGTGGAATATAACGGGAACTTACCGAGGTTAGTGGCCTTTTACTTCCGGTCAGTCATTTATAATCAGTCATTTATAATAATCATGATCACCTTTTTCCTTTTATCTTACCATGATATTGTTTTACATTGTCTCATGGACATGGTTCTATCATTAATTGAGTGATGCCTTCATATAGCTATGTGATGTACTCTTGAATCTGAACAGTTCCTTGGCATGCAGTCCACAGATGCATTATAATTCAAATTTATCCATTAACCTTTGTGCAAAAACATATAAATTCAATTTTTACAAACTTTTAAAGTGTGAGATTTTAAAATGGCTTGCAGTAGTTGCTAAGTCTTATGTGTTGTAGCTTGTTTTCCATTCACCAATATAAATTTAATTTATAACTTACTATATATTTTGGTTATGTGTTTTGTAGGGACTTGGAAATTTCTAGATTCTACAAATAGTTCTTCCAGATTTCCAGATTTCAGGAAGGCCACTGGTGATTCAGTGATTGAATTAGTTAGCACACCAACAAAAATATCTGGCGTCCATTATGTTCAGGTGAGCATTTCTGCCATGCAACCCTTCCTGTGAGGTGTTACTTTTATGAATATGTTTGTGAGGAAAATGGTTTTGCTTTCTGATGTCAAGTATACAATCAATCCATAGAGTTGAGTTCTTGCACCATTTGCATTGTGCTACTTATAAAATGCAAGTGGCCTTTATGGGTAATTGCTTGTTTTTTCCTCTCAAAAGAGTATAGATATCATTTTATGTTGTCAAAGTATATCTGGATTGTCTACTTGTGCCTTCCCTGTTTTAGCCATTTATTTAGAAAGTATAACCTTGGGAGGCATAATTCTTTAAATCATAGGTCACATACATTTATATATATCATGCACAAGAAGATTTACCCTAATGCTTGCCACATGAGCGATTGATACCCATTAGTATTCTGTAAATTGATAGGAGAGCTAAGTGTGGCACAAAAAATTCCCCCATGCCTAGTGTAAGTTGGGTGTTTTTTGTTCATGTTGCTGAAGACCTTACCGCTCTACAGTTACAGATAGATTTAACCTGAATTCTTGTCATGTGATTGATTGATACCCATTACCACTTTGCTATTTTATATAAGAGCGAGGAGCAAGGCACAAAAAATTAGGTGTATATTTGATGGTTAAGTTAGTCATGTTTTTGCTTGCTTTGCTTGCATGTTGTTTTCACTTGGTGTGTGATATCATCATTCAAGAAACTTCTAATATTGTTCATATTTTTTATCAACAGGGTCTTATTATTTTCCATGATGTGTTAGACAATGAGCACTATGGTGGTGGTGCCCAAATCAGGGTAGAAGGCGTATATATATGGCCATTCAAACAACTGCGAATGATAGCTAACAGGTAAATCTCATCGTATTTCATGTGCTCCTTTTCTCTTTATGTACATTTGTATTGTTTTTTTTTCCCTCAATCTTATCAAATTTGAATAGTTATTCACCTTTTGAATCTAATGTTCTGCTCTTAATGTACCATGGCAGTGGAAAAGATGGAGAGTTGACCCAGGAGGAAGATTACATTTTATCTAATCCATACCACTTGGTAACACCTATTTCTTATTCTAGTATGATATGATTGCAACTTATGTTGATTCTGTGGCATACATGCGTGTAGGATAGTTTATTGTTTGTGTAGGTCCATAGATGTTGTATCTGAACTTTTTGTTTGGAGTACCCTCTTGATGGCAACATTGTTGGTTGATAATCTTTAATAATTCTCTGCTGTGAATGGGGGCTACCAACTCACGGTTTTTTTTTTCCTTTTTTTCTTTTTTGTTGAACAGCTTGGAGTTTTTTCTTCTCAAGTTTTCCAAGATTCTTCGCGAGGCAAAATATGGAGGAGAAAAAATTGTATGTTTTTTACTTTCATTGAAGTTTGTGTTAATGTAATGGTGCAGTGAATTTTATCTTCTCTTCTTGCAGCACCAATTTATGAGATGGAAAAGCATTGTAATATTGAAATTGCAGCCCAGGTTACACGCATTTCATCCATCCAAAATGGTACTTCAATCTCCTCATTTATTTTTTTTCAAATTAATTTTCCATATTGTTCCCTATTCCATAAGTTGCTATTGTCATGTGTTGTACCATAGGAGCAGTTCACTCTAAAAGCTTAAATTCATTTTGAATAACTGGAGAAAAAGTTTTTGATCATTTAGTCTTTACCCTTGCCATTTTATACAATAGCCACCATCCCACCATTGGCTGTTAACACTAAAATCCCATCTCCTCTACTCATCACCATTCTACTAACCTGAATTTGCCTTCACACTTATGGAGCAACCAGACAACAACCTGTTCAGGTACTGTAGAAACCCATAAGATAATAAAAGACCATGAATTTCCTAGAAATGAGATGTTGGATTGGTGAGTGCCTTGGCAGTCTATGTGATATGATGACTGATGAGTGCAAAGACTGTGTAGTTAAATTGAGATTAACAGACTCTATTGGATTGGAAGAGGAACCTTGTTCAAGAGAGTGAAAGACACAAGGCCTTGTGATGATGACATGTGAGACCTCAAAGAGAGGGGGGAGAGCAAGTTGAGTGGCATGTGCATTGTGTGCACTGCCCCTAACTAGTTGATCATTGAAAAAGTTCTTTTAATTTACCAAGTTAGTTTTATATGCTGTTGCAGATGGTGATCATGATCGTTATCACTTGGAAGGATTAATGGAGAGTCCTTCTGTCAATGATGATGGAGATTGCTTCTCACCCTTATTACTAAATTCTACTTCTGTCAACATTGAGGTCTACTATAACAAAGCAGTGAACTATACCTTGATGGTCACTTTTGTATCCTTTATACATTGTCTCCTTTGTCATATAATTCTGTTCTGTTAGCTACTTTTGGGGAGAACCCCACTTAACACTTGGCATCAGGTCTCTTTCATTCAAGTCCTTTTGTTAATTCGACAAATGGAGCATAGCAACACCCAGTCAGTAAGATTTCTACACTGTACATCTGTTATGAGCAATTAGTTTGTAACTTTGATTGAAAATACTGGATATATTTTCTTCATTTTAAGTAAAAAAAAAAAAAAGATTTCCCTTCATTTCAAATGTTTAAATATTTCAAATACTCTAATTGGCCTGTACCAGGGAGCTGCCAAAGTTTCAATTGTGATGATTGGGCAGCAGGCAATCATGGATGCTTATCTTTGCCTTTTACATCTGACAGCGGGAATACTAGTTGGTAAATATTGATAACTAGAAGCATGTTTTGTAGTTAATATAGTATGCTTGGTATCACTCCTTGTTTTGGGTGGGTTAGCTTGGTATTATGTGGATGACAATCATCTAGCTGTTCAAGCAATACCTTCTATGGTCACTTCTCATGCCTTTTACCAAATTTCTTTGTTCTTCCAGATTAGTCTTGCTGGTGGATACTCTTAAATGTACTTTTTCCCCGTCTTCTTCTATTTTTTTTCAATATGTATACTCATGTATTTTTGTTGGCTACTTGTGTCATTATCTGTAAATCTGTATGCACTTCATATGCTGTGTACTTTGAGTGCTCTGACTGCACCACTTGCATATGCTTAGTCGAAAAAATGGTTTAAAATCTATCTCTCTCTCCCACCCGTTTATTTTTTTTCACCGGGCAACCTTTTACCTCTTGCACAGTTTTTGCTTTGTGTTAAGCATGTTGTCTATCTCTACTAATTTTGTATCCCTGCCTTTTCATGTACAGAATCCTTATTTAATGCTTTTGCGACTGCTGCATTTTTCAAGTTCGTTGTCTTCTCAATTTTTGAAATGAGATATCTTCTTGCCATATGGAAGGCAAACAGGCCAATGAATAATGGTGAAGGTTGGGAAACAATGAGGCGTGAGCTATCAGTTCTGTATAGTCGTTTCTGTAAGTGCCATTAGGCAAATGCTATTTTTCAAGGTTTTTTTTATAGGATTTACTGAATTGATGCAGGTACACAAAATAGATTCTACATTTCCATACAGGATGTAATTACTTTCTTGCTTTTGATTAGTCCATGATGGAATAAGGAATTGTGAAATTTTAATCTGAGTTCTCTGATCTCCTTGATAATTTTCCACATGCTTGCAATCTTGAATTGGTTTTGTATTTATTCAGATTACTGGTTAAAAGTGTGGAATTTGCCATTAACATTCTTGGACTAATTTTGTATAACTTCTAATTTTTGGCAGATGGGATCCTTTTGGGAGGCATTCTGGTCATGTATGAGTTCCATAATTTCCTGAGATTTATTCTGCTCCTGTTGTACTCCTTTTGGATACCTCAAATTGTCACTAATGTTGTTCGTGACTCAAGAAAACCTTTGCATCCCCATTACATCTTAGGCATGACTGTTACTCGGTTAGCAATCCCATTGTATATATTTGGATGCCCTAACAATTTCATGCGAATTGAGCCTGACAAGAATTGGTGTGTGTGTTTGATTGTATTCATTGGGCTGCAAGCATCAATTCTCCTTATTCAAAATTATCTTGGATCTCGGTGGTTCATTCCTCGCCAGGTTTGATACAAATTTTGTTTCCTTTTTTCTACCTCCTCTTTTTTTTCTTCTCTTGTTTTGGGGTTAATGACCCATATATTCATGCCTGGGGGTGTTTCTTACAGAACATATTGTGTTGTTGGGTTTTGCCGATAGCCTATTTGATGAAGGTTTTTTAGCTTTGTGCTCCTAGCATACAACCGTACGTGGGTTTGTGACGTGGGATAGAGTTAAATAATATAGGAAGTAAAAGTAACAGAAATAATGAATATTTGAAGATACTATGTTCCATTCTGCATCAGCTTGGTATTCCCTTTTGCACATATTACGTATAGTATTTATGCTGTAAATGAGAGGATTCAACTCAACTGAGCTAGGGTCTTATTATCAGAGCAGTTAGGATTTGGCTACACAAGTCCTCTTCTCCATTCTACTGAACTTTGAAGCAAATTGACTTTGTACTTTCTAGTGATGATATATCCTGTTTTATCACCTCAAGTCATTCTGGGCTGTAGATGAGAATCAAGCCTGGGGGAAATATACAAGAGAACAAGAAGGGTGTACTAGTATACAAGGCTCTCACATTGTGGGGTTAGGGGAAGGATTAAGAGAGATGAATGTTTTAGTAAAATGGAGAAAAAATAATTTGAAATGGAATTTAAGGTGTTTCCCCAAATTACTCATGAAAACAATTTAACTTTACCCTATAGTCAGTTTGCCTATTAAATGAGGTACCTTTGGTTATTTTGTAAATACTGTACTTACTGGGGTAATCTTCGTGTTGTGGTTATGGGTTCTGCTTACTCTTTACATGTAGCATTACTTCAGAATTTGTCTGTATGTTTAGTTACGTCTTTACCTGCTCATGGTCTTGAATTGGATAATTATTGTCGGCTACGCTCTACTTCATACACATTTGTTATTTGCAAAAGCTTGGTTTTTTGAGGTCTATGCTGTTGAAGGAAGCCTTTTTAACATAAATGTATATGCTTTTTGATGGAAGGGTATTTGACAGAAATTTGATGTGTTGTTATGATATCTATTTTCTGTTCTTCCTTCCTCTTTTGGCCTAAAAATTTCCTAGAATGCCTTTACATCTCATGTCACTTTTGCTAATGGTCTGCAGATCCTTCCTGAGAAATATAGCTATTATAGAAGGTTTGATCAGGATACAAATCGCACGACAGACTGTGTCATCTGTATGACTGCAATTGATCTCACGCAGCGACCTAATGTTTGCATGGTAGACCCTCGAGATATTGCCTTACATTTTTCTCCCTACTGGACGAGTCACTCAACTGGAAATTGTCTGACAGGTGACACCATGCGATCATTTCTTTCATTCTGGTTGTTTACAAAGGTGGATGGATATTAAGATGGAATGCCCAACTTGCCGACGTCCACTGCCGCCAGCCTAGGGATCTTATATTAAACATGTCACATAGGATTTGATTGACATTGCCCCACCTTCTTAATTATGGTAAGGACCCGGGCAAACCTTGAAGTACATTTTGTTAAGCTTCTAATATATTGTGAATGCATGCATTATTTGTTACAGGTTGGGGAAGACCCACGATTTGCCTGGGTAATCTGCATAAGATAGCTGAAATAGGGGCTTAAGTAACATGGGAGCTGCAACATCTTGTATAACTGTATGATGTACATTTTCACACCCTTCAAATTTTCATCAATGCAAATTATTTTTGGTTTCACGGCTGGCACACTGAATGGATTATGATCCCTTTTACCAAATAAATTAACTTCTTAAAAGCGGATACTCGAGACCATGGGTCGTAGATTTTGTGTCTGGACTACTGGACAGTGCTTAGTAGAAACTATAGTCTCTTTGAGATTTCCTCTGAACCGGAGGATTCAATAGATGGATGCATGATGTAACGCGTTTCAGTGGCAGGAAACTATATTGAAGGGATTCATTTTACCTTTTCCCAAATCATACAACCATTATATTGTGTGCTAATCTATAACTACGCACCACAGTATTCCTAGACCCTGAAAGCAATAATGCAGGGTACACTCTGATGCAGTGAAGTTATAGGTGGAAATTGCTGATAGAACTGAGGTCCGGGAAGTTATTAGAGATTCTTGAGTGCGCTGATGCGGTCTACACTCTAATGCAGTCTTATTATGTTGGTTTTAGTTTGTAACAAAGTCGAAGCCCCATGCCTACAATGCGCCTCTATTGTGACTACCGGACCATCAATATTATCAGTCCCTTCACATTTTATGCAATCTTTGGAGAATGGTGGTTAGTTTTCAATTCTTTCGCTTGTTGGTCCGGTGGATTGGCAGTTTACTCTGCAGTGGAGTAACTCCGTTCCGACAGCCTTTACGGTGTCGTTGGGTTGGAAGGAATGCCGTGAGGCCTTCCTTCCCTCCCTCCCTCGTTCTTCCTTCCTTGGAAACATTATGTCCGGGGTTTTTTGGTACATCGATGGAGTGCAAATTGATTATGAAAATAACGCTATATTCGATAAAACTACACTCGGTAGAAGTGGGTACGCTATTTAGCCAAAAACCATTCTGACTGGATGGATGACGGGTCGTCTGCCGCAATTTTGTTTGCCGATGAATCTCGGACCCAGCAAAATGCGATGAAATTGTAACTATCGTTGCAATTTAGCGACAAGTTTAGGTACGGTAGGTAAGTTGCAGGTTATAAAGCGGCTGTGTTTTCGGTTTTTGGTTCGTTATAACTAATAGCTCGGCATTTAATACTACCCAATTCTTCCGATACGTGTGCACAGATATTGTATCAAAGGGAGAAAAGTCAGTAAAAAAAAAGAAAAAAAAAAGAAGAAGAAGAAGAAAAAAGGGGCATTCACATATGTAGGTTTTCATGTACAAGAGTAACGGACGCCGCTTCACAAGGCCATTTGCCGACTAAAGATGTGCATCATCTTATTTTGGTTCTTTAGCCACTACGTGACACAATTACTTGGTATGTAATTACGTGTAGCTGGGAGCAATAGATGGTGACAAGAGAGGAGATGCCGAAGGCAGCATTGCAGGAGCAGAAGATGATGTATTTCCACCGAAGATGCCACCTGCTACGACACCAGGAGTACAATGTTGCTCGTAGCAGTCCACCGGGTGCTCGAGGGCGGCATCGCATTCTTTCTTGCTTCTCTGGAGGGGCTTCTCAGGCAAACAATTTCTGCGGTCATCGAACTTAACGCCTTTGGACGTCAGATTCATGCAAGTCCCCTCTTCCTCGCAGAAGAAGTTGTAAGACAAGGTAAAATTGGCTAGATTTGGGAGTATACAAACTCCCTGTGGCACAACCCCACTCATCATGTTGTGGCCTAAGTTCAGCTGCTCCAAATGAGCTAGTCCTGCAAGGCTGTAAGGTATTGGACCAACTATCTTGTTATAGCTCACATCCAGCACCCTCAGTTTGAACAGATAGCCAACTTCTGGTGGCAAGCACCCAGTTAAGTTAGTGTTAATTATTAGTAGCTCCTCCAAAGTGTCTGCAAAGTTGGCTATACTGTGCGGCAGGCAGCCTTGAAGGTTGTTGTTGGCTACCACAATCACAGAAGCTGATGTTCCACTCAGAGAAGCAGGAATCACACTGGTAAAGCGATTATTGTTCACAAATATTGCGTCCAGGTCTTTTTGGAAAAGTTGAGGAGGCAAGGGTCCTTCAAACTCGTTATAGCGAAGATCAAGGTACTTCAGCATTGGCAGATGAAGGACAGGAGAAGGAAAAGGGCCAACAAATCTGTTGTTACTGAGATCAAGCTCGTAGAGAAGCGACAGCTTGGCCAAAGATTGTGGGATGATTCCACAAAACCGGTTGCTGTTTAAATGGATCAGTGCCAAGTCAGTGAGAAGGCCTAATTCCTCAGGTAAGAAACCAGCTATATCAGCAGAGTTGAGGTCAAGGCCAGCAACAACTGTGAGCTCTGGCTCTTCAAGAGCAGCTGTACAATACACACCTTTATACTTGCATACATCGGGACCAATCCAATTCGTGGTGAGATTGTATGGATCAGAGAAGATTACCCGCTTCCACGCTTGAAGGGCAATATAAGCTCGGTGAAGCCCTGGGTTTGATGTTGAAGGGTGATTGTGTGCACGGTGGTGGTGATGGCCAGAGTAGCCGTGCTTTGCTGCTACATCATGGCACAGGGAAGACATGTGCAATAGTAAAAGGATTAAGGCACAGGCTGAAGCCATTGATGCTTCTGCTTTAGGTTGGCAAGATAAGCCTCGCCTCTTTATGTAAGGAAGACCCGTCAAACTGAACCATCTAAGTCCTCTGCGTAATCATGTCGTTTCAATTCAAATGCCAAACAATGATTTCATTTATGGACCATAAAGCACCAAAGGAAACTGTGGCCATGACCCGTTACAGGGACAGTTTAACCATTACAAGGGGATTTTCTTCTTCTTTATATGTTGGTAAAGAACCTTAAACTAAACTTTTTAATTTTTATTTCTAGCTCCTAAGGTTTCTCTATAATCCCGCCTGTGTCCAAAACCGAGAAAAGCGAGAAGAGTTTGTGGGGTGTTGACAGACAACATAAAACTAGTCAAATCCTTTATATCAAGACTCTTTCCTGTAATTTCGTCGAGTTGTTACCAACTGTTAATACGGTATATCGGAGCGTAGTTTTGAATTGGGGATTCGTTTTTGTTAATGTTATTGTTGTTTGTTTATGATTTCAAACAGATAAGCTCCACTCCACACCAGGTTGTGATATAGCGGGTCTTAGAATGACATTGGCTACAGAAATCTACTGGTTATGATTGTTGATAGACAAGGATCATGTACAATTGTCTACATAACATTATCTTAGCAGACCATGGATTTGGAAAACTTGGGGGAGGACAGTGCGCACGACAAGGACTTGCCTCCTTCCATGTAGTTTTCGCAGTTAGTTTGGAGTGGAGAAGGAGAGAGACAGCTTCGTGTACTAGAATGAGGAACGCAAGGATTTCTTGAAATTGAAGGGATAAACAAGTGTCGCATTGCATCAGTAGTCTAGAAGGCTGAACCAACATCATCGGGATTTGCTTAAAATCTTGTTCGGATTTTTCAACTTTGGCAGCCTGAAGTAGGTTTTGGTCTCAACCTCAATTAGAATTTGATACCCTAAAGATGTAGGTTCAAGCGTCAGGAGCAGCCATTTCCCACAAGACTTGGATGGAATGGTATGTGGGTATGCGTACATCTTCTTCTTCCTTTTTCTTTCGCCCTCGTCTTTTTGAATGAGAAAATATTGCCCGCATCGTCAATTTATCCGAATTACACAACAAACACTAGCTATTAAAAATTTCGAAGCAAGAATTAATTAGTTTCAACATCTCCCATAGAGGTCACACAACTGATGGATCTGAACAATTCAAATCCAAAGAATTCGAAATTCAAATAACCTAAACCCAAATATTAAAAATCAGACAAGACCCCAGACTCAATATATCCGAAATTTAATGACCCAAACTTCAAAATAATCCCGACTCTCCAAAACGCTCTGCCGATGACACCCGGAATCCGAAGGTGTTGTGGCAACACAACGATGCCATCCTCATTAGACAAATGGTGTCAATGTTTCTCGCAGCGTAACTCTAGGGTGGCCTGGCAGACTTATGCCATAGGTTTCCTGGGACAAGTGAATAAAGGCTGAAACCCACCATATTAACGCAGCTTTGCAAACATGTAAATTGTGGATGGAATTTCTAAAAGATGCCGATGATGGAAAATCGCACCTCTGACTTGGCCGCCAAAAACTGACCTTCAGCTTCTTGCCTTGAACCGCTGGAGGCTTGGCGGCCCAATCGTCGAGTAATTTCGGATAGACTTACGTTGATAATGTGAATTTTTTTATTTTACTGAAATAAATTTTAAAACAAAAAAAGCACATAAACCGAGAAATACCCCGGAAATGCAAAGCTGACGGTCGCTGCCAGAAACGTAGAGATGACGTCGCCATATCTTACGACCGTGCGCCGCTGGCGGTTGTACTGTAACGGACACAAAACAAAGGATAACCATCACAAATACATCAGACAAGTGGTATATTTCGAAAATCAAGTACAGTTGCGTCAGGGATTGTTCGTCCAATTGTTTTCACGGGGAGACCTGACGACAAAACTTATACCGTCCGACACTCGAAGCATTTAACGACACTCAAAATTGAGTTTTGTCCAATATAAAAATCCCCAAAGTTTGGGTAAATATCAGAAGCACAAATTTCCCCCACGAATTATTCAAAACCTGAGATCCCTACACAAAATAGCATTCTTCATCATTATCGCCTACGGCTATAACCCATATTATATTAGCCGCCACCGCCAGATCCGTATTTCTTGCCGAAGACAATAAGCTGAAGCTTGTCATAGCCGGCAAGCACCCCCGCGCCAGCCACAGCACGCAGGATATTTGCACCAGCACCCTTGAAAAGTGACTTTGCCCCTTCATTCTTGAGTATCTGAGTAAAGGCATCCATTGAGTTCTTATACTTGACAGCTTCTCCTGAGGTCATCATCATTCTTCTACGCACCGTGTCCAAGGGGTAAGAGGCCAAACCAGCACCTATTGTGATTCCCCATCCCAGTAAGAAACTTGCCAGGAAACTATCCTGCAACGACCAAACAAACCAGTATTAAGCCTATGGCCTGCCTTTTTAGCTCAGTATACACATTTCGGAACCTGGCTTACTCGTCAACTATTAAGATAGAAAAATCTACTCTTCAACTGAGGGGCAAATTTTCCCTAGAAACAAATTATGGAGGCAAAAGTATTTTACAAGACAGGTAGTTCATCACATGTTCCCAAGTACTGGAATAGGCCATCAAATTTTGAAAAATAACCATGACACATTCAATCTTATTCCATTTTAGCTGCCATTCAAAATGAGAATACAACAGAAATACAAATTTGGAAACGGGTAAAAAAGACTGGAAGAAAAGTGATAGACGTAAACACATACCTGCAAGCCACCAACCAAAACCACAGGTTTCAGAGAATCATACAGTCCGAAGTAAAGGCCACGATACACAATAATGCCGACACAAGATACGTTGAATCCACGGTAAAGTCCAGCAATACCATCAGACCGGATGGTTTTTCTGTAAACATCAACCAAACCATTAAACTGCCTCTGACCACCCTTCTTAGCAGCCTTTGCATCATTGGCCAAACGTGTTCGAGCATAATCCAAGGAGTAAACAAATAAAAGAGATGAAGCACCAGCAAGACCGCCTGATGCTAGGTTCCCTGCAAACCACTTCCAGTAGCCATCTTTGTCCTTCTTAAAGTTGAACATTCTCTTGAAGTGATCTTTGAATGCAAAATTCAGGGCCTGGTACATGTGGGAAGTTTTGAAACTTGTTCAACGCACATAGAAGGTGGTGAAATATAACAGCAAAGCAGAATCCTTTGATATAAAGCAAAGATCCTAATATCTGAATACCTTCTGCTGCCTTTACCCAAGCTGTGAGGGTTTCAGGCTTGAGAAGGACAAAGAACAGTGAAACCATGGAAATTGCACCACAATATTGACATTCAGATCTTTAAAAATGTAAAAGCATAAACAAAAAAGCGCAAAAGTGTGATGACCTGGGTGGGGAAGTATCTGATAACATTGGCAGCATTGCCTCTCCAGAGAGAAAATACACCCTCTTCCCTGATAGTTCTAGCAAAGCAGTCACTGATTCCCTTGTATGGTTCAGACAAACGGCCTGCCTTTAACATCTCATCCTGGTTTTGAATCAATAATTTAACCCGCTCAATTGGAGCAGCTGCTGTCTTAGAAACAGCTGCTGAAACTCCTCCCATGAGGAAATCCACCAGAAATTTACCTTTCTCAGCCGGTGCTTGCACCATTATGGAAGAGTGAGATGAGACGAGAGCTAAACCATTGCACTGGTATGCAGGACTCAAGTGGCCTTTAAGATCATTCACATATGGCCCAGTCACAGAATAATTTCTGGCATATGAGTGGGAAAGCTGAGAAGCAAGAGAAGACTGGCCACGAATCTTCTGCAGAACTGATGGATGCCATGATCCATCCTCCATTTTTGCAACTCAAAATGGTGGACCCTGAAACAATTGCATGGTAAAATGACACTAATTGCAAATCTAGGAACTATTTCCTTTCATAGTAATTCAATTCAGTAACAAGTATTCAACAAGAAACTCATTACCATAACCATAAAGTACATTATATGAACCCTACAACATTCACTGCATATAACAAACAACAACATCCATGAAAGAAGAAAAATGTGCAACGTTAACGCAAAAGTAGCTTTCTGAACTGACAACAAAAAGCAAGCTTCATAAGTTATCTGATCAAAGTAACCAAATTGTAGACCAATATTATTTAGCTAATAAGATGTCCACACGTAAACCAGCATTTCACACAATTAATTCTCCTTTTCATTACTTCTTTCATAATGATCACGCTTTTCCCATGATCAACAGCAACAACGCCTCACCATGCCTAGAATTAACTAATCTAACAAAGCATAATCACTCATTTACATGTGTTATTCACAGCTGCTAATTCAATTAAAGCAGATTCAAAAAGCTCACAAGATCCAGAACCACAAGCACAGATCTACAAAACTACAGTTCACAATTTCTTCCTATCTATCTAATCACCGAGAGAATTACACTACCAGAAACTCTGGCCACAATTACAAGATCCTCTCATGGAAGATCATAGTACGGTCATACAGAGCAGGAACTTAAAATTTTCTTTTTCAAATTTCTAAAGTCAAACGTAAGTTAAAAATCGCAAGAAAAACGGAACAAAGTTTGCTTCATTTTCTCGGCAACTAAACAAGAGATAGTAAAGCAAAGGTAAGTCTGTGCAGGCTAGCAGAGATCACAAGCCAAGGAGAGAGAAGATAACCTCAAAAGGTCGCCAAGTAAGGGAAGAGTACGAAGCTCCTCCTCCTGCTTCAATGGTCGAGAATGCAGACAATGCTGCTTCTTGATATCGATGAAGGGCAGATACTAGGGATCGTAGGCCAACTTAAATGACCAATTTGACCTTGCCTTTTATAATAAGATTTTTTTTTAAAAAAAAAAACTATTTTTCTCTGTGGCCATCGAGTCAACACACAGACACCTGTTAACGTGAGTCATTGAGTTGAGTGGCCGGGGAGCGCTGACTGCTGACTGAACAAGTCGCTGGGCTTTAGCCTGATTATGGGTCTTAGGTTGGGCTTAGGCCCAGAGAATGAACGATTATAATTCCACTTATGGAAATTAATATTATTAACAAGAAACTGAATTAATTTTAAGTAGCTTCGGCATGCGGTGGTAATCGAATATATATATATATATATATATATTAACGAAGAAAAGAAAATAAAAGTAATAGCTCACAATGAAAAGATTTCACTTTCGTACTACACAGTAAAGTGACTTATTAATTACTAAATTGACTAAAAATCATACTTTATAATGACCAATAAAAGGATACAATTACTTCTATAATTATAAATGTGTATATTTAAAAAGTATGTTTAGTTCTACTTAAAACGAATGAATCTCCTAACCACAACACCGCAATGATTGGTGGACAGAAGCAACATTGGGAACGCCGCTGGACCCGTTAACTTTGCAACGGTCGATGCCCGGCAGGGTGATAGCAATAGTTGTCGTACCTAAAGTCAATGGCAATGGAGTTGAAAATGTGCTTCAAGGATGGACATGTATCCGAGTCACATTTCACCCTCTAAATGCATGCGCATTTAACGGCTATAGGAACTTTTGTAAATAGTTCTGGAGGAATAGAAGATCAACGTACAAACAATCTTCATAGAAATTTTACACTATATACCCAAAAAAAAAAAAAAAAAAAAAAATTTGCTCTCCCGCTATTGTCAGGAAGGCATCAGGGAACAAGTATGAGAAACTTCTGCTTATTCTATTCTCGTCAGGGATTCTGTGGCACGAGTTCCATGAACTGTTTCGCGCGTTTGGCGGGAAGTGATCACCCATTTTGTGGGTCTGATGTCGGAAAAAAGAAAAGAAAAGGCGTTGTTTTGCACATTTCTGTACTTATTTTGCTTTCCATTGTAAAACTAGGAGTTACGACATATTTGGTTTGCTCGTGTACATGGTTAGAAAGTTCTTGGACGAGGGTTAGAAAGTTCTTGGACGGCCAGCAGCCCTCATGTGATGCTAAGATGCATCTCACCTCATACTGGAAGCAGGGCTGGAAACCGCGTTCACCATGTTCCGCCTTTCTTTCCTCCGCAGCACTCGCAAATTTGGTGACTTTGCCTTTGTGGTTTCCTTGGAAGACCTTTGCATAGAATAATGCAATGTTTATCATGAAATTGAAAATTGTAATCGAGAGAAAATTTACCTATGGGAGAAGGTTTCTTACTTCTGGGGGAGGAATGGATTGGCAAACTTTGGAACGGGCCTTGCATGAGGGACCATTGTCCGCCTCATGTGTTTCAACGCCTTCTCTTCCTCTATCTGCATTTGCATATCAAGTATCAGCATAACGTTGACCATCTAACAACGCAAACTTAGACCAGAGACTCACATACCATCCTTGCAGCTTCACTTTCTTCTCTATATCTCTTGTACAACAGTTCCTTCTCCTTCATCTGAAAAATAACCCACTATCTCAAAACACGTTTGACAACGGCTTAGTAGATCTTATCTCCCCCAGTAAAGAAAACAGCTTACCTTCTGATCAAATTCTGCTCTATCCACTGCTCTGTGGTCTACACAGAGATCAAATTGTTGGACTTGTGTGAGAGGTTTGCGTACTTTCTCTGGTACAGGAGTTGGGTCCCTAAATAGCCATCGACAGATGAATGAATTGGGTTCCCTAAATATAGTGACAGAAGCATGAAAAGTTTGAAAACTAGGAGGCGTTGGACTTACTCTTCAGGAATTGGCTGTGCTCTGAATCTCCTCATCTGGGCTTCTTTTTTCTCCATTCTGTGTCTTTCTTCCGTTTCTCTTTGCATTTCCTCCCCATGCCTCACCAGACTTTCCAATTGGAAAGGTTCTGCTTTTGTGCATGGTTTTAGTTCTGGTTTCCGTGGAATCTGTAAATAAAAAGAATTCCATCATTGTAAACAATCATATATTTTCATCATAGTACACAATCATGTATCTTGAAAGTTAGAAAGGAACTTGGAAAAGTATCAATGGATATATCGGTACCACAGGATAGTCAGTCGTATAAGGATATGGATTAGCCTTGGGAACCCTTGCTCTTTCCTCCTCCAGCTGCTCGCGCATGATATCTGTCACAAACTTTCTTTCCTTTTCGGCTCCTCTTTCCTGAGAACAGAGTAATAAAAAAAGAAGAATGTAAACGTAGCCAGTAAACAACTGATACAGTCCACATTGAAAAGATAAAATACGGCACTTCATCTTGCCAACCAAATAAATAAATTAACTGACATCTGTATGGAGCCGAAATGGATTAGGCACCGTGTTTCTTGGAATTGGAATATCATGGTGGAGCTCTGAGCTCAGTGAAAGCTGAAAACAAAATATTCACATTATTGGTGAGCCACATTGCAAATCTTAGCTTTGTCATAAAATGGAAGCAAAAAGAAGAAGACACACACATCCCTTAAGCTACCTTATGAAACAAATCAGCAACAGCAGCTGGTGGTGGAATCCTCTCCTCCGTGGCAAAATGAAATTCTTGAGGTATGGTGACATTCTTTTTCACATTGCAGAATATTCCGAGTTCACCTCTACTTTCAAATATCTACACACGAAAAAAGTACTAAGTTTATTGCTGAAAGCAAATTTGCTAGGTTAGGTATCCAAATGAATGATACATTGAGAAGACAGTGCCACAATAATGTACCTTCTTGTTCAAGGGTCTTGCCTTAAACCTGGGAATATTTTCAAGTTCCTGATTTTCTAGTTCAAAAGAACTTTTCACCCTTGGGGGACGAGCCCTCAAGGATGTTTGAAGAACCGGTGATTTAGGTTCAGTAAGATATGCCTTGTACTGCTTATTCTGCATTTAGAGACAAAATTTGTGAGTATACCTGAATGCACATTGCTAGCAAAGAAGGTACCAGGTGGTTTAAAACCTGACAACACACTTCTGTTGAGGCCAGTGAAGCTGCTTCTACATTCTGGTTGGCCCTTACTGTTGTCTCAAAATGAAATTGCTGAAGAAAAGAAGAAAGTTGGACTCAGAATCCAAATAACCAGAACTTATTTATCACCAACATCGTATCTTGCTTACTCGAAATTCAGGTGTCTGTGGTGTACTTCTTGGTAAAGAGAATACTGTTGGAGCTTGCAGAATCTGCCAAAAAAGGGGGGTAATCAAGGATGGATATAAAAGATGCTTTAATCTCCTGAAAGACAGTTGCAAGCACAGCTTCGTCGAATGCATCATAGAGAAAGAACAAGATGAAAAGTTTACCTTCTTATTCAGTGGTCTGGCCTTGAATTTTGGAATTTTGGCTATCATCTCCTCTTCAAGCTCAGCACTACTCTTCACTCTTACTGAGCGCACCCGCTGAGCTGTTTCTAGTTCAGGCTCCTTTGGCCTTGTCAAAGTGAGTTTAGTCCGGATGGCAGAAGCAGCAGGATCCTGAATATTCAGTGGAGAGATTCCAAAAACAGAAAGAAAATGGAAAAGATAAGGACTTTAAAACAAATTTCAAAGGTTCGAATGAAATGGGCCTTGTGATCATTACATTCCAAAGAAGGCCATTAACATTCGGCAATGGCAAGTCTCTAGTACTTGATTGGAATTTTCTTATCATTTCTGCTGTCGAAACAAATGGAGTTCCTGTTGCTGGTTCACGTACATAAACCTTACATTGGAAAAAAAAAAAAAAAAAAGGGTCAATAAGTAGGACCGTAACTCGTTTACTTATTTTCACACATAAGTAAAAATGACACAACTTGAAACCTTTCTCTCCTCTTTCTGCATTTTGCTGGCAACAGACGAGCACATTTTAGTACTCTCGCTACTAAGACCTAGCTTTGATTTGTGGGGCAAAGGTTGTGGAGGTTTGAAATTAAGAATCTGGATATCATCATAGAATAGAAAAGATGTTCTAATAAGGAAAATCATTGCAAATGATAATAATTCAGTGAAGGAACTGATCACAGTGACAATCGCACACCTGTCTAGATCTTCCTCCTTCCAACTTTTGCCTCTTGATAGCCCGGTTCTCCTGGGCTAAAGCAGGGTTTCCAGTATTCATGTTTGTATTTCTGCCATAGAATTGCGCCTCATTAAATTCCTATACGCATAGAATCAAATTTCAAAACAGTAAGCTAATGGATAAAATATGTCTACTGACTTTTTGATGCTTGCTGGTTTGATTCCTTTAACTTGTGAAGATTGAGATTGACTCTTTGGCTTCAGTGCTGATGGATTCCTAACCAAACTGGCCATTTGTTTAGCTGACTGGTGTTTCCTGGAATCAGTCAACAATCTTCCCTTTTGGGAAGAAAAGGATGGCCTAGGGGTGCAACAAGCTTCAGATTTACTTTTCTCCTTACCATCTGAGGGGCCACTTTTTACGAAAGAAGTGCTTCTGATGCAATAAATAAATAAATAAAGTCAGCAAATATGAAATGCCAGACAGAAGAATTAGACTGAAAGAATTAAACTTCGGTGAAAAGTGCGCATGTAAGATGTCCCCTGGTCAAGTCATAATTACCAGTAAAACTCTCCTGTTTCATATAATATAAACGGCCCTTGCAAAATACAGTAGCCAATGAAAAAACCAACCTTTCATTTCCTTCCGCGCAAACAGACCACCTGTTTTCTCCAGAATTGCCATCAGCGCCAGAAATCTGTGAGATTCTCAAGCTTATGAGAAGACAATAAAAACACAAGCACAACAGCTATTCTTATGAAGTTTAATTCTGTAGATATAAGGTCTCACCTCATCAACAGCATTCACATTATTTTCTTTTTCTATATCTCTGGAAGCTGTTTCTTCTTCCATTTTCTCAGAGGATGACAGCACTATTGATTGGGGCAAGCATTTTATATCTGAAGACTCTTCAAACTGTATTGCATGTTAGCTTGGAAAGGCATTAGAAAATAAAGAACCATCCTACGCAAGTTCCAATTTGGGGAAATGGAAAGGAAAAATGACAGTATCCTCTCACCTTCTGGACTCGATCTGCTTCACTAAAATCACATAAGCTCTCAACCTTGAATGCCCTACCAGTCTTAATTCTGGGCATGAAAGCTGCGTAAATTGGAGAAGAATGACTGAAGATCAACCATTAACACACAAGAATTCAAGCTCCAGTGATTTATAACAATAATTTGGTCAACAAGGACCAAAAACCAATCCCATTACAAAAATTCAGGCGCAAGTGCAATGTAAATCCACCATAACGGTTAAAAGGAAAAAAAAAAAAAAAAAAACCCTGAATTGTTATATGTTTCTTCTTATTAGCGGCAACCAAACAAATCGACTATTACTCACTTTCAGTGTTGTTTTGACAAGCCACACGAAAAATGCATACGTTCTTTGTTATCCCTCTTTCTCGATTTTTATTCAAATTGATTCCAACGCAAGCCATCCTTGCATCTAGATGAAAATTATTACGATGGAATGAATCAGAAACCCCAATTATTTTAACATAGCAAAGAATCAATCTCGTGGCAAAAGGAGATTGTTCCGATTATGCACCCTTAACGAACCAAAATCATTAATCAAACGGCTTGATCAGGCTCGGTTTCTCTTTGATTAACCCTCAAGCTTTCTCGGCACCCAAACAGAATTCGCAAGAAAGAAGCGAAACCCTAACCGCCAAAGTCTCAAAGCGTTCAAAAAATTGAAAAGAAAAGAAGACTGCTGGAGAAAAGGGAAGAACATACTGGAAGGGGCGTAGGAGAGAGCGGTGTCGAACCAGAGCTCCGCTTTAAGCGTATCTTCCTCCGACTCTCCCTTTGTGAAATCGAAGAATCTCGAAGCCGAGAACTCGTAAATCTCATCTATCTTCGTCGCCATTGTTCCGGCCACGGTGCTCCGTCCGCCGCCGCCGATATTTCTTTCCTCCACCGCCGCCGCCGCCGCCGCGGCACAGATACAGTTCAATTTGCTGAGGAGCGGAGAAAAGGAGTGAAATTAAGCAAGCAAGAGAAAAAAAAAAATAGACAGTGTGCTGTTGGCGATTTGGGGCCAAAGAGGGAAAAGAGAGAATCTTGAGGGGATATAGAGAGATTAGAGAATGGAGAAAGAAAGTAATTAAGCTAAAGTTGGGAGAGCCAAGCCCCGGGGGGGGGGAGGTTCTTCTTCAACGGTCGAAATTTTTGAATACTAACGGCCACGTTCTGGCGCCTCTTCGTTCTCTCGGGACGTCTTTCCAACGGCTATTTCACAGGGTCTTACTCTTATACGAGGAAAACGGTGTCGGTTCTTTCTTTGCTGCTGCTTTCCCTCTTTTTTTTTTTTTTTTTTTTTTTCTGCTTCCGCAAATTTTAAATGCAACACAATCGATATATTGAGATATTAGCAGCAAAAAAAAAAAAAAAGAAGAAGTCATGATTAGTAAATTACATTTCTCAAGAAAATTGTAATAAATTTGCCGGCCGATCATTTTGTTTGTGTGCACCAAATATAATAATCACAATATATATCTTATCAAAGTAATTAAAATGATAAAAAAAAATTATTATGCAAAGGTGGAAGAGTGGTATGTATTATTGGCACAGAATTAGAAGACAAAAGGGTAAACGTTAAAAAAGAGTTTTCTTTTTTTTTTTTTTTTTGGGTGGTCCGGTGCTAGAGTTGAAACCTCTTTTTTTTATTTTATTTTATTTATTTGTCCATATTGGTATGCTAAACATAAATGAGATTGGTACGCTACAAATTTTCACACTAATAACACGTGTTCTTTGAATCGGTGATTTATCTCAAAAAAAAAAAAAAAAACAAAACAAAACAAACGAACAAATCAATTTGGACTATTACATTATCTTTATGTCTGGTGTGGGCCCTCAAATCTCTTATATCTAGAATGGGCTAAGACCAATGTTAAATGAATTACGGGAAACTCAAATTTAAAATCTATTAATAAGAAATTATAAAAATTCAGTAATTAATGCTAATAAACGCCGATAATAAAGGTGAGAATATAAATCCACCAACAATGTTTGAAGTACGCGATGATAATTTCGTACCCTAAAAGTACATTAAAGTTTAACGTACGAAACAAATCTTATTAATTAAATCTCAAGATTTAGGAGTTCGGCGATTAAAAATATATATATATATATATATATATCCGTAAGAAACAAACAGGTCACGAATAATAAAAAAAAAAAAAAATTTTAGGGTATTTGATATAGATAAATGTATAAATATTATATATAATTTATTTTATTGAAATGTTCGGTATAACCAACATAAATGTTTTATATACTAGTGGTTGACATAAACTATTGGGTAAACGGTTAATTAAGCGGGCTCCGATCGAAGGAGACTTTGGGTTTGATATGTCGGAATAGAAGCCCGGCGGCGTGTTTATGGAAATTCGATGGAGCCTCCAATCCGGCATCCAATGGCTTCAATTTCGGGACAAAATTGGCTGGTTTTTCTAATCGGGACAGAATGAAAGCGTGCGAGTTTCCAGCTGTTAATGTTTCTGTACAAAGAAAGCAAAGCGTCACTTTCCGATGTTACCAAAAATAGGACAGAAAGGACGAACGCGTAATGAAATCAGCGGGGAATAAAAAAGAAGGGTGTGGAGGGAAGAAAAAGTAAAAGTCGTCGTCGGCAAGAACGCGTTGATTGCTCGCGAGGGGGAAGAAAAAAGACAGGTGGGGCCCAAATTGTACGAAAGTTACCGGTACGTCACGAGGCTTTTTGGTCAAGTCAAAATAAAACCCCAACTATATCTTTATTGCACGTTACCGGCCTGCCCTGTTTCTCTCGCAGCTCCAACGTTAACACGACAACTCTCTCTCTCTCTCTCTCTCTCTCTCTCTCTCTATACCTCAAACACACACGCACAATAAACTCCTTGTAGCGAGTGGATTAGTTGGAACATCATGACGGGCAAAGAAATTCTCCACAAGATGAAGGTCAGTTTGAAGTCATCGATCATTGTTTTGTTTTGGTTAACCATTAAGAATTCCTCGAGTTCAACAAATGGTGTCGCGATAATTTTGTAGTTGTGCAATACCCCATGTCATGGATTGATCTTGAGCTTGGCTAATTTATATGACCTGTATTAATTTGAGCTCTAGGCAGCAAGCTTTAGTAGTTCGCTTGTTAATAAACTGGCATTTTTGTGGCAAAGATTGCGCCTTTTCTGAATTAGATTTGGATGTGACTCCAAGTGCTTGTTGAGCAACTCAATAAGCGGAGCCTTCCATACGAGATGCCCTTTGGTGGAAGTTTCATCGAAAATCCTTACTGAGCAAACTTGAGCACGGCTGGTTTGGCCCACGTTTGCATATATTCTCAGTACTGATTTGGGATTCTCGTACGTTGTTTAATTGTAGAGCAAGTTGAATCAAACAACTTTGATCGCTTAAGTAGCTACGTGGGCAACAATAATTGGCATAAAAGCCTTGAGTGCATGCTTGAAGCCCTCGAGTATTCCTTACAGAATTGCGTTTTACTGGAAAAGCGGGGGCATGATGTTCCGCTTTAATGCTAGAAAAATCACCGAGTTACCTTCTCTTTTAGGCAAAGGCTGGACTCGGTTCATCGGCGTCTGACGGGAAGGGCAAAAGCAAAATGTCAAAGAATATTACACATGGTTACCACCTGGTGAAGGGGAAATCAAATCATGCCATGGAGGATTATGTGGTTTCTGATTTCAAGCGAGTCGGCAACGGTGAGCTGGGACTGTTCGCAATATTCGACGGTCATCTGGGCAATGATGTTGCAAATTATTTGCAAACACATTTATTTAACAATATATTGAAAGAGGTACTTATCTTAATTTGGGTATCGGGTATTGCCTAGTCTACATCTATGCTATACTTTTCTCAAATAAACACTCTCTTTAATTTGTCTGCATGCAGAATGACTTCTGGACGGATACAGCGAGTGCGATAAAGAGAGCTTATAACACAACAGATGATGAAATTTTGAAGAAAGCATTGGTCTTGGGAAAAGGAGGATCAACTGCTGTGACAGCCATTCTAATAAATGGCCAGAGGCTGGTGGTAGCAAATGTGGGAGATTCTCGGGCTGTCATATGCAAAAATGGTGTCGCCAAACAATTATCAGTTGATCATGAGCCAAGCAAGGAAAAGAATGTGATTGAGAGACGGGGTGGTTTTGTATCTAACATTCCCGGTAAGTTTCTGTTCAGAAAATAGCGTTTCTGGTTCATATTCTAAGTATAATTTTTCTACTGTTTTTTAAGAGTTTCAATCTTCTTTCGTACAACGAGTGTGTCCTTGCTCAAAGCTCGTATTTTTGGTATCCGTCTCTTTGATAATCCACGCTATTTTGAGCCGATTAAGTTTAGTGTTCAGATGGTTAGCTCGTGAGTGCGTTCTTTCTTTTTGTCTTCAAATAAAGGTCTGCTATCTTGTGAGTTTTTCAATTCTCTAGCAATTCAAATATGTGCTTCGCCTTTTTTTTTGGGGGTGGGGGGGGGGAGGGGGGTAAAGGTGATTATACCGTGTGAAATGTGCATGCTTGGCCAGGTTTGGGAATTCTGTAATTTGTGATATATAGATTAAAGAAAACTAGAAGTAGATCTTTCATTAGTGGGACAGCTTCCATGGTAAACTTCTCAAATTGTGTTTTACCTACAGGGGATGTACCGCGTGTCGATGGACAATTGGCAGTAGCAAGGGCGTTTGGTGATAAGAGCTTGAAGTTACACCTTAGTTCAGAGCCTGATGTGGACGAGGGACCCATTGATGATGGGACAGAATTCATGATCCTGGCGAGTGATGGCATATGGAAGGTTGGTTTTAGCTTAATGCTCATTTTTTACCTTCATGCCGCTTCTATTCCAACAATGTGGAGAAGATGGAAATCTCCCATTTGTAAATTCAGGAGCCATGATTGAAGCCTGCCCCTTATCTCATTTACATGTTAAAATTTCAGTTTTCCAATACTAAGGCCATCATCTTGTCTGAGCAGGTGATGTCAAATCAAGAAGCAGTGGACTCTATCAAAGGCATAAAAGATGCTCATTCGGCAGCAAAGTGCTTGATAGAGAAGGCAATCTCTAATAAGAGTAAGGATGACATATCTTGCATAGTCGTAAGATTTCAATGATAATTTGGGGAAAGCAAAGTTTGGAGACCCTTCAAACAACGGAAAATGCAGTGGCTGAATTGTGTGCATACAGAAATTTGTTTTGTGTTTTTTGACTTCAGAAATTGTTGGAACCCGCCACAGGATTGTTGCTTGTACAATTAAGCAAATAAAGATACCATTCGCTCGATATATTCATTACTCAGCTCAACTTCGTGAAATTGTTTAAGATGCTCTCTCTCGCACAAGTATTCGGACAACTTTTGGGTCTCTATGTAAAACAAGATATGCCACTGCTTTTAAGCTTGCTAGAAGTTAAAGCAGGCTCCAGCGAGCAGCGACAACACACTCGAGTCGTGTAATCTGACAAACGTGAGCAGAGCCTTACTACCAAGATTTGTGGGTCGCGGCATTAATGTTCTTTATTGTGAATTTCGTACAAAATGCTCCGCGTATTGAGCGAGGGGGATGTCACAATTTTCTATTCTCAAACAATTAGTGGTAGCATTAACACATTTGATCTCTCTAATTGCCATTGACTGCTAAGTTATAACAGAACAGCGACTCAATTGAACATTTTTATAAGAAATAGATCCAGATGCCGCGACTTTTAATACTGCCTCCATCCTCTGTCGCACCAGGAAAATTGTGCTAACATCTCAAAATTTGAGACGCTAGACTCTGTCACGTATGGTCCAAGATAGCGTGACTCCTAGAGTCTTGATTTAGCTTCCATGGATGGGATGTGCACGGGGTATGGAAAGTTGCCCGAAACGAGACAAATTTTTGGTGTCGATTGCTTTTTAATTTTTGTTCTCTTTCGTCGCCTTTTATTTTTCCTCCAAGGAAAACTACGTGCCTGAGTCCATTTATTCAAAGTAGAAATAAAATCTGTCGTTACTAGGAGAAACTTTGTCAAATCTTTGCTCAAAGATAAACTCTAACAAAATCCCCACTTATTTCCGAATGATTTCTCGTGAAGTAATCAATGAATAGAAAGTAGAAATCGAGGAGATTTTACTTATGATTGTTCAAATTTTAAAATTTTATTTACAAAATTTGAAACGTTAATCTCTAAGAAAATATGAATTGCATAAAATAAAAAATATATGCATTTTTAGTATAAATTTTAGTTTTAAGAAAATATAAAATTTATAGACATAAAAACAATTTGACGGAATTTATAAACATATAAATTTTATTTCTAGTGTATGAACTTCTTATAAAAACAAAGAAACTACAAACCGAGGATTAATAGTTGCATGTCCTGTCTTGCGGCTGCTGCTGCCAAAAGGATCCAATTCCGTGGTTAAGGAGAATTGGACGGAAAGTAGACGGGACTGATGAGTCTTTTGCACACAATTATTTTTCTTTAAATATATATATATATATATATAAAGTTCAAGAAAATTAAAATAATATACAATAATTATCATATAATATGCGACAAACAGTTGTTACACATTGTATAAGGATTATTGAATGTTTTACATTTTGTGATACTTTTTGCACATTTAACACTATTTATTACACATCTTATACTTCTTTTAAAAAAAAAATAAAAATTTATGTGCCTAATACACCCCGCCTGACCGAAAATTGCGTACATTGGATTGCTTAGTAATGCAGGACGCACCGTTTTGAGAGCGGATGCTAGAAATTGAAGCGGCATTTACACCTTCATCAAGCGGTACATATTTGATTTGGGCCTATAATAGTCAGTGGGCCTACGAAGTGCAACTTTGGGCCCACCGAATGCTTAGATTTTAATACGTCTGATTTGATTTTGGGTCAAAGTCGTGTGTTGTAATTTTGAACCGAAAAACATGGATTAAGCATATTTCAGTTGTTAAAATAAATTTATTAGCATAATAATAACAGTGGATATCATTTAATACATTCTAAACGTTTCTTGGAGAGGTTTTCTTTTCCCCTGCAATATTTGATAAGAATCATGGGTTTTAAGGGTCGCTGTGCATTGAAAGTAACCAGCACAGAGAGAGAGAGAGAGAGAGAGAGAGAGAGAGAGAGAGAGAGAGAGAAGATACAGAGGATAAGGAGGCTCTTGGAGGTCTTGGGTTGTAAGAATTTTTCAAATGATAATATAGAGGTACTAGTTAGACGTCTGTTGGAACCCTTTAACAGATGAAAACCAGAAAGAAAAAAGAAACAGTAGATGAGAGAACTTGTTTCATTTTTTTTATGTCCCTTTTGGTTTGTGTTTTCTTTCCTTTTTTTTTTTTTTTCTTTTTCTTTCTTCTCGTTAAATTAGACGAGATAATGATTCATTTTAAAAGTAAAGTGTATACATAATTTATATTAACTCTACTGTATTAAATTTCATATTAATTATCATTAAAGCCAATTTGAGAAAATTTTATTTTATTCAGTGATGATAAGCTTTTTCTGTATATATATATATATATAATATGCTAAGTGATTTTTAATTTTGATTCATAAATATAATAACTACCGATCACCTTTTTGTCTGGTAGAAAAATTTTTAAGCAGCCGCCTCATTATTATTGAGGTAATGGTTGAAATTGCAATTACAATTTAGCCAATTATTTCTATCATCTAGAGCAACCGAACCCCATCCGCATCATATCTTACAACCATAATATATAATACACATATCTCATCACATCACGACCAAAAAGTAAAATACAAGAATAAGTGATTGGAATTTTGTCTAGGAAAATGAAGACAAATGCATATGAAGCAAGGCCCTGCGTGCGTGCCTTGGGTTAGTGAGAGGCCGCCACCTCCACCTTTTTGCACAATGATCACAAATGCTGTGCAGCCGCGCACCTCCCCCCACTAGCCTGCAACGATCCTATATATTTAGCCCCACCCATCGTTGCTTTCTCCCTCAACACCTATTCTTATTACTATCAGTCTCATCATCTTAAGCACAATTGTCTCTCTTTCTTCGTTTCTTTCTTTTCCAGACAGTTCATACACATTTTGCTCCAAGTATGAGCACAATCTGTGCCGAGCATCACAAACCCTACACCTTCAACCAACTCCTCCCCGCAAAGAAACATTTCAGAGACCTTGAAACCCTACCAAGAAAACTCCTCACCAAGAAAACCCATCAAGAAAACAACAGCCTCGATATGTCTCCCTGCAGCGAATCCCCCAATAATCTCCGCGAGTACCTCCCTTGCAATGACTGCACCGACAACAAAGAACCAGCAGATGATGATCTGGATCCACACTCCTTTGACCATTTTCGAATGTATGAGTTCAAGGTCCGTCGCTGCACTCGCAGCCGCTGCCACGACTGGACTGACTGCCCTTTTGCCCATCCGGGCGAAAAGGCCCGCCGGAGAGACCCACTCCGGTATCACTACTCCGGAACCGCCTGTCCTGAGTTTAGGCGAGGTGGCTGCAGCAGGGGAGATAACTGCGAGTTTGCTCACGGTGTTTTTGAGTGCTGGCTCCACCCTTCTCGCTACAGGACTGAGGCTTGTAAAGATGGCCAGAATTGCAAGCGAAAAGTCTGCTTCTTTGCTCACTCCCCTCACCAACTCCGCATCCTGCCTGAGATAACTTGTGGATCAAGAAAGATGGACAAGGGTTTGGCTTCTTCTTGTTCTTCTTCTCCGCCACTTAGTCATGGTCACTGTTGTTGTTTGGTTTGCCATTCTGTGGCCTCTTCTCCAACTTCTACTTTCCTGGGTATGTCCCATTTGTCGCCGCCGCTGTCCCCGTCGATTTCTCCGCCTCTGTCGCCAGTAAAGCACCTATCTTTAAGTGGGTTCTCGCCGATCTCACGCTATAGTGGTTGTTTGAGCAAGTTGAGGTCTAGTAGAACCTTAGGTTACAAAGTTGTGCCCACAGAGCTTATGTCTTCTCTGGAGGCCACGAATTTCAATGAAAATGCTGCTCCACATGTGTCTGTGCCTGCTAACAACAGAAATGTTAACATTCCTTGGATCGACGCTTCTCTCATTGCAGGAGAAGATCCGCAACTGTTGATTCTTTCACCTTCGGCTCCAAGCCCCTCTAGGTCTGGAAATACTTTCAATGGAGATTGTTCGAGAAAGGGATTGATTAATGACAAGACTAACATTCCTGATCCTGATCTTGGATGGGTCAATGACCTCTTGATGTAAGGAAGGAAGGATTGATTGGAGATGATGATGTTTGAAAAAAAAAAAAAGGAGATGATTGGATTGCATATGAAACTCCTCCACCAGCCGTATGTTTATATATGTTTATATATGTGATTTGGTGTAAATAGTTGGGTATTACCATTAAGTTCTTGAATTTCTTTATTTTTAATCAAGTTTGTTGACATTTTAGCTTGTGTTTGAATTTTTCTCTTGAAAGAGGAGAATGTCGATCTTTGTGTGATGGATTGATATTTATCTTTTTCTTCTTCTTCTTTTTTTTTTTTAAATTTACAAAAAAAGGTATTTTGCGGCATTTTAGTCCTCTCGTTAAAGTATCACTATTCAAGAATTATTAAATTTGAATGATTCAGAATTTAAAATTCAATAATAAACATTTAACATAAATTTTTATTTTATATTTGAAAGTGAGTTACAATTAAAAAACTTAAATTCAAGTTAAGGAAGGACTCAAACTCAAACTAAAATGTGTTGATATCTCATTAATGGTTCAATTAAGAATCAAATAAATGAATTTTCGCCTTTTGCAGGTACAATAGTCTGAGGAATAAGTATTCAGTAAACCCTAAAAGATTCAAATAAGACTATGAATGAGAACATATTTGCTGACTGGCAAAATGAATATTGTGGAGTATTTTAATTGGGTCGATTTGGTTATTTTCAACATCGTCCTCGTGGTGGTTAAAATTTTCAATGATTAAGGCTCTTTTCTGTCACTTTTTCCCTTTTTCCCCCCTCTCTCTGAGATCTAAATTTCTTAGCTAAGTGGCATAATGAAATGAATGGATCGCGGCAAACATGCAAGAGTGGGGAAGGTGGCGAGAGACTTGGGGGTTCTCGGAGGTAAAGAGACTCTTCCGGTCTCATCTGTTACATATCTTTGGCCTTTTCTCGAGGTTTCAAGATATCTCATGGAAAATACTTCAAAACAAAATTAATTGCAGTTGCTAGCATAAAACAAGACCAATCTATAGCTGTGATATATACTTTATTAAAGGCTTCTGTTTTCTTCTTTTTATAAAGATAAGTTTTGTTTTGCAATTTTGTTTTTGGGTTTTTTTTTTTTTTTAATTATTTTTTAAGAACGAAGTTGCATTGGCTTTTTAAATAGAGATGAATGAATGATTAAATTTTTGTTTTTCTTTTGTTGTATCTTTTTTGGAGCAGAGTTGTAGTTGCCTTCTCGGTTGAACAATTGTTATATTATCAGCGAGCCATCGATCAGAGCACTTCCATCTTCATCCGTAGCTGCACATTGTTGCTTATATTTATCTAGTCTTGGATACGTTTTGTGTGCAATATTCTGGAGGCACAGAGCCATTCAATCTTTTTTAAGGTTTCAGATGGGAAAAATCCAGAAGAAAAAGTTAGCAGGAGGCGATGCTCAGGAGCTTGGTAACCTTAATTTCCCTAATTAAATGGCCCGTCCCTTAAATGGTAACCCACCTTTGGTAGAGAAGTAGAGAGGGTGCCTTGACTTACCACTGGAATTAAGTCTCAAATCATCAATTTCATTTTTTTTTTTTTCTCCTAGTATAATAAGCGGCGGAATTCACAGATGCTGATCAACAGCCACGAAATGAAAGAGCATGGGGCGCAGTAATGGAGACCTACATGGTGTAGTAATCAGGTGAAGTACAATTTTTGATGTGATGCATCGCTGTGGGATGGGGTATTATATGTTTCCTAGGAGGGGTACTTATCTGAAAGACAGCTGCGATGGTAGGGAAAAGACCCATAAGAAGGCAGTGTTTGGAAAGATTCATACTTTGGTGTCGCGGGGCTTGTTGGCTTTGTGCAGTGTTTAGGTCGTAGACATGTCGCAAGAGATCGTCGTCGTGTGGGCGAGAGGGAGAGCAGCCCATATGCTAAAATTGACTATTGATGAGGAGGGTTCTGGGGTCCCCCCACCTGCCTGAATTTGACATTTGCGGGTTCACAACCCACAATTTTCAATTCATTTATTTGAGAGAAATTGAATGCCATTCAATGAGATAACAGGCCCATACTTTGTAATTCTTGTGACTCACTTCACCAAAGGTACGGATGACACCTGTGGTTGGATGAAGTACATTCTGATAGATCAAGTTATGCTGATCTGATCTACAACGGCTTCGCTATGACTTGATTTGATTTTTCCCGAGCGACCAATGGCAGAGTTAAAATCCTAAACTGAGAGTCCAGGGCGCATAAACGGCTAAAATCGAAATACCTCTTTTAAAGTCTTAACTAACAACCTAATGAAAATCACACAATTAATAACGAAATGAGAGTTACGCAATTGACTTCCAATTTATTTAACAATTCATATATAAATATATGTATTTTTTATTTTTTAAATTCCATAAAACTTTTACCAAACTACACTATATCGATAGGTGTTTATTACGTTGATCCAACTGAATTACCAATAAGTTTCTCCCTCTTTTTTTTTTTTTTTTTTTTTTGTTTTTATAGGCCCTGGAAGGCGAGAGAAATGGTTCCAAGAAAATTCTTCTTAGCTCGTGTCATTGTGGATGGAGTGATGCTAGAGACTACATTTTTACGTTCCTTGTCTACCAAATACGACGTGTTTTTCAAATCTCTCATGTAACTACTCTAAACGCTTTTCAACCCATCATCTTTACTCGAGGCACTGCAAACACTTTCTTATCCGGAAAGAACATTCATGTCAGTAACCCATTAATACTGCTAGCGTTGCCCTGGCGAAAATTGGAGTTGGATCCCAAGTCGAACAATATATTTTACTGGGACTCCTCGCCATTCTACATGCTCTCTGTAAACTCATTAAAAACAGCTCACATGCATCTTGCCATGAATTCAATCTTCCACTCAAGTATCTGATTGCTTTCATTCAAGATCCTGATAACAGACGTTCTTATTAACTTGTAAGGACTTAATGATCTAATTGTCCTAATCCATTGAAAACTGGATGTGAAGTTCAGCGACTACACCGCCACGTATGAGGGAGGGGGAGGGCAGTGGTGGTGGTGGTAATACGGCGCTGATAAACTATGCCATGCTATACATTGATTCTACGAATGGCGAAGTTGGATGTCAGTTATCCTTGCAATTTCTTGAGTAGCTTAAAGAAGACGAGAATCTGGATTGCGACTGGAAAAAATCAAATGGAGTTCCTGATCCGAAGGACCTTCTGGTGTTTGGTGAATCAGACAGCAGCGGTTCATAAACTGAATTCCGGTTCTTTGTTTGGGTAATTGATAATGCAGAAACATCTTTCTCGATTAATCTCGGTTGCGGCTCAATACTCCCTATAGACAATATTGGTCCACCCATACGTTCAGCCTGCTGAAGCGTGTTGATTTTACTAGGCCTGTATGTGTATCGGAAGTATTTTATTGCTACAATTGGACCCATTCCGGCGGCAACTATGAGCTGCAAAAGAGAGGAGTCAATTAGTGCACACATAGCCCATATATCATGAAAAGTGTGCCTGGTGCACCATGCTGAAGCTCTCGTATCTTTCAAAAAACCAAACGAGTAGCTTCAAAGATGATGGTAGAACTTGCTGACGGTATTAGACTAAACAAAGCGTGATCTCCATCTAGAGACCGAGCAACCTCCATAATTTGGCAAGCCCATGAAAATGCTAACCACAGTATTTCTACGGTTTTTTTCCAGCTAGGACAGCAACCTCTTATGGCCTTACATAACAACATTCTAGGATTGGTCACCTAAGCAGATATCGAATATGAAAGTAGTCATGCATATGCGTGATAAGGTTCCACCAAGTCTAACCAACGAGACTTACTTTAGTTGACCATGAGCAAAGTCCTTTTGGGAGCATCGGGCGTTTAACACCCAACTCCCTCAAATTCCTACAAATTTCGCTCTTTAATTTCAATATAACTAAAAGGGTTCCAGCAAGTCTAGCTAATCAAGTCTCATCATCATTGCCTGCAGATTTGACATCAATGTCAATTTTCAACTGTTCTAGATCATGCCCCATTGATGTCAGGGGTTACGGTTTCCAAGTAATAAAATGAGGCCACTTCAAATGATATCAGTGCAGAAGATCGTCAAGTGACACTTACAAATATGGTTATCCAATAAGATGGTTGTCTGCACAAACGGAACATAATTGTATACATTCCTGAAGATGGAATGGCACTGACAATCCAGTTGATGATATAAAATGCAATCAAGTTTCCCCATATGGCAAGATGCTGTATTAAAGTAAAGGAGCTGCATGCAAAAACCATAAGTGAAAGGTTTAAAATTTGTATTATCATTCAGAATAGAATAAACAGATCACCAAAGTAACGAGGAAAAGAAAAAAAAATCAAGCAGAATAGGTCAATTTCGGCCAAAATAGCATAATATCAACAGGATTGTTTGATTTTCTCCACTACCAACAACCTTTTGTCTCAAACTCGTTTCTTATCCATTCTTGCAATTTAGATAAAGGCCAAAGCAACATTACTAGACTAACTATAACTGCAAATTAGCATATCCACCAGAGAAAAGAAGAGCAGTTAGATAAAGGAAATGATGGGGAACAAATCAAAGCATACTTGGTCTCCAATGCTACAACAAAAGCCTGCAACCAGATGCATCCAGAAAGTGCCACCATTGCGACTTCCTCCATTTCACTTTTTTCATACGCATATGCATTTATGCTTATTACAAATACAACAACTGCCTGCAAATAATCCAAATATCAACAGAATAAGCAATGACAATAAAATATGTGGCCTATATAGGAACTTAACCTTTACAGCATATTATTAGATGATTTAATGCTCTCCAAAACTCATTTCAAGCAACATGAAGCACTCTTATGAGCCTTAACCACAAAAATATCTAGAATTGGAGCCGTAAAATTTAGAAGAAAAAGAAAACAGGATAGGCAAAGTACAGACTCCTGCATTGCAGTAGGTCTGGATCAAGAGGTGCACAACTTCCACCTACTTTCTAAAATGCGCTGCGGGGCAGGTTTACCCATACAATTACAGGTCTATCATGGTACATATAGCTGCTGGAAATGTAAGTCTTACAACTGCAAATGAATTCATGGAACAAAATTGCTGGAAACTAGTAGTGGTCTTCAAAAGATTGCCAAGGATAATTTGACTATGTTAAATTAATAATTTTGAAGAAGACAGAATTGTATGATTTCAAGCAAAATAAAGAAAGGAAAAAACGAAGCCAAAAAGCCTTCACAATCACTTGAGAAAAAAATTATGAAAGGAGTGGTATTCCTTAAAAAGAAGACATTAAAAAGAAAAAAAAAGATAAAATACTAGGCAAATATACCTTTTAAAACCACTCAAGAAAAATAGCCAACGCAAATGTCACTCTCTTATCTCCAATCGGTGTTACACCTACTTTGCTACTTTTCTTTTTTCTTTTACTATTCCTGAATAAGAATCTACATAAATCTCTTATTGTCAAAATAACCAAAAAAAAGTACATAATAATAAGACCTAGTGTTTACTCTTGTTAAACGCATAAAAAGGCTCTTTCCATGTCCTGAACCCATTGGATTCATTCAAATTGAGTAGCAAAGCCATTAAACTGAGCTTGCTATTGAAAAATATTAAGGGAAGAAAAAAAAATAAATGAAAAGGATAGCCCTCACATGGAAAAGTGACCGACCAAACCACCCGGCAAAAGTGCTTGGATTAAGAATCCTGTTCCAAGAAAGCAATTCATCAGTTCAACAAACAAAGACAAACATAAATGCCAACTATCCTACAGAAAGCATTCTGGAAATACATCATCCTCACACATTTCTCTTAACCACAAGAAGCAAACAAATAAGAGTATATAATCTTACCTTCCAGCTTGACAGTAAAATAAAATCTGAGGATGCTGCATTACAGTTTCTTCACTAAGATCTTTATCAAGAATGCTGACTAGAACAGGTATACTAGTGTAGAAAACATTATATGCCATCAAGCTAACAGAATTAAAAAGACTGGTTCCAGAGATGCCTGAAATAAAAGAGAAACTGGAAGTGCACTTATGTCAGTACCAGAAAATGGATGTGACATGCATTTTATGCCACCAATAATCCACGATATATAATAACAATTCATGAATGAGAAACTTTGAATCAATTGACTAATGTACCCTGGTTTAAGTTCATTGAATATCTATTGGCTATGTGTGTAACAGTGGCCAAAGTGAGAAAAATAATTTAATTTGATCAGCTGTTTTTTTTTTTTTTAAAAACCAAATTATTGAGTTACCCTTATTTACATCTTTACAAGAAGAGGTAAACAAACATACTTGTATTTTGCAATAAATTCACTAAGAAAGTCTCTATTTAATATTTTATTTTGAAATTAATTATTTTCAAAAAGAAATTCTTTTGTTTTTTCTATTTACATCAATCTTTCAAAGTCTTATATCAATATTTTAGCTGGATTCCCATTTCTGTTCAAACGGTACTTTCTTTACATGTAGAACAACCTATTTTGTGTATTTATTTGGTTAAAGAAAAAATAAGGGGGGGCAATTGTGCATCAATGAAGAGCAATGCATTATCTAAATGCTAGGTATATTAAAATGCCATCAAATTGTTTGTAAAGATAAAGAGGGAAATGAGAAACTCCAGACATGACTTACAAGATCTGGATGAAACATATTAACAAGGATTTGTAGAAGGAATACTGGGCCAGGAATGCTGTTCGGTTGTAGGAATAACGCCCATGGATGAGAATCAATCTTTTTAGAAACCTAAACTCTGGAAACCAAAAGGAGTGGAAAAGAAGAACAACAATAAAAATACAGTGGGAGAAAAAAAGAAACATTGCTAACTACTATTCAAAAGAACAAAATTTCACTGTATTCATAACATCATATGAAGTCTTCTGACTTTGGGAATGATTCTCTATATTATGCTAAGCGAGAGAGGATAATGCAGAGAGAGAGAGAGAGAGAATTAGAAAGACTCAGCTTTTCAGTCATCCGTGCTGTCAAAACAGCATATCCAAAAAAGTACAATGCAGCTGAAATTAGAATGCTGATATGTGGGCGTGGGGCATAAGCAAACAGTGTGGAGCATGAGTGATTTGGATGTGGTCACTTTCAACACACATATGAATGCCTAAAAAAATGGTCTCCACATAGATATCACCATCATCACAATGCTAGTAAAAACTTTTTGGCAATAAGCCAACAAAATTACACAATACACATCAAGTCAAACATAGCTTCAATAAATGATGTCATAACACACTTTCAATGTGAAAACACACCTTGACTTAGACAAACATACGAAACACTTACTTCCAATACTATAATCAGCTGCCCTAGCTGCCTGCAATCCCTCTCTACCACTAATGCCAACACCAATGTCCGCTTGTTGTATCATTCTCACATCATTACCACCATCCCCAATTGCCAATGTTCTATAGTCACAAGACTTTAAGATCTCCACCAGCTGCAAAAAGTGACATTGCACACATAAAAAAATTTTCCCTTTCTGAACAAATTAAAGGATATAAGGCACAAAGTACCAGTTGGTCACATTCCTAGAGAGATAGAAAGCTTCTATTAACCTATCCTAGGATAATAACACCTGCAAAGCTCTTAATGAGAGCACAAGAGTTTTTCTCTTTTTACCAAACTATATCAAAATTCTGTAATCATGTCGAGTAACAACACTAAAAATTATTTTCCAGGGAAAATCTCTCCAGCAGTAGATCTTCAAAACTAAGAACTCCAATGCCAAAAAAATCGATATGAAAATACAAGGTCTGGACCTTGAAAGGAATTCCTCTAGGCACATCATTTTTTGAACGAAACCCATTCCTTCTATTTTTCTTGAGTCACTGATTTGATTCTCCGTTCCCATAAGCCATTTTACATAATTCAAAATGTTACTTCCATTTTCCAGATTGCTCAGTTGACCCCCTCCCCCCCCCCACCAAAAACAATTTTCTAAATGCAAGTGTAGTCTTTGTTCAAACACATGAAAAAGTGAAAATAGCCTCTGCAAATGGCTCTCACATGATCAACGCATGTTAGTTTATGCCTATCAGAGTCCAACAATAGAGAATTCAATGCCTGATGGTCCACATTGATGCTGAGAGAACCAAAGGGAAACATTCGTGGAAAATAGAACATACAATGCTAGATGGTCTAGATTGATGTGAGAACAAAAGGGAACACACAAAAAATAGAACCAAAGTTGAAGTCTACCACTGTTAGGTCTGTATTTTAAGTGATCGCAACTACAACATACTCTTACGCAGTTAATTGTCTTTTGTTATAGCATGCCCTATTGTATCAACTTCACAAATTGTGGACCTATTGAAAAAAAATTGCAGCTACAATTCAGTGAGAGAATTTCAAGGGAGTTGGGAGGGCAATAAAAAAATGTCATATGCCTATGCTTCTATGCCCTCTAAATTTCAAAGCATCACAATGCCCTTTTCGAGAACAAATATGACCATAAGTGACCCTGACCTTTCTATTATATTGTTGCCACCCAAACCCAAACAAGAGAAAAGTATTCCACTCGTCTTATTAGGGAAACATCCAGAGCTGTGGATAAGTCTCTCCTCCCCTCAACCCTCCTTTCAGTCTTGCCCAAGCCTCTCCCCTTCTTCCACTTTCATACCCCACACCTTGGTCTTTCATGTGCTTAACATTTTGTCCTTTTCTTACATATTGCATAAATTTCTTACACAGTACAAGATCATTCAAAAGCTATTAAAGACAGATGGGAAATTTTGTGAGAAGTTTCTAGGATGGTAGGACTCAGATGAACTTTTTACATTGTCTTCATAAAGATATTGGAGTGGTAAGCTTTGATATATGGGGAAAAACAGAAGATCTAACAAGGTAGAAAAGAACTTAAACCCAAATAGAAAGAATAGAAAGAAATGCTGCCATGCAAACTTGGGCCTGACAAGAAGCACCTGAGCTTTCTGTGATGGGGTCACACGGCAACATATAGCAGTCCTTGACAATATTGCTAATTCAGTAAAAGCTTTCTGATAATACTTCAGTGCAATTTCCAGTGCCCATCCATCAACAACAAATGCCACATCCTATACAAAAAAGAATGCGCTTAAAGTAAAAGAAACTAAGAATTACTTAAAACACCCAAATGATGCAACCAGAACAGCAAATTTCTGGCTGAAGATTCATGTTGAAACATGTAATTAATGTTATACAACCACCATAATCATTACATTGGACAAATCTATGTAATACTTTGAGTATTTTATGCTTAAATAAATACAAAGATGAAATCAGCACATACATTTATCAAAGAGTATTATCTAATGCAGCACTTCTCTGGTTGACATGGTTCTTGGTTAGCTAATATTCCCAAGCTCTTAACTGCTGGGATTTACCAAAAAGTCTTTATAGATATAACCAGATTACACAAACAAACACATAGAAGACCATAAAAATTGGCAGCTTCCTTTATTCCTATTGCTTTTCAGAACAAATTCTTCAGGGTGCCAGAATGTAGAACTCCCCACCCACCCACCCACCCCCAACCCCCAAATTCTCCCTTATTAGAGACTGAAGTCACCCCTTCGCCACACTTAACTCTGATGCTCACTCTTTAACTTAACATATGTGTTTTCATTCATTTGATTTGGATGGTGGTCAATAGACTCCATTGATTTTAGTGGTTTAAATTCATATTAAAGCCCCTCATATTTCTTTATTTTGTATTCATTGAGACCAAAACTCATGAGCCATAACATTAGGCTTCCATGAGTGTGGTGTTTGGCCATACCTTTGGTTCTGAAGTCGTTATCCTCATGGTGAGTAGAACTCTCTCTAGACTTCTACAAACTTCGTCCTCAGTTTTGCCGTCAATTTGTAGAAGCTGCCCTTTTGGCTCTGTTAAGAATCCAAGGAAATTCAATTGTCAGTGGATAATAACATTTGGATGTGCAAAAACTAAGAAGATCATCATGTTAAGAAGAAATGGAGCACCAAGGGAATCAACCTCCTGAATAAGACTTCCTATGGATACTCATCTTCTACCAATAGGGAATTCTTTCTCATTTCAAATTGAAATTGAGGTGATTATTTTCCACCAATGCAATGGAAACCATGAATTTGATATGCAATAGAGGTGAAAGATCCTTTTCCAGAGAGTAAAGGATGCTCTTCCATTCCATCCTATTCATCCATACTGATCAGGGACATGGCAAAAAGTTCCCTCTTTTGTCCCTAGTGCAAGTTATGCATACACTCTACTATGTATTCCTCAACAATGAGGGAATTCCCAAAAGAATGCAGTATAAAAAACTAGTTGGACTTCAAAAGATAGTCATGATGCAAGCATTCAGAAAGCTGGACAGTCAGGTGAATATCTATGTACAGAAATTAGATCAATTATGAAAGACAGGTCATCTAATAGGAAAGTTACACAGATTTTCACACTATAGGAACGAAAATATTAGATTATCAAACTTACAAGCATAAGCATCTTAGATTTTGAAATAAATGCAATTACCTGAGGACAACCCTTTACAGCAAATCAAAATACACGACCAATTCACAAGGGAATGAATCCCAAAAAAAAAAAAAAAATCCGTATACCTGGTGAGATAAAATTACATGACAGAGCAATTTGGATGGCAGTATTCTGCTTGTCCCCTGTTAGCATCCAAAAATTTATTCCTGCTTTTCTAAGTGTCTCAATTGTTTCAGGTACCCCATCCTGAAAAATTACAAAAGGTAAAAACAACAGGAAGTTCAGTATCTGAAAGCTAAGATTTGGGCTTCAATACCACAACAATGATATTGTCCACCTGTAGATGATCTTCAATAGCAGTGACCCCAAGAACATCAAGATTATGTTCTACTCTTTGGCAGACCTCAGCTATTCTCCACTGCAGGAAATAGTAACTCATGTAACTCAACTGCTTCAATAACGAACTTAGCATGTCTAAAAAAATAGCCAAAAAAGGAATAAATGACTGAGATGTACCCTTTACCTCCCTATCAACCAATGTGCTACTGGCCTCTTTAAACATCAAAGACCATTCCTGATATTCATCTTCTTTCAGTTCCCGCCAGGCCAAGCATAAAGTCCGCAGGCCCAATTGGGTATATTGTTCTACAGCTTCTATAAATGTCCTAGCCTGCTGTCCTGCAACAATTTTTAGATTAATAGATATACGTGGCTAAAAGGATATTCTTATTGATGTGAATTCTATAGTTCATACCAATTGAATCACACAACACACTATTGGAGGATGGGTGTGACATCACCCCACCAGCCGTTCAACTTCATCATTTTCTTTGCCTACAGCCACAATGCTACGCAACCGCATTTTGTTACTTATGGATACCCTAAAATTTACTTAGACTAGCAGCTTTTAGCCACATCAATCTACTGCCCAGATATTGAATGCAACAGCATAATCATTTTGAAGCTGTTCATGCCAATAGAGACAATGACAGAGCAAATGTAAACTCCCTTTGCTCAGAACAATCCAATGAAAACATTCAGAGAAGAAAAGTTTGATGAACAAAGTGTCAGTGGTTATTCCTGTGAATATATAATTTATAAGTGTACTGATCCACTAAGCTAACAGGAATGACTCGTGGTTCACCCAGTAACTGATATAACTGTATGGTGGATTCCTGTGAATCTTCTCAAAAAGAAGTAAAAACGAGGTAAGACCACTTACATCTGACCCTTCCCTACACCCCACAATATGAGAGCCTCATGCACAGTGATGCCCTTCATGAAAAGGGGCAAATATCTCAAATAATAAAAAACCTTACCAGCAGAAGCATTAGGAAGTACTGCTTCATCTGCTCCTTTTGACAAGAGGAAAATCTTCCCATTTTGGCAATCTCTCACCACTACCGACATTTTTTTCCTATCAGAAGTGAACTCCAGAGTTTCCAGTACTTCATATCGAATTACAGAAGCATTGGATCTGACCTCTGTAAATCATATGAAAAATGAAATATAAGAAGTCGGAGGCTCAGTATAAGATCCATCATAGTGAGCATAAGTACAATGTCTTTTACCAAGAAAATTCCCATTCTTATTGATAAAAACCATATGCATTTTAGCAGCAGCGCAAACAAGAGCATCCTCGTCCTGAGACTGAGCCTTGTACAAGATATCTCCAATTTTGCTACAAAAAACAATAAAAAATGATCATTTATATGTATGTTCTTACCAAAAGACATTGCAGACTGAACTTGTCAGCACATCTCCAACACAGCAAAACCTTGTTATATTAAACGAGAAACCCAAAAATGCAAAAGTACTAGTATGAAGATAGTCACACCTTTGCACAGGCACTACAGTATTACATATCGCCATGACTGTAAGAAATCGAATAACTTCAGGAGCTCCACTAGCAATGGCATTGAGCAGTCGCACATCTGCATAATGAAAGAACAGTGATAAGCCAGATGTTGCCCCATATGGGAGGGACAAAAAGGCATGAAGCTAATTCGCATCAAATAGCAATGATGATATATCTCCACTATTTCATGAGTCATTGCTAGATCATATAAGGACCTAAAGAAGTATGTATTAAAGTTTCATACATTGAAATTATACTCCTGTCAAGCAGAAGTAACTGATAATCTCCAGTAAGTGGAAGGAAACAATATGTTTATAACCCTTCCCCATGACCAACTGTACAAGAGCCTCATACAATGGGAAACCAATTCTTTACTACAAAGAGCTACATAATAATTCTAATGAAGCAAAAAAATTTTTAAGGAAAATAAGATAATGGGAAACTAGTTTAATCTTTGAGGCAAGTGGATGTAGCATACATATAAAACAAAAAGACTAAGATAAAGGCTGTGAACAAGAGATAGAAAGAACTATGCAGCAATGGATAGTACTGAATTGAGGTCAAGAGAGCCAGATAAAGCTTCAATTATCCTGAGATTCTGAACAGTAGGAACATACTCCATTGAAGATTACAATAATTGAAACCACTGTTACCAACAGAGAAAAGATTAAACACCACATGGGGTGTGTGAGCACATGTGCGCTCGCGCGCGCGCGTGTGAGAGAGAGAGATAACCTTTCACAGCATCCCCATTCTCGTTCCCATAAAACATGCCATTGATACAGCATCTTCTAAAGACCATTCTATTCTCAGTAAGTGTTCCAGTTTTGTCAGTTAAAATGTACTCAACTTGTCCCAGGTCCTCACTAATTGCTGTGCTGCCACACACAATGAAAACCTCTTAAAATTACCCTCAAAATAACTTGATTTTCTTTGGCATCATATTCAATCATTAAACTTACTTTGTTGCATGTGATGAAGTGCCAGTTTCTTGGTCAAACATCTGAACATCCCAATCAATAAACTTTGCATAAAGGCTCTTTACAAGATCCAAAGAAACCTATGATAGGAAAGAAGTTCAGTACCTGCATACTGGAATAGATGATAATCCAGATGATGCAGAGATACAACATCAAAAGGAAACAGGAAGCCAACTCATTGTGGTAATGTCAACACGGTACAGAATAATTTTTCATTTTAAGATTCAGCAGGAAAGTATCAAAGTGATTTCCTGGCCATTTATACACTATATAATCTCCAGAAATCTAAAGTTAATATGTGTGTGTGTATAAAAAATATATTTTCAGCTTTCATTATTAGTAGTTCTAAAATATCAAAGATAAGAAGTCCCCATTTTTACAAGTTATTGGATATCCTACAAATACAGAATTCCAACCATACATCTGTAGCCCAGCACTCTCCAATCACTTTCCCTCAGAACCCAACAAAAGATGGTAAGAAAACACACACACACACACAAAAAGGGGGATTTTACATCTTCACTACACCAGAGGGATACTCTTTCAAGTTCAAAAGCTCATACTAACCTAAAACTCATTCCAGAAGCCCTTAAGCTAATCTCAAACTGATTCCAGAATGATATCACAAACATTAATTCATAATTCAATGTTGTTGATAACAGTTCCTTATTTATTTGGGATTCACAGTTCTGCCTATTATCAACATCAACAGCTTAGCTGAAATGACTCAAAATTCATACATAAATCTATTGGAAATCTTCAAGTTTCTAAACCCTATGAATTGGAATATGGATTCCCATTTTATGCCTATAGCAATCCAAGAGATCACAGCAAGATTACCTTGATAGATATGGGTATCATGATGGAGCAAAGAAGCTCAAACCTTAGAGGGATTATTAGCAGCTCATACCAGGGTCCTTCTTCTGGATACAAAACATACCATTGCTGAAAAAGAAGCAAACTGAGTGAGTATGAGTTTCAATGTCAAAACTCTAAAAATGATTGCAACTACAAGATTTGGGATTAAAATCAAGTACAATGGGGAAGGAAGACAATTGAACTGCATTCCTCCCCAAAAGCACCCTTCCCCAACCAAAAAAAAAAAGATGAAAGGACAAACAGAAATAAATTAAATGAAAAGAGAAGTTGAAACTTCACTAAACTATTGACAAGTAAACCAAGATTAAAAGTCGCAACCTCAAAAAAAAAAAAAAGTTTAAAGGTTTTTAGCTAACTTCCAGGGGAAAAAAAGATGATAAGTGGTTTCAGGGTAAATTTGGGGGCCATGAGAATTTATGGCAATAATCAAGATTAGAGAACTTATAGGTGAATAAATAAAATATAGATCCGACAATAAGAGATAAATAACCTACACTATAGTGGTCGCCAAAGAAAATAACCAAGCTCTGATTTCATTTTTTCACCCTTAAAAACTTCTGACCTGCGCACTTATTAGCCATTGGACCATCTAACCCTAAACACACAATCCTACTTAAAAGAGATGAGAAAAATTCATAAATTCTTGACCGTGACAGTAACAAGGACTCTTGTCATCCAAAGTAGGCTGACAGGAACAGCTACAGTCAAGGACACAGGAAATGTTAACTTCAAATCTAGCATGCAATCACTTCAACTTCTATGCAGATAAAAGGATAGAAAACTGGGAAAATGTGAAGGAAGGAAAAAAAGAACTGGGTCTAGACAAATTAATAATATCATCCAGGCCAAAATCCACAAAAGAGAAATGGAGAAGGGCTTAAATTTCTTCCAGTAATTGTGAAGGAGACTGATGGTTAAAACTGCGTAAAAGAATGTTTTGGAATAAGAATGGCTGTCCAACTTAACAAGTCCAACTAACCTGTCTTGCTTCTGTGTCCTTCCAGACATTTCCAGCTTTGCCCAAAACAACAACAACAACTATTTGGAAAACAAATATAGCACCAGTCAGCTTGTCAATCATAGCATCCACAGCTGTAAGCTTAGGTTCAGGTATACCCCTACTCATGCCCAGCTTTGTTTCATTTCCTAGAAGAAAAAAAGGAAAAAAAAAAAAAAAGCAAAATATAGAAGTTCATAACTCCGTAATTGTTGCACTCTTTCAACACAATCAGGCAAACCAGGAAATAAAAAAATTAATAAAAAAAAAAAGGAAACTGAGTAGTGCAAAAAAAGATTCAAGTATAATATCCAAGGTTGAAAGAGACTATTTAGAAAGTGGCTCAAGGATTGAGAGATAAATGTGGCAATTTTCCAGTCAGAGTAGTACAAAAATTATTCAGGAGTTAAGTCAACAATTTTAAGAAGTCTAAGTGCAATTGTATATCACAATATTGAAGTTATTCTAAGAATGGTAAATTGGATTGCTTACAATGAAGCTAAGATGCATAAAAGCAGCAAGTTGCCCAATGGATTGTTATGTCTACACACACATATACTAGAATGGCATGAGCCTAAGGCATGGGCAAATATTTTATTTGATAAAAGAAAAAAAAAAGTGATTTCAGAGAAGCTCGGCCTTGGTTCCCTGCTTAATGAACAAAATAAAAAAGAGCCCAAATAGACACCTTTGGTACCATTTTTAAGTACATTGATTATCCAACAATCTGTGACAATTCCAAGAAAACACCTACATGTTCGTGTGTGCATGCTCATGACATGCACAAGTGTGTATGCATTGCATATAACAAATAAAGAAAACCTAAAAAAAAAAAAAAAACCAGTAATGTGAAGTAGACATGATAATGGCACTTTAGGAAACAGAAACTTGCCAGTGTAGACAGATACTCCACAGGCCCATTCTGTATTGCGCAAGTAGCATGACTGAAGGATCGTGTTTTTTATGGTTAAAGGACATACATCATTATCTATAAATGGAGGGAACAAACGCAGATTTGCATCAAATCTTCTGATGTCCTTATCTGGATTGGGACATTCTATAACACCCTGAGGATAAAACAGCAAAGTACAAAAGATTACAAATGGAACTGAGAGCCACATGACAATAATTATGCATAAGTGATAAAAACACTTGCCTTGATTTTGTGCAATAATTCAAAGTCTATCCCCATACATGCTGATGGTATTACCCTTGTCTTCAGGTCAGTTTCACCATCTAGGGCTGATGTCTGCAAAACATCCTAAAATGTGAGGATCATGAAAATGTCAAGCACACAATGCACTCTTTTAATAACAATGCCATAATATTTTCACATGTCTCAGAGAAACAATATTTCATTCACTTGGAGAAGCAACAACACTATATTTCTGATGGAAGGTCAAATTCCAATTTCCATTGTCACAATTTTCATTGTTAGAGCCTCCAACACCAAGAGTTCTCATTGTAGTATCAGAAGACATTCAAAATATTTTTCTCTCTCTAAAACTTCCTCAATTAGGGTTTTCATAATAATCAATATTGCTTGGTCTGAATTGTAGGGCTCTTCACTATACCTATGTGGCTATATCTATGGGAAGTATTCAACAAAAAACACAAATGATACAAAAAGGTCCAGCTATAATCTTAGAATAGCAAGCTATAGTGCACACTTTAAACTTGCTGATAGAGCCTTGTATTTACCTCAATATAGCAAAGCCCTTGAGGATCAGATGTACCAATCAAAACAAGATCACATGGCACTTCATCATTTTCACGAAGCCACACTATATTACCCACACGGATGTCCTGTGCTTCGATCTACACATCAATATCACCATTTCACAAAATAAACACAGGGATGAGGATAATACATAGAAGGAAAGCAGAAGCTGCAGAAATCTTTTTTTTTTTTTTTAAAGGTCATCATCTTGTCGACATTTAGTTCAGGGAAACTGTTAATTACATATATGAATACGCTAAGCATCACAAAGGAATCTTCTCCATAAACAATGGTTTTAAAAGGAGCTTCAGCTTCTATTATCATTGTATGTGAAGAAAAACCTTCAGAGATTTATCCATGTCAGAGAAGAGAGACTGACTCCTAAACCCAGGAAATGTAGATAGAACAAAGTTCGAAAGACGGACAAGGCCAGGAAATCTTGTCGACATTTAGTTCAGGGAAACTAATACGCTAAGCATCACAAAGGAATCTTCTCCATAAACAACGGTTTTAAAAGGAGCTTCAGCTTCTATTATCATTGTATGTGAAGAAAAACCTTCAGAGATTTATCCATGTCAGAGAAGAGAGACTGACTCCTAACCCAGGAAATGTAGATAGAACAAAGTTCAAAAGACGGACAAGGCCATTCAATTAAAAAAAAAAAGCAAACAAAAACAAAGCAGAAATCCTAATGTTCAGTAAGTATATTGTATGAGAGTGTCTTCCCTTGCCCATACAGCAACAAAGTCCTAAAAATTTTGTGGGCCAGAGAAAGACATTGTTACTAGCTTCTGGCATCAATTGAATTATGCCCATTCCCCCAAGGTCATGATAAATGCATTGACTAATAGGTACCTGTAGAAACCTACAGCAAATTCCTACTACACACTACCAAACAGTATCACTACAAAACTAAAACTATAGCAAATACATGTTTGAATGTCAATAACCACATGCATCATTTCTTGTAATGAGTAAATTGGACATGAGAATTCCCCTTTTTCCCCCCTGCAAGCAACCCAGAGAATACCTTATCACTATTTTTTGCATTATAGTTGTGGAACACTCACTCAAAAAAATTCTGAAGTGAAAACAACCTGCTTGCAGAGAATGAGAGAAGTACATAATGGTATGTACACATATATTCACACACACTGAGTGTCTATTGCTGTGTGCATATGAAGATCCAGATACACAGAGTATAGCAGAGACATACATTGCTCTTACAAGTACCAGATGAATGGTCAAATAATTTGTAGACAACTAATATCATCGATATTCACAAAGGACATTAATCAATAATTGCCAACTCAATCAACATTATCCGTCAAAAATATTGTAATTACCTTTTTCTTTCTAATAGAATAAAGATATAGACACACGAATAAAAAAGGAGACCATGTGAAGGATTTCATACATGTTTTTTGATGCCCTGTCGGACAACCCAGACTTCTTTCTCATTTGCCTTCTTGTCAGAGAGATATCTGTTATAGTCATCCCAAGCTTCTTTTGTAGCCGAGACCGCAAATATAAAAATTAGTGGACCCCAAGTACTGGCAGGATTTACAGGAGTGATTAATGACCATAGCTGAAGGCAGGCAATCAACAAGAAATATTGGTTCATGAATCGGCTGAAAAACAGACATAAATATGTTAGTGACATAGATACATGAGGAATGACACAGAAGAAAAGGCAAAGGATAAAAAGATTTACCTAAACTGCTCCGATAAATTTTTGGGGATAAAGTTCAACAATGTATATTTTCTGTTTGATATTCGATTGTCACAGTAGACATCCTTAGTTGGTGACTCATCATCATTGATGTATACATATCGCTTCATCATTCTCTAAGAATCAAAATCAGCACATTTCTTTCTAGTTAATCAGACCATAGTAGTCCAACGGTTTTGACGAGCCCCCACTACAAGGAAGGAAATTCAAGAGTTCATAATCTGCAGAAATAGGAACTGTGAATGCATGTATACTAGGCACTAAACACCCAAAAATAAATTTGACGGAAAAATTAGAAACAAGAAGACTCCATCAAGAAGCGTACAGTTGTGATTCCAATTTAGAATATAAAAAGCAAAGCATATAAAGAGTAAGATTATGCAATCAACATTTATCTAGAAAGAATTCCAGAGGCCACATTAAAAGAATTTCAACACTCTTGACTCCTTAAAGATTCAAGAAAGGCAAGAAAATCACTTGACAGCTATGATAATTATCAAATATAAATTAAAAATACAAGAAGTAGACTCAGTTTACTAACATTATGCAATCAACCGTTACAATGTTTCTTGGATAATACAACAATCTTCAAGTTACAATGAATAAAAAGATACCTCGAAACTGCCACCATGCCAAGTTCCATAAAGAAATGTCAAAAGAACATTTGACATTTACCCCAATTGGATTCAAAATCATTGAAAAAAAAAATCGAAAAAGAAATCCCAAAAAGAATCCAGAGAACCAAACTCAAGAAGACTCCACATTCTCAGACTCCTCAATATTTCAAGAAAGAGAACATAAAATTTTTTACAATCTTGGATGTTAACCCTTGAATTAGTCAAGCAGAATAATCCTTTACAAGAAAAGGAAAGAAAATAAGAGAACTGAATAGCCACAGTAATTTGACAAAGAACTTAAAACCATCGCAAGTAGACAGAAGATCGACAAATTACGATCGTGCAATCGAGCGTTATTGTCTTTCTTGGATAATAAAACGATCGGTAAGCTCCAATCGCAACATATCGTCGTCATCAGCTACCAGGTAAACTACCCCCCCCCAAAAAAACCCTAAATATGGCATAACACCAATAATCTTGTAAAAACATAGAAAGAAAAAAATATTGATCCCAATGGGATTCAAATTATTTGGAAAACCAAAAAAAAACAAAAAAATCGTTTGGCAAAGTTGTTTGAATTTGAAATCCACGAATAATGGAATCTTGATTCTTGAAGACATTTCTTCGGGATTGGTAGAGAGAGAGAGAGAGAGAGAGAGAGAGAGAGAGAGATCGAACCTTAACTTCGGTCTCTCAAGCTTTTTCTTCTTCCGCCTTGGTTTGGTCTTTGGGTCCTCTGTTTTCTGCAATGCACCAGTGGGGAAGGGGGGAGGAATGATTACGTGCGCGCATGAGCACGCCCTCGCGTTCCCTAAACGCGGTGAGCCCGTCCGTTTGTGTCTACGCGCGCTGCATCACACAGAGGACTTTCCCTTTCTTTTTTTCTTTTTTTTTTTTTTTGTTATTAAAAAAAATTTGGCTTTGTGCATGTGTGCGGTGTGTTCTGGACTTCCCGTCCCAAAAGTGAAATGAGGTAACGGGCCTCTGTTTTTTTATACAGTCGACTGGACTTTGGGCCCATGCAGCAAGCTGTGAGCAGAGGCCCTGCCGCGCAGACAGCAGCCCAATTCCTCCTCCTTTTTCAATTTTTTTTTTTGTCTTTTTTTATTAAGAAAAATTACATCCTGCACCCAATATTTAAAGCGCAGTAACAAGTAACACTTTTATTATTAAATACAACAAGTTGCATCGTGAAATTTGATCCTGATAACAACAAACACCCTCTGTCAAGTCTTCGTCACAAAAATTTGAAATAATTATTAAAATATCATTACAATTGATACGAACTAATTAAAAATATTTTTAATATTTTTACAAAGAGATTAACTCTTGAAACCTAAACACAATTATTAGAATTTCGAAATATAGCCGTCGTCACTATATTTATATGAATAAACTTTTGTGTAAGAGAACGAGAATAACCCCCCCCCAAAAAGTAAAAAAGTATCTAATTTGTCTTGATATATAATTAGGGATAAAAATATTTTTTCACGATTTTTATTAGTGTTAATTAACCCTAGTGAATCAAGAAGTGCAACTTTTTACTCGAGAAAATAGAAGATGTGATCCGTCGCGCATTTTAAATACAAAGAACGCAATGTAATTTTTCATTATTTTATTATTAATTTAATAAAGTCTTTTTTTTTTTTATTCCTCTGGTCTCCCTCCATTTCCCTTTTGCATTCTTGAAATTACTTTCTAAAAATCAGGAAAAATATGAAATTTCAATTTAAAGTAATTAGAATATATAATTAGCAAAAATGATCAAATCGACGGGAATTTTAACAAAATAGGGCGTTTGAAGGCAACACGGCAAAGAATAACATTCTTATGTGATTGTCACAAGTAGAGTAAAGGAAAATTTGGTCAGCGACGGCCCCACGTACTCTGCCGACCGCGGTCCCACCAAAAAGCCGCGGGACCCGACCGAGAAAGGAAAATAATAATAATAAGAGGCCCAGCCGACCAAAAGCCTTTCAACAGACCGACAAGATTTTGCTCAGTTTTTGGGTCCCACGGACACAATCGACCTTTTTACTCGCGAAACCTGGTCTCATGGACGCTTCCGGCCCTTTGCCCAGAAAGTGCGCTTTAAAAATATCAAAAATACGATAAATAAATGTAAAATGGTTTAAGATAAATTCATTAAAATGGTTTTTTTTTTAATTTCAATAATTTGAATTCAAAATTCGTTTACGTAAAATATAAAATAATATACCTTGATCACAACAATAGATTAACCCTTATTATTATAATTAATAAACAAAGGTGGTCGGCGAAAAGTTCGCTATGCACTGCATCGATCCATCCCCGTCAACACGGAGTTCCTCTCCGCTGGGTCCCATTTGATGCCATCCACCAAATGCCGAGCTTTTTGAGTTTTGAAGATTTTGACGCCACTCTCGGTTGCGATTCTCCGGCGATGCTGGCCCACCAATGCCGCCAGCTGTAGTCCACAACCAGCACTTTCAAGAAGCTTTGTATTGATGGCTTTATCCGAAAAGCAGTAACCAATTAGTAACAGCCCCGCATTATTCCGTCTCCAATACAAAGTATTCTTTGACAATTAAAGAAAACAATGCTAGCATATTCAAAGGGACAACCATGAGTCATTTTGGTTGACACGGAATTGAGAACCTCATCGTGATTTTCCTTGAAGCTACAAAAAAAAAAAAAAAAAAAAACCATTAGATTAAAATACCCCGAGAGGGTTTTTTTTTTTTTTTTTTAGTGAGAAACGCTAAAAGGATGATTGAAAATTGGAACCCATTGAATTTTTAATTACCTTACAAAAAAAGAAAAAAAAAAAAAAAACAAAATCTGTAATTTTTAATTTGATTTATAAAATAATATTTTCATATATTTTATATAAAAAGATTAAAAAAAAAAGCCAATGACATAAATATTTTCTGAACTTATGAACTCACTATTAATCAAATTAATCATTTCATAATTGTTGAATTGACGATTTAAGTGTTAAAAATTAATTATTTTAATATATATATTAATCATCGTCTCCTACAAATATAATTATAATAATTTATTGTATTATAATAATTTATTTACGAGAAAAAATTATTTTAAAAAATAATACATTTACATATATTTAATATATATTTTTATTCGCCTTTTTACGAATCCATTTATAATCTATTTTTATACTCTTCCTAACGGTAATTATACGGTCAACCTCTACGCCTGTATATTATTTTTAAGGCCTCAATAAATAAAACATACACTTGTATTTTACAATTCGACGCACGCACACGGTTCTGATAAGTTAGCCATGTGAGCCCGAAAATTTGGTTTTATTTCTGTATCTCCTCGAGAGGCTCAATCGATAAGCGTCTGTTAATTAGCAGTCAGCATTAAATTAACAAAAATCATAAAGAAAGGAGCGCGATCGAGAAATATTAAGCATTTGCTATTTGATTTCGTCGAAGGAAGCGGAACCAAATCTGAGGTTACAGCAACAACTGAGAAAATTTCAGATTATTTCTCTCGGCTGCAAAAAACAATTTAATGCTCTCTGAGTTACATCAAATGACTAAAACGTTGAATGAGAGGATCAGATCACTTACTTTAATTTTCTATAATAACTTGTTTTCTATAACTTTCGGAAGATAGGAAATTAGTGATGAGTTTAGCAGAATAAAAGAGCAGTTATTAGCTTGGAAAGTGGAAAAAGAACGGGAAGATGTCATGCGTCCCTCGGTGGAGCGAGGTTAAGATCAAGATTAAGAACCCTTGCTGGCTTGCAATCAACGACTGAGGATGAATCCGAGTCACTCTGGTTCCCACCTAAAAAGCCGCCATTTAACTGGAGACTCGCCGGCTCAAACCGACGCGGCATCGGCCGAGTCACGAACTCGGGCCTGACGGTGCCGTCAAGAAACCAGACCGGACCCACAACGTTCTGCTGGTGGTAAACAAACGGGAACCTACCGAAGGCACCCCTCGCGAAGCCATCAAGGTGGCGCGTGGACTCACGCGCCGCCTCTGGGCTGGAGGACTCCACGGTACTGCTCTGGCTTGCGCTCTGATTTATTTTATTTTCAATACTGTTGCCGACAATTCTGGTAGTCACGGCCGGAATCTCACTGGGGCAAGGGAAATTGGTCTTAGCCTTGGTCCCACGGAAGTCACGCGCCGCCTTGTCGTAGGCTCTGGCCGCCTCCTCCGCCGTGTCGAAGGTGCCCAACCAGACTCGGGTCTTCTTGCCCGGATCCCGTATCTCGGCCGCATAGCGGCCCCACGGCCTCTTCCTCACACCTCTATAATGGATCTCTTTCTTGACATTAATGTCACTACCTTTCTTGAAACCATTGCAGAGGTTGGTCTGTTCCTTTGGAGCCATTAGCGCATGTAGAAGATTAAAAAATTATTCGTATCTTTGTGTGTGCAGGAGCGGTGGTCGCGTACGTCGATGGTGGAGTTGGGGGTGTTTCTGCGGAGAAAAGTTAGGAGAGTGGTGATTTGTTTTATAGCGAGAGTTGGGACTTGGTGGCGACAATTTGAGCGGGCGGGGGCTGCGAGGAGAGTGCAGTCAGCGCGGGGTTTGACTGTGGGGGTGGCGCCGCCCGTGGCGACAAAAATGATGACGCTGTCCGGGTTACGTGGCACGCGGGATTTTGGAGAGACAAGCGGCGCTCTCCGCCGGCTTTCGCCAAACCGCTCTGTTGTGACGTCTGCCGTCTGTCTTTTTTTTTTTTTTGTTGTTTTTGTCGCATCCTTTCTTCACGCTTCCTTTAAAGAGCGTGACGCGTGCATGTCTTGTTCTAAAGTGATAATTAATTTATTTTCTTTCTAAATCGTTTATAATTAGTTTTTAATCATAAGTGCAAGTTAATTATTGTCCGTGATTTTAGTTTCTCATCTAAGCGTAGGGAAAGAATAACTCCATTACAATTGTTTCTATTCAATTACATCAATATTTATATAATCATATGAAAGACCTAACTTTTCGTTTAATATTTAGTAATATGATACATAAAAGTCTATTCATTAGTAATTTCCAAAATTTGGCACCAACCTTATTTGACCGTCTTTCGTTAAAACCCAGCGATAATATGGGAGCCGTAAATTGTGGCAATCTTGTATTGTTAAGGAGGGTCAAAGAATTCGAAACCAAAGAGTACTTTACTGCCTTCAATGTTCAAACATTTTCTGCCAAAAAAAAAAAACCAAAAAGAAAAAAAGGGAACGTGGCGACACGCTCCATCACAATATTTTTGGCTTCCGGAGGGGTAACGAAGATGAGCAATTCTACCGACGGAGACATTTGACGGCCATCGCGTCGCCGGCTCTCCTCCCCCCCCCCTCTCTCTCTCTCTCTCTCACACACACACTATTACTAACACACAGGCTTTTGAATCGCTCCTCTTGGACCGACAATTGGGTGGAACAAAGAGCAGCGATTGAAAATGCGACACGCGTTCCCTGTCGGCGCTCGACGCGTCTTCGGTACTGCAGCGGACATTAAAGCCGCGTTGATTTGTGTTTGTTTCGATTGAAATTACCTACACGCGGCCGCTGTCTCGGCTACTCTCAAAACTTTCCCACGCTCTCAAGAATAGCGTGCCACTTGGAATTGTGTCCCGAAGAAGCACGTGTATATTAAGCAAACCCATTTGTTAGCTCTCTTGAATATTACCGAACAATATATAAATATTTTTTAATTGTTACATTAATGATTTGATTTAGAATACCATTATATAATAATATTTATTCGAATATATGTAAATATAAAAAAATGTTAAAATAAATTTTGTATTTACAGATTTTTTTAATAATAAAAAATATAATTGATTCCTAATTTTCCTAGCATCTCGCGTACTTCGATAGGCTTTTCCGTTTGATTTCTGCCCCCGACCAATTGCTTGGTATTTATGTTGTAACTCGGCACTTACACAAACTACAACTGTGGGGACAGAGCACGCGAACGCTTGAATGCTCGCAAGTCAAAAAACATAATTGCATCATTACGATTTGGGTAAGACTATGATGCTTTTTTTCCCAGCTTTTACACGTAAACAAAGAAATTAAAAGCAAAAGTTATGGCGGCCAACGTTTGACTCGGCTTCGATACGTCATGTGTTGTAACTTAGGCTCCTTTTATTTATTGAAAAATATTTTTTAACAAACATTTAAAAAAAAAAAAAAAAATATTTATATATATAAATATTTAAAATTTTATTTTTTTTAAAAAATATATTTTTATTATATATATAGATATGTGTTTATTTATTTATTTTCAATAAATTGATATAGCCGCAAACCGTAAATCATTTCCGTTCTATCGTCACTCTCTTATCTTTATCGATCCACACACCGGGGCAGGGAGCCAGGGAGTGCAGAGGGAGAAGGAAGATGGAGAAAGGTTCAAAGAAACGGGGTTTTCAAACTAACAAAGGCGTGAGCACGGCCTTGGTTATCACAGTCCGTGAAGTTCTCAAAGATTTGATTGCTAATCTCAACCCTAAAGACAAACGACAAGTCGTCCCCCTCGCTCACGGCGACCCTTCTGCTTTCCCTTGCTTTCGCGTTTGTTCTGCCGCCGAAGATGCTATTGTTGACGCCTTGCGTTCCGCCAAGTACAACCATTACGCCCCAGCTGTTGGTATTCTTCCTGCCAGGAGGTCTGTGATTGTAATCACTGAATAACCATTGCTTTTTATAGTTGAGAATGTCTCTTGTTTCAGTTTTCCTTTTCCTTCTTTCTTTTCAGTGTTAGAAGTTCATAAACAAATATAATTATGTGCATGGTGTAGTGATTCTGCACAAAACTGGGTATTTTTGACTTGGAATAATTTGTCGAGCCACCAAGCGGGGGGGTGCTGATGCTTACCTTTCGATTTCCTTTTCGTTCCTTTGTTTCATTAGCCGCATGAATGCCAATGGTACGAATTAATTATTGCCCTTGTGTTTTGCTTTGTACAAGATTGTAGAAGTGGACTCAGTCAACTGTGCACGACGCTAAATTTCTACTTGACTGCAAAACTAGAAAAGATATGAAAAGAACCATAAAAAGTTGACCCTGATAAACTATAATTAGTTTATTTCAGTTATTTATTGGTGACATGAGCTAAAGTAAGATATTTGTACACCCTGGTGTTCCATTCGAAACATGTCCCCTGGTGGGCTCAATAACACACGTCAATTGCAAGACACAAATACTTCAAATAGTACTTGATAAATGCTAACACATTGTTGATGCAACAGGGCCATTGCAGATTACCTTAGTCGTGACCTTCCATACAAGCTGTCATCGGATGATGTATTTCTCACACTTGGATGCTCACAAGCAATCGAAATTGTAGTGAAAGTCCTTGCCCGACCTGGTGCTAACATTTTATGTCCCAGACTAGGTTACCCATGCTATGAATCTTGTGCTGCACAGAGTCATCTTGAGGTTCGCCATTTTGATCTTCTGCCTGAAAAGGGTTGGGAAGTTGATCTTGAAGCTGTTGAGTCATTGGCAGATGAAAATACTGTTGGCATGGTTGTCATAAACCCCGGCAATCCTTGCGGAAATGTCTACAGCCACCAGCATTTAAAGAAAGTGGGTTAAACTGATCTTTTTCTCTCTATTTTTGTCTACGAGCTACTTTTCAGGGTTCCATATCTGAACAATGCAAGAAGATAATGCAACCTCATTTTCCCATACAAAATCATTTATCAGAACCTGGCAGCCAAATTTCAGTATCTTCATTGCATTGATTGATATTCTCTTGCTGCATCTACTGAGTATGCTATATTGAGTTTTAGTTTGATGTTCTGGTTCCAATGGTTGTTCATTTGCGAATATTAGATTGCAGAGACAGCTAAAAAGCTTGGAATTTTGGTGGCTGCTGATGAAGTGTATGCTAATCTTGCATTTGGGAGTAACCCATTTGTGCCTATGGGGGTTTTTGGTTCAGTTGTGCCCGTCCTTACTCTTGGGTCCATTTCTAAGAGATGGATTGTTCCAGGCTGGCGAATTGGCTGGCTTGTGACAAGTGATCCCAATGGCATCCTTCGAGATTCTGGAGTGAGCTTTCTCTCTCTCTCCGAAAGTATGCGTTTGTATATAAGAATTGCCTTTTTATGGTACCATTGTTTCAAAGCTTTATATGCTTCTTACTGGGAGCACATTTGTGTTAATTAGAGACAATGATGAAGCTTGTCTGTTCAAAATCCCTGCATATTCTTTTCAGATTGTTGAGTCAATTGAGGCTTTTCTCAACATCTCCTCTGCGCCTGCAACCTTCATTCAGGTTTGTGGTCTATGATGCTATTTTTGAAGAACATGCTCAATTGAAAAATAATTGGTAGCAGACCAGTTCTCCGGATGCCAACATGGTTCACTAATATTATGCTTGAATATAATCCTGGAGCCAGTCATCTGCTAATCAAATGCTATAACTGTATTAGTTAAGCAAACCATCATGTTGTGTGGTTAGTAGCCCATATGGCACATTTTTTTCAGTGGGTTGCAAATTTCTTAAGTATTTGTTAAAAGTAAGAACTGAAATTCTGGTAGCCGATGGCATATGCTCATCTCATTCAAGCGTATTTACTTCCAAAGGCCTTTTTATCTCCAGATGAAGATTTGTTAGGATCATACCCAGTTGTCTTTAATGTTGTGTATCAGGGAGCAATTCCTGAGATCCTAGAAAATACAGAGAAGGATTTCTTTCTGAAAATCAACAACATACTGAGAGAGGCTGCAGACATATGTTACAATGGAATTCAGAGCATCCCATGCATTACCTGCCCGAGGAAGCCAGAAGGTTCCATGTCTGTAATGGTGAGGACATCATGTGCCAGATGTATTTGTATCTCCCCCGGAAGATATTCCGGATAATTACTAAATCTAAGCATTCTTTCAGGCCAAACTGAAATTGTCATTGTTGGAAGATATTAAGGATGATATGGACTTCTGTCTGAAGCTGGTTAGAGAGGAATCAGTCATAGTTTTACCAGGTAATATGCCTGAACAACATAAAGTTCGTTGTATTTGGTTGATTAAATTAGCAACAAGCCAGCATTCACCTTTGTTGGGATTGTTCCACTATTTCTAACAATGTTTAGTTTAGCCTTTCAATTCATGCCCTTAATGCCAAAAAAAAAAAGGGGGGGGGGGGTTTGGGGGCTTATGGATGGTGATCTAGTCGTGATCAAATGCAATATGCTACCTGGACGATCTTCACTTGTCATGATTGCAATACTCTGATTTCTCAAGACTGTAATATGCTTGAGTTGGATAGTCTTGATTTGTTCCATCCAATGTTAATAGGTTAGCCAAGTTTAAGAATGAAACTGAGACTGCTAACATTATATCTTGCAGGGACGGTCGTGGGGATGAAGAATTGGGTTCGCATAACTTTTGCCATTGATCCGTCACCCCTTGAAGATGGCTTTGGGAGGATTAGAGCGTTTTATGAAAGACATGCCAAGAAGCAATGAATTGATCAGCACATTGAGCAGCAGGGTTCCACATGTGGACGTTGATTCCCATGCTCAAATCCATTACACCTCATATTTACGATCAGTTCAGTGATAAAACACACCTCAAGTAAATCCGTAAGAAGGGGCAGTCATCTACAACTTTGTGTTGTTTCCTCCGTTCTTCCCATTGTCTCTTCGAAGTTGAGAATTGAAGTGACATTTCTCGCGTGTTGAATCCTATTTCATGTCGGATCCCAGTATGTAGCTCTCTGTTCACCCCGGAGGTCTTTTTAGAACTCAAAACCGGACTGTCCGTCCTTTCATGTAAACATTGTGTAGCCCTTGTATTAATCAGAAGAAAAAAAAATACGTGGACCGGGGGTGGACACAGGGCGGCCATTGCAGGTATGGGGTTCACACGGGTTCCACGCAATTTTAACCCTTAAAAAAGAAGTGCAACAGAACAAGATAGATGTGTAATAAATATCATAAAATTTGCTAGTGTTGATATATATATATATATATATATAGATAGAGGTGCACAGTGTATAAATTTTGTTGCATATTGTCATTAGTCTGTTGAATGCCATATGATACTCAAAAAGTAGCAATTATGTATGGAAATGACTTGCGGGGTCCGCCTGTACGGAGCTGGGTGTACAAGCAACCCAACCATTTTCTACCATTTGAAATGGTGTGCATCTGTAGCTGAATTTCCGGACTGCTTAAAAATGATCCTCTGTTCTTTCTGTACTTTTTGAGCTTTGGAATTCTAAGTAATGGTAATTGTGGCAAGTGGAAAGTCGAAGGCTTTTTAATTTGACTCTCCTTTTAAGATAATCAAATTAACTGGAGGAAAAAAAAAAGAAAAAGAAGAAGATGAGAATCGGTTAAAAATACTTACAAAATAAAATCGAGTAATATACTTACAAAATAAAATCGAGTAAATATTTGACCTGTTTGAACTTTAAAGTCAACCACTTAACCAATTTGCCTTTAAATTTTTAATTTTATTTTATTTTTCTGTCTTTTCAATTTTTATTTTTTTAAATTTATTTTTTACTACATCATTTTTCTCGCCATCACCCCGAAGCGACGATGTCAGGTCGGCAGATAACGGAAAAAAAGTAAAATTAAAGGAATGTAATTGATAAAAAGTTTGAGGACTTAATTGGAGAAAAGCAAAAATATCGAGGTGTTATTAGAGTATTCGGGTTGAAACAAGAAACGTCAAAACGGCCCCACAAGGTAAATTCCGTGCATGGGTCACCCGCTCTCTCTCTCTCTCTATATCTATGTCAATATATAGATTGCTGCCCGGTTGGGCTGAGCCGCTGCCTTTCAAACGCCAGAGGGATAAGAGGAGATGGAGGAGGAGGTGCCGAAGAAATGGAGATTTCAAATAAGCAAAGACATAAGCACGACCTCCGCCGTCACCGTCCGCGGAGTTCTCAGTGCTTTGGCAGCGAATCTCAACCAAGAAGACGAACGACAAGTCGTCCCTCTCGCCCACGGCGACCCTTCTTCTTTCCCTTGCTTCCGCACCACTCCTGTCGCTGAAGATGCTGTCGTTGAAACCTTGCGTTCGGGCAAGTATAATCACTATTCTCCAACTGCTGGTTTACTTCCTGCCAGGAGGTCAGTAACCATTCCTTCTTTTTTTTTTTTTTTTGGTTAAAATAAAAAAATTACTGGCTTTGTTTGCTTTTCCCTTACGTTTATGTGACTGACATACTCTGGCACCCACATATGATTTCCTCTTTAAGATCCATTTTTAACCCTACTGCGCCGACTAAGGTTCCGATTCAATGATTGGAGAATTTTTAGCAAGCAATATGTATCTATTCATGGTAGAGTACTGTGACTCATTCACAAACGCAAAGTTTGTTTGTCATGGAATTATTGTCAAGAATTTATATTTATGGCTTAAAATCGTTGGGCTACAAACAATTTACAAATTAAGTGTTTCTTTGAAGGTGGTGGGGTCGTTGGAGAGGTTTTCTTTTCTGTTCTTTTTTTTGCATCATTTTCTTTTGTGGGGAATAATTCATTTATCATGTGCCCGCAGACGGTCATGATGCTTTTTTTCTCGATCATATGGTGCTTTCTTATATCCTGTCCATGTCTATACCATTTCGGTCATTTGTTGTTATTAGCCGTGCATTAAACATAAGCATATGTGTGGTCCTTCATGTGTGTTATTTTCAGGATCATCCCTCGTGTGTTTAGTTTCTTAAGGACTCCCGAATGATTAAGAAATTAGATTTTTATGCTAGAAGTTTTGAGTTCTAATCCCATAAGGAGACTTACCATTATGTAACTCACACTCAATAGGCCTCTAATGGATAAAAAGAAAAGGAATTATAGTTTTACTCCATTTCATTGGTGTCCAAGATTCATTGAAGAGGCAGAAATAATGTCACTATTGAGTTACAACGGTTCCTTTTCTTCAATCAAGTAAAGAAAGCTATGGTCATAAGAAATTTATGATACATAACACTTCTCATCAATTTTCATAAACACTTCATCTTTTGTCTAATTGCGATTGTGAATAACAACAGGGTTGTTGCAGACTATCTGAATCTTGACCTTCCGTACAAGTTGTCCCCAGATGATGTATTTCTTACACTTGGGTGTGGGCAAGCAATTGAAATTTCAATTAAGGCCCTTGCCCGACCTGGTGCCAACATCCTACTTCCTAGACCAGGTTTCCCATACTATGAAGCCTTTGCTGCACAGAGTCATCTTGACGTTCGCCATTTTGACCTGCTGCCGGAAAATGGTTGGGAGGTTGATCTTGAAGCAGTCGAATCTTTGACAGATGAGAACACTGTTGGCATGGTTATTATAAACCCCGGCAATCCTTGTGGAACTGTCTATAGCCATGAGCATTTAAAGAGAGTGGGATAAGCTTTTCTTTTCTCTCCATTTTGGATTAGAAATTTTCCTATGTTGTGTCGTTGTGGAAAATCTGGTAGCTGAAGTTTAATATCTTCATAATGTTAATTGATATTCTCTTGCTGCAATTACTGACTGTTGCTAAATTGAGCTTTAGGTTGCAGAGACAGCTAAAAAGCTTGGAATTCTGGTGATTGCTGATGAAGTGTATGGTCATATCGCATTTGGGAGTAATCCATTTGTGCCAATGGGGGTTTTTGGTTCAATAGTGCCTGTCCTTACACTTGGGTCCATATCTAAGAGATGGGTTGTTCCAGGGTGGCGGCTTGGTTGGCTTGTGACAAGTGATCCCAATGGCATCCTTCAAGATTCCGGGGTGGGTTGTGTGTGTGTGTGTGTGTGTGGAGGGGGAAGGGATTGACTTATTATGTCAACAAGTTTCAAAGTATTCTATCCTTGTTACTGAGAGTACCTATGTTGGAGGCAATGATGTACCTTCTGGCATTAACATTCCTGTTTGTTCCTTTTAGATTGTTGAATCAATCAAGGCCCTCCACAACATCTCTTCTGATCCTGCAACTTTCATTCAGGTTTGTGATTTAGGATGCTTTTCTCAAAGATCAGCTCATATTGAAAGGAAAAAAAAGAGAGAGAGAGCATGTAGTAGCCAATCAGTTTACTGATAAGCCTGAATACAACCTGGAGCTACTCATCAATGACCAAATGCTATAATGATACAGGTTAAGCAAAGCATCATCTTTGATGCTATGTTACCAATATGGCAAATATCTTTCCTTCTTTACCAGATTACAAGTTTCTCTAGCATTTGCTAGACAGTAACAACTGAGATTTTGGTACAGATGGTATATGTTCATCTCCTTCAAAGTGTACTTTCAACTTTTATCACACTAAAGTTCTTTTAGCTCCAGATGAAGATTTTTTTTGCATCCATAGTCAGTTGTCCTTTTTTTTTTTATTCAATGATAATACTTGGATATCTTTTATATGGCAAATATTTGTTGTGTATTAGGGCGCAATTCCTCAGCTTATTAAAAATACAGATGAGGATTTCTTTCTGAAAATCAACAACATACTGAGAGATGCGGCAGATGTATGCTATGAAGGAATTCAGAGAATTCCTTGCATTACCTGCCCAAAGAAGCCAGAAGGTTCCATGTTTGTAATGGTGAGGGCTTCATATGCCAGCTGTCTGTTTTTTTTCTTCAGAGAATAAACAAGATAATCACTTATCAGAACCATTCTTTCAGGCCAAATTGGATTTGTCATTACTGGAAGGTTTTAAAGATGATATGGACTTTTGTCTCAATCTGGCTGGAGAGGAATCAGTATTGGTTTTACCAGGTAAGATGTGTGAATGCCATAAAGTTTCATGCTTTAGGTTGGCTTAACTAGAAACTGGCCATCATCTATCCTCGATTCTTGTTCTTCATTTCATAGCCAATCTCGGCAAGGTTTTATTCTGTTTTGGCTGAATGGACTTAAACCATGTTGCGTAACACAATAGAAATTCCTACTTTGCTATATGGATTTTTCAAGAATGCAGTATGCTTGAATTTGGATGGTCTTGATCTGTGCCCTTCAATGTTGAAGGGCTACCAGCTTAATCATTGAAGTTGGGCATTCTAATGTTATTTCTTGCAGGGATTGCTGTGGGAATGAGGAACTGGCTTCGCATAACTTTTGCTGTTGAGCCTTCAGTCCTTGAGGATGGCCTTGAGAGGATTAAAGCCTTTTGCGAAAGGCATGCCAAGAGTACATGAATTCATCAGAAAACTGGGCAGTGGGTTTCACTTGTGGAGGTTGATTTTCATGCTCCAGTCCATTGCACCTTATACTTACTAGTCAGCCCAGCAAAAAAATACCCCAATTGTCAGTCATCTATAAGAAGCATTGGCGATCTGTAACTTTGCGTTGAATCATCAGTTCTTCCCATCATCTTTTCAAAGTTCGGTGTTACGGGGACACTACTTACTGGGAGTTGGAAGTCTTTACCTTATATGTGGTTGAACATGAGGTCTGCAGGATATTAGGTTATCCTGTTAGATCAAGTAATAAGAGCACCTCGTCTTGTTAGTCAAGACATATGAAGGGGCGATGATGACATCCAAATTCTTGTTTGATGTTGCGATTTTTTTGTCTAGTCTTTTCAAAATTTTTGTAGCACTCAAAACTGAAGTGTTTCAAATCCTTTCAAGCGTTTGTATGTTACATGATGTATTAAACAAATTTGGCAATTATATTTCGATCGATGCGAATTGTAGCATCCATACAAACTCTTATGCACGCCCGATTAAATTAAACCCCTTCCTATGTCTCGGTAGTGTCGTGCGCCCAACGAAACGCTGCAGCTCAATTCTCAGACGGATAAGAGTGTCCTCTGTTCTCTCTGGATTTCGGGGCTCTGCAATTTCGTTCAATGGTAATTTTGTTAATGACAATCGGATGCTTTCGTGAGGCCCACGATGTCCCTGGAGTCAGCTGTTGTTTTATGTAACTATCAAAAAAACAAGGCGCAAATTCAAAGCTTCGCTAATCCATAAGTCTTCTGGCTGGATTCAAATTGGACACACAATCGTAGAAAAATTGAAACCCTTGATCCAATCCAGTTGACACTCCTTTCTGCTTTCTTGTGTTCCTAGGTGTTCTTACCCGGTGTTACACAAATCAACTTTCACAGCTCCCCATCCAGCTGTCCCATTTACTTCCAAAGCCCCCTCTCTAGTTTCTGCAGTACAAAAGGGAAGCCATTTGAACGTTACATTCCTCTTAATTATCGCATTCTGCAGAGTAAATTTCTAATAACAGTTTGCGTGTGAGATCCACAAAATTAACGGCCAAATCGTCCGAATCTAGACGAAGGAAGCATTTGCCAATTTGAATTCGAATATTTGCGTTTGTAAATTTGCACGTGCGGGTGTAACAAACAATCGTTTGCTTGCTTGATGGTCAAGAAACAAAGGAAAAGACACGTGTGCATAAATATATCTAGTTTTTCTACTTTGGCGGCTCTTACTTTCAGGGAAAGGAGGATTTTGGTCTCAACATGCTGCTTAGATATCGTAGTCCGCTTTTATAAATCGACCAGCGCCGAAGCCTACTTTCAAGAATGCAATAGAAGTATTTCTATCAAAAAAAAGAAAGAAAGAGAGAAAAAAAAAGTTGAAGTGTAACGGATAGATAGGGAGAGGAGAATGGAAACGAGACCGGCAAAATGGAACTTTCAGGGGAATGAATTGTTGGATGCATCGTCGGCCGTCAGCATTCGTCGATATCTCAATATGCTATACGATCGTCTCAACAAAGACGACGACAGTAGGCCATTGATTCCTCTCGGCCACGGCGACCCCTCGCCATTTCCAAGCTTTAGAACCACTCCCGTAGCTACCGATGCTGTCGTCGACGCCGTTCGATCGGCCAAGTTCAATCGTTATGCGCTCACGGCCTACGGTGATCTCCCAGCCAGAAGGTACAGCCTTTTCAATTTGTTGTTGTATTGTTTACGTATTTGCTTGTAAATAATGTAATGCTATGTTGGGACCTGGAGCCCAAAATAGGATGAGAATTGCCGGAGTTTTGGTTTTTTTTTTTTTTTTAACGTCTCATTTTAATTCAATATAAGTTTCTCATCTTAATTTAAAATAAATTAGAAATTTTAAATATAAATTTTATATTTAAAAAATTTATATTAAATATTGAGATTTGATTTAAAAAATATTAAAAAAATATAAACAAATAATTTAAAATTTTAATATTTTAAAATAATTTAAACTCAAATTTAAAAATTGTTATTGATTTAAATTCACTGGAAAATAGAAAAAAAGACTCGGAAGAGAAAATTATTGGAATTGTTCAACATGCTACGACAGTGTATGTCATCTTTCACGCATGTACTAAATTGTATTTCATTGCATTTACAGGGCTATCGCAGAGCATTTCTCACGAGATCTTTCATACGAATTATCCTCGGATGACGTTTACCTTACAGTGGGTTGCCAACAGGCAATAGAGGTTGTAATATCGGTGCTGGCTCGTCCTGGCGCCAACATTCTACTACCTAGGCCAGGGTACCCGATATATGAATCTCGAGCAGCTTTGAGCAAGCTTGAAGTGCGCCATTTTGACCTCGTGCCAGAGAGAGGATGGGAAATTGATCTTGAATCCGTTGAAGCCCTTGCAGATGCCAACACTGTTGCCATTGTCATTATTAGCCCTGGCAACCCCTGTGGAAATGTCTTCACCTACAAACATCTTAAAAAGGTAGCCCGACTTATATTATTATCTGGGAATTAACTATTCGCAGTTGTTATTTACGCGAACCAAAATGCTCCATGCACCCACCACAATGCTTTTTGTGCTTGTGTACTCTAAATTATTATGTCAGCATATTGTATGCATAAAATATCCCTCATTATTAAGGGAACAAAACAGACACTAAATCCAAATGTTACTTTATAACACAACTGTCTTGTACTACCTGAAATATATATATACATATATATATTGAAAGATTTTCTTTTGTTTTTATTGCACGATTAATTAGGTTGCAGAGACTGCAAGAAAGCTTGGAATATTTGTGATTGCTGATGAAGTTTATGACCATCTGGCATTTGGAAGCAATCCATGGGTATCCATGGGGGAATTTGGATCCATTGTTCCAGTCCTTTCTATTGGGTCTTTATCAAAGAGATGGATCGTTCCTGGTTGGCGATGTGGTTGGATTGTTTCATGTGACCCCAATGGCATCTTTCAGAAATATGGGGTTGGTTTTGCATCTCTTTTAGTCTCTCTAGAATTATTAGTTTATTGTTACACTGCCGTTCATCACCATGTGCCCCGTGACCTTGCTATCCGTTCATGCTTCTAACCAGATTGTGGACAGCATTAAGAGCTACCTCTGCATCTGCAGTGACCCCACAACTTTCATTCAGGTATATAAGCCTTCTGATATATTCATTCTATGGGCTTGTGCTTTTTCTTTGGGCGTTTTTCTGTTTGAAAGTGCTACAAAAGCGTAATTTTAAAGCAGAACAACCATGGGATTATAGAAGTCGAACAGAAAAATTATGAATTGTATGTCTTTAATTTGACCTCCGCGAAACAAATTTAGATGACAAATCACTTTCCCAAACCTAGAGAAAAACATTTTGCAAGTAGAGTTGAATGGAAAATATAACATGAATTATATAAAATTCACTCGGAACTTGGCTCTTGATAATACATGACGGTGGAAACCAGAAAGCAAATTTCTCGCAACCCAAATACCATGTTGTAGCAGTCTTAACTCTTGACAATGGTGTTAGCTCATGGTTCTATAAGTCTTGGAGATTACCAACCTTGTTGTTTATCTCCAATGCCCCTTTGTCGCATTTCTAATGCCACAAAAATGTGGTGTATGCATCAGGCTGCAGTCCCTCAAATCCTGGAGAGAACAAAAGAAGACTTCTTTTCAAGAATTATCAACACATTGAGAGAAGATGCAGATATATGCTATGAGCGAATTAAGGAGATACCTTGTATTACTTGTCCCCATAAACCAGAGGGATCTATGTTCGTCATGGTAAGTAAAGAACATCACTATTATTGCAACTAGTTGTGCATAATTAATAGGAGAATTGTGGATGTTAATTCGCCAATTTTACTTTATAGGTGAAACTGGAATTCTCTTTGCTTGAGGGCATTACAGATGATTTGGACTTTTGTCTTAAGTTGGCCGAAGAAGAATCTGTGATCGTTCTACCAGGTATATAAAATTTCATTTTCTCAACCGCGAAAGCACGGGACTTAATTCTTGCCGAAATTGTTCCTGAACTAATTCTATGAACTGAAAAACGAAATCATTAATTATCCCAGGGTGCATAACTATTTATTGTATTTTTTTTGGTTACTAAGGCATAAAGGGGTGGGTACAGGCTCGGCTCGGGCTGATCTGAGATACGAGTTGTAGCTCCCACTGTCATTCTGGGCATCGCCTCGGACCTGAATCGTCTGGCCTGGCTGGCTCTGACAAAGTCTGGAACTAAGCATGAGGCTAATCTTGAACTTTCTGAAGTCCTTTTAGCATCATTCAAATGGATCTTAAAGCAATGTCCTGCATAAATTAACTAGAAGTTTCAGTAGTGAAAATTTTCTTAGTTGGATACAAATTTAATTAAGATGGTCAAAAAATAGTAGAAATTTAATTAAGATGGTTTTACGTAACTTAACACTGAGCACGTATAACTTTGGTTTGGTGCACTGCAGGCGTAGCCGTTGGACTGAAAGCCTGGCTTCGCATAACATTTGCCATGGAACCACGGTTCCTTGTGGAAGGCTTCGACAGGATTAAAGCATTTTGCCAGAGGCATGCCAAGAAGCGTCGCGATGACTGTTCAAGTGCAAGATCAAGTAATGGAGACCTTAATCACATCGCGGTCTAGATTTCCTTCATCGCGTGTATCAATAACTGCGTGTCGCAACATTATTCATGATAAAAAAAATAAAATAAAATAACAGCAAGAGAGAGAGAGAGAGCTTCGGGTTGGATTTACCCTCACAAGAGTCACAAGGTGTCGTTGATGTTTCGCTGTTGTTTTTACCAAACTTAATAAAAAGGAAATGGGAATGCCATTCTAAATATTTTTATCGCTTGAATAAAACTTGTAAGTGTAATTGTGCATTGTCATATCTAGCTTGAACTGGTCGGCCAATCTAGTTTGAAAAAAATGGAATCAATGAGTAATGGATCTTACCATTGACTGCAATATTTTTAGCCAGTGTACAATGAGTCCCATGAATTTTTTATTTTGGAATCCAGTGGGAAGAGGTCTGGTGATATGGAGAGTGAATAATTTGCAGCAGTTTTCACACGCTATATTATTCCAGAACCTGGCTTGAAGCTTTCTCACTTCTCGGACATTTGAAATTTGTTCCCACCAATATCCATTGATTCTTCAGTATATGTCTTACAGCATCTTCTCATTTATGAACCGGGTAGCTGGTGATGACACCCAAATGAATGAAACACAGATCCCTTCCTTGTTTATTTATAGACATTTAAGTCACAGGAACACATACACATTGTTTAATGACACGATACCTCGTCTGGCAATTTAAAAAACATGCATACTAGTGGTCTTCAGTAATGGCAAAGAACCAGAACTACTGTTTCTGTGAGCTCACTCCTGTCACCACCAATGCATGCCGCGACTCCTGTTCTCCCCGTTCTACTTCGCCTTCTTCCTGTTTCAGAATCAGATTTTGCCGGCAGCATCGCAGCATTACCCAAAGATACGGATGCTGTGAACAGAAGTGTACCAAACACAAAAGCCAGGTCTCTAAAAATGGTTCCTAATTTGCTGTAATAAGTCACAACCCCCTTATCGGGAAGAAAATATTGTCATGCAGAAAGCATAACATAATTTACGTCCTACAATGTACCCGGTAAAATAGAAAAGATACAAGGAAAGAAAAAGAAGCAGATGGAGACAGCTCCATGGTTGGAAAATAAGTTTTTGGATTTTCCTGTCCTTGCAAATCAATCTCTCTTAAGCCCAGAAGTTATCGTATGCTTGAATTCTTATGGAGTATATGTAGCTCATTGGATTTATTAAAGAGCTTAGAAGAGGAAGAAGAAGTTCTAGAAAATCAACTGTGAAAATACGGGTTTTTGATGGAGGAAGGATTCCGAAAGATTGGGATTGCTGATAATGTGACTATCTTCTTGTGAGAGCAAGCCTCCCATGCCTCTAACACCCAGCATCTTGTGTATTCAACTGCAATACCCGGTAGAATTCGCTTCAGCAAACCTTAATTCAAACACAAATCCATATGGTTGGATTGGTTGATCAGGCCAATTTACCTGCAGTGTTTACATGGCTAGAATACCACAAGTACAGTTTTGGAATAGTGGAGTTGATTACAAATCCTATCCATATCAACAATATTAGCAGTCAGTACATCAAATGAAAAGCTGAATTAATTCTGATAAATGTTCAATGACTAAATTTTGGAATTGAATAACTCTTCTAGTGATTAGACCAATTGCACAAAGCCTCCGCAAAGTTATAAGATGACCGTACTCAGCACCAAGATGCAACATTGGGATTACCTGTAACCGAAAAATTTGGGACTACCTCAAGAATCATTTAACCAATATAATGAAATCCCAAAGAAGTATTCGAAGGAGTTCGTTAATCACCTTTAAGTGTCATTGAAGGCTCCCCTGAGAAAAGCTCTCTTATCTTTGATACTACCAGATTTGCAGAGGGAAGTACATATCTGCCTACTTGCAAAATGTCCCCTTCTTTTAGCTCGAATTCATGCCTTGTTTCCACTTTACTTCTGAGGTTACTAATCCGAATTTAGAAAAGAGAGTTGAACATGAATGCAGCATGATTCTTGATTTATCATACCTTTGACATATTGAATTTGAGAAGAAAGATGCACACAGAAACGGGAGCCCCAGTTGGGATATCATAGGGAAAACGCTTCAAACATGAAATTAAAGAGATTTAGGTAGATCCTAAAGACCCAAATGACAAAGAAAATAAGAGTACAAAAAGCAAGAGATACAAACCTGAAGTTAATCCCTTTAGCAAAGCAAGAAGACAAGAAACCTATGCAGCACTGAAACCAGACCAAGGACTTGATTTTGCCACATCCGTCCACATTATTAGATCATAAACGATAATCCCGAGTCCGTCCAAATTGCCTCCAGCAATATCATCAACTCCTACATCCTAGATTTCAATATATAAGCCAGCAAAAATAGCATATTACCAAAAAAAAAAAAAACTCAAAAGGACAAACGCAACAGAGAGGACTATAAGATTGACAAAAAACGGAATTGAGTAATAATTAAAATGCATACTTGGAGAGGGACTTGAAGCAGGTAATAATAAGGGAATCGAAGAGAGCTTCTCCTTCTTGGACCGACCACTACGTCTTCTTTTCCTGACTTTGCCCATCTCGTCCACGAGGCTGACCAAATGTCTCTCTTCTCTGCTCTCCATCACCACTCTTTTCGTTGACCTTCTGTTGTTTCTCGGGAAAGCACAGCCCAAAACACCCAATTTAGCTCCTCTGCGTTTGCACCTCCTCTGGCGAGACCCATTTGGCTCCCTAGAGGTGTCGTCCTCTTCCAGTTCCAGCCAGGCGGGTTCTTGATTTTCGAGAGGGAAGGTGTGGCCCTTTGAGAGGGAAAGAATTTAATGTTAAATTTGAGAGAGAAAGAACGTGATCAGGTGTTACGAGATTTTGAGAGAATTCTTGGATCTTAAACATAGTATTTTGGCAGATCCTCAAAGAAGTAGCCGTTGGAGAGATGGCTCCGACCTTTTGGCCTTTGATATTTGAACTGTGCGCGTGTGGCTTAGGGCTTTCAGGTGCAACGGTACAATCTGCACACACACGTGCATAAGTTTCCACACGTGTAAAAACCCCTAAGAAAACAAACCCCACCCCCGCACCCCCCCCCCAAAAAAAACCTATAAAGGTTGTCTTATTTTCCTTCTCCTCTTCCACTATCATAAAACCTATAAAGGCTCCGCTAGGGTTTATCAGTCTCAAAGCCAATAGATAAAACCTTAAACCTCGGTGCCTTGTTTTCGGAGATGGCAACCACGACAAAAACTGCTACAAAGACCACAACGGCGACGGCGACGATCGAGAAGAGAAAGCCCTTGTTCATCAAGGTAGATGAGTTGAAGCCAGGGACAAGCGGCCACAATCTCACCGTAAAGGTCGTTAATTCCAAAGCCATCCCTCCCCCCAAGCCCCGCCGCGGCCCCGTCTCCCTTTCCCAGCGCCCTCTCCGACCTTCCCGCATTACCGAGTGTCTCATCGGCGATGACACTGGCACGATCGTCTTCACCGCCCGTAATGAGCAAGGTAACCAACCGCTGCCCTCTGTCGCACCCGCCTCTCGTGTATATTTGTGCTTTTCGGTTCTTTTTTTTTTATGGACACGACATGTCGTTTTTGGGTTTTTGGGGATTTGCTGCACATTCCCTTTGAACTTTCTTTAAAAATTTCCAGCTTAAAGGACATGCACAGATAATTGAGTAGTTAAGGCCCTCAAACTGTTCTTTCCGAATGAATAGTTACTATATTGGTAATTTGATATTGTTTTATTTTTAACGTCGTAGATGTGCTAGTAATTGTTTAACTTTCTAGTCTGAAAATACGTAGATTTGAGTCATTGTTTAACCTTCATGTGCTTGACCAGTTAGCCTGGCCTTTTATCTTTTAAGTAACAACTAACAACAACGTTAGTCTTTTCTTCTTAGCCGTTCCTTTTACTCACTTTCATCGGGAAGCAAATTCATGTTTAGAGAAATTCTTGTTCCACATTATTTGCAAATGTTGGAGTGCAATGCAAATGCTGTACAACATGAACTTTCTTATCTTTCTGTGTGTGTGTGTGTGTGTGTGGTTATTAGCTTTGTTAAGCTTTCTGTCAAATATGCTGGAGGCAACCGTCCATAACAATGTAAGACATGAAAATATCAAAGACAGGGCTAGTACCCATTTCTATTTTGGGAATTGAAGAAAAGAGGGACTTCCGCTTCTTTTTATTTGGATCTTTTTGAGAAAGTTTCTTTGAGCTCATCATAACCTTGAATGTAATTTTTTGGTGCCTTAAAGGTTCAAGCGGAGAAATTTAATTTTTACTAACAGATGGGCTCGTTTAATTTGTTTTGGGCCCTTATTACTCCATTGGTTTTGGTGGAAAAAGAATGTAATTTTGCTTTATATGAATGTGCTCCCTGAAGCTTTGAGTGTTTAGTCAGTGATCTTTTGGTTGGTTTTATGAATATGGTAGTATGTGTGCTATAGTATTGATCTTATGCTCTTTGAATGATGTGGATTTTCCAATGTGTTGTCAAGTTGCTACGTATGTTGTTCTTTTCATGCACTATAGCTGCATTACAAAATTCAACTTCTTGGCATACACAATGAAAGTGCCGGGTGATATGCTTTTCTGTCACATTATAAGGGTAGATCATCTGTTATGCAGTTGACATTATGAAACCTGGAGCAACTGTCATTTTGCGTAATGCAAAGATTGACATGTTCAAGGGGTCTATGAGGCTTGCAGTTGACAAGTGGGGACGCATTGAAGCTGCAGAACCTGCCAACTTTGTAGTTAAAGAGAGTAACAATCTTTCACTGGTTGAGTATGAACTGGTTGTTGTGCAAGGTTGATAAGGGCTCCGCAAGAGTGCATATTCTAGATCTATCCAGACTCCATTCCCATTTCTTGTCCGCAAACTGTTAAAGAAACAAATTTGCAATGTGGTAAAATTCTGGTTACAGTGTAATTTTTAACCCCGGAGTGGTACAGAACTAAAATATTTAAGATGATGATGTCACGCTTGATTATCAGATTGGGGATGATATTCTCTGTAAGTTTTTAAGTCAATTCTACTGCTTACATCTCTCCCACAAGCAATTCTACAGGTTACCTCCCTCCCACATGCTATTCACCAGTTGTCTTTGCTTAATTGCGCCTGATTTTATAATACCTTATCAGTTTGCTGCACGTTAGACAGAAGTGCACTTGGTTCATTGCATGACTTTCATCCGGCATATCCATTAATTTATGTCAAAAAGTTACAGGCTTAAAACGTGCACCGTTTTAAGAGAATCTTTGAACGCTATTTCAATTATATAAAATCATAGCAAGTAGCAAGCCTGAAAGGATGTTGGAGATTTCATTCAAAAAGAGACATTGTTTCTACCTTTGTTTTGCTGGGGTTCTGTCCCATCCTATATGAACTCACCCAAATCTGATTCAGCAGTGGTTATGTTGGAAATGCAAGGGCCTATCTGCTGCTATGGTTAAACACGCGCCTTCAGGTGATTGAATGGGCTATGTTCTGCTGATTGTAGTGAGTGCGGCAGCAGGGGCAATTTTCTTGTCCTTCGTAAAAATCCATTGTGGACGGAACAAAAAACAATAACAGTAAAGGAGCCTGAATTGGTTGATAAGCAAATCAGCTTTTCAATTTTTCGCTTCTAATCTTCTAGGCCTAATTTGATTAAAAGTCTCTAGAAGCGAATGGTGATGCTGAAGTAACAAACAAAAGTAGCTGGTCTTGTAGCTGATACCAGCGTTGATCATACAATTTTCCTTCAGGGCCTACCGTCAACCTGCCGTGGAAGTTACTAATTTCCCAACGATAGGCACCAAACTCAACAAGACACCAATAAGTGAATGAACCAAGCTTGAATTTATAACTTCAACAATGTGGCTAACGCGTGAGCTCCTATGTGCAAAACACACGTAGGTGACAAATGTTTGTCCTGTTGTACTAGTAACCTAGAAGCCTGGCCTTCGATAGGAACAACCAGAGGTTTCAACCCACACTTCCTTTTGACATAAAAACTTGAAAAGGAATATTAAAACTAGATAAAATCATTCGTAGAGAATAACAAAGGCACTGCTTTTCTAAGTTACTTGAACATAGCAAGCATGACAGAATGACAGGCTGCACTCAAGTGCCTGATAATTCAAAGATGTCTCAAATTTCCATATTTATAATTGTTATACAAAAATCTGTCATGGTTAACTTCTTGATTTCCAAGTCAATCACTCAAGTACATTACAGAATGATGCTGCCATTAGTTCGATGCCAGTATTGCTTGCAACCACTATCTCACTTCAAGGTTAAGAATTTCCAACAGGAGGCTCATTCAACACTTCTAAGTTATCAGTTATCCTCTTAACAAGCACTCAAGACTGCTTCCGAATGCATTCTACATTCATCATACATCATCATTGCAAGCTGATTAAAAATTAGAAATTAGTATAGATTCAGACATTGAGAAAGACTCAAAAAAGGATGGCAAAGTGAAATGGAAAAGTATAAATTCATTCAATGTTTGTACTAAAAGGATAAATAAATTTAATAGCTTAGAGGACGAAAAGAGAGCCTAGCAATTCATATAGGTTCTGGAAACTAGGGAAATCCAAACTTGTCTCTGTTCAGAAGCTCATTCAAAACTTCTAAATGAAGTTTTTGTACTAAAACCTGCTTGATTCCTCTGATCATTTCAAGATACATAATCATTGGAAACTGAATTGAACATAGTTGGTATGCTAGCAAGCAAAACATGTCAGATTCACTAACTGAAGGCAGACATAATTGGTATGCTACCAAGCAAAACATTTCAGGTTCACTGGCTGACCTTTGACTAGCAATTCTTCTGATCTTTCACCAATCCTAGATCAAGGTATAGGATGACCAGTATGAAACCAAGTGATGGAAGCATGTTCATATGTTATGGATCATCTTAACACTTAAATTGGCATCGATAACCCATCTCTAACTCTCAAGCTCATATATACTAGTTTTGCTAACAAATTCAGGATGAAGTAACCAAAGAAATTATGACTTCAATGCGAATGGATGCCTTAGCAATTTTGGGGTTGGAGGGTATCTTACATGCCCAAAGGAAATTCATTCACAATGATCTGAAATGAGGAGATCATTCATTAATGTTCATTCATATCCTTACAACAAAAATTCCTGTCAACTTTTCTCATAATTCATCACCAATAGCATTTTATTTCTTAGCCCACAGATGATGCTCATCCCTACTATCTTAAGGGCTCAAAAACATAGATAAATCAAATTCATTCCCTCTTTGCTTCTTGATCTTCATCTAGTCTTGTCACTTCTTGTCACTTCCTACAAGATGAAAGAGATAAGCATGCATTTATATAACAAAACAAAGCAAAAAATGCAGGAGTCATATTTTGCTCTTCGTTTTTTCCTCTTTTCAAACCATGGCCTAACACTTAATGGGAAATTTTCTTCAAAATTGACTTCCAAAGGGAACAGAGACAAAGGGACTTAACAATCATGCCAACCATTGTGGGATATAGTCATAAAAGCTCCTTATCAAATTTCAGGGTCAAACTCTTGGGATCTTAAGTCCTTTCCATTAGATATCTGACAGGCTAGATCCAGAAGAATGCTAACTCACCAGTGACTTCAAAATGAAGAAAAGAACATCAACAGGGATAACAAACGCTGCTAGATACCTAATTCAAGAATAAAGAAACCACTGGTTAGCAGCCCAAAAGCAGTACCCCAACTGCTTCTTGATCAAGACAGCAAAGCCGAATAACCACTAATGGGACACATCTCGTTGTAGCTGATGTGAATTTATTTACCAAAAAATCTCTCTCCTATTCTGCACTTAAAAATTCGACTAGTTCCACCGCCATGACATAGACCACTATTGGCCTATCCGTTTAACATCGACAACCACAAAAAAAAAAAGAAAAAGAAAGAGAACTAAAAGCAAGAGTCAGAGTGAACTGAAACAAAAATGAGAATATATGACAGCCCATGAATTGTAATTCGGCGCCAAGACTAAAAAATTTCACCTTCGGAAGTCCAACCATAGGAGCGGCGGGAGATACAAAGCATCGAAGTCATCAATGCCGAAGCAGTCGCTGTGTGGTACGGCAGCATCGATTCCACTGCGAAGCTCATTTCCACGGGCCGCCTTCGGTCACCAAACGGCAGAAAAAACCAGAAAAATAAAAAAATAAATAGAGAAAACTTAACTTTGCATTATCATTGTACATTGAAAGAAGAAGAAAAAATAAATAAATAAATAAATATATACATATATATATATATACACACACACACACACACGCATGCGAATGTAATAGAGTGATATTGACCTGAAGATAGGCTGAGAGAGAGGCTTGCTGGAGGAAACACGAAATGGAGAAGCTGATGTTAAGGCCTTGGGTTTTGATTTCGGGTGGGGCGCGAGGCGGGCCGCCGCGTTGCGGGCGGAGCTTGACCGGATAATGGATCTGGCGGCGGCTATGGTGGCCATTTGGGTGTTTTGTCTTCTGGGCTCTGGTTCGTTATTTTCCGATAAAAATTGAGAGTCAGTGCGAGCTTGTTTGGTGGATGCGGAACTTAAACCCTACCCAAGTTGCTGGAGTGTTTGGTTGCAAAGATTGTATGAACTAAATGCAATTAACAACTTTTTTAATTAATTAATTAATTTATTTATTTATTTTTTAAAAAAGACCACCAATAAAAATTTTAATTATAACAATAAAAAAATCAAAAGAAAACGACGAATCCCAGCCGAACGATGCCAAATCTTGATTTGTGATGTGATTCTTGACATAGATCAATACACAATACAATTTGGTGTAATTCGAATTTTAAATTATACCATTAAAAACAATTTGATTTAATTTCAAATTTGTTTAAATTTTAATTTGTGTTTTGGTTTCTAAAACGTTTATAAAATATTCCAAAAAATAAATGAAATTATAGATAATTTAGTTTATTGGTTAAGAAACTATTTCGTGCTAATTTCTCAAAAAAAAAAAAAAAGAAGAAAAGGAAAAAGAGCAATTAAATTATTTATTATATTTTTAGTTCTTGGTTTGAAATTCTTTATTAAGGGAGAGAACTTAATCCTGGTTCTGGTCCGGTTCCAATTTCGGAATTGACCCGGTTTGGTGTCAGTCCTGACCTAACCTAACCCGACGTTGCCATACAGCGCCAGGAATAGAAAATAATAGACCGTTTCATCAAAACCCCCAGCCAAGCAGACGCGAACCCACCCAATCCCTTCCCTTGCTTCGGGTACTCTCACGGTCTCTGTCTCTTTGCCGTTCTGCGTGTGTGTGAACAGCTAGGGCTTATCGATTATTCTTCTTACTCAGGAGCCTGATCGTTGCTATTATCGTTAGAATGTTGTGACGGGTCTTTTTTTATTTTTTTGTTTTTTGGTAAAATGAAAAAGAGTTCTAATTTTTCTGGTTAACGCAGAAATCAAAGTGCAATGGCTCTGCTCTTCAAGGTATATATATACACACACACACACATATCATCTTTTCATTTACTTGCCCGTTGTTGCTGTTTTTTTTTTTTTTTTTACATTTCTTCTTATTTTTTTGTTGTTTTACTTTTAATATGCTTTCTGCTTTCGCTATTCACAAAACAAGGTGATATAACTTGCTCTTAGATTCTTTTAGTCTGATTCTCTACTTTCTTGTTTTTGTTTTTTTTTTTTTTTTTTTGCATATATATTCTTTTTGTTTCGGGTAATTGCTGGGTTGTGATGTTCATTTGGGACACAAAAGAGGGAATTGCACCTAGACCTAGGGCACCATAGAATGAGAGTGGGTCTTTTTTTAATTTATATTTTTTTTAAATTTAATTGCCAACTCTTTCTTGTTGGGATCCTTTTGCTTTGTGAGGTTAGGATCCATCAAGGCTTTCGGTGTATCGAGACAAAAGATTTCCTGGATCGCAGGAGGAATTTGAGCAGGCACTTCAGATGTCGACGACTGTGTACATTGGCAACATGTCGTTCTATACAACAGAAGAACAAGTTTATGAGCTGTTTTCTCGAGCTGGCGAAATCAAGAAGATCATTATGGGTTTGGACAAGAACACCAAAACACCTTGTGGCTTTTGCTTTGTCTTGTAAGTAACCTGTAAAATCTTGATTTATTTTTCTTCCTCATTCATCATGGCATTTACAATAAGTTAAATGCATTACCCTTTTCATGAATGGTGATGTTCTTCCCTTTTACTTTCTTGCAATCTCTCCTGATGAGGACAAAGTTTCCTTTTTTTTTTTTTTTTGGAAGATATAGCACTTCTTATGGGAGTTTTCAACTTTTGCCTTGGGCTCTTACTCATTGTTATATGCATTTCATCAGGTATTACTCTAGAGAAGATACTGAGGATGCAGCAAAATATGTAAGTGGCACAATCCTTGATGACCGTCCCATCCGAGTGGATTTTGATTGGGGATTCCAGGAAGGAAGGCAATGGGGCCGTGGACGAAGTGGTGGACAGGTGAGCTTTCTGCTCAGCCATATATTTTCAACATTTTAGTTTCGTATTTGCTTTAATTTTCCCCTCATATTTTTTACAGGTTCGTGATGAATACCGCACAGACTATGATCCTGATATCCTTCCATTTCATTTGTGACGTTTTACTTTCAATCTTTGCGTACTTATCTTTCAATATTGACAATAATGTTAAATTTCCCTGAGAAATGTCCCTATAAGGTTTTGGAGTGATTGACTAGCTCTGAATTAACATTGCAGATAGGTTTTCTTTCTACTCTCATGTTATTCTATCTGGGTTGATCAATGTCACATTTTCTTCTTAAGAATTTCTGAGAATTGGCATCCACCTGAAGTATATGTATCTGCACGGCTTTCAATGTTAAATGAATATAGACTATGTTGTCTGAAGGCTAGTTTTTGAAATTTCTGTATTGTGGATGAGTATATTGCATTCTTTTGGACCAGCAGGGGCCATGATGTCTATCTGTGTCTACTTGAGTTTTGTTGAGACCCGTGGTCTTTTATCTCCTATACTGAAGACAATCTTTTGTAGCCTTAGTTGTGTACTGTCTTCCTTCACATACAGTTGTTTTGGTACTTTTTTGTTTTTTTCCAGTTATTAGGAACTGGTTATAGGGGCAATAGAGTTACAAGTCAAGACATTTTATTGTTCTGCGAATTGTCTCTTTGTTTTGCCACATATGGACTGACTCCTTTGATGATATCTTAATGATCTAACTTCTAAAAACTCTTCCTTTGATTTTATATGTATTTAATGTTGCGAGTTATGTTATTGACTGTGAGTCAGTTTTTTCTGGGTTTAGCAGATAATTGCCCGTCAGCCATTTGGTAGCTGTATTGATGAATTTAATATCTGACTAATGCTTGGATCTTCTATTTGATTCTGCTTCAAATATACTTGATTCATTGAGTGACAGGGTTATATGGATGGAAGATTTCCTCTGTTCTAGACGTGATTAAATATCCCTTTTCTGTGGTCTGGTGTGCTGCTTCTTCATTTGATGGCCTTTTCCCCATTCAATTTTAGATTTGTCTTTTTGTTTTTTTTTTGGCTCTAGGTTAACAAATTGATGCCCTAATTGTGCCTGATTTAGTTCAGTTGAAAATTTTACTATTACTACTTCTATTTGCCTTAACATGATATACGCAGAGGTGGCTATGGAAAATTAGTTCAAAAAGAGTTGGAAGCACAAAGACAGCTTGTAGACTATGGTGCTGGGTCCTTGGGCTCTTTCCCTCCTGTTATCGCACCAACTTGTAAGTTATTGAGATCTGTATTGAAGCTCTGATTCTTATAATGCCACTTTGAATATATAACTGTGTTGTTGTTTGTGCCTTTGTGGGAATCCTTTCTTTCATTACTGTATGCTTTGAGTTTTCTATCAGTGTTGAATCATAAAATGAAACTTGATACACAGAAACAGAACTGAAATGATGCATCTGGCCTGGCAGGTGGCTTAATCTAGAGTTCGTAGACATTGCTTAAATCGTTAGTGTGATGACATTTGCATGACATAACTTTAAGTTGACCTAATCTGTGCAGCAGTCTTAGTGGCTAGGGCACATTGATGCTGAACTGAACAACTTTTTAACTTTTCTTTGGTCAGAATTGTCTCTGGGTGTTGAAGCTGTAAACTATGACTAATGAGAAAATCCCATTGAATATTCATTATACAATCAAAGTGTAAGTTAACATTTTTTAGCATTTAAAAAACAAAAAAAGTAAAGAAAACCTCTTTAAGTTAGTGTTCTTAATGTTCGAATAGTTAGTAGTTCTTGTCTTAACACCAATTGTGAATTTAATAAAAATAGAAATCATGAATAGTGTGAGACAAATGACATGCAAAAGATTCCCCTTTTTCTCTGTTTTTTTTTTTATTTTAATAGTTCAATTTGTGGATGTAAGAAAGAAAAATATATTGAAGAATAAAAATCCTTCAGTTGCAAGGAAAAAAGAGAAGAAAACTAGTCATGAGACTATTTTCACTTGTGCAGTTACCCCATCCTTTTTTCTTGTGGTTTGAGGCCTTTAGCATTTTGGACTTAAATTTCTTTTCATCACTTGACACTTAATCATGCAGATGGCAGACATGGTGGAGGCCATAGTCATGGCAGTTCTCATCGTTACACTAGAGGTACTATATTTTCATTATGCAATTACCAAATACCTTGGCCATAACTCCTAAAGAATTTTCCTCAGGCTTCCTTTAATACAGTTCAGTAGATAACTAAATATTCATTTAACCTTTGTCTGTGGAGAAGCAGATTATCACCGAAAGCGCAATAGGGAAGATGATCGACATGCACACGATTCTTCAAAAAGAATCTCAGATCATCAGTTGAGAAAGGATTCTGAGCCTGATTCCCGACCGGTAATTGAGTTATTTATGATTTTTTACCTGCAAGCATTCTTAATGATGGCAACTTGTTGGCAAAAGTATGCTCGTCTCTTAGTGGGTTGACTGAAAAAAAGGAAACTTTATTCTCTTCTAGTTGGCTTAAGCTCATTGCTGACTTGGCCATGGCATTTCACTGATGATTGCCAAGTGCTTGAAGTTATTATAGGATTCTTACTTCTCTCTCTAATGTTTTGATGCAATAGGAGAAGAACCCTCGTTTTCGTGAGAGTGGTGACTCTGATGAGGATGAGGAAGACAACCGGAAGCGTCGATCTTGACCTATTCCTACTCTTCGACTTGAACTGTGGGGTCAATTTGATATTGTATTTTTGTACTTTAGTAAGAGCAGTGTTCAAAATGTGAAAGGATGGAGTCATGTATGCTCCTGGCAATAGAAAGTTCTTGCTTCATATATGCCCTAACCTGGGCCATTACTTCTTGTGCGTTATAGCGTAGGTGTGCTGATTTGAATCTTAGTATCAACTTCTCAGAGTAGTGGAGGCCTCGAAACCAATAGTGTTAGGAAATTCTCCCATTGGCTGCCATTTGAGGGAACTCATGTGACATTGAAAATATGGTTATGTTGCAAATTTAAGGCAGATTCAATAGTCTTTGAAAAAAGAACAAATAATCTGAAGTGGCTAAATGGCTCGCTCGCAGAGCTACTCCTGCCAGAGGCATTTGTACGAGCATGCGAGAAAAATATTTATATGTATTGGTTTTGGCCAGCAAATGAATAAAATAAAAATTCTTTATGTAAAAGAAGTCTTACAGAGGACCTAAAATTATTTATTGCATCTCAACCTTTTCTTCTGAAATGCATCATAGTCACAAATTGAACTATCTTCTAAAATGTATACATATCTCTTCGAAGTATTTACATTCAAACATTCATATATAAAATCTTAGTTCATCAACCGGGAAAAGGGTCATGCAAGGATTTCTTAAAATTGTAACAAAACGCTTAAAATCTGTCTATTTCTTGCACCTTAATTACTATCTATGCCAAATCAAGCATTTTTCAAAGTGATACTCTGGGAAATCAAATGATTTGTCGAAATCATGATAGTTGTAGAGTGGCTCATTTAATTTAGGCATTTGAGATGCTTGATTGAGAGAATAGAATCAGTGCTCGGAGATTGATTATCACAATAAGCGCGAAATCCTAAAAGTAAAGTCAATGCACAAATTAAGACGATAAAACAAAAGTTTGCCGGCGGAATTGAAGTGGCAAACACGTAAAAGTTTTGATTTTTGCGGTAAAGTCCAACCAATCACATCGATAGAGCAGGTGCTTAGGATATAAACAGCCGGCAATATGTAGGAAGAAGAGAGACGTCAACCCCCTAGTCAACTGATGATTTCGAACAAAGATTCCTTGCATGTAAAACAATGAATCCCCTTTATTTTCTCCCGGACAACAATGGCTATATTTTTCTGATGAGAACCTTACCCCTTTCGAAGTGCTATAATTGCCTATTAATTTGGCATATATTAATCAATCAAGATACAAAACGAATTAAATGAGAGTAATTCAAATCATAGGGGCTTGCATGCCCACTAATTAAGGAAAATAAACCATTTGGCACTGGCTTATAAGTCGTACGCAAGTGCTTTGTTTTAACCCCGTGTTGATACAGCCACTGATCATTCTCCTCGCGATTTCCCACTCAGACCCAGAAGTCAACAACATGGTTATCACAAAAAAATATGAGAAGAAATTCCAGAAGAAGAAAACAAAAGGCCGCCAGAAGATTGAGATCAAACCAATAAAGGAGAAGAGCAATCGGCAGGTGACCTTCTCGAAGCGCCGTTCAGGTCTAGTCAAGAAAGCAAGTGAGCTAAGCCTCCTCTGCGGCGCACAAGTGGCCATTCTATCCTTCTCTCCTGGCCAGAAGGCTTTTGCCTTCGGTCATCCCAATGTGGAAACTGTCCTAGACAAATATCTCAACGAAAACTCTAATCCCATGGAAATGCCGGAGGCTGTAACAGGCCATGATGACTCATCAGTCCAAAAGTGGAACAAAGAGTACGAGGTGGCGCTGAAGCAACTGGAGGAGGAGAAGATGCGTGTGGAAATGATTCATGAATGGAGTAGGTTGTGTTCTGATCTGAGTAATGTTAACGCAGGGTTTTGGTGGGATGAGCCGATCGATGATATGGGTTTGGAGGAGCTTGAGGTGTGCGTTATGGCCATGCAGGCGTTGAAGAGTGATGTAATCATTAGGGCCAATGAGTTGAAAATGGGTCCGGGGGATCATCGTTTTGGCAATCAAGATTTGGGTTCAGGCGTTCTCCGCTGCTGATAACTCAGGTTTTAGTGATGGGATTTTGTTGAAGTAACATAAGATGCTCCTGATAAGGAAGCGCATGCCGTGCGGTTGAAGGCTGAGTCTACCAATGTGATCATGGACATCAAAATTTAAAAATTCTTTACCATGTCTGCCGAAAAATTGATAAAAGTGAAAACTGTACGGGATCTTAGAGTTTTGATGGGTATTTTGTTGCGTTCGTGTTTACGTCACACTGGGGAACTGTCTTAAATAACTTTGTTGTTCATAGTTGCTAGTCTATTCCACTGTAATGATAGCTGAAAACAGGACGTATAAGAGAAGAAGCCATCTGGTACAAGGTAGCAAAGAGAGGCATTTTGGCCAGCCCTGGGACAAATGATCTTACACAATCTTTTTATAAATTTAATTAATTTATATCAATTAGGCTATCGCTCACAAATTTTCAGCTCAACTGAATAAACTCTGTCTAACCATGAATACAATCGATTGTGTCAAGTTATACAGTGCGCAGGTGCCAGGCATTCTTCGTAGAAAATATTATGGCATGCATACTCACTAGAGGCAATTCGCCCAGTGATGGGCGCGCGTTTTCTCGAGCCTTTGATTCCTTCAAACACTCGTAGGAAAATATGTTATAAATAGTCTTTATAGGTCAAATATTTAGTACAACTCATGCAGATGTGCGTAAGCTAAACGCAGTCATTTTTCGGAACCAAAGAATAAAAAGTTCCAGACCTGGCACATCTTTTGTCATAATTAATAGCATTATATTGTCGTTGATAATTCAATGGGAATTGCTTATTTTTATAAACTCGAGTCTCCAAAATGAAAAAATAAATAAAAGTAGAATCCTTATTATGGCGTCAAACATGTCACACGAAATTTTCCTTTTTTCTTTTTTTTTTTTTTTTTTTTTGTGGGTATGGGATCTATGCCGCCCGGAGCTTGCAAGTTGGGAAGAAAAAAAAGATTGAAAAAAAAAAAAAAAAACCGTATGCTACAGAGATGTGATGGATGGTAGCCGAACAGTAATACAAAGAGAAATGTGTGAGAGTGGACCTGATGCTAGTAAAAGCAAGCAGATCAATTCCAACAACCTGCCATGACGGGACCGGAGCCTAGACCAAATCAATCAACTTCTGGCTCGGCAGTTTTGGCTCTCACATTTTATCCGCGATTTCAACATTTAATGGTAACGGTGCAAAGAGCTTTCATTCACCGCCTTTCTTGCCGCCTTTGGAATTGAGATGACTCGAGCAAATAAGGAGCACCTATGATCAAACCTTCACAAAAATTCCCACTGCGGTTGCTTTTCTTCCGCAATGAAATTGGCGTCTAAGTAACCAAAATGTTCCCATTTTGGTCTAGCGATCTCCTCTGTAATCTGGGTTTTCCTTCAAAATGACGTAGCCTTCAAGAATGGGAGAAAGAGGAAAATACCTGCAGGAGGTGCCTGTTAGTGAACTGTCAACCGACATTATAGCAAATTTTAGAGGTAAAATTCTCACCTCTCAGTGGCCAATTCAACTCTGTCGCCGGCAGCCAGAAGAACTGGGGTTGAGTGGGTCTGGAAACCAGTAATAGTCTTGGGTCGGCCTGCCTGGCCCACAACATCAACAGCCTGTCCCACCCGGACAGGGACAGACAGGAGCTTGAGATTTTCATCAACAGTCATTAACATTCTTGGCTGTGACCCCAGAAAGAAATATAAGGGCAGTTAGTAAAACAAAACCAAGGTCGAAAATCAAAATGAAAGAGCGACGTGTGACCAACGGGAAAACAAACCTGCATTGCTAAGACAAGGAAGTAGAGAACATAATGATATTTTCCCAGGATAAGAGCTTTCATTTCAAGACACGCATGAAGCATAGTTATCAGCCCGGCAAGTGCAATCCTGTGGGATTAAAAAAGTCATTTTCATACACAACATTATTGAATATGGAAAATGATAATTCACAAACAGGAATGTCTCACTCACCAAATTGACCTATTGAACCAAGATATAAAACCTAGATATTTTTGGAGTGTAAACAGTAAACTCACGGAGATGGCAAAAAGCGATCAGAGTGGTATGGATTCAGAGTCAATAAGCCCCTCCCTAAATGCACAAGACCTTGAGCAATTCGTACCTGTGCAGACAAGCAAAATCAATCAACCACTTGTGGGAACTCATTGCACAGCAAAACAAACTTCAGGGCAAATTAATAAGAAGCATTTCACAAAAAAGAAGGCTTGCATCTTTGTAGTAATAGCTTGAAAGATTCCAAAGCATGCCTGCTATTCGAGCATTGTTGGTTCCAGCACCTATCAAGCCCAAGGAAATAATTGCAGCCTGTAGGACATGAACAACATTACAACCATTGGGCATTTGATGTAAAGAAATGAAGATCATGAATCAGGTGAGGTTACTCACCATTGCAACTTCTGAATCTGCATCATGGCTAAGCCTGCTTAATGTATCATTCACATTAACCTGGCAAAGTTTGACAAGAAGGCATCAAGAAACAGTCTGCCCTTTGTTTTGTATTATCAGAAGCAACTAATTAGGATGAACTGGAATCAGCATGTAAAATTTCCCAAGTCCAAAGATGATTTGTTCGAAATTAGAAGCAATGTGGGTAGCTGAACCCCACAGAACTTCAGCAAATTGATTAACAGCACATATACCAGCTCAATATAGAAATGAAAAGGCAAGCAATCAACCATATGTAGCTTTTGATAATTTTCTGCGAAGCAGATTGATTGCAAGACTCTTGATTTCACACCATAGAAAAAGGAAGACAATACAGCAGCAGTTAATAATATTCAAAACTTGTTAAAGTTAATAATAGTCATGTTCCCTTCACCATATGACCAAACTTCAGACCCTAGTAATTCTCACCCTTCAAGCTATCTGAATATAGGGGAAAAAAAGAAAAGACAATGATTTAGTGTAGATTTTTGAACCATAATAATAAGATCTTTCACCTTCAGGTTTGATATGCAGAGAAGACCAAGTGCCAATGGAACCGCCTGATGGATATTCTGTTCTCCATACTGCAAAAGATGTTCTAATGAACAAATTGCCATTTCAAGGCCCAATTCTTCAGCCATAGCTACCATGGCAATCCCAAGTACAGCAGGCCCCTGGTGGGTTTCACCCTTAAGTTGTTGAGCACAATGACCCAAAAGGTTTAGAACCTGTTCAAAAAAGGAGTCAGAAATTTAGATAATGACTATCATAAAATACTTCAAGAACTCTAATAGAATACCTTGAGAACATTCCCGGTCCCAGCATAGGCACAAGATTAGAAGTGTCATGTCACAGTATTTTCTTATCTTTTTGTTAAATGTCTTTGACACTTCTGCTGTGGCCTCCACACTTTCCTGTTAAAACAAAAAAACAAAAAGAAACAAATTACAAACACAATCATGTTGAAGATAACTGAGGCATTTAACCATTGCTATACAGGAGTTGCAAAAATTTCACCCAATGAAAGCCATGCAAATATAACAAAAAAAGGGGATAATTTAATAACACATACAGTTTGGAAGTACCGACACATTTAAAAAAATGACTAGGAGTTGAAACTGTACCTGCTTTCCAAGGCATAAAAGACCAAGTCCAAGAGGCAAAAAGGAAGTAAGAGGATCCTGCAACTCTGACTTGCTTCGGTCCATTAGTGCAAATATAATTGATTGTGCAACTTCTTCATTGCAGGAACCAACATATATTAGGCCCAATGAGATTGTCGTGAATGCTATTACATCAAGGAGCACTTTTGCATCATTTAGTATGGGTGATAGCCTAAGGCGTATCTGTTGACCACACAGGTAAGTAAGCTCCTAAACATACTAAATCAAAAGAAAAGCAGCATCCTCTCATAATCTAAATACATAGAAACTTCTGTAGAATTCTAAAATCAAATACCTTAAATGCACGAGACCAAGATCACAAATAGTAAGCAAAACAATGGTTCAGTAAATGATTTGTACATATAGCTAAAAAGTAAACAAACAGGTAATGCCCACCCAATAATATGCCAGTTTCAAACACTGGAAAAAAGGTACGAAACAATTGCTTGCCAAAAAGCAAATTCACTATCTTACTGCTGTAGTTCTTTGTATCTCTCACCTGTTCATTCTGAGTACCAGCATATGCAATTCCAAGGCCCATGACTGCACCAATTCTGATAGAGGGATCTTCTTTATCTACATAATCACCAAGGAGAGCCAGTGCCTGTGCAAAGAAATCAAGTAAGGATTATGGAAATGATGTATGGGATATGATATGTTCATCAGGGAGGCGAAATCACAGGGTCACAGTCTTTTTTTATACTGCAGTCGACAATCCCAACTCCTAACAAAGCACCTGCAATTACAGGGTTGTCATTGCTGTGGAAATACTTGCCAATTTGAGCAAGTCCAGAATCAACGTCCCAAAGCAATATCATGCCCTATGATAGAAAACAGCCATTACAATTTTGCAAATGGGTCAAAAACAAGTGTGATTAGCAAAGGAATGTATACCAGACTTGCTGTGGCACTGACTTTCCCATGCTCCTTGTTTTTAAATAGCCAATTTCCTGAAGAACCACCACTTGAAGAGTCTGGTGGAACTGCCATTAACTTATCCTGTCACAATACATTCACCACACATCAGCATATTCCACAATACACAACACAGGGCATGCAACACAAAATTCAGATTATTCGCCTGACCAAAGCCAGCATTTACAAATGCATTGACAAATGTGGCTGCTAAATTTTGTCTAGCCAAATTGACACTAGCACCAACATTAGCCCGTCCATCAAGTAAGTGTGCCTATATAAAAATATTCAAGTAAAGCAGAAACTTGAATGGACTATATCACTACATATTAACCGTAAGAAACAGTAGGAAACTAGAGTAAAATCTAATTGCAGCTTGACATAAATCATCAGAGGCCCACCTTATAGATATCTTCAGGAGATTTGGGCTCCATGACCTCAATGTCACAAGCAAGTGTAAGATAACCTTCACTTAATTTGCTATTGTTGATGATGTCCTGCAATGCTTCTCTGTCTTCGTCATCTGCAGCCATATCTTCATCAAGCTGAAAAGTCAGACCCTGTATAAATGACATGGCATTAAGCAAATGAACACAATGGATTTGTAGCTGCCACAATATCTGGTGTGCACATTTACATACAAAAAGCTAACATACATGTTGTGCGAGCATGTAACAAAATTGCTTCTTCTGTAACACATCATCGCAAGAAGTAAAACCTGCTTCACATACTACCAAAAATACCATGAATGGTTAGAATCAGATCAAAAATATAGAATAATAATTAACATGTTAATCCACCACCATGGATAGATCACAAATGCATCAACATACTTAAAGATGCCAATGAAAGATCACTAGAGACCTTGGTTGCTTCTAGTATCTTAGGTCACAGAAGGATTTCTAAAGAAAATTCATAATTGTTAGCAAACCTGCATCTTATCAAGGAACAGTGCAATCTGAAGTGCATTTGCATATTCTTCAAATTTGAGATATATCATGTGTGCAATATCTAAAACTAGTATATCATCTGGTCCAGGAAGGTATCTGCAATACATGGAAATATAACGTCAACATCACACACCCAGAGAGAGAGAGCGAGCGAGCGAGAGAGAGAGAGAGAGAGAGAGAGAGAGAGAGGGAGGGAGGGAGGAAACTTCTACCTAAATAGACATTCCACAGCACTATCATTTACATATGCAAATATATTTGAGAAGTAAGATTAAGATACCAATAGTCTGTCCAAAAATATTATTTATATAGGATACTGCATTCTTAATGAAAAGATGTTGATCTCAAACCCCAAACATAAGAACATTTCATTTAATAAGAGGTATGCTCCAGATCTAATTTCAGAGTATGATAGTCCCAACTGACAAAAGCTGAGTTAATCATTTGTCTCATGCTCAAAGCTGTTGGTACTAACATAAAGTAAAGGGGTATATAAAAATTGCAAATGCTTCCATGATACTTAAACTAAGGAACATAAAACTGGACATAAAGCAAACAGCAACACGTTTTATTGTGAGGCTTTTTAATCCTCTACGGTACCTATGCATTTACCTTTCAGAATCTAATTATCAATATCAATAAAGAACCTTGATAAAGCAGTTACACTTACCTTGCTGCACTGGTGAGGTAACGACAAGTTCTCTTAAGATTTGTTCTGTCCATGTGCTCAATTAAGAGATCAAGGTCTTCAACCTGGATTAACAATTCAAAGTCATAAATCTACAGAAAACAAATGATCAGCTCTGAAGATTAAAGAAAGACTGTTGCACAGTACCTCCATTAAAAGGTCCACAGCTTCAGGTTCAGCATTGTACTGCCAACATCAAAATGATAAAGGATTATCATACACAAAATGATAGTTGCCCTCTGGGACAGCCTAGTTACATGTTGCATAATTTTATGGAATTTATAAAACCAAACTTGGGATTCATGTAGCTGACTCCGATCAAATTTGAGATTAAGGCTTTGTTGTTGTTGTTATAAAACCAAATGTGGCACACCTCAAACAAACTTCTTGTAAAGGTAAGGGAAACCATCAACAAAAGAATATTTGAGACATACTTTCATGTGGAAAGCAACTATTTGTTGCACAAGCTCCATCAGATCTTCAATTGGGGCCTCTTCACTCTGTAACAGTACATGCATGGAACACAAATAAAATGGAAAGTCAAGACAAATCATGGCCATCAAATGCAAAAACAACTCACGCTTCTATGTAATGTGCTACCTCAGAGATGCAGATATCTTACATGCATCAACATATATGGATCATTCAGGAAGAATACTAAAGATCAAACATTTTGAACAGTTTTCTGAATAAATTAACATTCAAGGCAGTTCTTTAAACCATACTAAACATTAAGCAACAGGACCCATTTTCAACCAATGTTTCTGTCTCATTTTCTTGTTTTTGGTCAAAAATATTAATAGCATTCCAATATGACAGGCATCCAACCTGTCGTTTTACATATTCTTGTGCAATTTCTCCAGCCAAGTTCCTGATTATAAACAAAACAAGTTGTAAGTCTTCCATCTGGACATTGATAATAAGATAATTAATACATGACATCCTGTACCTTATCAGTGCTAATGAGATGACTCCCCTGGCTCCATTTTTGACAGACTGGGAAGTTCACAGATATGGAAATTCAATGCTATTCTAATGAAATGGGACTATTCAAGACACTGCAAAGGAAGTACAATGCAAACTACACTCATTGGAATTTATTGATACCATCAGCATGTTCTTGTCAACTGATACCATGCAACAAGTGGGAAAAAAATGGTCTCAAGAACCTATTGCAACAAAAAATTGCAGGCATGAATTATAAAGTGGCAAATGAAAGAAAGAGGAATTGCAAGTCCAAAATAAATATTAGCCATTTGTCCAGATAAAGAAGATTGTAAGTCAAATCCAAACAATAACCGAATGTCAAAGAAAATACCACTAATAGCTGACAAAGACACAACATTGGCAACCACTTACAAGCCATTAAATCCAAATTTATGTAAAGAACCATAGGGTAGTGCTCACCATGAGATGACACCCACCTGACATACTCATGACCCCACAAACCAATATCACCTTCAGAACCCAACAATCTGTACTTTAAGCACTCCTGAAAAATTCATCGAATGAAAGTTACACTATAAACAAGGAGAACTACTCCAAATCACATGTCAAAGATGGTATGCATAAGATATTTGTGTGCTACATGAACGGACATGGTGGTAAAAACAAGTTAAGAAGCTTAGGTGGCCAACGCACAACCACAATATAAATTCCATAATAAACAACATTCAGCACCCAAGTGGAAATTACATAAACTTAAATCCTAAAATCACTAAGCTTACCCATTCTCCCTCTGCAGACATGGTCAGGGCAAGAACTGACAGTATATCTGCCAAGTACTTCTGCAATTAAGAAAGGTAGTTCATGTAAGCTTAGACTGATCATATGATGTGAGACAGCAGCAAACCAGGGAGAAAGAGATGCACCTTCGGATCTGAGTCACCCATGGTTTCATGGTAAGCTTTTAGAGTTACATAATGTGGTCAAAGAAACTTCAACAGCTTTGGGACAGAGGTCATTGAGCCTGTTGAGGTTCAGATTTCCTGCCTGCAAGGCAAAGAAAATATATGAATCAGAACACAACAAAGACATTTTGCCCGAGCATTGCTTTAGATATATTGATAAAGACTATTGAAAGTTCAACAAGTTGGGATCACAAAGGAACATTAGCAGCCAAAGAACAACAAATCCTATGGCAATTTAAACATCATCAAAAGAAGTTGAACATTTTCCATATTTTCCCACATGAAGCCCATGCAATACAGAGATTGCATATGCAACAATCATGGCAATGATGTCTTTTTATGGCTTGTATGCACAACAAAAATGCCAATTTCCTACATGTGGCAACAGTATTAGTTCTCATGTCAGTATAGATTTCAGAATTTCATATGTCTATTTTATAAAGCAACCCACAACTCATGTTGACAATGACCATTTAGGTTGAAGCCCATAAGTTTTCTTTTACCTTTTTCTTTTTTAATTTTCTTTTATTTTTTTTAATCCAATAGCTAAACAACATAACAGAGAACATATCCTTCATCTTGGGCTTGATCTTGATTTGATCCCAAGGGTCTCAGGTGAAGTTTAGTGGCTTTGCTATCAATTTGAGATGATGCTCATATTAATGATGCCACTATCAACTGTCGGTCAGTCTAGCAATAGAACTACCACCCAACAAGTAAGTACCACAGTTCTTGTGTTCTTTCAATTCATATAGTTCCTTCTGTAAGGGGGGAAAAGAAGAAAATGAAAAGAAAAGAAAACTGCAGGCATGCATGTTGCACGATATACCTCTTTCCAGCTTTAGCATTCATAGAAATAAATGTAATGTACAATGCAATTTCCTATTGCTCTTCTCTCAACTTAATTACACTTCAAAGAGTGACGTACCAAAATTCAGCTTTTCAGTAGGCATATGGCTCCCAAATCCATGAGGGAATTTGACATGATTAGTAAAAGACAACAGGCACACTGCAAAAGAAAATGCCTCAACATGCAATTGCCACAATCACCCACAGAAGGTTGCAACATGAGTAAATAAAAAGACAATAGCTTAATACACGCTATGCGAGAAGCGGGACAAAAAGATTAGAGAGAGAGAGAGAGAGAGACGTAATTCACATCGCAGCAATATCAGCACAAAGCACCAAAAGAAAGAGTTTAGAACAATATCAAACTAAAAATTTTACCAAAATATTCAATTACCTCATGCTCTCGAGAGCAACCTTCTGCAGTCCAGGATCAGGATCCCGTACTCTTTACACATACAACTCCAGTTGTTGTTTCAATGCCAAGTCCTGCTCCGACTACATACAAATTGAACCACCGTCAGAAAGAAAGAAGCCGCAAGGCATCTTGAACTTTCCGTGTTCCAATTCAATAGGCGCTAAAATTGAATTAAATAAGAAAAAAAGACTGATTCTTTGAAATTAAGGGAAAAAAAAAAACCTAATGAGCTTTTCACTCCAAGAACAAACCCTAATTCCCAGGGAACCACCAAAAAGAAAGTTACACAAAATAAAATACCGTGTCTTTCCCCTATTCCCTTCCAAACTTTCTTCGATTTTCGCACCAAACGAAACAGACAGTCAGAAAGATTTGCTTTAAAATTTAAAAATAAAAAGATAAGAAAGAAAAGCCTTTACAAGATCTTCATCCTTGTTCTCGTCTTTCTTCTTCTTAGGGTCTTTATTAGACGGCATGGTGGCCTCCTCCCTCGTATTGCCTCCACCACCGGCGCCGTCGCCGTTAGGATTGGAAGCCATTTTAGAGGATCTTAAATGAGATTCTGACAGAGTTCTCAGAGAGAGAGAGAGAGAGAGAGAGAAGAGAAGCAAATTGAAGAAGAATACCATTGAATGGCCATCTCTCTCTACAGTCGATACTTTAAGGAGCTACTACTTAACCCCTCCTTTCAAGAAACCAAGAAAGCCGTTAATAACAAAAAAATAATAATAAATTTATTTATGTTTTTTTTTTTTCACTTTCTTGTGACGATGGGAACACAGCTTTGGGGCACCGCTTGGCAACCAGGTATAAAATGTAACGTAGAAATAATTTAAAAAAATAGCGCAATAATTTAAAGTTACATAAAATATAGTTAATTAATATATTTTAAATGTTGTTATTTAAAAAAAAAAAAGTTAACGAACAAAGAGAAATTTTAGTAAGTTAACATGTAAAACACTATATAATAAAAAATTATTTTTAAAATAAAAAATTACAAATTTTTATAATGATAAAATTTAAAACTAAAAAAAAAAATAGAATAGATTTTTTTTTTTTTTAATCTGTGGACTTTCATGTCAAACTTATCTATGATTTTCTTCTGGATTCTCTTTTTTATCTACGAAGCCGCACCCTTTTTTGTTTTTGTTTTGGGCACCCAAGTCGGTTACGTGGGCATTCGGAGAAGGAAACCGACCGATCGCCTATTGGGCTACATACGAAGGAATTAGACCAGATCACTGGCCCGCAGTTCTGGCCCATCGGGTCTGTTGGGTCGTTCGAGATTTTCAATGTTACGGAAAGGCCCAAGTTTGGGATTTGCTTGTAAAGACTGGGGGCAGGCCCAAGTTAGCAGATGCTAATTTTATCGGACTTTATTCAGATCAGGATGGATCAGACTGGCACCAAGTGAACTTGATCGAATGAACCCATCCATTTGAGAATTGTACTGGACAAGCTAAGCAGGCTACAAAGCCGGTTAGTACGTTTCTCGCCGCGAAACTAGGAGGAGATCGCGCAAATTGAAATTGAGCGATGGCCCTCACGTCTGATTAACCAAAATAACCCTCCATCGCGAAGCGAGCTACCAAGGCATTGTTACGTCTAATTAAGAGTTAACAACCTTGCTGTGATGTATAACGATGACCCTCGTCAGAGTCCAGGAGTGTACCACTTATTTCTGGATTCATAACTAAGTATAAGAAGTACTGTTGGACGAACCCTGTGAACTTAGTTCCATTTATGATAGTATCCATACATAAGAAATAAAAACCATCCAATGCCCTGTTTCCTTTGAGTTTCAAATTAATTCACCACAAAAAGAAAAAAAAAAAAAATTTGCGCAAAGCACAAGCGAAACGAATTAAAATTGAAAGATCACGTAGGAGATATCACCCTTGCTCATAACTTAAGCCTCACTTTCTGAATATATATAAAAGGGGCTTCAATCCAACCATCGTTCTTTTTCCTTTTCACTACAATTTGGCACGAAAAGCATATAAAATCTATGGCCAGGACCCCTCTCGGCTTCCCTCGAATCCCTCCTGATTCTCGTACTTGTCCATGTTGCTGATCTCATTTGGCCTCTCCGTATTTCCACGGTAAACTTGGTCTTGAGTATTAAACTTTCCTGACCCGTACCCATTGGCAGGATAGTAATAATTCTCGTTCTTAAGGTTATAATGAAACTTGCCGCCTTCTACAAATCTTGTGTCACTCATGCCTTGTCGCTCATTTCCATAGACATTGTTGTTGTAGTTGCTGGTGTAGCCATTCTCAGTGTTTTGACTTCCTGTCCCATAGCTAGAACTAGCAAGACTGTGGCCATTGTTGTTATAGCTGCCAGAGTACCCATAAACTTGATTTTGAGTGCTTACCTTTCCTGACTCGTACTCATTATAATTGGCAGGATAGTTGTTCTCATTCCTCACATCATGGTAGTACTTTCCACCCTCCACAAATCTGGTGTCGCTCATGCCTTGTCGCTTTGCTGTCTCGTGGCCAGTGTACCCATTATTCTTATAATAGCTACCTTGGGAGGCAGTCTGTGGGGTTGCGGAATAAAGTTCATCTTCATCGGTAGAGGAGATGGGGTTGGTGTTGTAACCTCTTGTTGTAGTCTCCTTGGTGGGAACGACTAGGCCGGAACCAGCACCAAAGGGGCCATTGTAAACTGGCTCAGGGGCTGGTACTGGTGGTAGTGTTGGTGCTAGTGTTGGTGATGGTACTCCTGACTCTGAATGAAACTTGTTCTGGGTGTCCGAGTGAGTGAACATGCTAAAGAACCTGCTCTCTCTAGCTCGAGTTGAACGTGCTGAGAAGAGAATCACTGCAAGGAAGAAGAAGAAGAAAAACAGGTGATGATCTCCAAAAGAAGCCATTGGAGAAAGGATCCTTGGTCGAGATCAGCAAATTTTGGTTCCCTTTCTTTTTATTTTTTTCGGTGCTGATGTGCATATAATTTCTTCGCTGGTGCATCATTTTATAGGACTCACGGGGTCTTCTAATGGGCCGGAGAGTTGTGCGCAGATTGAGGAAAGGGGAAGTTTTGGTGGGCCAGAATATAATGACAAAAGGTGCATGCTCCATGTGCCTTGTGTGAGAATGTCTAACAAAGCAGCCCCCTAATCTTTATTGGCAATTGTCCCCCCAGTCAACAGTGGCATTTTCTTTCTGATATTAAGGGCACATGTATTTCCTTTTGCTTCTATGGAGGGCAATGTGAAAGCGAAATTGAGGTCCCCTAACGACTCCCTGGCAGTTGAGTTAGTTGGGCATCGCAGAGAATCTTGAATAAAAAAGAGCGGTGGAAGGCATCGGGTGCTTTTGTGTGGCTTTATGCAGATTATCTTTTTCTTTATTTCCTGTCATTTTTCCTCTCTCAATGTGTTTTTATCCTGGTTTGACTGCAATCAGGATTTAGTCTTGTACGGTTTTACCTCGGTTTTAGGAAAATTTTTCGCCTAAAAGGGTAGCAGCATTATCTTGAAATTATTGTATGTACTTATTTTACTGTTGTTATTTTTTTATCGATTAAAAAATTTATTAAACAATTTGTAATGTAATAACAAATAATTTTTTTAAAAAAAATATTTTTTTATAAACTTCAAACTTTTTTCTTAAATCGAAATTGCGATCTAAAAATAAAAATTTAAATTTTTGGCCATTATAATCTCCTTAATCCCCACTAATGTTTATTGTTATTGATCAATAATCAAAAAGGTTCACAGTTAACAAAGCCGGGTAAATTTGCGGTTTGCAAATAGGTCCCATACGGACCAATACATTAACAATGCACCCCCGTTAAGCCAATAAGTAATGTGAATGGAGAAATGCAATTTTGCTTGGGGGATTACGTGTCCAATCTACCTCGTGACATTTGTATACCAAACTTACGAATGTAATAAGGAATTATACACTTGTTCTATTACAGTGTCACAGCGTGCACCGAACAGGTCGGAGAGCACTTCACGGGCACCTCAAAAGCTTGAATCCGATCAATTAAAGATGGCGGCAGCCCCTTTTTTTTAGTTTTTTTTTTTTTTATCAATTAGAATTCGATTTTTCTTGAAAACACTCCAGTCATAAAGTCCTTAATGTATAAGACTAACGCGAGAGAGTGTGCCCTCAAGATCCTTCAAATGAGTGATTTAGTTTTGGTTGGCATAAAAAGTGATCCGAAAATACTCTTAGTGTTAAAGACTAGAAGATGGGCAAATTTTCTTCTTGTAAATGAAACGAGACGTGTATGTGACAAATATTAAGTTGCAATCCTTAGTTGACTTGCTCGAATTTGGATTTCGATTAATACCCCTTTTTTGTTTTTTTTTAAACTTTGATTGAACCCCATCTTAATTTCTGACTTTTATATATGCTTACTTAAAGTGCGCTATATACATACTGAAAAGCACTTACCGAAAGAATGGACATCAGTAGCCAAGAGCTAAGGCCCCGTGCCAGTAGAAAACGTGCTTTGTCACTCGTGGCCTACAACGGGTTACTAGTTCTCGACCTTTTTTTATTTTTTATTTGGTTTAAATCTATTTTAGTCAATGGCAATCTTTGAGTTCTGTCCAAGCATTCTCGGCGGAATCTTTGGGGTCTGTTTCTGCGTGATAATCGCAATTAGGAATTTGGGGTTCCAATTTTTGAACATGGGTTGGAAGTCTCTCCAGAGATGGAGAAAAGTGGGGCAGGGTTAATTGACTTTCCCTTCCTTCCATTCTCTTTCTTTTCTTTTTTTTTTTTAATTTTATATTTTTGCCTGAATAAGGGTGTAAGACAGCGATTCAAATCCAACAATGGTTTACTGATATTAGAAAGAGTCGAGGATGCTAGTTTTCGTCTTTCACTTTATAGATCCAAATAGGCTTCTAATGAAACTATCGGTTATATATATATATATATATATATATATATGTTCGGGGCGAAAGGGGCGCAGCGTGTACACGCATCAAGCAATCTTTACAAAACATATCATGGCACCGTTTTGGTAGTGTATAGCAATAGAGGAGCCTCGTGTAGAAGAAGCCTAATGTCTAGAGACCGACAGTGGAAAGAAGGGGAACTTGGGCCTCTTGTGGCCAGGCCCCAGTGGGTCAGAATCTAGGTTCCGTATGGTGGGTTATATGCTTGCCTTTAAATGTTAGTTCAGCCTGTCAGATGGTGACTCCCTTTCACACTCGCTTTTACAATTTCCTGGCCCAATATTTTCTTCATTGAAGAACAAAACTGAAATGGAGCTTTTTGCGCCACGCGTGCCCAATTGATGGCCTACAAAGCATTTGACTTGAAACCGCGATTTCCCCGTTTTTTCGTTTTTTCTCCTCCCAAAGCCGAGATTTCTCGGTGAGACCGGGATTTTTCTTTTAAATTTTATTATAAAAATACATGCAATGGATACTTATATAAAAGTTACAATTGACTTTTTTTTTTTACAGAATAATTAAAAATAATTAATAAATATATATTCATTCTATATTTATCTTACATATTATTCTAAATTTTTAAAAATATTTATTTCGTATTTGGTATTTTTAATTAAAAAAGTGTGTAAAATAATATAAAATGAACTTTATTTCATTATGATGTTGATTATAATAAATTGTTATATATAAAAAAAATATTTCAACTGTAATTAATTGTTGTAATAATGAATTAATATTTATTTTATATTCTTAAAATTTATGTTATTAAGAATTCTAAGATTCATGATTTTTTCTAATTTGACCTCGATGTTCTATCTCTCTCTCTCTCTCTCTCTCTCGGTGTCTAGTTCTTCGTCCTCTAAATTAACTTGGTACACTTTTATTAGATATTTTCCATTGAGTTGAATAATACTTCAAAAATCAAAGAATTCGTATTGCTCAAATAAAATCTTCGATCAAGAAGATTAAAATGAACGCCCTCGCATACGTTGTGGACTCTTTTTCAGCCATATAGAACCGGAACTGCAAAACGCTGCCCTAAATTAAATGTGCTTGACGATCACACTTGGGTAAGCTAGTTTCATGGTGAAACTACAAGATTCAGACGGAAATTATTTTTAAAAAAGGAAAAGAAAACTCCAAGAGTAGTTTTTTACATCGAAATGTCGTCAAATTTTGGGGGTTGCTTTTGTGCTCTCAATCGAAACGAAACGGACAGCCGCGCGCAGCCTTCGGAAGGATGCAAGATGCTCTTTAGGTTTCAAGAACATTTGGGTGGTATCTTAGGGATGCCTAGCCGTTGCAGTTCCATCAACACGCCATCGAGAGAGGGAGGCTCTAGTCCAAGAGGAAGTGGCAGCCATGGCTTTGTTAAAGCATCTCCAATAGCTGCATCTATGCTCTCTTTTGACTGCTCCAAGCCACACAGTCAAGAGTACTTATAATCAGAACAAACGATTAACGTACGTGATGCAAAATGTGTATTAACTGTTGATCAACTAAATGAATTAAACCCCAAAAAACAAGAATTCAAGATGTTGTCTTCAGAGCTTTTTTTTTTTTTTTTTGTTCTTTTTGATAAATCATCTTCAAAGATCTTCAATTATCTCGGTAATTAAAAAGCAATGAGGAAGGAGGGAAACCTTACAGGATGTAAATTGAATAGAGGGTGGGGGCCCGATTGTGCGGTGGGGACGCCAATGCCGGAGTCGACTTTGTAGATGGTATACGGTGGGATACCTGGTACCGGAGGCGTGGCAAATCTCTGCAAATATACATGTTTTTTTTTTTTTAAATTTTAAATTTTAAAAGTTATCAAAAGCTAAAGAGAAAAGACTAAGGTACGGATATAGCACAATTAATTTTGTTATACCGCTGGCGGCGATGGCCGTGGAAAGAAAGGCGTCCCAGGTGTTAGTGTATTGGGATTGGAAACCTACACGAAAATTGGAAATATGCCAAATTAGAACAAAGCAGCTATCTTCAGTTCTTCCTACTTCTAGGTCCATTTCCCCGTCCTTTTATCAGCTTTACTTTTTGACAAGTTTAAAAGTAGAAAGAAAGGCAAGCGTTTAATATTTACCCAATGATGCTGGTGCCAATATGAAGGAGCTGGTGGCGGCGTAGCCCATGTATGCGCCAGTGGCGGTGGATAAGCACAACGTATGGGCCATATGTGAGTTAGAGACGGATCCATTGAAGGATGGCCCCAGACATGCAGTGGTGTAAAGGGATGGTGCGTAGATGTTATGGGAAAGGGAGGGAACCCCACGGTGGGTGTTTGCCATGGATTCATCTCTCTCTTGTCACCTCCACCGGCCGTGGCGGCTCCTCCGTACATTTGCCGTTTCTGGCTCCAGCTTGCTGCCTCGGCTTCACGGGCCAGCAAATGTTTCCGGTGTGAACGGTACTTCTGAAGAAATTAAATCCAAAGATAATCATCTTAACGTAGTAATATTGTGTTACCATATGTTTACCATTTGCATAGCGCTGGATTTGAAAGCGAGAACAAAATTCTAACAGACAAGAAGATTAATAATAAAAGTATATATATTTTAAGAAAAGTGTTCCTTGTGAAAGCTAGCACAAAGCTTTAAGCCTGAAAGTCATACTAGCAACCAGGAAAAAGGCCATAAAAGGAAGCAAGTGTATACTTGAAGGTGACTAGCAACATTGTGACGAGTGAGACAGCCAGTTTCCATGAGCTCTAAAATTCTTGAAGGTACTGCCTTATCCATCCCCAGCTGCTCCACTGCTTGCACGAACTTCCTGTGCAGCTCTGGCGTCCAATCCACCTGCAAACAATTCAAGAAATTTGCTTTTTTTTTTTTTTCACAATCATGCAAAAGGCAAAATTAAATTTAAAAAAAAAAGGCAACCAAGAGGCCACTCTTGTGGATAATTCACGACCTCCCATAATTCCCGTGACCTCCTTAGCGCCCCCCCCCCATGATGTTTGCTAGAGACTGTTAACCGATAGTCCAGATGGATCTGTGTTCTTTAGTACTTTGTACTAGCAATTAGTTGGAACTTGAGACTCTGTGCTTCAGCCTAAAAGTAGAACGAACTCCTAGTCTTTGTTTAGTCTTGAATCTTTATTTGTGTATCCCATGTCATGAACCAAAAATGGAAATAAATAAATAATAATAATAATACAGTAACTAACTAAAGTTAACTTCACCTTTCTTTTCCCCTGATTATTTTTTGCCTTGGTGGACGATTTCCTTCCCTTCTCGCCTTGTTTATGAGTTACTGCCGGATTGACCACCATGGGTGAATCATCTCTCCTGCTCACAATCTCCTCACTTCTCGTACTCAAACTCGAATCCAACCCTGACCCGGAACGCGAACCCGAAAACTTATCCTCCAGTTCTTTTCTTCGGTTATCCTCTACTTTTCCATTAGGTACCGAAGTGTTAACCTCCAAGTTCTCGTGGCTGCCGCTAATAGTGAACTCAGCGAGGATATCTCGGTCCTTCTCCAACTCCGGCAAGGCATCTCCGTCGTTGATGCCCACGAAAAGATCATCAAAATCTATGCTTTCGAGCAAGTTCTTGTCGGATAGGTCGGAAAAGTCGTGGATCCCGACCGTGCTAAAACACTCCATCTGTTCTTGGTCCTCATCTTTGGTGTTTGTGCTTCTCAAGGGGGACACAGCAAGCATTAGTTCAAACGGAAATTGCAAATGAAGAAAAATTAACAAGCGCAGTCTTTATACAGCTATGTCAAGTAGATAAACTATATGGGTGCACAAAGAAAGGGTGCAATTACACTAGCTGTATATGTTGCTCGTAATCATATAACAGAGAGTGTTGAGAGAAATGTAAACGGAATTTTCTGTGCCTTTTCTTGCCGGTGAATGGGGCGGAGATGATGAAGATGGAGAAAAAAGAAAAGGGACGAGAAAATGAGTATTCTTTTGTTATGTTAAAGCGGTTTTGTTGTTTTTCTTGTGTATCACTGCAAGTTGAATGTGAGAGAGAGATATTGGATCTCAACCACAATTTGGCTGAAATTTGTTTGTTTTTATGTTTTTGTTTGTTTGGGCTGCTGCTGCGTTGCTACACATAATTGTTCCAGGTATGGCTTGTGGACGACACTTTCCTACGTTTGAATATCTGGAAAAAGTGCCCGCGGCCTTTCTACGTAATAAAAATAAAATAAAACATTTAAAATTTTTAATTCGAGTTACTTTTAATTTGATTTTAAATATAAATAAAATATCAAATAAGAATTAATTATAAATTAATTAAATAACTCTTTATAATATAAAATTATATATTATACTCGTAGAAAGATATGAATAAAAATAACAAATATTATTGACTGAGACCCTTAGATGATATGCTGCACTAAAAATGACATGCGGGGTTGGGACGATTGGATCAGTATAACAGGCCCTGCATACCTATTGTAACGGTGAAAAGGATGTAAGCAAACCAATTGATCGTTTGCATGTTACCAAAATGACAGGTAATTGTCATTCTTTTTCTGGCATTATCTAGGTCACTGGTAGATCTTTTAATTGCAGTGGTTAGGGAATACCCTGACAATCCATTCCTTTTGCACCCACTGGCATATGTCAATTGCAGTGGCTGAGACCCATTCATGCATACCTTACCGTCAAGTGCAAGTTAATTTTTGAGCAGATGAAATCCCCAAAGTTAATTACTGCACAAAATCTTTGAATGCCTTGAAGTTAACCATTGTTCGACTCTCTCCACTCTTACCGAGTTTAATAACTTTGAAAATTGAACACCATCGTGTACTTTTAAAAAAAAAAGGGGGGGGGCATTAATCGACTTGTTAGCCATGCCAATCAATGTATATATATGAAAAGAACTTGGCCGTACCATATTATTCCTCCATAGGCGTCCCTTATTTTTCCGATATGAAAGTATTTTTTTTTTTATGCCCGAATGCACATTTTTGTACTGATTATTGTTTCAGATTTCAGTAGCAATTTTGCCATACATTCAGGTTTTTGTACTGATGCCTATCAGCTTTTTCTTATGAAGTATATACTGATTCCATTTTTCAAGAAGTTAGATTATACAGCACTTCATCCTGTCTATGTTCATTTAGTTTGGATATGGTCAGGCGGATCCGGGAGTGCTGTGGGTGTGTCAACTTGTCGAAAGGAGAGGGTTGGGAATTTCTGTTCCAAAAGAGTTGAGACTACGAAAATGACAAAACTTAAATTATTAGAAAGGACAACAAAGACCAGACCAGCGTCTAAAGGGACGTGACACCCTGCAAAATTTCAGGGTGGGATTCAAACTTTTTCACAGTACACGTTAGTTAAAAACAGCAACCATATTTGAGGCAAACTTGTAACCCCAATTTTTTTTTTATGCACTCATAACCAACGGGTATTGGATATTCTTGAAGTTGCTAAACCGATTTGTCTGCGTCATTATTTCAGTCTCACGGCCTTATATTTTGTCTTGAAAAAACTCAGAGAAGTGGTTGTCAACTCATGTTGGTAAATTTCATGATGTTTTTTTTTTTTTTTACCCCTGTTTGATTTATTGTATATAGGTGGGTCCGATTATAAAGACACAATATTGATGAGTGAGATAAATTTACTATATTTGAATCGTCAAATTTAAATATAAAACCCGAAAAATTATAATCCTATTTTATCTAACCCTTCCATCAATCTGTGTTCCCTTGCCATTTGTGTGTATCGGTTGACTCTGATCCTTCTCTTCAGTCGTCAATTTTGAAGTAAACTCGGTGGGTGTCATTTGCCTGGATTAAGGGACCACGAGAACATAGTGTACTGCGATGAGACCCTGTCATTGTGCGAAAGGACACGGATGTCTCTATAATGGTCCTACGCTCCTCGTAGCTATGGACATCCTTCGAACAAAATGGTCTTGATGGCAGTAATTGATGCTAAACCGGTGATTATAGATGTTGTAATTGGGAATCCGAATTAATGTCTCTTTCAGAAAGAGGTAATGAAGCCAAAACTGTCGTCTCTCTTGAGCAGGCCTCCTTGGCTCCCGTTCTCTTACCATTTCCTCTGTAAATTAATCTCAGTAAAATTTCCTTGGAATTTATTGTCAACTTGAGTCTGCGTCATTACCAACCTCAACACATGCTTCGAATAGAAACATGTCGCTTGTTTGTGGCCACGCCGGACTGTCAGTGGGTTTAGCCGAAAGAGGAGGTTGGGGTTCACCCGTGTCCACTTTTTCAGGGCTAAAACATCACCCCATGTGTAAATGATACTAACGTATGGATGATCGGTTCAAAAAAAGTGTAAATGATACTCTGTAAATTATAAACTTCATTAACAACAAGGCTACTTAGAATTTCAAACAAATTTATAGAATATTAACTTCATATCTGACGGACTAATAACTAGGGATCTACTAGGCAAGTAAACTCAAGCTCATTGCCTGGTCGTACTCTTCCTTTATGATAAATCGAAAATTTCCCTTTATGAATGAAAAAAAACTATAGGTTTTTCCTTTTCCAAAACTTAGGTAGAATGAAAAAAAAAATTTTTTTTGTCATGATAAAATGGAGAAATGCAAGTAATACTATGTAATTTCGTTAAAAAAATTGTATACCACCAAAAGAATAAATTTTATAAATATACATTTAATATTATTTGATGCCTCGACACAGCACTGCATTTTGTTTTGTTTTGTTTTTTTTTTTTTTTTTTGTTTTCTTTGAATTCCCAGTTACTTGGGCTTTTTATGAGTTCGAAGACTGAAATAAAAGTCATAACAGTACAATTTTACAGATTTGGGCTTAAAACTCATCAATTCAGGCCCAATAAACTGCATGATTAAATAAAGCTATTTGCGTTTGTTCAGCCCCGAGGGAAACGGAAGCAGTCTTGAGGCGCCGTCGCAAGTTGACTAACTAAAATCGGAAACGGGGAAGAAGATTCGAAATGCTGATCTCCCCAAAATGCCCTCCAACTAATGCAAGAACAGTGAAGAGAGGCCGACTCGATATTCGAAGGGGTATTTAAGTCGACGCGAAAGCTCCGGGAGCGTGGCGGTTCTACATTTGTGATTTGACTCCGCTCCCATTTAAGATTTGGAGTTAGGAATACGGTCGGCCCAGCAATTGTACACGGCACGCTAACTTCCTCTATATTTTCTTCTGACTCAAACCTCAAAGGACTCAAGAGCAAGAAGAAGAAGGAGAAAAGGAGAGAGAGAGAGGGAGAGAGAGAATGGGAGATTGCAGGCCGCTGGGGTTCTTGCTGGGACTGCCATTTGCGTTGGTGGCATTGGTTCTGTCTCTTGTTGGTGCAGTTCTTTGGGTCATCGGGTAAGCAATGAATTGATAATTTTAATGTAATTTTGCAATATTTTTTATTTAACAATAATCTCCTTTATTAAAAGAAGTCTTGTATTCTGTTTCTCGATTATTGTCAGAATTCATACAAATTGAAAGATTGGTATTTTGTTTTGTTTTTTTTTTATTTTTTTTTATTTTTAGTCTATCCTTTTTCCTGGGTCACGAACCAGTTAATTTTGACTTCTTCGGAAAGTATCTAGCTGGAATTTTTGACTTTTGTAAATAGTTTTCAGTTCTCACGTTTTTCATTTTTTCGGTACAATTATTTTTCTCTCTCTCTCTCTCTCTCAGCTCTCTCTCGCTTTTTTAACAATTTCCTTGTATAATTGCAGCACTGTGTTGAGCTGCTTGTGCCCATGTTGCATATGTTTCGCCGGCCTAGCCAACTTCGCAGTGGCCCTCGTGAAGCTTCCTGTTAAAGTTCTCAGATGGTTCATCGACCAGATACCTTGTTAATCAACCAATCTTCTGCTAATCCATTTGTTAATCTCAGTTTTTTTTTGGGGGGGGGGATGTTGTATCATTTAATTCTCAATTTCTTTTTATTTCTAGCGTGTTTAGAATTGTAGAGATTGATTAAGCATTCAAGATTACTACACCTATTAAATCTTTCTTTTTTCCTTTTTTTTTTTTTAGGGGCAAACTTTACCTTCTTTTTTCTACGTCTGCCAAATATGTTGTTTTGGAAAACAAAAACAGAAAAGGAATCCGGCTAAAGCTGTACCGCATTAAATAAGCGGATTTCACGTTGCCCCATCTTTCAAATAAATAATATTTTACGTTAAACACGTATACTGGAAAATTCACTCGTCACGAGGCTTATTTTGTTCAGGCTTATAAGTGTCCTACAGTACGCGATAATCCGGGTAATATCAGTGTATCTATTTACTAAAATAAAACTTACTTAACAAAATAATCGAAGAGAGACTAAAACTAAAACATGTTTCCCTTCGTGGCACAACTTTGAGCATTTGCTAACCTTGTTTGGCATTTTATAACAGACGAGAACCATCCATGAAGAGGTTAAATTTGAATTAGGGTCAAAATTAGCACTCACAAAATCAAAATGAAAAATTCGAGAGCGTGTCGAGTTAAAATTTAATGTTAATATATGTTTTTATTTAATTCAATAAAAATGACATTAAAAATAAATGGAAGAAATTGGTGTCTAAATAACAGGTTTAACCAATAAAGTTTATAAAGACTAAAAAAATATTCAGTACGGTGAATTTTACTGTTATGGAATATTAATGAAAGAGTACTCAACAAGCCTATACAGTGATAAACCTAAACGAACCAGATTACAAAATTCAATGGAGCCAATTGAGTTCTTTGTATACTAATTCTGTGGCTTGCAATGCTTAGGGAGGATATTAATATTATAGAAGATAAACCGGGTCACAGGACTGTACAATACCGCTGCTCACAGCCCCATTATGCACCGTTAACCAAGCCAAGGGAATCGCGCTGTCACAGTCAGCAACTGCCACCTAGCCTCCCCCAATACTGATATGTTCTGGAACCTTCCACAGAATTCTCAAATAATCAACACAAAGACGAAGGATGGTTCTGGCGTGTCACCAAAGGGGCGAACAGGGCCAATCTCAGGAGGCACAGAAAGAGCCCTTTTTTTAAATAAATCTAAGAACATCGAAGAGATAGAAGAAGTTATTTTATTTGTATTTGTATGTTTATTCAATTAGAGCTCTACGTATAATTGAAGAGGGAGGTGAAAGTGAGGGAAAAGAAAGAGAAAAGCGGAAGAAAATAGAAGCATCAGAGATGGGGGTGGATTACTACAAGATATTGGGAGTAGACAGAGCTGCAAAGGATGACGATTTGAAGAAGGCATATAGAAAGCTTGCCATGAAGTGGCATCCTGATAAGAACCCCAATAACAAGAAAGAAGCTGAGGCCAAGTTTAAGCAAATCTCTGAGGCCTATGAGGTATTTTGCTCTTTCAATTACGCTGACCGCTCCAAAATCTCATCTTTCCATCTGGGTCTATTATTTTATTGCCCCATCTACTGGATTATCTCTGGAATTGATTTCTAGTATTTAATTGCTTTTTTCGGAAAGTTAAAAAGTCTTTAGTCGCTCTTGTTGTTCAATTCAATACTGAAATTCCATTCTGAAATCTCAACTTTTGACGAATAATTTATGTTAAAATTCGATCTATGTTATTTATGTAGGTTCTCAGTGATCCCCAGAAAAGAGCAGTGTATGACCAGTACGGTGAAGAGGGTCTAAAGGGTCAGTTCCCACCCCCTGATGCTGGAGGGTCTTCCTCATTCTTCTCGAGTGGAGATGGACCTACCACGTTTCGGTTCAACCCTCGCAGTGCTGATGATGTATTTGCAGAGTTTTTCGGGTTTTCGAGCCCGTTAGGAGGCATGGGAGGAATGGGGGGTGGTGGTATTGGAAGCATGAGAGGGTCAAGGTTTTTCGGTGATGATATCTTTGGGTCCTTTGGTGAAGGAGGAGGAGGAGGAGTGTCAATGCACCACAGTGTTCCTAGAAAGGCTGCTCCAATTGAGAAAAAACTGTTTTGCACTCTTGAAGAGCTCTATAAGGGCACTACAAAGAAGATGAAAATATCTAGAGGAATTGTTGATGCCAGCGGGTAAGGACTACTTAGATCCTTGTACTCTGATTACTCATTTCAGCCTACTTTGTTGATTTCACTAATCATTGCAGTTGCTTGATCAAGTTTAATGTCCACTTTGTTTGTACACGGTAAAAGATAATGATGTTGGTTTGTAGGATACTACTTGCTTGTTATGTCTGTTCGGAGAGTTGCTTGTTATGTCTGCTGCATCAGATACTTGTGGAACTAATTGCTAGAAGATGAAACATTTCTACTTAATTGTTTATTTGTAATCAAGGCTGCAGACTGTTATTTTACATTAATAATAAACACTCAATAATTAACTATTATCCATAATTTTATTTATTTTTGCTATAAAATTTTTACGGCAAATCTGGGCTAAGAGAAGTTTCATAACCAGCATTTGTTCTCCTAATTCTTATCGCTTCTCTGTTGAAAGATGCCTTTGTGTATGGCCATTGGATTTCCACGTGTGTAAGATTGTGCACACAAGCATCCCATCAGAGAAAATTTTCCTCTTTGATGCCTCAAATTTTTTTCCCAGCAAACAAAGCTTAAACCCCAGCTTCTGCTGTGGGTATATTATCAGCAGAATCCTTGTTCGCATAAGAAAAGGTCATCACTTCCGTTACAGCCAATACGTGCATGTTTAGTCTGTAAACAGAATGTACAATATCTATATCTCCAGTTGTGTGAAGGAAATCAGTTGTCCATTGCATAAGCCTATCTGAGTTTAATTATTATGATGTGGTGAAAGTAAAATAGATGGCATTGCAGACACTATGAATTGAAATGTTAGAGATGTCTGTTCTTTTATCAAGATGATCTACTGGACTCAGTTTGTTGCTTTGAGGATTTTGTAGAGCACATTAATTTGTCATACCTTGATCCGGGAGCATGTTCTGTTGCATGTTAAGGAGATAACTTTGCTGGTGAAACATGGCTGATTGATCTTGTCTGCTCATTATCACGCATTTTTGTTGGCTGCAGCAAGACCATGGAGGTGCAGGAGATTCTAACAATTGACATAAAGCCTGGCTGGAAGAAAGGCACAAAGATCACATTTGCAGAGAAAGGTAATGAAGAGCCAAACATTATACCTGCCGACCTCATCTTCATCGTGGATGAAAAACCCCATCCTGTGTTTTCTCGAGATGGGAACGACTTGATTACTACACAAAAGATTTCTTTAGTGGAAGCCTTGTCCGGATGCACAGTGCGACTCACTACCTTAGATGGACGGACTTTAAACATTCAAATCAACAATGTGATTCATCCGAACTATGAGGAGGTTGAGCCAAAGGAAGGGATGCCAATCTCAAGGGACCCGACACAGAGAGGAAATTTGCGAATAAATTTCAACATAAAATTTCCAACAAGGCTGACTGCAGAGCAAAAGGCAGGAATTAAAAAACTTCTGAGTTCCTAGGTTAATTCAATGTTACATGTCAGTCCATGAGGACCATAGTGCAGCTACCTTGAGGAGTGGAGTTGGGGTATTTTCAATTTTGGTTGATACAGTAATAGGTTTTGACAGTTAGCAGTTGCAGGACTGTTGAATTGCCAGATTTGGGAGTGTTCTTGGGTCTGCACACGATATATCCGAGTGTCACAGTTATACTATTCAGATTCGGATCCTCTTCTCAATTTTAGATTTCGTTGAGAAATTACGTTTGTTTGAACTGCATTGAGTAATAATGACGACTTCATTTCTGCTTCTGTGTGTTTTTTCAAGTTTTATCTTTTCACGCTGTTTCGGCAGTACTCGACAAAATTGAATCTCCCCCCCCCCCCATCTCTCTCTCCGCGAGAGAGAAAAAAAAAATCTGATTAACTGAAACAATAAAAACTTGAGAAGTATGGCTACAGAATTGAGTTTGCTGCGGCGCTTTCCACACTCCTAACACGGTCAGGTGATGGGATGAAAGGGTCTATGTTTCCCAGGAAATCATTTCAGACGAAAATTGCAGTCCCAACTCGAACTGTCTGTCCACTGACTGCTGCCAGTGAGCAGCAGATTCCAATATTAAACACGAAGTGAAGCCCTCCTACCAGACGCGCAGGTCATTTCTGATCAACTCACCAGCCCCTGCCAAGCCTGGGTTTGTGAGTGTTGCCCATCAGCGTTAACCTTCCACCACCCTGCCCTTGGTTGTAACCTTGAGATATAAGATGCCGTGTTAGTTGACATATTACGTGCGCGGATATTTAAAAAATTTAAAATTGAGGAAATCTTTTTTAAGTAAAGTTTAAATAAATAACAAATTTATGGATTGAATAAGAAATTGGAGTTTATTGACCATTCCCGTTGCTTTGGACTTGAAATCCCAATAATAAAAACATTTATTTCATAATTAAAATGGAAAAATAAATTAACACAGTTTATGTCATGGTATAGATTGGTCCATCTCCATCAGAGTGAGGTAATGGGCCTCCTCTCGAGTCGAAGTTAGTCCGTTTAAAGCTTCATGATTGCCTGGAAGCCCAGTGTGGTTAACTGAAGTTGGACTTGATTATGCGAGCGTTCGTTAAATCCAGGTGTGGTCAGAACTAAGGAGAACCCACAAAGTGTTGGGAAGGCTCAGCCATAATTTTTAACTAAAAACGTTCATTATGATTTTATTTAACAGTAATTGTTGGACAAATACTAAACTCTGTAAAGGAAGAATTCCATTAAAGTACGAGTTACAATATTCAATATTCAGTGACGTCCATGTCTCATTTAATTGAATTTAACCTGCAAAAATAAAAAAATCCGTTTATTTTGCAACCTTGTTAGTATAATACTGCCACGTAGAATTACAGTTTGTCTCGCTTGGTAGAACACAATCAATTTTCCTTTCCACCTCGACCTTATATGTCATTTGCGCGTCATAATTGGTCAAAAAGCAACAACCAATGACAAATTGATGGCAGAGGAAATCGACAAAATTCCTTACATCCTCATATGCGCAATGTTTTCAACAATTGGTAGCTTTAGGCCTTTCCGTTCAACCAACAAAAAAAAAACATCCGTCAAATGCACGTGCTATATTTCATTGCGCTTCGAGCACTCCTATCATTGTGATCTCTTTCTTTGAATTTGTGAGCACTCCCAACTGGCAGGATTAGGAATAAAGCCGTTTGATCACACACACCGGGAAAATCAAGGACAAATTATTTCGTCAAAAACAAAAGGGGGGGGTAGCCATAGTGTTACCGGCTCTCGTTGCTGTCACCCGCAGACGTGTGCCATTCTTTTTATTTATTTATTTATTTATTTGGGGTCATCTTAGATGTACTCCATCCGAGGTGATTCGATGCAAAGATTCCCATCCTCGATCTCGATAGACCGGACAGCCTCATTTTTCAACGTTCAAACTCGCATCAATTCTTTGGACTTTTGAGCTCATTTACATGCATCTGTCTCGGCAGTCTGTTTCTAAGGGAATTTAGAGCCCATTGCCTTTTTCGCTATCTTCCCTCTTTCACACCCCCTCGTTAGTGGAATTTAATTAAGCGCACGCTTTTATGTTAATGCTACCCAAATGCTTAATAGGTTTCCCAATAACATAAAAGCTAAAACCAATCTTTTTGTTTTTGTTTGTTTGTTTTTTTTTTTTCCCGTGTGCATATAGAGCTAAGTATTCGATCAAAAAATGGGTCATGGACGATGCCGCTAAAAAATCTAAGATGAGCATGCTCACTCATCAATCAAGTCGAACACCGTAGTTATCAAATATCAAAATAGACAGGTTTTGGTATTGGAAGGGACAATTTTCTCCGTTTGATTAAGTTAAGGGTCCCACCATCATTCCCAATATGCTTCTCGGCAATGATTCGGTCGACAAATATGTAAGGAGTATCATTTTTTTTTTTTCTCAATAAAGATGATCATCCAAACCATATACTACAGTAAATAGAAGGGTGTAATTAATTCTCGTTGCCAATTAGGTTATACAGAGGATCGTGTAATACTTGGAAGGACTCCGATCCGCGAGTCGTTTATTTTTGCGGTTGTATAAGCATTATTGACCTTCTTGTCAGGGACCTAATTTGCATATTCGCTTTCAAACATAGCGTTTCTCTGTCTAACCCATGATGCATCACCTTGTACAGAAATATTCTATTTTTAGTTTTTTCACCAAAGATTCTCAATCGTATCTCATTCTTTGGGTGAATTGAATAGACGGCATAACACGAAACCAATGCTCGGGCGGAATGATTCTTTCTTGGGATGAGGAGTACATCCACCGTGATTCTTCTAATGCCGTGGGCTCTTTTGTCCCATTCCATTACCCGTAAAAAGAATATAAAAAAAAAAAAGGGTACAAGTTTTTTGATGAATTTATAATACAAAATTATATTTCCAGAAAAATAGGGGGAATCCGATATTATTTTGTTGTACTTAAAAAAAAAAAAAACAAAAACAAAACAAAAAACAAAGAACAGCCCCCAGCTTCCGTTTGTTTTCGCGAAAACCAGCAACCCGACCTCGATACTCGAATTACTATAAAGCTTCTAAAATTTCGGTTTCACTCTCCGCCCTCATAAGTCTTTACTGACTCTCTTTGACTGCTTAGGTCTACGATTTCATAATCCAACGAGAGGACTAGACCAAATTGCATTCGTTTTCATTTTTGTTTTTCTTTGGGGTGCCTTTTGGAATATAGGCCCCACATTTTTCACCGAAGTAGGACCCAACGATGCTCTTCCAAAATCTTTAAACCCGTTCATTTGCCCGAACAGAAACAAAACAAAAAAGCCATAAGAACTCAAGGCAAGTCAGTAGCGAGTAGCAGGGTCAAGTTCTTTCTCTCTCCAAGGCAATGATCTCAGCGTTGGTTTCACTCCTCCTCCTCTCTCTACCAGCCTCCACTCTTTCTCTAAACCAAGAAGGCCTCTTTCTCCAGCGAGTGAAACTGGGCCTCTCTGATCCGACCGGCGTTCTCTCCTCGTGGAATGACCGGGACGACACTCCGTGCAACTGGCACGGCGTCTCCTGCGACCCGGTGACCGGCCGAGTCAACTCGGTCGACCTCTCCAACTCGCAGCTCTCCGGCCCTTTTCCTACTTTCCTCTGCCGCCTCTCTTCCCTTGCTTCGATATCATTCTCCAACAGCTCCATTAACAACTCTTTACCCGCCGACTTCGACAACTGTCACGCTCTCCAAGAATTGAACTTGGAAAGCAATCTTCTGGTGGGTCCCTTACCCGGGTTTCTCGCCCGCCTGCCCAACCTCCGGCGCCTCAACTTGATGGGAAACAACTTCACCGGCGACATCCCCGCCGAGTTCGGGCAGTTCCGGTTACTAGAGTTACTGAATCTGGCCGGAAATTTACTCAATGGGACAATTCCGGGCCACCTCGGAAACGTTTCGACCCTTAAAGAGCTCTTACTTGCCTATAATCCATTCCGGCCGAGTCCGATACCGAGTCAACTGGGCAATTTGACGAACCTCGAACATCTTTGGCTCGCTGACTGTAAACTTGTGGGACCCATCCCGGAGGTTCTTCTAAGCGGGTTAGCTCGGCTGAAGAATCTGGATTTGTCGCAGAACAGGCTCACTGGGTCAATCCCGAGTTCACTCGTGAAGTTAAAGAGCATAGTTCAGGTTGAGCTATACACGAACTCTCTGTCCGGCGAGTTACCGGCGGGATTTTCAAACTTGACGGCGCTGAGAAGATTCGACGCTTCCACAAACGAGTTAACTGGGTCGATTCCGGTCGACTTGTGCGAGTTGGAGTTGGAGTCGCTGAACTTGTTCAAGAACAAACTTGAAGGTCCTTTACCAGATAGTATAGCTAAGTCTTCGAAGTTAAACGAGCTCAAGTTGTTCCAAAACAAGCTCAGCGGTCCTTTGCCGAGTCAACTCGGCAGCAACTCGCCGTTGACACACCTGGATGTTTCGTATAATGCTTTCTCCGGCGAAATTCCGGAGAATTTGTGTGCAAGAAGGGTTTTGGAGGAACTTCTTTTGATATTCAATTCATTTTCCGGGGAAATCCCAGAAAGTCTGGGAAAATGCAACAGTCTGCGCCGGGTTCGATTAATGAACAACACGCTATCCGGGACTGTTCCTAGTGACTTATGGGGGCTTCCAGGAGTTTACTTGCTTGAACTTGACAGCAATTCCTTCTCCGGGGAAGTCTCCGGAAAAATCTCCTCTGCTTATAACCTCTCACTTTTGAGAATTTCCAACAACAATTTTGCTGGGTATATACCAACGGAGGTTGGGCTTTTAGGCAATTTGAGTGAATTTTCAGCGAGCGGTAATATGTTCAGTGGTCAAATTCCTGGTAGTTTAGTTAAACTGAATCTGTTGAGTAAGCTTGTTCTTAGTAGTAATGAACTATCTGGTGGGTTTCCTTTGGGAATTCAAGGTTGGCGGAGTTTAAATGAGCTTGATTTGGCAAATAATAAGCTATCTGGCACAATTCCGAGTGAGATCGGGAGCTTGCCAGTGCTTAACTATCTTGATCTTTCAGAAAATTACTTCTCCGGGAGGATCCCACTAGAATTGCAGCAATTGAAGCTCAATGTGTTGAACTTGTCAAACAACGGGTTTTCAGGGGAGCTGCCTCCTCTTTATGCCAACGATGGTTATAGAAGTAGCTTTGTGGGAAATCCAGGGTTGTGTAGTGACTTGGCGGGTCTTTGTCCTCGGACGATTGATGATAAAAAGATGCGATATTCGAGGGTTCTTACATTGATATTTGTGCTTGCTGGTTTAGTTCTGGTTGTTGGAGTTGTTTCGTTTTATGTGAAGTACAGACGTTTCAAGAAATCCAAGAAAGGGCCTGCTATATCTAAGTGGAGATCATTCCATAAGATTGGTTTTAGCGAATTTGAGATTGCCGATTGCCTTAAGAAAGAGAATATGGTAGGAAGTGGAGCCTCTGGAAAAGTGTATAAGGTTGTGCTTAGTACCGGGGAGACTGTGGCAGTGAAGAAACTGAGCGGAAGGAACAAGAAAGATAATGCCAGTACTGATTCCGACAAAGATGAATTTGAAGTGGAGGTCGAGACTCTGGGGAAGATTAGGCACAAAAATATAGTCAGATTGTGGTGTTGTAGCAACACAGGAGATTGCAAGCTTCTAGTTTATGAATATATGCTAAATGGGAGCTTGGGGGATTTGTTGCACAGTAGCAAGGGAGGCTTGTTGGATTGGCCGACGAGGTACAAGACAGCTTTAGATGCTGCCGAGGGTTTGTCTTATTTGCATCATGATTGTGTCCCCCCAATAGTCCATCGAGACGTGAAATCGAACAATATACTGTTAGACGAAGAGTTTCGTGCCAAAGTTGCCGACTTTGGGGTTGCTAAAGTTGTTCAAGGAGTTAACAAGGGAACGGAGTCCATGTCTGCGATTGCAGGTTCCTGTGGTTATATTGCACCAGGTATGCAATTTCATTCAATTAAATTCGCCGTCGCCACCATCAAATGAATTGTTGCCTTAATTAGCACAAATGTTAGATTTATCTCTGGGAATTGCCGGTTGCTAGCTATTTGTACATCTATTGTGTTTAGATCCTCGCCATCATTTCCTATTTTTTCCTGGACAATCTAGTTGCTTTCCCAAAGTCTCACGCTATATGTGTTTCCATATATGCTAAGAAGAAAAAAGAACTTGATAGCTCGGAGTGTTAGCACAACGTCTTTCGTGTTATAATAAATCTTTGATCTTTCTGTGAATTTATCACCCTCGAAGTTGTGGAAATCATTCTTCTAATTCAGTTGGTTTTGTTTGATCTTACTTTGGTGCAGAGTATGCATATACCCTTCGAGTGAATGAAAAGAGCGATATCTACAGTTTTGGGGTAGTCATATTGGAGTTGATAACGGGCAGGCTCCCCACAGATCCAGAGTTTGGAGAGAAAGACTTGGTGAAATGGGTTTGCACCGTATTAGACCAGAAAGGATTGGATCATGTAATTGACCCCAAGCTGGATTCAGTTCACAAGGATGAAATTTCCCGCGTTCTAAATGTCGGTCTCCGATGCACCAGCTCCCTTCCTGTTAACCGCCCTTCTATGCGAAGGGTGGTGAAAATGTTGCGGGACGCTAGTTCAGAGAGCAAGCCTAAAGGCAGCAAGAAAGACGGGAAGCTCTCTCCTTACTACCCTGAAGAACCCTCTGACCAAGAGTAGTTTAAGATTGCAAATGGTGTAAGACTAGCTTGTTAAGAGGCTAAGAAATGAGTTGTTAAGAGCAAGGGTATAGATTTTACTTTCTTTGCCTCAAGCCAATGTTTGATTTTGGGTATGTCAAAAACTGCCGTTGGATTTTATTATTATAGTTGGTAAACTAACAATTGTAAAATTTATTATTAATAAATATAATTAAATATTTAATAATTATTTATAATGTTTTAAACAAAAATTAATAGAAGAAAATATAATAATAAAAGAAAATTTTTATATAGTTAAATTACAATTATTTTAAATAATAATATAAATTATTATTTTAAAAAAATTATTAAGTTATGATATATTTTTTATTGTATTAAAATATTATTTTTTAAACAATATAAATTTAAATAATAATTTATTTTTATAAAATTTAAAGTTTATTAAAAATTAATAAAATTATATTCAATTCAAAATGTAAATTTTTAAATCACAATCACAGTTTACAATTTTAAATAAGCTCATGAGCCAAAAAATAAGACATTGATATCCACATGCGCCTCTTTGAAAAGTATACACCATATTAATATCACAGATTGGGACGTGTATGGTTGTGGGCAGATGCGGTCTACTACTTCGCAGTCGGTGCAACCTCTTTGGTTAGGTACTTACCGACATGCAAACACGAAGGCTTTTTCAAAAACACGCGGAACTTGACTTTTTCCCCCAGCAACGACTGTTACACAATTGAGCGAAGACATTCAGGCCCTCCGGTTGAATTTGGAGACCAACCCGTCATTTCAAATGCCCCATATCGTTTAATTTTCCCACCGTTTTTGTTTTGCATTTTTCCTTCTTTTTTTTTTTTTTTTGTCCTTTTCCTCACCGGTCATCGGCGAGGTCTCTCCAATTGGCAAGACGGCATTGCCAATTTAATGCACACAACTCTATGCACACGTGTTTGTCCTTCGCAGAGGGTGGGGCGTTTTTTTTTTTTTTTTTATCCCATTAGAAGAAGACACATTGAGGTAATTGTCCTTTTTCTCGTAAATTTTACATTTCAAAGCTTTGAATCAAGATGCCCCAAATGAATGTTTAGATTTGTAGTCATTTGAAATGTTTTTTAAAAGCATAAACTGAAGAATTTTATGGAGGAACAAAAGAAAGATTTTTATGTAGAACAAAAATTGAATTTTATGGAGAATAAAAATCAATATTAAGTATATAAACACGAAGTTGTAGACAAGTTGGCTAAAACACATATCTAATAGTTTGTGTCTTACGTGATTATCTTTTTTCTTTTTCTTCTTCTTCTTCTTTTTTTTTTTTTTTGCAATATAAAATTATTTTTTATTGCATAAAAAGTAGGCGAGTGCACGTGAGTATATTGTGTCGTTTAAATTCGAATGGGTTTACCTGGCGTTTATGCTGCAAGCATGCGCGTCATGTGGGTTGCCAGGTCTGGGTAGGCCTGTCTCGGGTTTTCATTTGGGCACAAGCCCAAGTGCGCGAGCCTCCGCCATCCAAACTAGAGGCTTTGACATTTAAAGTTAGTTACTTTAGTATAAGATATTTGTTTGTAAGGTGCTTTTATAACTTATTCTTCGAAAAAGAACAGAACGGACCAAAAATAGAAGAAATGGGTTCCACCTTTTGATGTGTTAAATCATCTCAGATATATTTTTTTTCAACTAAAAGAATAATTTATAGATACATTATTAATAAATTTAAAATTTAATATTATATTTCAACAATATTTAATATTAATAAATTTAAAATAATAATATTTTTTTTCAATAAAAAGTTAAAATTTATTAAAATAAATGTCAATGAAGAAACTTCAGTTCAAATCAGTGAAAGAAAAAAAATACAAAATTATAAATTAAACCATCACTTTAAATTGGCCAGATCGGGCATATAATATATATACACACGTATGGATAGTTGCATTGTTTACATTACAAAGCGAGTTCCTTGATGCTTGGACAAAGTATATTCCAAAACAAGGGAAAGCATGCAGGAATTTGTCATGGGGTCTCCTCATTTATGCCTATGTTCCAAGCTGAAAACGTTGTGACATTTTAAAATTTCCTCCTCAAAATGAAATTGTCTTGGCTTTTGATGATTGACCCTTTTCTTTAAACGAAAAACGAGAGGAATTAAATGGAATGCAAAGGGCTCCGCAAAAATTCATATTCATGACACCCCAACTGTTGTCCCCAGCTCTTGTGAATCCCTCCCATTCATGGTACACGATCTGACGGCGAGACTAACAGAAGAGATTTAACGGTCCCAATATGCTAAACAAAAAAGTTATATGTAAATATGTATTATTAAATGTTAATTATAAATGATAATTAATATTTATGAATAAATAGTAAAATAATAATAATTAATAATTAAATAATATATATATATATATATGTCTAATCCCTACGTACAATTCTAGCGTTCATCCAACAGAAATTTACGCTAAATTTAGCATACGTCCTAAGCTGAAGGAAACCATTTTGGTCTTAAAATAAAGGAATTTACAAAACGAGACACGCACGACGACACGATTATCCGTGTAGGTTCACGGAAATGCTGTACATGGTTACGGAGAATCTAGTGTACCAGCCAGAGGGTTATTTTCCGCCTTTGTCTTTTGATAATCTAAAAATACACGCCTAATAGATCTATAATTTAATATATAATAATTAATAATTATAATTTAAATGATACAGATCCGCACATGATTTACGTTCATTGTTTGTCTTTTTATAAGATAGTTTTAAGAAAAAGAAAAAAAAAAAGGTTAAGGCAACTCTCTAATCTTTATTTGTCCTTTTCCTTGTAATTCGTATAATATATGTGCACGACGCATTTAGTGCGTATTCTTATTTTGTATTTAATCAATTACAAAAATTTATAAAAATTAAATAGTAACAGTTATTTATAAACTTTTAAGGAGATGAATACGCATTTGACAGTGAGAACACGTAAGAAAATAAATGGAGATTTTGAGAGAAGAAAGATAAATTTTAAATAAAGAAAAATTTAATGTAGTAAAATTATCAAAGAATATCAATGCATGAGATTTTATGTATTGCCGTAGAATCTATCAAGAAAATATATTTAACGCTGTGACAACTTGATCCCAAAATATTCTCAGTTACTTTCTTTCTTTTTATCCTGTTAGGAACTCTAAGCGACGTCAATTCAAATTTGAAAAAGGAAATTGAAGAATAGTTTCACTTCCTCCCTGCTCTCTCGTTCACGTTATATGAATATAGAATGAAAAATGTATGGATGTGCAAATGTCTTTCCTTGTGTTATATAACGAAAAGTGTTTGGAGAATACAAGTTAGATGGATATAATAAATAAAATAAAATTTTGATCTATTGATTATAGTTAATTAATGAGATTCTTTTGTTTTTACATTTGAATTTAACTGTTTAAATTTTATTTTATTTATTGTATCTATCTACTTCGTAATATAAAATAATTTATTTTAACCATTTTGGCCCCTTTGCTATATAATAAGGTTATTTCTAGATTACTACCCGGTTAGAGGACATCGATAAATTGAACTGGCAAGCAGAAAAGATTTTCTTACTCTTTTTTTTTTTCTTTTCTTTTTTTAATACTTTGCTATAACTATCTCAGGGATGTTCAGTAATTAAAGTCACCACTCACCACAAATTTGGCCTGTCGATTCAAGAAAGAGGTTTCTTGCTTAACCTGAGAAGAAGTCTACGTGAAGAAATGGAATTTATGGTTGGTTGTTAAAATAAATTAGGCCCTTTTCTCCACCTCAAATTTTCCCTCATCTCCCGGGGATTGAGATTTACCTTTGTGTGCACTCCAGGTTGACATTGGACCTGCTGCGTGTGTGTGTGTGTGTGTGTGTGTGTGTGTGTGTGGAGTTGAAGATGATGAAAGTGCCTCTTAGGGATAAATTCAGATTGCCTGATTTCCACTCAACCCGAATTAGTCTTTGATTGTTTCCTTTGAAAATATACATACTTATCCATATGGATGTTCCGAGAAAACAATTGCCCTTATAGACAGAGTACCATATCTACATTTATTCTCAAGCAAGCAAGTGAATACATAATCTAGCATTCCCAAACTTAAGTTCCAAGCAACCCCAAGTTTTTCTTTTCTTCTTTTTTCCCTCTTTTTAACTGTGCAACCCAAATACTTGGCAATTACATAATTGGGATTTTTTAGGTAGCTTTCTCTCTCTCTCTCTCTCTCTCTCTCTCTCTCTCTCCTGTAAAGCCAAGGAGGTTGGGAGGAGCGTGTTCATAATTATGCAAAGGGCCAAAAAGAGAAGAAGAATATATAATTCCTTTCCTACACTCAAGAAGTTCTTGCTTGAGGGAGAACATACTTTAGAGGAGACAAAATGCTTTGATTTTTTTTTTCCAGCTTTTTCCGTTTCATTCTTTACTCAAATGACGTGATGATACTTATCCTCCTTGCACCCTCTCTCCTCTGTCATAGTCTTCGGTTTATTTTGGTGTTGCAGCACAGGAGATCAACAGGAAAGTAAGGTGATTAGATCTATTGTGGGATGGGCATAAGATAGGAAACAGCCGTACGCGGAAATGACTTGGTGCAATAACTGCAACGATGTTCGGACAATAGAGAGAAGCCCACTGCAGCCTACCCCACCGCCAGCTCCATCCCATACCAATGTTGCTGCCCAAAGACACAAGGACTGTGTCATTACAAGTTGCCCTTCGTGTGGCCACCAAATCCCCTGCCGAGACCAGGTTTATCTTTGTTTCTTCGTAAGAATTATTAATGATTGTAACTTGTAGCTCTAGATCTACAGTTCAGGAGTCTCGCGCATTGAGATCACCCCTCCTAGCTTCTGGTTCTTTTGCGTTTGCAATTTTCATACTCACTGTTCTCTAACAAAAGTATGCGCAATGCATATATATATATATATATATACACATACAGGTAAGAATTAATGATTTGCCAGGGCTACCCGCGGGAGTGAAGTTTGATCCGACGGATCAGGAGCTCCTTGAGCATTTGGAAGGAAAAGCGAAGGGTGAGACTTGTGAGCTTCACCCTCTGATCGATGGGTTCATCCCCACCATTGAAGGAGAAAATGGAATATGCTACACCCATCCTGAAAAATTGCCAGGTGAATTCTTGCAATCGATTAAGTGATTTTTTCTTCTTAGTTTCACACGCACGTATTTCAATCAAATTGTTGATTTACATGCAATCTTAGAGTTCAACTATGCTCAATTGTCAATGTCGATCGTGGAATTTTTAATGTTGTTTAAAAAAAAAGAAAAGAAAACTTCGATGGGGGAAGATGTAAATCCATGGAATTAAATTCATCATTGCAACTAGATTGAGAATGTCCGTATTCCATTCCAATTCATCAATTCAAATAGGTTAATTGGATAATGTTCAACTTCTCCACGGAATAATAAAAATGTGGGTTGCAATAGTATCTTCGAAGTATAAAAAAATCGGCACTGTTATGTTATAGGATAGTTCCCTTGGCTCAGAAATTTAAGAATGGAAGACTTTTCCCAACTGGAATGTAGTAGTTTACCTATCGTCTAATTTGAAGAAACCCAATAATTGAATATTGTATTTTTATAGCATTTTGAAATTAGAAGAAACCTACTACCGAATCTGCCTCTCCGTAATCCACCAAGTTGCCGAATATAGCCCTAAGTTGACTAGAAGAGGCTTTATTTTCCAATAAGGAAAACAGTGGTTTTTAATTTCAATTTATATTGAACAAGGCATACGGCGGTCTTGTTCAACGTCACTCAAAAACACATTTTCATTAATATGGTATGCTATATAGGCTATTCCTTTTTTTTTTCTTCTTTTATTCCCTCCATTTATAGATGCCATTTCAGTAAATAAAAAATATCGATAGTAAGTTTTTATAACGCTTACCATCATTAGTAAATATTATTTGTTAAAGATCTGATGCTTATTGTGACCATATATGCAGGAGTTAGCAAAGATGGCCTGGTTCGCCACTTCTTTCATCGACCTTCAAAAGCATACACGACAGGAACCCGGAAAAGGAGAAAGGTGCACACGGATGAAGAAGGCAGTGAAACCAGGTGGCACAAAACCGGCAAGACTAGACCGGTTTCGGTAGGTGGAAAGGTGAAAGGCTACAAGAAGATATTGGTGCTCTATACAAATTACGGGAAGCAAAGAAAGCCCGAGAAGACGAATTGGGTGATGCACCAATACCATATGGGCAACAATGAAGAGGAGAAAGATGGAGAGCTGGTGGTTTCGAAGGTTTTCTACCAAACACAGCCCAGACAATGTGGTTCAATCATCAAGGACCCTCCTCCCTCGAAATTATTAAAAGGACAAAGTGGCCATGAGGGTGTTGCCAACCTTAAAAGTGCCACTCTCGTTGAGTACTACAATTCTGCTTATATATCATTTGACCAAGGTGGTCAAAGCAGAGCAACCCCTACTCAGCTTCTTCCTCGTTTTGCAGTCCACGATGGGCCTTCTTTCCTCCCCTGAAAAAGGAAAAGGAAGTTGATATGGAGACGGGGACTAGATAAATCATATGGTGAAATAAACTAATGGTAAATTCATTATTTGAAACTAGGATAGGAAACGAGCCTATGCTTTATTAGGAGAGGCCATGAAGGCACGTGGAGAAGAATAAGGTTTCTTTAGCCAAAAACTAGGAGCCATGATTTCTAAATTGTAGATTCTGGCCGGAAATTTTATTAATCTATGTATATTTTCCGTTCTCAATGCGCATGCATGCTTTGTGCAGTTAAGGAAGATGTAAAATTTCAAATGGGTCATGCCCCTGTTCACTGGGAGAGCATCAACTTTGCAAGTGTACAAAGATGATAACTTGAGTATTATCAAAAAAGTTCTGACAGTTTCTACATTCGATATTTCCTTTGTTCCCAATTAAAGCTTTGTTACTGATTACTAAACAATAATTAATCTCCCTTTTACTCTCACCCCTCCGCCTGCCACCTTTAGTGGCAAATTGTCGAACCTTAAACGGTGTCATTTCTTGGTGTTAATTTTGAGACTTATTGATGGTGAACACGTAGGTAATGAAAATGTAAACGACAACGCTTTTAGCGCCGGCTGGCCATTGAACTGGGGAATAAGCTGGTAAGGGTCTAAAGTTTGATCCGGATTAAACTGGGATCGATCTGGAAATCAATAGAAATACACATTCTTCATATTGATCATCATACAAAATACCTTAAAACTAGTAAATTTTGGTAGAAAGCTGACGGTCCCAAAAAGGGTTGGGTCTATTTGTGGAATTTCAATACTCCTCACACCGTTCGGATTGACCAAAGGATTGTTGCCTTGCTGGGGTGGGAGACTTTTCTTGAGTGGTATCCCAGCATGATAAATGGTAGGTTCAAACCAATAAAATTATGCCACGTAATTATAATTTATTAAATAAAAAATTGGAAGGAGTTATCATAAATAATTTATTAAATTAGAGACAATTATCACTTATTTTTTAGCACCACCCAATTATTATTCGGCTTGGCTCATTCGTGAAACCTTTTGCCTCGTTATCTCACTATCGTTAAAGTTTTTGAATTTTTCTCTTTAACCGTTGGAATTGACCAAGATTGATCGTAAACATTATGCAATGTTTGTTCTTACCGTTGGAATTGATAAGGAGGGGGTTGAGGATAATTGTGAAATTTTGTGGTCCAAAAACAAAGTTGTCGAATTTTCAGGACTCCTCGTGATTCCTACGCATTCTATAAAAGATTTTTGTTTTTGGGTAAGTAAGAAGGAAAAGACGGGGATGGGTACAAAATTGTTGAATTTTCAAGGCTCCTCGTAATTCCTAGGCATTTTATAAAAGTTCTTTTTTGTTTGTTTTTTTCTAATAAGTAAGAATGAAAAGACACAAATAGTATATACAGTCTTATAAAATATAAAAAAAAACTAAATCCACACCGTAAGATAAAAATCAGCAACCATTCTAAATTTAACCACATAAAACAAATAAATATTTTAAACCACTAAATATTTTAAATTACTAAACCCCATTGATAGAATAAAAATTTCTTAACCGTTAAGATGACTCAAGGGGTTGAGGCTATTCGTGTAATTTCAACCTCGTCGTGATTCTTAAGAAAATTTTCTTTTTTTTTTTTTTTTTGTTTGTTCACCGTCATGATTCTTCCATTGCCAAATTTCACCAGAATTAGTTTGGAAAAAAGACAAAAACATTAAAAAAACAAAAGATTATAAAAAAAAAAAGGCTTCTAAGACAATGCATGATGCTAATTACATTAGATTGTGATTTTTAAACACTGAAGTTCGCAAAAAATAGTATTTGAAACTAAAAAAATAAACAAATGACTCACTCGCGTGTAACTAAAGTGTAAATATTTGACGTTGAAGAAAAACAAGCCCTCTCGTCCAAAACGTTCCAACAATGCTCACAAAGAAAGGAACCTCCGGCAACCCGTAAATTTGCAGGATGGACAACCTAGTTTACCAAAGCATCCCCATTGCTTCCACAATGCATACGATTGCAGTCTTTGCAGGCTTATGGTCTCCACCTAAGCAGATACGTAATCTGCACGTCATCAGATTCAGCGCTGTGACTGTTGAAACTGAGATGGCCAACGGAGTCCGGGTATCTGCAGCAAAATTGTTTTCCAAAGATAAAGAAGAGCTCCTCACATAAACTAGATTGTTTGATTAACGTGACTAAAACCACCAACCTCAACTCCATGAGGGCCTATACGATTGTGAGAGATAAAATTAGCTATCAGCGTTGCAAACTCAACAGGTACGTCTTCCTGCAAACATTTGGTAATAGCAGTTGTATTAACTGTTACACAAGGAAAAGGAGAATAAGACCATCACAGGAATTTACTGCTGAGGTAGACCTGTATAGCATGTCCAGAGTTTCTCACCACCACCATTTGGAACTTGCCTTGCATTTGTCCTATTGTAAGTGCTCTGTTGCATGACAGTGCAAAGAAGCCATCAGACCAAGTCCGGTGTAAGATTGCCATTCAAGCAAATTAGCAAAATTGTATTGATTCATAGGCAATGATGTGCCTTTGCCAAATTGACAAGGAAAATCAACAAAGACCTCAGATTTATAGCCAAGTTTGAACAGCACAGTTTAGAGTAAAAAGCATGTTGGTCACTCTAATTTGTAACTAATTTCACTTTATTTAAATATGACTATTACCTGTCCAGCCTGTCTGTTCCCGCTAAAAGTAAGAGTTTTGGAACAGGACACGACAAAAATTTTTCTGAAAGGCCTTCATACCTGCAATAGGTGCAAGGTAGGTAATTATCATATATCTGAAGCTTCACTGTCTATTTGTAATATGCCTATTTTTCAAAAAGACCCCATAAAACCTAAGGTTGATTAAATTGTACCAGCCTCTCCAATGTTGTTCTGTTTCCTCCAAGGATGCTCGGTAAACATAACTGCATAGCATAGCATGACCATTAGTTCATACAAGATTGTTAGCATACCAACTGCAAGAGCAGCGACTGCTTGGTACTTCATAATCTCTAGAGGATTATAGGATAGCAACCTATAAAATGTTCATGGAAGAGTAAGCACATTCACCTTATTTTCAAATACTGTGGCCAAACTACTTACCATTTCTTTGAATCATCATACTTTAATGTTGCAGGCACAGATAAACGAGCAGAATCAATGTTTCTTAAAGAACCTCCCTTAACACTCCATTCTATCTGCACAAAATTTTATTTTGCAGATTCAATAGAACCACTGAAACTTAACAAGTGGTTATAAGTTCAATGTGCGCGTGCGTGTGTGTTGTCTGTATCATACATGCCTATATATCAACCGAACTGCCGACTAACTCATAAATGAGAAATGCTGCTAGCAACAATGTATGTGTAAATATTTTCTTCTTACGGTACATTGGCCTCAGCATCACTTCAATATGATGAGATGTTTTATAACAAATTAAAACATTGGAGAAAGCAATACGAAGAGTGCCTGGGTGCCAATTATTGACAGAAAAAGTAAACTCTGAAACTGTCACAGCTTACAATATCTGCTGTTCTCTACAAATCTAGCAAAGAATTCATGTCAGGTGATTTCTGTATGTACAGCAAAAGATTTTTGTGAGAACAGTGATATGGCAGAGGTCAGATTCAAGAATTGCAGCAAGTTGAAGGTAGAACTGCAGGCAGAAAAATGTAAGCTAAAAAGGATACAATGTATGCTATTCCACATTTGTATTTGAAAACAGAGATAACTAGAACTTATAGCCTAACTAACCCTTCAGTAGAAACTAACTGCCCCACAAGTATAGACTAGGGAAATCTTGGCCCAAAGGGTGCAGGCCTGGAGCCTACTATGAATTCTTGGCATCCAATGGAAACAGCATTCAAACTTGGCATGTGTGCCTAAACCACACTTCCAAGTCAACACAAAACCATTTAGAAACAAACATTGACATGCATAAAGAGAGTAGACAGAAATGCTCAGGAGTCAAAAGGAATTGCAAATACCGCTTTTTCTATGCTTGAGAAATGCTGCATCCTGCTTGACAATATTTTCTGCATGTGAAATAATGAAGCCATGGCTGTTCCCTGGCATTGCATAATCAGTTATTACAAAAGAATCAACATAACATTATTAAGTAGACCACCAAATGCAAGGCTGAAAATCTGTCGTGAAGAAACAAACCTCTACAACATCCACAACAACAAGCCCAGCCAAGCTGGGTAAGGCTTTCTTGGCAGCAACATGCACAGCGACCGATCCTCCCATGCTGTAAGCCAAGGACAAAGAATGGCAAAACAGTGGAAATTCATCACTCCATGGATCTTAAGTAAGAAAGAATCAAGTATTTTTAACTTTCAAACTAGGATAGAAAGAGGAAGACCACAACATCAACTTTTACTTCCCCCGAATTTGCAGGGTTTAACAAAGAGATGGTTGGACTAACAAATAAAGGACAGAGCCTCGAACAGCAAAGTATTAACTTTCTCAACAGATCATTGGCATAGGGGTAGTTTTTTGAGAGGCCAACAGGATAAGCGTGAATTAGCTTCAAAGATCGGACTCTTTGAATTTTTCATTGTGTGGCTGCCAAGGACAGAACCTCCTTCTAACTCAAATTCCTCAAAACAACAATTTTTGTCCAAATAAACAGAGAGGGGAAACAAAGAAAAGGCCATTTAAATGCAAAAGGGAAGTATCCACCACTTGATAAAACTAGGTACAGCTTTAACAATGTATTGTTGATTTTTAAGTTAATTCACACTTGTTCTTCTATTTATCAACTGCAAGTTATTTATTTAATATACAATAGGCAATATGCTTCTTCCAAGCAAACTAACTTGAAGAAAGAGCACAACCTGTGGCCAACAAGCACAATTGCAGGAGGAGAATCTCCATACATTGCCTTCAAAACAGCCAAAACATCATCGCACATGGTCTGCATGTAGAAAAGGTGCTTACAGAGAATTCTACTGATTCTGCTTGTGCTTTAACTTTCAAAAGCAACAATGATAAGAAATCTCTATATGGAACCACCTCTTTACTTACTACACTGATTCATGCAAATGCATAATTACCTCAATAGAAAGGTCAATATCATTTTCGGTGGATGTCTTTCCGTGTCCTCTTAAATCCACGGCAACCACACGAGCTTTCTCCTTAATCCTACTTCCTGACACTGCAAACGAAAGCCTAACCAAAAAGATTGCATAACTTACCTCACCAGAATGCCTGAATTTGTATCTCGTCTGGTCTATACTTATTGTAAAAGAAAAGAAAATCAGGATATCTACTAATATATGAGATATTTAATAGAGCTGATTTTCTTCTTTTTTTTTCCCTTCCCTTTCTTTTTTTTTTCCCGCTATATTGATATTAGTCAACAAATAAAAATTAAACAAACTGATAAATTTGACAATAGAGGATCAACTGCTAGATAAGGAAGACATACCCAGAATAGCCACCACCATGTAGACAAAACACTAAGGGTCCTTCTGTTCCTGCTACATACACGTGAAATACCTATAACAGCAAAGAACATATCAGATCAGTTTTAAGTAACACAACAAGAATTGTTATCAAAAGCATCAAGACTTCAGACTGACGTCGTTTGAATTGGGAATGCAAACATCTTCCTCCCGGTCAAAGAAATCCCTCCAGTCCAAAGGAGAATACTTCTCTAAAGAGCTCCTGCAAGAAAGGGTTTTCAATTATCTCAAACAAGAATTACGCGATAAATAATAATAGTGATATATATGTATATGGAAGTGGTGGAGGAAAACTCGCTGGGAAGGAGGGCGATGTGGAACAGAAGCGAAAGCGGAAACCAATGGCTTCTGGCTTTCTTGATTCCGCCGTTGGGGTTGATCTTGATCAATTTCCAGACCCTCCTCAGGAAGTGAAGCGAGATTGGAAGCTTCCATTTCTCTCTCTCTCTCTCTCTCTCAAGAATGAAATCTCAATGCGATTTTGTTTTGTGCTTTCCCACTTCTCCAGAAATTTTTTTCTCCACAACGTTAAAAAATTTTCGAATTTCTACGATTTATTATTTACACTTTCCTCACGGATTGATCAGATAAATAAACCTCATTCAACAAAGGAGAAAATTGACTTAATTACGGATCTACCCCTCACGCTACTTCGCGGTCGGTTATACCTTAAATTTGGGATTAGCTGCCCCACTTGGCCACTTGACACGACTTTTTCCAGTATTATTTCTAGAATTAATTGTAAACTTCGGACGCTTCATTGATTGCCAGACCCTTTTGTGTTTTTGGTTTTTTTTAAAAAAAAAAAAATTTAAAGGGATACTTTAAAAAGTTGAGGGCCATGGTCGTCTGACCACAACTTTTGTTTTAAAAATAATTATAAGTTTCAACCATTCAAGTGTTTAACCGGTCAAACAAGGCTATCTAGCGTTAACACACTCATTTGTGCAACCTTCGGAGAAAAGCTATCTTGGCTGCGAAATTCTCTGCCCCCAGTTGTCTACTACTTCGATACATTTAAAACGCAGAGCAGCATATGATTCAAATTGTGTAGCTTTGGGTGATTGGATTTGGGGATATTTCTGGTTCTTGCGGGCCATCTGTGGGCTCGGGTCGAACAAACACTTGGACAGCTGGAAATGACCCTGATGCCTAATGGTGCACCATTTCAAGAAAAACAGAGTGTGTCTCAGCTTGAGATACGAAGCTATTCTACAACTGGAGGAAGAAACAGTTGCATCATCAAACCTCTGTTTAGTTATCTCGCAATAATGCTTGTGGATATCCTCTCTCCTTTTCATTGAAATTTCCCTGCGCATTTTGGAAACCCCCAACGTGCCTCGGTCCTCTGATCCACCTTCCTTGCAAAGGGAATTCAGCAGCAATTGCTATAACAGAACTTGGCAAGGGCATTCAGCAGGAATTGTTATAGAGGAACTTAGCAAGAAACCAATCGGCACTGAGACTCATCGTTCAGGACGCGTAAAAACGAGTTCAATTCTCAGTGTTATAGCCTCAAACCGAAAAATGAAAAAAGAAAAAAAGGAACTTGGCAAGATAAGTTGATGCGATGCCATTTGTCTGAGATTTGAAAGTCAGAGAAATTCCCTACCCCAGTGCGAGATCAAACTGAATCTATGCTGGAAGTATAAATTTCAATTATCAGAACAAGAGTACAATTTGGTAGTTGGCATTGCTTTTGTTTCAGAAACAATCCTTCTACTCACAAAAGAGAAGCTCCGCTCAGGATTCCAATTGCATTAACCCATTCCACAGAGACATATATCAATTTGCATAATTGGGTTTCTGAAGAGTATAACATCCCAGTGAGTAATGATATAATTTAAAGCCCCTCAAGATGAAATTAATAAAACGTAATATCCAAAATTTGAAAACAAAACAAAATGTAATAAAATAAAATAAAATAAAAAGAAGGACAATTACCTAAGCTTAAAAGGCTATGAGCTATTTAAATTCTTCTTCTTTTTGCGAAAAATGTAGACATCGGTCTCCTCATACGCGTAATCCGGATGCAGGTCCTCGTGCGGGACCTTCTCTATCTCGAAAGCCTCTCCAACCATTTCCCAAAACAATTTGTGAGCCTCCGGCGACCTCAATTGGTAACCCAACAGAACGACGCCGTCGTCGGCCACGAGCGCTTCCATGGCGCCGACGAGCTGCCTGGCGGAATCCTCGATGTAAACAACGTCGGCCGCGATCACAACATCGAAGGGCGGATTTAACGCCTTGATCTGGTCCTGATTGTTCCAGTAGAGAATCAAGGACTTGAGCATCTTCCCTAGGGTTTGCTTGTTCCGCTTGAGGTTGTGTTTCAACGCCGGCATGACGGGGGCGATGTCGGTGAGGACGAGGTTGGTGAGGCCAAGCAGGTGAAAAGCCATGCCGGCGGCTCCACATCCCGCTCCAAGCTCGACGGCACGGCGGGAATTAGCGCGGAAATCGAGGAGGGAGGAGTAAGTGGTCGCCGCAGTGGTGGTGGTGGTGGTGGGTAGCGGTGGGGCCCATCGGTCGGCGAATTTGGCGAGAACAAGAGAACAGGGCCAGACGGAGGTGCCGACGTGCATTGAGCCGTTATCTTGTCGGAGAGATAGGGTTTTGTCCCGTATCGGGAGCTCGATCACAGGTGAGTCCGTGAACTTCATTTTTTCTCTTTTCTCAGTTTCTGCCTTTTGCCCATTTTATTGTTGCACCCGTGACTGACCGACCGTAAGTTTAGAAAGACGGACTGGTGAGCAAATTATAAGATTAACGAGGACCAATAAGTAATTACGAATAAATAGCGATGGCGATGGGTTCACTGCCGTGCGCAAATCAGAATTGGGCCGTCCACTGTCTCGTAGACTAAACCCTAGTTTTAAACCAAGAAATCAAGCCCAAAATGCTCAATAATGCAAACTTTTTTGTTTTTTTTTCTCGGTTCATATAACAAGGCAAATTTTAAAACCACCATTATGCAGTCAAGAAAAAAAAAAAAAAACAAATGAAAAAGGTAATGTAGGAAATTATTAATGATGGATATGTGGAGAAATTCCATGGTGGGGAAGAACTGTTGTCAAAATTTCAATCAGAGGAATTACTAGACATGCGGTTCGTGACAAAGTTATCTTGATTGGCGGCAGGTCGTGGAAGGAATTGTAATTCCCACGAGCAGAAAATTTTTATATACGAACGAATAAGAAAGAAAAGGTATGACTCACGTGACTGTGTACTCGTGAAAATAGTGTCTGCCGTCGTAGAATATATTAACGATATGCTATAATAAACCAGAAATAGAATCCAATCCCTGCAATATGGCCCCAGTAAGCCAGAAAATTCAACGTGCCTTTCTACAATTCCAAACCGAAAATTGAATTTTGCGAGCTGGGAAAGTGGAGTGTGCAAAATTGCCCAACAGTTTATGACATCAAAGGAATTGGAAGTACTGTTGTGCGCGCCAGTGACATAAATTTGTGGCGTGAATTGTGTTGGACATCGAGCAAACCTTGTCCCATCAAATCGGCCAAGGACTAAAGTCTCAAGGAGTAAAGACATTGGTGCACGCATGAACGTGGTTCCTTTTTCACCTTACTTCTTAGCTTTTCTTTTATTGATGTCGGTGTCATGCCTAACTGAACTTTTGTGCACAATTAGGGGGGCCAGTAGGTCTAGATTCTGAATAGTGAAGTAAGCAACCTTAATTGAAAATCAGCCACGTAGAGATTATTATCTTGTGGGTGTGCAAGCGAAAAGCACCGATCCAACCGATTTCTTCCCTTATTAAAGCCATTGCGTTGTTGTATCTCGATTTTCCATAACTTGGAGATATAAAAGCTGAGTGTCCTTTAAACGATGGACCATATGTAACAGAATATGGCCTTTTTCGACCTGAATCAAATCTTTTTAAGTCCAGTTTGACAAGACTACCACTACAGCAGCCGAGATGAAGCAAAGCAATAGTGGAGCAAAAAAGGCTTTCTTTGCTTTGCCGCGCCATCCACCTGGGTGACCTGCCTTTGGGAAAGAAAATGAAATAAAATAAAAGACACGATAATCCAAGGTTCACCTCTCAGGATTAGACAGAATATACAGGGATCTCCTCCTTCAATGGTAATCTATGCCTTTGCCATGCACTCAATGCCACCTTTCCCTCCTTGCAAAGTTTTCAATTATAAATTCTCTCTTTTTCTCTCTCTTGGTTTTCTCTTCCCAATTCCACTTTTCTGTCAGAGCATTGCCTTCAATTGAGAATATGTGCTAACTCATGAAATTCCAGTACTAACAAATCCATCCATTTATGGATGGTGGGTGGCATATGGTTTGGACGCCAACACCGAGAAAATCTCTGGTTTGCTCTCCTGGACTTTCTTCACTTTGCAATTTCTGGCGTTTGGCAGGGTACATATGCAACTGGTTCGAACTGCATACATCATTTCCAGAGTGCTCCACGTCATTCCCAAGATTGGAGCTCATTGTGTTTGAACCATAGAGTCCACGTAATTTGTTCCCCTCCAGAACCTGACCGTTAGTGCTCCTTAGACCAAGACATCCTAGGAATGATGATGGATCAGTTGAGGTTGCACCAATTTGAGCAGCTTTCTGCAGCAAAGCTGTCGCTGACATATTTGGTGATGATGTTATTTGACGGGACTGTTGCTGGGTGCTGTATAAGGACGGAACACTTACAATTTCAGCAACGGCTTCCTTGGCATTACATAATGGAAGTGAAGTGCTTGTCAGCTCCTCAGCATTATTTGAACAGGGTTTATTCCCTAGAACTGGCCAGTTTAACTGATATTCAGATGGTGGAGCGTTGGAGCATGAAACAATTGGGTCGCATAATGTAGCCCCTGAACTGAGAGACCCCAGTTGATGAATTTCTTGGACATTACTACCGATTGCTTCGTGGGGACTCTGTGTCATCCACAAAGAGAATCTCCTGCTCGGTTGGTCGATCAGTTGGTCATTGCTTGGGATTGGCTTGAAAATAGAAGAGAATTGATGGGCCATGTTAGGGTTTACCGGGGTCCCGAAAAGCTGATAATTGAGGTTGCTGCTGGCAGCTAAGCCATTTATCTTAGATGCTGCATTTACTCTTGCCGCTTCTTCAGCCAAGGCTTCGCAGAAGGCCCGATGAGTGACGAAGCTATCCCGCCTGCCCACCCAAAATTTTTAGTTCTCACCCAGTTCAGTACAAAATTTTGAAAAGTTGAACAAAAGGTACAACAACTACACGTGTGCTCAAAGAGGTCATCTGGACCCTGCTGGACTAATAACAAGTTACACATACAGAATCATCAAACACACGATCGATTAATCTCAGCATAAGACTTCCTTTAAGGGGAAAAAAAAAAAACTTAATTAGTCCGCATGAGCAAAGATTATGAAACTGAAGATGCTGAGCACAGAGATGAGTGGTATCTTACGTAAAAAGATAGTTCAGGCAGTGGAAATCAACGACATCCTGCCTACCTATCCCTATCCCTGTGTTGACTACTCATACTTTTTTCAACTTTTCTCCGAGACTTGAAAGGGGTGGGGTTGGGGAATTTAGGGGTGGCACAGACAACTGTATCACGGCCACTAAAATCACTTTCATGCTTCGTGTAGTTTCTTCTTTGAGGTCTTTCATTATTGCTGTTTGGCATGAAGAGAGAGTGATAATCCAACGTCTATGGCACAGACACACGTATTTACATCCACGGAGGTCACTTTAATTTCATGCTTTTATATATAGACCTCCATAATCATTACCATCTTTGGGCCTTGCATACCATCAGAACTTATAAAGAATTTCGGTCTTAGTTATCAAAAATAAAATCGATCAGACAGATTCTTGCATACCGTGAAAATAGAGTTCCACAGTCACATTTGTATTCTTTAGTACCGCAGGTCTTCGAGTGAGCATTCCAATCCGACTGCACAGCGTATCTCTTTGAGCATTTCTCGCACTTCCACTTCTTCTCTCCATGTTTCCTGCAGAAGTGCTTCTTTATACCTGTTAGGTCACCAAGAGCCCTGGAAGGGTGGTGATGAACACAGGTTTTTTCAGGGCAGACATAGACTCTCTTTGTTGCTTCTTTAGTAGTCCTTTGCTTGAGCTTCCATGGAAGATTGTGTGCTCGCCGATGAAGCTGTAGATTTTGATCTCTTGGGAAGCCCTTTCCGCATATTTCACACAATAATCTGTTTGTGGTAGTCAGAGTCTTCGGCGACAAGGCTATGACTTCGGCTTCAGGATCTGCATACACAACAAACATATGTAAACATTAGCTGATCACAAAGCCGCAGAGAGAAAAAGGTGAAGAATAATATGAACAGAAAACATGTAACAAACTGAAAGAAGAAATATTAAGAAGCTTTTTGCCTGGTGTTCCGGGGAGGTTTCTCTTCTTCTTTACAGCAGGTTGATTGGTGCCGCCAACAGAGTCTTGGATAAAACCATTGCTTGAGATTGCTTCTTCTGCCATCTTCTCTAGCACATCAAGCTCTACCTCTTCTCAAATGAAGAAAGGGCCAAATGCAAGCTTTAATCCCCCCCCCTCCCCGCGGCTCTCTCACACTCACACGCATTCTCTCTCATTCTCGAGTCATTCTAATTACTTACTTTTTTAGCTAGGTGGAATAGATAAGCAATGATTTTGTTGGGAGACGGTGAAAAGTTAAAGTTAGGATGGAGGGGAGAGAGAGTTGAAGAGCGCGGAGGGCGAAAACGAAGGTACATGATGACACATATGATGAGCCCCGGAGAAAGCTATTTTCCATGCCCTTTCTGTTTGGAATGATTATCCCATAATTTGTATGCTTTTCGTTTTTCTGATTAATCTTCCATTAAGAAACTCTCTTCCCACTATGCATATTTAAATATTAATGTGCACGTGAAATGGCATCGGGGTAGGCATCCTTGAGTACTAGTATGATCCTTAAGTTGTTAATAGTTACAAAATTTAATAATAAAGTTACTTAAATTTTTAATTTTAAATTTCAATTTCAATTCTTAATTCTTATGAACTAAAAATAAAATATGTTGCTTAGGTTTATATATATATATATATATATATAATAGTAAGCAATATGTAGTTTAGGTTGTGCGCTTTGTTTTTCTTAGTTAATATAGCCATGAAGGAAGGGAGATTAATTATAAGCAGTAATATAAATTGGACAATAGTAAAATTGTTTATTTCATAAAATAAAAAAAAGATATTAATTGTAATTTACAGTGATAATTTATTAATATTTATTATATATTAGATTTTAGTATCTTCTTAATTTTTCTCCCGTCAAATAATATTTCTCTTTGTTGGTGTATATATCAATGCGTGATTATACACAAATCACAAAGTAAACGCTTCATTTTTTTCTTGGTACCCAAGGGCAATTACTAATTGTCTGCATATGGACTAACATTATCGATGCAAAGACTAAGGTTGAACGTGTTTCGAATTATTATTATTTTTTTTAAATTCGTTGAAAATTTCCGAATTGAAACTTTGGACAATGGATCATTTATACGAAACTGTCCCACACAGGAGGTTAAGTCAAGGATTATTTAGTGCTGCTTCCTATTTTTGTCTGCTTCGTGCCCAAGGTATGGTACAGTAAAGCAGAGCAGTGGATTGTGTCTTTTTTTGGTCGGAAAGATGAACGAGCGTGTCTGAATTGAATCTGAGTGGCATGAGATGCCTATCAAATCTTTCACTTTATCCCTCATCATTTTTGACGTAATTGAAGTTTTTGTTCAGTTCGCTGCTTGGTCAAAACTTGAGTTTTTAGTCTTTTTCCAAAGAAGATATCGATGCCATTCAAGTCATTGGTAATTAATATATATATATATATATACACATTGATCCAAAGGGAGACAGGACTATGATTCTTGTGTTTTTGCAAAATCTTTGACTATAACTATGCTGTTTTACAAATCTGCCATGCACGTGCCCAATCGTCGAGGGAGGGAGGAAACGACGAAACAAACTCATAAAAGGAAATAAATCTCCTCATGACAGTATGACCATGGCATTTCCCAGATCAAATTAATCAGACATATGGGCCTTTTGTATTATACTCACCACTATTTTTTCACTTTGTAACTTGTTATATTAATTGTTATCAATATAGATATTGATATTGGTTAACTTTTGTCGGAGAATCGGTGCCATTTTTACATCCACGCATCAGTAGATTTCGTTGCATAGAAAGGGATGGTGGAACCTTTGGTCGGTTGGCCACGATCAATTTCATCACTTTTCTTGATCAGGACCTTTACACATGCACGAGTGCTTTATTTTGTGGGAATGTAAAGTTCTTCTTGCTTGACGAGTTAAAGCCATGGATCGCCAAGGGCATGGACAGTGATTGATAGGAAACGGTCTTATTTGAATATTACATTGCAGTCAATTGTGATAAATGTAACTGTAATGGTGGTGAATTGTTGGTTTGTGACTGCTAAATGCAATTGTAAAATATTCATCTTCAATTGCCGGCAACAATCTACTCAATTCTCTATAACTCTTTGTGCCTCTAGCATTCTGTAACTCTTTTCATGCAAGACATCTCGTCAGTTAGACGTCGTAGTAATATCAGGCTTTTACTTGTGGCAAACTGAATTTTGGACGAGGCAACTCTTTTTTTTTTTTTTTTTTTTTGGGATAAGTCAAAAATAGCTCTCTCTTCTTTTTTTTTTTAATTAAATTAACCGGCACACTTGTGGTATACAAAAGAAAAGCTCCATGGGACAGTAGAGCAAACAATTAGAGCCAAACTGAATATAATAGCTCCTATGTGGTATACTCCGCGGGGCAGCCTATATATTTGGATTTTGTAGGAAGAAAATGGCACGCTTGGGATCCACTCAAACATTAATAAGCATAGATGAGGTGGTGGATACATATAATCTTTTAAATTAGCCAACCCCCCCCCCCAAAAAAAAGATAGCGTAGGATCGAATATATTTGAATTTTGGGTTACCCTTTCTGTAATCGTCGATACATTTCTTAAAACATAGCTTGGTAAGGCAGCGATCAGGTTGCAAGACAGCCAACTGACGAAGGCAGAGAATTTTTGGAAGTGTGAGCAGGCGTCTGCTTGTGGGCTGACTTTTCCTGCTACCCTTATTCATAATCTAATCATGTTTTTGCTTGCTAACATTGTTTAGGGTATAATCTTTGGAATTTAGCAGTTGAACTGGGGCGGCCTCGGAATATTCTTTCCCTCTTCTCTTATTTATTTATTTTTTACTTTGAACGACCGAGATCAAATTGCTTTTATTTGTAATGAAGTTGAACAGTACATACATCATAATTCAAAGTATCTAACAATTGACATAGTGGGCTACAAATTCAATCATGTGGACATTTTCCTTGACGAGAATGTCTTAGCTAACCAATCAACGGCATCTGCACTCCCAAAGGTTTCAAGTTCATCTTTAAAGTCATTAAAGGATCACGTAACCCCACTTCCGCCACATCTAAGCTCTCTCTCTCTCTCTCTCTCTCTATAGGTCTTTCTTTCTGAGGTAAAAGAGAACATATATACGCTAGAGGCTTATTAAATTGAAATAAAGTGTTTAGGGAAAAGCAAATATTGTCCCCAAGGGTATGTATGTTTTTCTGACTGTCCTTTGCAATGAAAACAAAGGGTAGATTGTTGTTTTTTTGTGTGAATCAAAGAAACCCCTCTGCCTATTCCCCAACTTCAAGACGGCAATACGTGTTCAGATAATGGTGAAGCATAATCCAAGATTAAACCATTTGTAAGCTCCATAATTCTTAGTTTGAATTATCCCTGCATGCAGCATTTTATAACAATCAAATTAAATTGCAAAAGTTAAAATTTTTTTTTTTAATCAAATTAAACATGGGAAGACGTTGCAAAGCATATGATTGCTTTACTTCTACACCATGAATATCCCAAAAGGAGAGCAGATATAGATCTAGGAATCCCTTTGAGTGGCGCACATGCTTTGGCACATCTAAAGTTGGAGAATATATGCCTTTTTTCAAACGAGGTTATTTATCTTTCTCTTCGTGGCTTCCACCCACTTTTGTTTTTGGGAATTCGTCTTTTGGCTTGTTACAAGTTTAAGCTCGTTATAATTAATCCCAACTTTAAACACATAATTTCAGAAAGTAGTGCTATGAATATTCCTTTCTTTCTTTTTTCTTCCCTGTGTTGCAGCGATAAAATAGTATTAGAATTTAGCTTTTCGTATCATAACTGGTCATCTTTCTAATTAAATCAAAAAAAAAAAATTGTTCGCAACAAAATTAAAGGTCGCAGCTTGTAAGTTAAGTAATTTTCTGAAGTCCTAACATATATGCGAATATTCTTTTGAAGTTTGGTCTGATAAATATAGGATTATTTCTAAAAACAAGATAATGGTTTGTTAATTGTTGCCCCAATCTCGCCTCCCTAATAATTCTAAATCTGGCGATATAATAAATTTATTAATATCACGTATATGTAGCATAAACTAGAAAATATTGTGTGTGTGTGTGTGTGTGTGTGTGTGTGTGTGTGTCCAATGCAGCCTTAGGCACAAGGGTTTTGTCTCCTCGTTAGGAGCTATATTCCGTTCTCTTAGCTTGGAGCTCCATATTAATTATTAAATGTTAATGCTTGAGTGCGTGCTCGACTATGGATTATGATCAGATCGTGTTGATGGTTCTAACTCCGATCAAGCGTATTATACATAATCACTATCTTATTTATTTATTTTTCGTTTTTCTTCTTTACTTTTCCTCACCCAATTCCAAACTCTTAGTGCCAGTGCCTTAGCATTTACGTTATGGAAAGATGACCAAACGATGTTGTTCCATGAATGCTTTAACTTTCCCCGCACATATAAAGGCACCATATATAGTGACAAGGTGAGCTAAAAGTATGTGCATGTCACCTACCTAGTGGATGATGATACATGGTTCTTCGCCTCTCCATTTATGTTGATCAAGCCATAAGACTCTTGGTCAAGAAAAGACCATATAAAGTTGGGCAAAATATTTACATATATATAGAAATAGCCATTAATTTTATAGCACAACCCTGCAAAATAGGAACCTCTACAGGATGTAAGATACAACTATGGATGGGGACTATCCATTGTTAATAATTTTTTCTTTTTTTCTTTTTCTTTTTTTTTAAAGTTTATTGGTGTCCGGGCTTGATATCGTATTAAGAGTCCAGGCACTACTCTACTGTCATATATTATTATCATTATCATGTGGGTGATGGCGCCATATTGTTAATCATTGATTGACACATTTTGGCATATATTCATTATATGGTGAAAGTGAGTAAAGACAAAAGACCTTCGATGACTAAAGGGACTCAAGCATTAAAGATCAGATCATGCATTTATTTTCCAGTCATCGGAGTAGTTCAAAATATTCAACTTAGAAATACTTGAAAACTTGAATAATCCAAAAAAAAAAAATTTTAAAAAAATCTAAATAATCCTCTTTTATTTTTTTTGTCTTTAAATAATCACAAAATTAAGCAATAATAATGTGACAATTGAGAACCCGAACAGATGAATAGCGGAGACTAAACCAGTCCACAGCTCGAAAGACCGAAAGCTTAAAAACAAACCCAAAGGCTCGATCCGGCATTCGGGCCCAATTTCGGGTACTCTGACCCAATCTCGTAAGGTCATATTAAAAAAAATGAAGACCAAATCAGCCTAAAGCTCGAAACCCAATGCTTGAAAACAGACCCAAAGGCTCGATCCGACATATGGGCCCAATATCGAGCACTCTGGCCCAACTCGTAAAGTTATATTTAAAAAAAAAACAAGAAGAAGAAGAAGAAATAACCGCCGTCATTGTCGTCTTTGTTTTGCTCTACAAGATTATCCATCATCGCGGTCTTGCGCACAACCTGCTTGAGCAAAGTCCCGAGTAAAACGGAGTAACTATTTTTCTTCCCCCCCCTTTTTTTTTCTCCCTATTTGTTTGAATTAGGCAAAGAACTCTGGAGCCACCAACCCAAATCAATGCAACTTACAGGAAAGTGCTCTTAGTATAATAAATCTTCTAAGATTAGAACGTAAGATCTTACTCGTAATTAAAATTTCTCGCCTCATTCCGATTAGACTAAAAAGGAAACATCCAACTTGTCAAACCGAAGTGGTCTGCGTCAGCATTGGCCAGCGAAGACTGTCCCCCATCAAAGTCATTCTTCTTCGTCTTCCTCCTCTCAGTCTGTCGGTAAATCTAAGGTGTTGGACGATTTTAGTTCATGACTATACACAATCTGAAACCTCTCCGCGCACCCATGATGTTGTGTTTAAAGCGTGTACATATTTTCTTTGAATTGCCATTTTTCGCATGTCTAATGTGCAATCGCTCTCTCTGATTTAATCTACTCCGAATTGGAAAATCAATAATCTGGTATACTCTCGCTCATGGTTCTCTACCCATAAAAAGGTACAAATGATTGATTTTCTACGGCTAGTAATTATGCAATTTACTTTTAAATTGGTTCAATAGAGTTATAAAACGGTTTGATTATGGTACGGTGTCACAACTATTTAATTCTTTTTTGAAATATGAACTAACTGAACACTGAATCGCTGTGACCCTTTTGGCGATCAAAGATTACTGGGCCTGGGCTTCTACATCGTACCGATTTTATTAATAGCTAAAGAATTGAGCTTCAGAATTGGAAATCGAGCTAAAAGTCGCTGTTGTCGCCAGTGGGACTATTGAATGCTAATGCTATGTAGCTGATCAAGTCTGTTGGGTGACACGTTACGAGAGAGAAACTTAATCGAGAGTTGCTCCCATTCCCGACCCATGTGACGCAAACTCTTTTGTCTAACCTAAGATGTCACAAGTGGAAACAGCTGTGAGCGTTCCCGAAACCTATCATAATTGCACACATCTTAGGTGCGTAAGAAAGAAATAACCAGAACGATATGGGCCCCCCCCCCATCCCCCCCCCCCCCCAAAACAAAGAAGGAAAAACAAAACGATGGGCATCGAAAGCCTAGCGGCAGTGAGCAGAGAGAGGGACAGGTAAATGGTCAATCAAATCCACTTTGAATTCCAAGACCACTTTGCAATTTGCTGTCTAAAAAGCATTACAGTCTCAATCGCATGATATTGTATTCAAGAGGCTGATCTCCGAAGTGGGATATCCAAATCGTCAAAAAGCATGAAAACTCGGAAAGGAAAAGAAAGATGCAAGAAATAAGCAGCAAAAGATCAAATCAAAGCCACAAGGCCCCTGCTTCTTTCAATATGGGAACCAACTCTCCCGATATATGAGTAGCCATTAATCTATCCAATCCACCAAACAATCTCCCGCCAATAAAAACAGCCGGAAACTGTACGCTCGAATCATTCGCACCAGCTTTAGTACTACTGATGATCTTCTCCAATTCTTGTAAAACACTGCTCTCATCTGCTTCATCAATCTCGTAAACAGGTGGGTTGACTCCAAGAGCGAGCAGCAAGCGCTTCGCGACATGGCCCATGCAACACCCGCGTCTGGCAAAAACTATGACCGCGTTCTCCGACACCACGTTAGTTGTGTTTCCCGGACACCCTCTCGGCGCTTGCTCTCCCAGATGGCGCCCAACAACATTAACGGCGTTCTTCTGGCTGAGCAGTGGCGAATGGTCAGTAGGGGACTTGTTGGTGGCGTGTGGCGGTGGCAGCCATGACTTGTAAGGAATTGCCTGTTGCATGATGATCAACTCAATGCCTAACCAATTGCTGATTAAATAATTGAAAGAGAGAAGAGAAGAGAGATAGGGCTTGTCTTTGTCTTTGTCTTTGTGGGGTGTGCTCGTTTAAGGGCGACGAATGCATTATATAAGGGAGCGAGTGGGGGGTATTGACTTGGATAAATCCTTGAAGGGTCGCGCGTCAACAACGGGTAAGCCATTTTTTATGGTTATGCACTGTATCTAGTTGTGGAAGGACGTCGCATCTATGTCATGCTCGTCGCTCTGTGGACCATCCACCTTCCATTCTCCACGTATTATTGGTGCACGTCAGTGTTCGGCTACGTCTCTCATCTGGACCATCACGTGTACTCCCGTCGCACATGTTTACATGTATCTTCTTTTTGGGTCCAGATATTTTTTTTTTTTTATTTTTACCCGAAGATTTCTTTTCTTTTCTTTTTTTTTTTTTTTGGATTTTTCCCATCATTGTACGAATGATCATACGTCACTTGTGACGTCATTTTTGGCTTAACTGGAAAAACGTCATTTATGTCCCTTCATTTTGTCCGAAAAATATCGTGCATATCGCCTCTTATTTTAGGTGGGATTAATATGAATAAAAATTTTGGTGCAATAATTGGGCGTTATGTAATGTCTATTTTACCCAAAATACTCAACTCAAGGTATGAAATAATTTATAAATTTTTATCTTTACTGTTTTTCTTGTTATCTTAAGAAATTATATAAATCAAACAAAGTCACTAGAAGCATCTTTTTCTCATTATTTTGTTTCTTTTAAATATTTTTTTGTAACTAAAATAAAATTAAAATCTAATCTTTGTCACGTCAAAACAAGTTTGTGAGATTATTCAGAAAACAGTATATACATATAATTTGATATAAGAAAATTTGACAATCGCATTACTGAGAAAAACAAGGGGGGGTAGTCAAGCTTTCTTTCAAAAAAAAGCCGATTTATTGAGCTTTTATTTTATTTTATTTTATTTTATTTTTTCTCAGTTTTCCGAAAGCAAGCCAAGCCACTAACAGACAAGACAGCCGATCTTGGACGGTGCGAGAGGCTGACGTAAGCAATGAAAACAGCCCCGTCTGGCGCATCATCAAATGTCACGGTTAGGCCCCACCACGTGAAATTCAACAATAAACCCGTCTCTATCCGCCACGTCATCAGGTGCATGGCACTTCCCCTTGCGATCGTGTAAGTGACGTAACGCGTTTGGTACGAAGACCGCGTACGCTAAAGTTAAAATTTCTAGCGAATTATTAAAAAGATAAACCTCTCGTCGACTTAGACTTAACGATAAAATTTGAGAGAATTTGTTTTTGAATCCAAAGAAATTCCTTAAAAATTTATTCGAAAAAATTTGCTATCTTGAAAAGCCGTGAGAAACAAACAATTCTATATTGGGCCGCCTACCTTATTAGATAATATTAAAGAAGACTTCTAAGAATTTAAAATTTATTTGTGAATTTTTCCCTAAACGATTTACTTATAGAAACCTCCCATTATCGAAATGAAACAAAAATCCACGGACTTTATCAATGCGTTCAGATCCGTATCTGTCATCTGAGAGACGCAATCCAAGGGTTAAGATATTTAAAACCCGCATTACAGAAACAAAACTTGTAGACAACGTTGAAACGCCGAGACGTAAGGATCTATATAATTTAAGCTTGGCTTACATCAGATCCTTACACCAATCTAATTAACAGCAACCCGTACCCAGTATTTTAATATGCCGGCAGTATGTAAGCCTCTTGGATTATCTTGCCCGGCAGCAGTTTTCATTTTCCCTTTATTTTTTTTTTTTTGTTTTGTTTCTGGGTACGTGGGAAATAATCCTCTGAATTTTATTTCCACATGATTTTTGTAAGACGGGACTACTCGAATCATTTTTAAAAGGGAACGTAGAAATCCCATGCAGTATCATTGGCGTTCTAGAGATGATTATTGGCTCAAACGAGTGGGGATTGAACCGATATCTGTTACAATTTCCATTTGTTTTTAAGAAGTTCGTACAATGAAAAAGTCCGCCTTAGTGGCTGTAACGTTAAACATGTCCCCCCTAAGCCGTTCGTGTGATATCTGTAACTCTCTCTATTGAATTGAGGTCACCCTGACGATGCATCCTGCTAGATTGTCATCAATGACAGTGGAATCAGAATACCACGTGGGACTTGAATGCCCTTTAGTTGCCAAAGGCGACTAAATGAGGCGGGTCCTGACATGCTATTAACAGAACAGACCGCACAGGAACGTATGCTTTTTGTTATCTTTTGGAGGTTAGAATTGCTCTTTGCAGACCAAAGTAAGCTTCCTCAAATCAGCTTTATTCAACTGATTCAGCATTTAATCATCTCTTTCGAGAGGAAGTGTTTGAGGCCAAAAGAGATCCCCTGTTGAAAACCATCCATCATCAAAAGATAAATGAACCACCACTTTACCCCCACAAATTTCCCAACTGACGACTCCAAGAACCAAAAGCCCAAAAAGGGACAAAAAAAAGAGGTATGGCGACATGAGTTCCATCATATGCGTGTGCCTATGTCTTCCCAGTGGCCTCTAATTCCATCTCATGAAGGTTCAGCAGCAAGTCATTTGAGTTGAGGAAAACCCTGTTGGAAGAATTTGAAATGGTTTGGGCAATTTCTCTAGCAGCTTCAATCTTCCTCAGAGTGATGAATGAAGGATTGTTAGCAATCGCTTGACCGATGAGCTGCGCACTCTTGGCCTCACCCTGTCAACAGTCATAGAGAGGAATAGTTAGGGGAAGAAAAAGAGTGACAATAGAGAAGAAATCTACATATGAACTTTATTGAAGCACGAAAAGCAAAGGTTGATAAAATTTGCTTTCTTTCTCCATTTATCTTTCCCAGGGCAGCAACCCCAGCTAACATCTCAACTCCTCCAATTAGGTTTCCCATCCCTTCGACCCTCTTTCCTTCCTACAGGAATGTCTGAGGCCAACTCGTCACAGTAAAACAGAATTGGGACCACCTCCCACGATGTGAATCAAAGGTCCCTAATCGTTCATGGGCAACAACCAAGAAATTATATAGGAAAACATAAAATAATGGAATTCCCCATTTTTTCACAGCTCCAATTCAATCACAGAACGATTCCCTTTCAAATTATCCTATACGGAATAAGCATCTCCTCTGTCTCACCTCTGCTCTGATAACGGCACTTTTCTTGTCTTGTTCAGCTTTATCCACAATAAATTTAGCCCTCTCAGCTTCTTGTGCAGCCACCTGTTTGGCTTCAATTGCAGCAGTAAATTCTTTCCCAAAAGTCAGGCTTGTAATGGACACATCATCAAGCGCAATGTCAAAGTTGGCAGCCCTTTCTGTCAAAATCTTCCGTATTTCCCTACTTACAGCCTACAAGAAAGCCAAAATATGCATAACACTGCCTGAATAACCATTCACAAGAAGCAAGAACGAATGCTGTCATCAAGATTTCCCCCCTTTTTTTTTCGAACAAAGTGAATGCAACAGAAATTTCCATAAATACTTCCTTCCAATGGATGGTAATGCAAGCAGGAGCATTAATTAGAACCAAAAATTTGCTTTCTAGTAATTCTTACCTCTCTCTGAGTAATTAGCTGGCTAGCATTGTATTGTGCGACAACAGCTTTCAGTGTTTCATGGACAACAGACGGCAAGACTCTTTCATTATAGTTCTCACCAAGTGTTCGATAAATTCTGGGTAATTGGTCTGCCACAGGACGGGTAAGAACTCGAAGCCCAATCTTAACCTGTGAGAAATTACAAGGTCAATATTTTGAAAGCAGATCAGATTATCTTTGCATGGCAGTAGAAATTGACTCAAAAGAGTCCCGCACAAATTCACATATTGAAGGCCAAAAGCAAACTAGCAACAAACAGGTTGCACTAAACATTAGTGCATAAATAAGCAGTGGTGCTTCAGGAACCCTTGCCTTAAGTTTTTCGTGCATGGGAATGCTGGGCTACTTAGGTGTCCTCAATACATCCAGTCAATCAGATAACATGGCATTTTCTTTTAGTTCCCAAGGAGAGAGAACAGGCATTTGGGAATTTTCTTTTCCCCTTGTTTCTTTTTTAGAAAAAGACATAAGAGGGCATATTCACAAGGGCATACTAACAAGAACTCATGCAAAGGCAATATGAAAATAAAAGTTAAAAAAAAAAAAAATCATTTAGAGTAATAGATGACAAAGGACTGAGACCCAATTACAAATCATATCCACATTCAAAAATAAAATAAGTTTAGCAAGTCTACTCAACAAAGCAAATTACAGCAGCAAAGGGCATAATAGAGGAAGCTTTCATGATCTCTCAGCTCATTTCTGCATTTCTTATCAAATAGATGATCAGCAAAACAGACATGTCACTCATTACAGACAGAAACAACAAAATAAATTTAAAACTTGCCAACAACAAAAATTTGTATGAAATGCAGCTTGAATTAACTCGAGGAGAGGAAGGGAAAAGGTCAAAAAGGCAGTTACCATTTGCAGATCACGGCTCCCTGATGTACTCTCTACCAAATGGGGTCGTGCACGAACATCATAAATTACTGGTCGTTCAAACCACGGAACCATAAGGTGTGTCCCTTCAGGATAAACCTGCATATTTAACCACTAATGTAACATTGTACGCTTAAATGCATAAAAAAAGGAAGAATATGATACCAAAAGTCATTTAGAAACCACTACTGTAACAGTGTATGCTTAAATGCATAAAAAAAGGGAAGAATATGATACCAAAAGTCATTTAAAAAGCACTATTTCGCCTTGGACAAGGTAGCAGATAGCAAAAGCTGAAACACAATCAAAAAGGCACAATGCACGGGGAATGTAAACCATAAATAATAAAAGCACCAACCAATTAGAAAGAGATTCTCTGTTTACTTCTCGCTTTTGGCATTGCAAGCATCCCAACAACACATCAAAACCAGAAGGATATTTACAGAATAGCACCCAAGGAAGGGGCCATCTATGCATTTAGCCCTTTAGTTATTTTAGTGGACAGTGTCATCAGCGAGGATGTGGAGGTGGGAGGGCAAACAGCTCATTGTAAATGGGGGGAAGAATACACTAATTTCAGGAAAATTGTCGCTACTTCATACAGAAACTCCAGATATGCATTGCACAATCAAACAGAATCTGATCACAATAAATGAGCAAGTTCTAATGCACAAGGCTCACATAGGGTCAAGGCCACAAACATTTACTTGGAATACAGCAGTAATAACTCAACCCATTTTTATCTAAAGTAAAACAAAGTGATAAACCTTGTCTTTTACACCAACTAAACGGTTGAACATGATGGCTCGATGCCCTCCCTCAACATTGTAGAGACTATTAGAAACTGCATACAGTCCAAAGGCGCCAATAATTCCCGTCTTAAGCAGAGCAGAAGCTGCACCACCGCCTGGCACCTTGGGAATTCTGACGTTGTTGAAATTCATCTTTCAAATATCAAGCCTACAATATTTAATGTTGAAGGTCGTAAATTAGATAGCCGTCCAACAGAACAGGTAAAGAACCCAACCAATCAAGTCAATCGAGTACAACAAAAGATGGGAACAATTAAAAATATTTATAGACCCCAAAAATTTAAAAATAAAATGTTCTAAATAACAGATTTTCTTGTCAGCAATAAGTAGTATCTGTGAAAAACCCTCTTCTCCCCAAAACCATTTAACAATTATCAGACCTGTTTCGGGTCAATTTTGTTTTTCCCTTTCTGATCGTATGCAAATACGACTAAACAAGAGAATAATTTGTAAAGAAAAACAAACAAAACGGAAAGAAAAAAGAAAAGAAAAGGGGAATGCTATTCATTTCGACCTAAATCGTTCGCAGACTTAGCATCGTGACTAAAAGAAAACGATGAAGAAGACGGAGAGAGAGAGAGAGAGAGAGAGGTGACCTGTGAAACACGAATGGAGTGCAGTCGCCGCCTGTTCAAAAAGAAGAGAGAAGAGGGCTGGGTGAGAGCGAGAAAGAGGCCTTTCCTTTCGGCTTGTGCTGATACACTAAACCCTAAACCCCCAGTCTTGTTTTTTAACAACAATTCTTTTTTTTTTTTGTATTTTTCGTTCCTTTTTTTTATTTTTTAGTAAATAAATAAAAATAATGCCGGAAATACTTTCTTACGCGGGCTTGGCGCTTGGGTTTTTAACTTGTCTTTTTTTTTTTTTAAAAGAAAACTTGTCAATTTTATCGAACTCCCATTTTGTATAACTGAGAACCTAGAGGAAACGTAAACAAAAAATGACAAACAATCTATCTGTCAATTCAATTTATTTATATGCTTATTATGTATTTCCTGTTGACACTTTTTCGGTATATATTTTGATTTTGATTTTTTTTTTTTTTTGATAATTTTCAGGCGGATTTTATTCTATCTATTTCGTCATGTCAAACGCTCGCAATTCATCGAGTCCGGTCAAAGCAGTCGATTATGATAACCCTTAAAAGCTCTTAGGATACACACAATAAACTTTGGCCGAGATTAGAATCAGACATGCCAGTAAGAAAATAAATCTCCATATAGTTATAAAATTTAGTAATAAAATTACTTAAATTCCTCTAATTTCTAGTCACTATCAATTAAACAAACAAAAAAAAAAAAGAAACAAAATAACAAATCTCAAGACCCTTCCACTAAACTTAAATTTTAAAATCATTAATAGAATTCAGGATTTTGGTCGTGGCCACGACTCTTCTGGATTACGACTTTCTTACTGTGTCCGTGGACCGACTAAACCGAAACTCGCGAGGAGTGACTCCAAGGGTAACAAATGCATGCCCGATAACCCCGGCTATCGAAACCTCATTGCTCCAGAAATAACGAGCTTGGTTTCAATCATTTCCTTTGGAAGACGGGCAATAGATGAAATAAAGGTAGATATGCTTCTTTCTTCTTTTTAATGGTAAAGGCCTGAAGAGTATGAAGGTAAACACCATCCATCTTTAGGGGTTGATGAGCCGGGTTCCGAATTGTAGTCCATTGTTACCGTTTCAAAGCCTACATCAGTAACTGGTAGAGAAATAATTTCAGGGGCGCAAAGAAGAAGTTGAGCAGCGCAAGGGAGCTCCGTACATATGAACTCCACGGAGCACTTCAATGTCCAGTTATCAACATGTTGCATTCCCCTTCTTGTCGCATGCCAATACAAAAAGAAAAAAAAATTAAAAAAAAAACTTATTGTAATAGGAATTCTCTGTTTATACTAATGGAGGGGAATAGGGGGCATGTAACAATCACTAGGCATAGCTGCCCAAATGACAAGACTAAATGTTCTGTAACATGGGATTTCACATTGTCGCTAATGGTCGCTCTTCACATAATTATATGTACAGGTCAGCGAATTAGAATCTTCGCAGGTGATTGAACATGCACACATAAATTAGTCGATGTGTGTCTTGCCTTGGATGTGCCGCTTGGGCGGGAATAGCGGAGGAAATTAACCTATTATCGTAGTATCTATGGTGGGAATAAGCAAATGAGATGATCAAGTAAAAGGAGCTTTGCTAAATCAATGCTCCAAGACATGCGAGATGTTTCTAATGCGATCCAGCTTTGTAGTGTCCGAGAGTAGTCCTCTGGAACTATGGTCTATCTTCCCATGGTGTCGAGGGATCCATCATCTTGCTATTGATAGAGCCAAATTGACCTGAAACTGCACAGAGATAAGAATATGTCATTAGAAACTCATTGCAGAAGAGCAAAAGAAAAACCACACCTAAATTTTTCTAACTTACATTAATCTCCTGCTAACAAGTATTTTAATTTAAAAATTTAATAACATATTAAAAGATTATATTCTAAATTATAAATTATTACATGTTTAAAGTATATTCAAATAATCGTTATATAATTTTTTAATAATGTAATTTTACATATCATATTTTTTCTAACAAAAATAATCATTAAGTTCAAAATTCAATATACTACAGTCGAATTTAAAGTGTTCTACCTAGAGAGTTAACATTGTTAATATGATGTCATTCAATTAAAAAAACAAAAAGGAAAAAACAAAGAGGGGGGGGGCGCGTGGAAAAACAGGGTATCCCATCCTCTTGGGCTGATCGCAATTGCTAGCCTGCTCTTGTCGCGGGCTGATTGTGTAACTAGCAGAGCATTCTTAACCATCAGAGGCTTGAAGCACATGGAGTTAGCCTTAAGGTTTATCTGGACAGGACGCTTGTGCCTCTTGATCCATCCCATCTAACTCTCCAGGCCCATCGCAACAAGACATTTTAGTTCAATACCTTTGGATTGAAACAGGCCCCGCCGTGAGCTCCTCAGTCCGCCCCTGAGGTTGACCCCTTTCCTCCTAACTCAGCCCGCTTGGATCCCATTTGCCTGAAGGTTGGGCTGGAAGTTACCTACCCTACCCGTTCGCATTTGAGTACCAAATACAGCCAATGGGACATGGTTACCCCGTCCCTCATTTCTCGTCAATGGTCTACTGATTAAACTCCTCGTATCTTAATAAATATCTGATCTTCTGAAGACAATAGTACTAAAATTCTCTCTCTACAATGATTTCTCACACCTACTCTGTTTAACAATTACTTAGATATCAAAGTGTTGAGGTCGACCTCTAGTCAAACATTCCATAGCCTTCTGTCCATTTTGTAGGCACCCAACTTATACCTATTTTATCCCGATACTCATCAATGGGTAACTATTAGAATTTAGAGGGAGGACTAATTGAAATCCTTGAAAGCAATGGTCAGTGCTATTTTGGTATGTACGATTGACTGTAATTTTTGCTCAAGCTAAACATTTCACTACTGGTGGCGGGGATTTAAGCAGAACAATGCCAAAAATAACCAAACATGTTATGACTCCTGCATGTGTAATAGTCTAGTGCATGTAATTAAAAAAATAGTAACTTTTGCAGAAAGGGAAAAAAAAAAAGAAGCAATATCTACACATATGAATGCCTACAAAGCTTTTGTTTATTGTAAGTACTTACCATTCTGTGTACACACACACACACACACACACAAACAGTTACCTGGAAGATGGTACTGCAGCTGACGCTGGTTACATCCACTGACTGAATGCTGCTGTTGCTGCTGCTGCTGCCGCGGAACAGGCAGCTGAGAACCCACATTAATTTTTTCTTTTAATAACTTCTCCTGGGCTTGCATGTAGAAGGGATAGTTGTAAGCGTTTGTGTCAATAATTATGTTCCCATTATCATGGCTATAATTCACCGTGTTATTAGCTAATTCTCCTCCAATGCCAGTTCTACTAGTCCATCCAATTGCCCCACTAGAAGGTGGCTTGTAAATTAGACTTCCTGCAGACTGCATTGCTTGCATCTGGTTTAGATTTTGTTTCAGTATCTGCAATTGACTTTTGCACAAGTCCAGTTCCTCCTGTAATTTTCTATATTCCCCTCGGGGGCCTAAAACAGGATTGTTTTGCCAACAAACGGCCTCCCATATCAAAGATTCTGCGGTCAATTTTCGTTCCTCTTCCTGGACATCCCGCACCAATTTCATGGTATTGCTAACCCCAAAAATCTTATGAATCGCTTGGAATTCTCGGGTTTTATCGGCCGGAAAATAAGGTGCCAACATGCAGTCTTCTCCGCACTTCTTCCTTTGATGCTTGCAAGAAGCACATGCTGGATGTGACCCTGAGCCATGGTTATTATTTTGATTGTTGCCGTTGTTGTTGTTGTTGCTGCTGTTACTCCTTTGCATCATAAAAGCAATCTATATAAAAACAAACAAACAAACAAAAACAAAAAACAAATTAATCGACAATGATATCAATTTGTTTAGATTGTTAGAAAGCAGGAAAATTGTCATATTATAATTAGTAATTCAAAGTATTATAGAAACAAAGAAAAGATCGAGTAATGGACAAACCTTACAGATATCAGTTTTGGGTGTAAATTGAAGATGGTTGTACAAGAAATTGTCATATTAATTAGTATTTTAAAGTATTGTAGAAACAAAGAAAAGATCAAGCAATAGACAAACCTTACAGAATCCAGTTTGGGGTGTAAATGAAAAGAAGATGCTTGTATAAATAATATATGCTATACAAGATAATTTACTAGCTGCACATGTAAAGATAGCCACGGTTAAAAACAAAAGAACAAAGGGATCTTGTGAAGAGTTTGATTAGGGTTTAGGTAGCTCATATGAAGAAGTTATATAAGTGGATGCTCTCTCTCTCTCTCTCTCTCTCTCTCTCTCTCTCTCTATATATATATATATATATATATATAAGTATCCTAGAGGTTGGTGCAATAAGGGAATGAAATCCAGGCTTTATTCAGCAATCTAGATAAGCATGGTAAGAGTTGTAATGAGTTGGATTAAAATAAATAACAATATAATAAAAACACTATTACAGCAGTTATATATAATTTTGGACTCCTAAACAAGATGGAGAGGCAAAACCAATGTACCCCTCTTTTTGGGCGGTTTAACTAAATTGTATTGCTTTCGGGGTTAAGTGAAAAATTGGGGCAACAACTGTTTGGATAATGCTGCTTTGATTTAGGCTTAAAAATAATTAAAATATATATACACACAAATAATAATAATAAAGTTATAATCATAAATCTATTTGGTATTTAATTATGTAAACTTTTTCTTTTATTCGTCCCGTTAAAAATTAAATTTAGAATGAAAATGAGATTTAATTGTCACAATTCCAATTATATTATAATATTCCTCCCTCCTTTTTTTTTTTCTCTTTTTAATGAATACATCGAAGTCAAGCCCAACGTCCCTCCATCTCCCGTCGATATTATTAAGCCTACTGAATATTGCTTACACACACACACACACACACACACACACACATCTATATTATTATTCTTTTTCTTTTTCTAAAAATGTTTAGTTATGTCATTAATTAGCGTTATTACTTGTTGATAATTAAGTCCATATTAGTCCCAAAGTTGCATTCACCATTGATGATCTTCTTCGACGCAAAACTAATTGACTGCGCCGTGCTTCCCAGGTCATGTGCGCCTTCTCATCACCCGAATGGCCGCTGCTGCTACCATTACCCCAATGAGTTTGAGTTTTTTTTTTTTTTTCTCCCTAAAGTATTAAAGTGAATAAAAACGAGATTCAAGGGTTTAATGATTTATGGAATCCGATTCATTATTCAGTGATCACCCATCAGTCAGCCGGTCCGGGTCTTGATGGCGGTGCTTTTTAGGTTTTTTTGAACTTAGACTCGAGACGTTCAATCTGAAGACGATTTCAGTATTAACAAAGTAAAGCTCGTTGGTGTTTCTTGGGGCTTTTGATGGTGGAGCCGCTTTCACGTTGCTTGGAACTTCGTTGATGGAGGAGAAGGGGGCGGCCTCCTTCTACCAAGATTGCCGTTCAGGAGCAGAGAGTGCAGACAATTTACTCTCTCCCTCGTATTTATACTGCTATCATGCTCTTCGTCCAATTTGGGTTGGTCCTCGTCGTCGTCGTCGTGGTCATCTACATCAACGGCTGACACACTACATTGAGATCCACCCCGCAAGGTTGTAGGTTGGGCCAGGCTTTTTTTTGGACTAAAAGTGAACCCGATAAGCAACTTCTGGAAGCCGAAGCGCCCGTAGCCGTTGGATCACCTTTATTATAGTGTTTCAGGCCCGATGATACTTGGATGAGCGAGCCCACTAAAAGAAATTTACTACGGTTCGAGAAAATTAAAAAAATTAAATAAAAAACAAAGCGTGAGGAACGTAGAAGAAGTGTGGGCAATAGTGTCTTATTCTTAATTCCTTCACTGCAAAATAATTGCGCTAAAATGGTTCTCATCAGTAATTAAGGGCAAATCTTAACATTTGTGTATATATATATATATATATATATATATACTCTTGTAATTAAAGTTTTAAATTATTATTATTAAAATTTATAATTTTAATGCTAAAAAATGAAGTAAAATGTTTATAAAAATAATAAAAATTATTTTATCATATAACGTACCAAAATAACTGAGGGAATAAAAAGAGAAATTGTAATAATCTGACCATGCTTAAGTTTGAGGCTAAGCATTGGCTGGCTTAAGTTTGAAGGAAATAGTAAAAGAATAAATTTCAAAAATCTAATTTCTATAACGGTAAAAATTCGAGAAAATGCACGGCGGTTTACAACTGTTAAAGCCTATGCCCCTTTCACCCCAAGAAAGAAACACAAAAACCCTATCTACCGTGAACTGAAAAGCTCAAGAACTGGAAATCCCCGTGGCGGGCGGGCCACTTTTGATTTTTCTCTACAGATAGTAAAATGGCGGGACCGATTCTGCGGTCTCTCCGGTCCTCCGCCAGAAATTACCTATACTCCACCCTATCTAATCGCTACAATTACCGCTGCGCCGCCCCTTTTATCCCACGCGCCACAAGCATTGTTACACGCGCACTTTCGGCGGGGCCTGCCGTGGCTGCTGCACCATCAGCGGCGATCCCCTACTTGGAGCCTAGCCGCATAAGAAATGTTGCGGTAATAGCGCACGTCGATCACGGGAAGACGACGCTGATGGACCGCCTGCTTAGGCAGTGCGGCACCGACATCCCTCATGAACGCGCCATGGACTCAATCAGTCTCGAGCGCGAGCGCGGTATCACCATCGCTTCAAAGGTTGGTTAATCCCTAGTCTGTCTTTCTTTGCAATTGTAATTGAACTGGCAGTGTTTATTGTTTTGATTTGATAGATTAATAGATTTTTATTTTTTTTATGTGATTAGGTGACAAATTATATCATGATATACTATTTATTCTCACATCTATTTAGGATGCTTTTTTTTTTTTTTTAAAGGTTGTAACACATGCAATTGTTGTATCTTGCACTAAAATTCTTGAAGTATATTGAAATTTGACATATACATATTTGCAGGTTACGTCTATTCCATGGAAGGAATATGAACTAAATATGGTTGATACTCCTGGACATGCGGATTTTGGTGGTGAGGTATGAATGCACTCTGATTTACTCTGAGGGATTGAAATTGTTTATAGTTTTATTCTTAGACAATAATTCTGTGTGGATGCTCTAGTTCTTAAAGATTTTAGCAGATGAGACTTATTATTACAGACCTTAGGAAGCTAATTCATTTCTAAGTGTTACGTGCTTTTTATTGTTATATAAACGTAACTATTAAGTAAATAGGTAGTTTAATGTTCTGGAAAAGATAAATTCAGAACTTGTAGTCCTAATGGAAGAGGAGTGATTTGAGTGGATTAATCCAAGAGAAAGGTTAATAAAACTCATGTTATTGAAGTTCTTTTGCTATGAAGGACATTTCAGTGGTTTTGTGTTTTTTTCAACTTTGTCTGTTGATCATAGGTTGAGCGAGTTGTTAACATGGTTGAAGGAGCAATTTTAGTTGTGGATGCTGGTGAAGGTCCATTGGCACAGACAAAATTTGTTCTTGCTAAAGCATTGAAGTATGGTCTGCATCCTATACTGCTTCTGAATAAAGTAGATCGACCTGCAGGTGTGCCGTTCTTAAATTCTGATGTTATAATCGTTTCTTCTTGTAAAAAATGAAACATAATTTAGCATAGAAAATAGATGAATAAATTTAGGTGTAAGGTTGCTTGTTATTCTTATTAACTATATTTTTATTAAATAAGATCTGCTCCACATGGCCTTTTAGTATTCTAATGTGGGAGTGTAACTGTGATCATTACTCTTTCACATTATTCATTTTTTTCATATTGAGGTAATTGCTCACTTTCAGTTTTTGTAATTATCTCAAAACAGTTTCTGAGGAGAGATGTAATGAAGTTGAGAGCCTAGTATTTGATCTTTTTGCAAATCTTGGCGCTACAGGTAAAATAAATATAGAAAGCCAGAAATTCTGATGCTAAGACCTTCAGCTTTTAACATTGATCAGCTACTTAAATAGTAGACAGGAGTTTAAATTTGTAACCTTTTTGTTATTGTGTTTTAGAGGAGCAACTAGAGTTTCCAGTTCTGTATGCTTCTGCTAAAGAAGGATGGGCGTCCTCCTCTTTCACCAAAGATCCTCCTGCTGATATAAAAAATATGTCACAGTTGCTTGATGCCATAATAAGACATGTGCCTCCACCAAAAGCGAGTCTTGATGGACCTTTTAAGATGCTGGTTAGTTTTCAACAACTGACTTTTTTTTCAAAGAATATCATCAGATTTCTTAATCATAAGTTCCACCAATAAAAAATAATAGAAACTAGTTCCAATTTTCTCAAACTCTTTATTTATATTTTTTTTATCCACCTTTCATGTCTTGCAAATAAGTAACTCTATCTTCTTTTTCCCTTTTCATTTCTCTTTGGATTTTTTCATGTACTTTTTTTCAAGTAGTTTTTAACATGAGACTTGATATTACTTTTAGGTGTCAATGATGGAACGAGATTTTTATCATGGAAGAATCTTAACTGGACGCATTTCTTCTGGAATCATTCATGTTGGGGATAGAGTGAATGGACTCCGTGTAACTGATTCAGGAGTTGAAAAGATTGAAGAAGGAAAGGTTAGTGTCTCATTTTAAATACCTACCAGAAAATTGCTTGAACTGCATTTTAAGTTGAAATTGGACCATAGGAATTATACATGAGGCATCATTCAGTAACTATTCCATGGTTACAGAGAAGCCTATAACTTAAGTGTTACAGAATTTCTTCCAACTAAATGGTAATACTAATTTGAACCAGAAGATGTATTTAGTTGTTTCTTTATAATGTTTTTGTAGAAAGTCTTGTAGTTTTCCACTAATGAAGGCAGGCTAAGGACCTTTACTTTCATTTAGATGTTCCTTCATGATCACTATCAAAAGCATTGGGGTTCAGAAAAAAATGTTGAGAAAATAAAGAAACCTGACTAAAGCTGACTGTGAATTTAACACTATTGAATTTTCCTAAAAACAATGTCAAACTTGTTAAAGCTATATCTCTTTTTTATGAGTAATCTCATAGTTGACCTGATGCAGCTTATCACAAGCAAATTCATCATAATGGCATTCAACTCATTCATCTTCCATCTGTTAGGTTACAAAGCTAATGAAGAAGAAGGGTACAAGAATCATTCCAATTGATAGTGCAGGAGCTGGCGACATAATATCCGTGGCTGGGCTAGCAAGTCCATCAATCGGCCATACAGTGGCAAATGTGGAGGTATATAACCAATTTACTTGTGCAGGGCGCCATTTCAATGTGTATTGCATATAGCTTCTGTCCTTGCGGCTTTTTTTTTGGGGTAAATGATTCAATATATCAGTGGACCTTAAGTCTACATTCTTCAGAGTTTATACATGATAGATTGCCCGTCTTGGCAGATTATTGATTCCTATGAACAAGTTGCCTTCTGTATTACAAAAACAGAAATCCCATGTGTTATTGTCTCTAATACTGTAAAGACCTTATATTGTTTACAAAATATGATGTACAGGTTTTGGACAGTACCTACTGCCAGAGGTATCTTATTCTCTCAGGGTTTCGGAGCATACTTCATGTCTGCATTCGTTCATTTTTCTGTGAACTAGTGATTTTTTGACATTGATGTCATACACTTTTGAATGAGTCTGATATTTATGCTGCTTGGAGATATTTTATATAATTTTTGTTGACTAGCATTCTTAGACCTTCAAATCCTTAAGTCCTGGCAACTGATGTGGTTTAGATAGTCAATGTTGTTCCTTTGTGTGTTTTATTGACTATTTCAGATCATTTCTTAAACTGAAATATGATAATATCATAGGTTATGACTGCCTTACCGAGTATTGAATTGGACCCTCCTACCATTTCCATGACTTTTGGTGTCAATGACTCTCCATTGGCTGGCCGAGACGGTACTCATGTAAGCCTTGAGCTTTTCTTTTTCTTTTTTCATTTTTTTGCCTTACAATTGTACATAATTTATGTGCATTTCCTTTGTGGTGCCTTTGACGAAAGGGCTTTACATAGCATATGTACATCACATGTTTTTTTTTTTTTTTTTAATTTCATTATTGTGCAAAAAAATATCTTCGTAATGCTGTGATGAAATTACTGACAAAATAATTGTAAGGACACCATTTTTACTATGGGATTGCAGTGATACCATATTGCTGTGCTCTAAATTGACATGGAGTTATGTTTTGTATAGCCTCCCACTTTTTGCCACTTGTACGAGATAATGTTGTCTTTGTCCCACCCATATTTTTTTTGCCTGTAGTTGACTGGAGGAAAAATTGGTGACCGGTTAATGGCTGAAGCTGAAACAAACCTTGCCATAAATGTGCTGCCTAGTGTCTCAGATTCATATGAGGTTCAGGGAAGAGGAGAGCTTCAACTTGGTTTGTGCTCCTTAAGCTTTCCTACTTGAATTTGATTTGAAGCCGTAAATTTTTCATTTGTAATAGCACTTGGAATAGAGACACAAGTTTCATTTTCATCCATCTCATCTTGTTGCAATATTGTTCTGTAATATCTGTTAATTTACTTCCATTGCTATACTCTACAGGTATCTTGATAGAGAATATGAGGCGTGAAGGATTTGAGCTGTCTGTCTCACCACCTAAAGTCATGTATGTACATTCAATAGGAGGCTCAAGTCATTTTGCTAACTAATTGCTATTATATGCTGGAGCTCAAGATTTGAATGCCAAGACTGGTGCTGTTTCAACACATGGAGATCTAGGTGCTAATATCTATAGCAATTAGATAATGATAAATGAACAAATGACAAAATTTCCATGAGATTCAGAGTAGAATTTGATATTAGCCAAGGCACATTCATAATTTCATTGCATATATAATAATATTTAAGGAAACAACTTTTTCTAATTCCTAAATGACTGAATGGTTTTTATGTTGTACTAGATTACCTTTCTAATTTGGACAGATTTAGAGGTTACTTCTGTTTCAATATTTTATTACATAGGAGCCTCACTATTTATTAAATTCATACATATAGTTGTTATTTGGCTCTAGTTTCATATTCTGTCTAAGAATCTATTTTAATAGGAAATTTATGCCCATATCATTTAGGAATAGCTTCCCAGATGGGGAGCAGTGAGGAAGAGTAGGCCTAAAACCACATGGACTCCCCCTGAAAGCCAATTCGTTTACAACAAGACAGAACAGCAGAAATATTCCTCTAGCCAACCAAATTAAATTTGAGATTAATGCTTAGTTTAGTTGATTTGAATTCCCATAGAATATCACGTGGAGTTATTAGACATATATATTTGATTTTGTCAAAATGTAAGTGGTCAATCTGGTGGTTGGATTTGGACATGATATCCTGCATTTGACCTAACTACTTTCATTGCATATTCTTCATTTCTTAGCTGACACAAATTGGAAGGCTTGTGTCTAGTGTAGCTGCATGTTCAATATCTGAGCAGCTGTTCCAAAATTTCTTCCAAGGGACTTATTTAATGGGAGCTTGTTGCATGATGACATTTTTCTTTTCTAGTTGGTTCCTTTTTGTTGCTCTATTAATGTTCCTATCCTTGATTAGGTATAAAACTGAAAATGGCCAGAAGCTTGAACCAATTGAAGAAGTAACCATTGAAGTAAGAATCACAAAAGTCAATAAATTTGATATAGGCTTTCTGCTCCCATGATTTATGACATTTGCATCCTATCATATTCTTATTCAGGTAAATGATGAACATGTGGGGTTGGTCATGGAAGCTCTATCTCATAGACGAGCTGAAGTTGTTGATATGGGTCCTGTTCCTGGAAATGTTGGCAGGACTAGATTGTCTCTGACGTGCCCATCAAGGTTAGTGCAGTTTGTCATTTTAGCAACAATATCTTCTGCACATCTGATTTGTGCATTTCATGTTGTCTATTCTTACCATTTCTTTTTCTGCATATTGGGCACTTGTAAGTTCTAGTAGTTCAAACTTTAGTGTATTTCTTAAAAGCTCATGTGTTAAGAGTTTGGCTTTAGAGGCTATGACAGATCATAGTTTCATTTGTCTTTATGCAGAAATGAATTTTCATGTTTCCTTTTTTGACCACTTAAGTTTTCCACATGAAAATTTTGATTTAGACTCCTCAAACTATTGAAGTGTTTTTTTTTTTTTTTTTTTTGTGTATTTGTTTCAAAATGGTTGATAGTTGATGTTCCTCTCCTAAATGGTCAATTACTGATCCAGGGTTAGTGCCGAAGATTGTGCTATTTGATGGAATCTTTTGTTGCTTTTTCACCAGAATTAATGGCTTTTATTTGTGTTTCTCAGGGGCTTGGTTGGTTACAGGAGTGTATTTAGCAGCAATACACGCGGAACAGGATTTATGCATCGTGCTTTTTTGAGTATGCATACTCCACTGAAAACAATTCTATTTCCTTTTCCCTTTTCCATTCCAAAACCTTGTCTTCATTTCTAGATGTCATAAAATATATAAAGTTGCCATCCCCCACCCCAACCAAAAACCAGCCATACAAATATGGAGCTGCTCTCATGTAGGACATTGTGCCCGCCTATCTTTGCTCCATTAATTATTTGGTCTCAATATTTTTCTGTGATGTAAGGATTTAGATTGCTTTTGATCTAAAATGTGGATGGAAGTTGACATCATCATACCTGACAATTTTATATGGTCTTATCCTGGCTCTTCATACAACTGGCTGAGGGCTAGAAGAATTTCCAATAATTCTGTCTTTAAGCTGTTGTGCTTTTCAATTTCTCCACATTCCAGTAAAATCTATTAGCTTCATCTGCCCCATCTCCTCCCTCCCCCTCTTTCACAAACACACCTCAATATGCTTGCATTGTCATGCTTACACAATTGATTTTGCTATTTGTATCCTCCTCTCTCTTGACATGTATGTCCATGGTCATACTTATGCAATTCATTTGGTTGTTTGCAGCCTATGAGAAATATCGGGGCCCACTGGGAAACGTGAGGAAGGGAGTATTGGTATGTTTACATTACTATACATTTTTTTAAATGGTTGAACCACCATTGGTTGTCTTTGAAATTGTTTTCTTTGGGAAAATAGCAAAGTGGTTGGTCACTTTTGAGCGGAAGTAAATTCTGTTGATTTTGATCTGTATTTGTTTTTTCCACCTTAAATTACAGTGAGCCATTATATGGAACTCATTTGCACGTGACTATGCACCCACACAAATGTTTCTAACTCAGTAATGATTGGGACAATAGGCTCTTTTCCAAATTCCTTTTTTTTTTTCCTTTCTTTTTCTCCATGTTGATTTGCAGAATCTTAGTTCTTTAATTTTGTTAATTTATGCTAAGTTGAAGAGATATCAGGCATGTGATGAAGGCATGGGTGGTTGAAGCAGAGGACTGTGACTGGAACATTTTGTGATGCTGAAGTTTCCTGAATTGAAAGAAAAACTTTTGTTGAATGGTAATTAGACCAAATTATAGTTTTGGTAGCAGGTTTTGGGCAACCATGGAGCATGGTTCTCAAGAGAAGTTTGCAATGAGAATGTGAAGATTGATATATGGGACTACTGGTTGTACAGATTCACCAATTGTGTGCTTAGTGATCCTTGTTATTGTTTTGATTAGGATATGAGGATGTTACCCCGATGGAGAAAAAAAAAAGAAAACCATCAAGTATCTTAAATTTTTAGAAGCCCATTATACTTTTCATTTTTGTGTGTGGATAGATGCCAGCAATTTATAAACCACAAAATATTTGATTTTTTTTTAATTTATTTTAAATATCATCATTGATCCATCCTTATTAACAATGATAGTTATATTCATGCCATTTCTTAAGTGATAGATGCTATGCTTGTTGACCAATATCTTTTTTGGACTGGATTTGACTCCAGTTATTTTATTGAGCAGGTTTCAATGGGCTACGGAACAATTACTGCTCATGCATTAATGAGCTTAGAAGCTCGTGGAATTCTATTTGTTATTCCTGGAATGGAGGTTATTTTCTCCCTCTGTTTGTGTTTCTTATAGTCTGTTGTCTTTCTGCTCATTGTTTGTTATCTTATCCCCAAAGCTTGTTAACAAATTCTTTCCTGGAATGGAGGATATTAAACAAACTGAGTTCTAAGGATCCTTATACGGGTCCTAAACTCACCCAAACGTTATTATAATGCTCTTTTTTATTCCTTTATGATTGGCTCATTTATAATTTCCATTGCATTGATTAGGGTTATATATAAGTCTGCGGCTTAGGTCTTTTTGATTGGTGTATGAAATGAAGGTTTGACCTTCTATCGCATATAAGGTTATCTGTTTCATGCAAAATATTCCCTGCTTTTATGTTTTGTTTTACAGACATATGATGGCATGATTGTTGGTGAACATTCACGGGATACGGATCTTGATGTAAGAAGATTTGCTCATGATGTGCCTTGTGTTTTTTTCCCCCTCAAGTGGAATAACATCAAAATGAGATCTGTGTTGCAGATAAACCCAGTTAGGACTAAGGAACTTAGTAATGTCCGTGCTGCTGCCAAGGATGAGAATGTAAAGTTATCTCCACCTCGCCTGGTATGCAATTGTCAACTTTTTCTTTTGTTTTATTGTTTTGTTCTTGCAGTAGCCATGAATAAAAACCAGAAAAAGGTAGGACGAATAACTAGTATGTTATATTTTCCAGCTATGCATGTGAAACAAGAATATAACATCAGAATACAATTGCATGCAGATGACTCTTGAAGAAGCAATTGGTTATGTAGATTCTGACGAGCTCATTGAGGTAATTCCCACTTGCTTCTTGTCTCTTTCCTTTACAGGTAGGACCATTTAGGCATTTCTAGATTCTCCCATACCTAAAGGGCCTACTTTACATCACAATATTAGACCTTTCAGCGGAGAGTGATTTTCTGGGATTAGAAAGTAATATCAGTCACGGACCGCGTTGTTGATCCTATTTTTGCCTGCTAATAGTCTGTTGCTCATCCATCCCTCGAATTGTTTACACTTGTTTAGTGAATATGTTGCATCATCAAGAATTCATAACATCGCATGCATGCAGGTCACGCCCAAGGTCATTCGATTAAGGAAAAAATTCCTAGATGTTAACAAGCGCAAAGCCATGAGCAGAAGGAGAAAGGAGTGAAACGTGATTATTCTACAATTTTTCAACATATCTCAATCTTGTTGTGCAACAGAGCAGGTAGCCGTCGTTTTGATTCTTACCTGCATCTATAGGTACAGGTTAGAAAGCTCAAAGGAAACACTCTTTGAGAAACAACATTCCTAGTTTACTCTTTAGCCATAGTGAAGTAGTTTTCCTACATGTCCTCGCTTCAGGGTGAAAGGCATACAAAAAGTTGGATACTGGGCGTACTACTGGTGCTTATAGAACTTCCAGTCCCAGGAAGGCAAAGATGTAATTCGATGTATTGAATTTTGGTTGACTCGAATCAACACACACCGTGCAAAATTTTTGCTGCAAAGTCTGCTTAACGAGATTACGTTGAGGGATGAAAAATGGTATGCAGTCTTGAAATATTGAAAACTAATAATGAATGTCAAATTGCAGAGAATGCTACATATTATGACGGTTGCGCACGTTGCTTCTGGTGGACTTTTTGTGCAGTTCCCTCTTGATTAAATGGACGACTTCATTATGAAAAAGATTTCTGACCTAACGGTAGCTATGTAATCATCGGATCGAGGCTCTTTTTGTATAAAAACTCAATGCTACCGGTGATGCCGGAGACCCGAAATAATTAAGTGGTGTGGGTTAGAGCTGACCATTTGATCGCAATTTAAAAAGGTTGCAATGGTTCCCTAGCTTGTCACGCTTTCATCAATCGACCGGTATATGAAATAATAAAGTGACGTCTCTGAATTGAGCTTTGATTTTTCCATACTTTAAAATGGAAACTCGGCTTTCCAATCGTCTTTATTTATTCCGTCTCTTCATTATTAATTTTTCTTTTTCTGGGATTTTAAAGTTTTTCATCTATGCTGTGAAGTTGGGTTGGCGTTTCTTAAATTAGAGGCCTCCAGGCAGACTGTTTATATCTCAATTCAAGTTATGTATAATTCTGCCCTCCTGAATATAATTTCTTCTTAAATTATGAGACAATCTACTGAGTTCGTAGCGTTCTTTCAGTTTAATCAGCAAAAATTTTAATTGAAGTTTAAATAACTCAAACAACCGGGCGTCTGTCGGTCCAACAGCATCACAAGTGGCATTCAACTCAGTAAAACAGCGCGTGACTTCATAATTTATACACCTTGAGTCCTCCGGGGGGTTATTCTCATTAGTCCCAAATTTCGTTTGAAAATTAGAAGCTCTAAAAGAATTTTAAGATCTTAATTATTAAATATTCTCTAAAAAATTGACGTCTCCGTTATTAAGAACTTAGATTATTATATTAAAATTCTTAAATTCTAAGTTTTAAAAACAATACTGGGTTTATAAGATTAAAAATATATTTTTTTTATTATATATATATATATATATATCTTAATTATAAAAATAAAAATAAAAATAAAGAAAGAAAAACGCACTTCCCAAAAATTTACTAACCCAAAGGCAAGAGCAATATCGAGTCAAGACAACCTGCGGGCGGCCACAGAATTAGAAGAGCAACAAGCAATGAGCGCGTTTTTCTAGGGTAGGTGATCGCATAGTACTCAAATCAAAACCTCGGGGCACGAGCACGACCATGCACCTCCACCTACTTGTCTAACAAGACTCCTCCTCCACGCTTTGCATTCCCTTCAGTCACAAACTCCATTTCGCAGAATCCGAACTCTAACCGTTCTCGATTCCAGAGAGAGGTGATAATGTCGCAAGGATCATCGGCCGATCGCGCCTCTCGTCGGGCCCGAGTGCTGACCAATCATGTTCGCTGCTCCGCTTCACAATCGGCTTCTCCAGCTCTGCAGCCCAGCCCTTGCTTGAGCTACTCGCCGCCGGAGCTCCACGAGAAGTTCGATTTCGATATCAAGGAGATGCGGAGATTGCTGGACAACCATAACATCGAAGACCGGGACTGGTTGTTCGGGCTCATGATGCAGAGCAAGTTGTTTAGGGGTCGAGAGAGGGGCGGGAGGCTGTTTGTGGGGGCTGACTACAACCAGTCGATGGAACAGCAGAGGGAGATGACGATGAGACGGATTGCTTACCTCCGGGAGAGAGGAGTTTTCGATGGCTGGATTAAACGGAAAGGCGTCGAAATCGAATTGAGGAAGTTCTCTTTCTTCGAAGTTTTTGCAATTTACGATCACTCCCTCTCCGTTAAGCTCGGCGTGCATTTCTTTTTATGGTACCTCTTTTTGTGTTTTTTCTTCTTTTCACCTAATGTTTCTTGGGATGTTTTTCTAAGCAGTGAATCGACGGTCAGATAAGAAACTTTCTGGAGTCGCTTAGTCATTTTAAAGAACAGTCTGTGGCAAAACTAAAGAATGTTGTCTCTTAATGGATTCCAGGGGTGGTGCCATTCAATTTTTGGGCACTAAGCGCCACCATGACAAGTGGCTAACAGACACCGAAAATTTTGCAATCAAGGGTTGCTTTGCTATGACGGAGTTGGGGCATGGAAGTAATGTATGTGAACGATATTGATCTTATGGTCAGGGGCATCGGGACTTTGTCTGTGATTCAGTGTGCCGCCGCGCCGCCTTCCGTTATTTTTCCTAACTTTAATCCTGCGTTCATTTTTAGGTTCGAGGAATTGAAACGGTTACCACCTATGATTCAAACACAGGGGAATTTATCATCGACACTCCTTGCGAATCAGCTCAAAAGTATTGGATTGGTGGGGCTGCTGAGGTAGGGATGCCTTTTCGTCAAGTCCAACCCATCTCATTCATCTTCTCCTCTGGCCTTGTGCATACTGACATTTTTCTTTTCTTTTTCTTTTTTTTTTTTTTCCATCTGCTTGCTACTTAGCATGCGACACACACTATAGTCTTTTCTCAACTTAATATAAATGGGACGAATCAAGGAGTGCACGCATTTATAGCTCAGATCAGGGATGCAGATGGAAGCATATGCCCAAACATCCGCATAGCTGACTGTGGTCATAAAATTGGTTTGAATGGCGTTGACAATGGTCGAATATGGTATTAATCGCGCTTTGTTAGTGATTAACTCAATGTGAAAGGATGCCATTTGAATTTCACAAGCTTATTTCAGGTTTGAGAAAGTGCGAATCCCCAGAGAGAACTTATTGAACTCAGTTGCTGATGTTTCGCCGGGTGGAAAATATCTCAGTGCAATTGAAGACACAGATCAGGTTATTTTTCTTTTCTAGATGGATTACTTATTATATGTAATATCTTCCTCCCCTCCTCCTCCTCCTCCTCATGTAATTCGTGTATAAGATGGAGCAAGATCTTTATTTAATTTCCGGGTTGTTTACCTTGCCTTTTTCAACAGAGGTTTGCGGCATTCCTGGCCCCTTTAACTTCTGGTCGTGTGAACATTGCTGTTAGTGCTGTGTACATATCAAAGGTATTTACCTCCAACAATGTTGGGTATTTGTGGTTAGATATTTGAATGTCCCATTTTCTGTGCAACTTGTATGATCAGCTTTATTGTGGGTACTTTTGGGAGGAAGACTTGTACGAAGGTCATATTTTAGCAGTACTTCTGAATCCTTCTAAACATGATTAATTTTGCACTCGTGCTTAGTGAACTTCACCACGGTTTTAGGGTGTGTCACAATGATGTTGCATGTCGTAAGCTTCAAATGCTGAGAAAATCTGATTTATTTAATTTAGGCAGTGGAAATGTAAGTTAATGTAACAATGGGCATTTTAACACTTGAATCAAAAACTAGCATTTTATGGTATAACTGAATGTTCCTTTTAAGATTACTGTTAGGCAGTTATATCTGTGCTTCAAGTACCTCAATTCCTGTAAAATTTCCTCGTTACTGACTTTTAAAGCCTTTTGTCCATTCTTCATTACCGAATTTTGGTGCCTTTTTCTCCTAATACATGTATTCTCACCTATCAGGTTGGTTTAGCAATCGCCATAAGGTACTCGTTGACTAGGCGTGCATTTTCTATCGTGCCTAAAGGGCCAGAACTCCTACTGCTTGATTATCCAAGTCACCAACGGCGACTCTTGCCTCTTCTTGCCAAGACGTAAGATAAAAATCTGAATAAGAGAAGCTGTAATGACTTGCGTAAATCTCCTATTTTGATAAGAAGAAAAAAATACATAGATAGCTTCTAAATTATACCCTCCTTTGTTGCATCAATTCATATGATAAATTTCCCTTTGATTATGGAGCTGGTGTCGCTTATGCAAGTCTGGCTTTAGTGGCTTAGAATTCTAGCCTTCTAGGACTATTTTTGATAATGCCCACAGAGGCGATAGAATAAGCATTTATCATTATTTGTGAAGTTTATTGGTGAGTATTACAAAATACTAGATCCTGGACACAAGTCTATCTACGGAATAAGCATCTCTCATTCTCTGTTTTTGCTGCCAGGGTGCATAAATAAAATCTTGAGACAGGAAAAAAAAAAACATGCTGTGATGCAATCCTCACTGCTACACGATCACACAAGCGATTGTATGCTCTACTCTGTGATGTAATGATGTGCTGATGCATCAATAGTCTTTGTTCTGTGAATTATGTCAACAGATTAATACCTAAAGTGTCTGATTCAGCCACTTGTAAGTTTCTTTATTAACCTATGATTCTGTCTGTTCTTTGTCTTCCTCTTAAACCTTCCACCCTCCCATTGTCAAACCGTTCCCCACACACACAAAAATGACTATGCAGATATGCCATGAATTTTGCTGCAAATTACTTGAAAATGATATTTGTGAAGAGGGCACCCGAGTCAATTAAAACCCTTCATGTTGTTTCAAGTGCGCTCAAGGCTACTCTGAGCTGGCAGAATATGAGAACACTTCAGGTGAGGAGTTAAATAATGTATGAAAATTTAGGTTTAGGGTAGGCGGCCTCAATAAATTTCATTGAAATCCTATTCACAGGAATGTCGTGAAGCCTGTGGAGGACAAGGCTTGAAGACCGAGAATCGAGTTGGCCACCTTAAAGGCGAGTACGATGTTCTTTCCACTTTTGAGGGTGACAACAATATCCTGATGCAGCAGGTAAAGTGCATGATTTTCCTTTTTCCATGTGGATGGGAAATTTTGTATAGGACCAAAACATAACAGAACACGATCACATTAAAGAGCAGCAGACTTTTTGAGCTAAGAACATATCCTTGTTGTCAACCAAAGAACTTCACTGCTTTTCTAATTGTTCTTTGATAACCCCATTTCTGAGCTTGTAAGGTCCTACCTTTTAACATTACTTGGTAGGGTTAGAAGTCTGTGAAGATTTCTTCCAATTTTTTTTTTTTTTTTTTATCCTTCATTAAAAAAAATCCTTTTTGCTGAATCTCCACTGCTCTGGGATATTCTAAAGCCCTTTATTGAAAGATGAAAAGAAATGTCACCTTGGATACTCTGAATAATTTTTCAGCAGTTGAAAATGATGTAGTCGGCGTTCGAACTTAATCCAGTTAACTTTAGTTGAGATGCTGATCTAAAGCGTAAGTTCGTTGCATTCAGGTCAGCAAGGCACTTCTTGCGGAATATGTGGCGGCTCGGAAGAAAAGCAAACCATTCTCGAGCTTAGGATTAGAACATATGAATGAACCTTGCCCTGTCATTCCTTCTCCACTTACAAGTGCGTCACTCCGGAGCAGCCAATTCCAGGTCCTAATCATACTTTTTGGCTTTCTTAGTGAATTGGTCTTTATAGACAGATCTGTAATTGATTTTACACTTCAGATTAACTTGTTCCGCATGAGAGAAAGAGAACTTTTGGATCGTTTCGCTGCCGAAGTGAGCCAGCATCAAGCAAGGGGGAAAAGTAATGGGTTTTCAGTTGTTTTGGTAAGGATGATTTACTGGTGCTGAAATGTTCGCTTTCATCTTCCCCTGTCTTACTGTAATTGTCAATTGCTGTTGGGGCCTTTTTTTTCCACTGCACCAGAGTTATCAACTTGCAGAAGACTTGGCAAGAGCTTTTTCAGATCGGACAATATTGGAAAAGTTTATTGAGGCTGAGGCAAGTGTATCGGCTGGCTCATTGAAGGTACCATTCCTCGTATTTTGTATCTACTGTCCTGTTGACTTCATCTTCAAGGCTTTTTAGTTTTTCATTATATTTATACAGCATGTTGGAGTTTTATTAAATAGCAAGAAAAGGGTGTAACTAATCGTGTTTATGAAATTCTGGGCCTTCTTTCACGGCACAGAATATGTTATGCCTATTGAGGTCCCTGTATGCCTTAAGCTGTGTGGACGAAGATGCTGCATTTCTCCGTTATGGGCTTGTGACACCAGACAATGCTGCTGCCGTGAGGAAAGAAGTAACTGAACTCTGCAGTCAATTGCGGCCACACGCACTTGCCTTGGTCAGTTCCTTTGGCATTCCCGATGCTCTTTTGAGCCCCATAGCATATGACTGGATCCAAGCGAACTCCTGGTCTTCGGTTTGACATTTTCCGGGGCCCCTAATTTCTTGCCCTCTTGGGGGCCAAGGTATGATGTCTCGGGCAATTTGCATTAAACTTCAATAAGAAATCCACTTCTGCTCAGCTTTTAGCCGAGCTGTCGTTACTATTACTTGTTTGTAAAATCACTCGAATAAAAGTTAGCAGTCCTTTTATTGCCGCAATAATGGCTGCTGGCTGGGTGGCTTCTTACATAGTCGCGTGCTCATATTCGTGTGTACAGCACATGCATTTTTTTTTTTTTTAATTAAAACGATGTTGTATTCAAAATATAATGTATTGCATTGTTTTTTTTTTATTATTTTATAAATGCATTGTATTGTTAAAAGATGTATTTTTTTATTTCTTTAAAAAATCATTTATAAAAAAAAAAACTATATTCGCTAGAACCATCCGTGGAGCTGCGTAATCGTACGGTCACGGTATGTACTGCCAGGTGGCAAACAAAAATGACATGCGAGGTACGCAAAATTACATTAATTTCCAAGACAATCGCCCGTAAATTTAAAATAATCTTTTCAGCAAATTTTGAGAGAATATAAAAATAAAAATATGTTGGGAACATCACAGAGTTGCTGAGCTATGAGGAACTATTTACTGACAGATCTCAAATTTGTGCCACGGTATGGCTATTCGAAAGATGATTGTTCAAGATCATGACCAAGGGATCCGGCATTCGAAGTCTTCTGGTCTTGAGGAAAGATTAACATTTCCCGCACGAGCTTGCTTAATGGTTTTTCACACTGCTAGTATCCGAGGGGCTTTCATCAGCAGTTACATCAGCATCGACCCTTCCCATTCTCTTCAGCAGATCAACAAGTGAATATTGGAGTCTTCTTTCCATTAACGAGCTTGAGTTCCAACCTATAAAATGCCACCTCATGACTGCCCGAAGGTTGAGGATCTATGCAATAAGACCCCATCTGACCCACAAACTCCTTCATCACCTGCTTCCTTGATTCACGCCAACTGCATCCTTTGTGGTCTAGCAATGACCTCTGCTTCCTATTCCCACCGTCAAACGCCTTTCCAGGCCTATCAAAAAGGAGCCACTCCCTAACTGTTTTGCCTTCAAATAAGGAAAAACCAAAAAGCTCTGCAACTTGGAACGAAAATGATTTAGCCCAACCAAAAACAGTACTGGAAATTTGCTCCGTTGAGCAGGATCAAAAAAAGAAATTAAAAAAAAAAACAAAACACAAAGAAAGACCTAACTGAGGAGGCTAGAGATCAGATGCCGTGTATTTAAGCTGCATCACAAGATTCTTTCATTAATTTATTATTTCTTGTTCAGTCAAATCAAACTACTCTATTCTGTCACATTCCAATAAATGCAAACATGCTGTAGGACTATGCTCAGTCAAAACTGAATCGTCAAAATTAAGCAAAGAAGGGGCATTGCCAGGTAGCTTACGCCAGCATTCCACTGAGATTTCATATTAGCAGCCCCTTCACATCGTGGAATACCAACATTCTTTTCCTTCCGTCTTTTCACTAACAGTATAAAATAGTATAGTATCTTTCAAACCAGTGCTGTTGGGCCGTGAAAAAGGATTCATGCCAGGAAGGCCTTCATTCATAGCTAAAGTAGCATGAAAGCTGCAGCAGTAGTCCTTGCACAATTCAGATCCTTCAGCAGGCCTGGTACAGTCCTATAATGCACACTTTGGACCCACGAAGGCAGAAGGTGGAGCGCTTGGAAAAGGCGGGATACAGGTATCGTCATCATCTTCACACTTGTCATTAGTACCGAATGACAGTCCATGGTTGAATCCATCGTCCAAGATGTACCAAAGACAATCCTAAAAAGTACTCATGTCAGAGGTGCTAACCACTATGTTTTGCGAACACCAGGGGGAGCTGTTGGGCAGATCAAAGCTTTCAAAAGTAAGATCTTGAGGATTGATATTTAACAAGCAGTCCTGCATACGATATACATGTGAACCATGAAAGAATAGCAAAATGATAGTTAACAAGAAAGATGACTAACACGAAGGTTTCCAACACTAGACTGATACAGGATTCCGATTGTGTAAGAGGATATAATCAAGATCCCACACTGATTTTACCAAAAGAAGGAGACATCCTCACATAAAAACATAAGCATTTGCATCAGCACATACAATCCGTGGGCTGTGTATTAACTTGGTTGAGTTACAAAGCCAAGTGACCTGAAAATGCATTTATGCGATTTTTAGTAGACAAGAAAACGCATTTCTTCAAGGAAAAAAACAAAGAAGAAGAAGTGAAAAGTTCTTCACATCATCCTTCGTCTGGTGGTGCAATGCAGGCGTGCATCTACGACCCTTGGTGCCTTTCACCACTGCTCCTTTCCCTCAAAATTCTAACAAAACCAAAAGTCACTCGTTATCTACTTGAACATACGCATACAGAGCAAACAATTTCAACATTCAGTTATCAATCATATGTTTTCTAGGATGTAATAAAACTTAACCAGTTGAATTTTCGACAAATGGGATAAAATTCAGCAACTATAAAAGCCACTACGCCCTACCAAACATGCCCCACGAGATAAATACTTCTATGCCTCTCTCTCTCTCTCTCTCTCTCTCTCCTTTTGAGGATATGGGCACTGACGAAACGAGTCACAGTATTTTCTTTTCTTTTGCTTTCTCGGCAGACAAACACGGAAAAGAATTTTTGGGTTGTCGCAGCAAGTACCTGAAATTTGAAAATCCAAAAAAACAAAAAGGAGAACCTGAGAACGGCACCCTAAAATTCAGAAATCAATGCGGCGCCGGATCCCACAATAGCATTTGGAACAAACAAGGGAGAACAAAAAAAAAAAAAAAGAAAACAAAAAGAAACAGAAAAATTTGAAAATCAAAATTTTTTTTTCTAAAAAAAAAGAAATTTAGCTGTAAGTATTAGGGCACACGAGTTTCTGCCCAGTGAAACAAAGGAAGGAATGGGTAGGTTAGGGAGATAAATGATGTAATGATTTTTCAATAATATTGATTAATTATTATTTAATTTTTTTTAAAAAAAATTGATTGATTATTTTGTCATATTAAAATGCCCCTCCTTTCTTTTTTTTAAAGGAAAATTTTCTTTTAAAAGAAAAACGAAAATTAATACAGTTAAATTTTTATCTCAATTTATTTATGAGCCTTTTAAGAAAGACGATAGACTCTGCGACTTGGGAATGAATGATATGAAGCACGCTTTATTACTTAATTAATTAACTAACGTACGACACCGTACGTGCTTAACTTATTTTCCGTTTTTTCCGTCTCGATTTTTACCGGTGGAGGGCTGTTGACGAAAGGAGAATTCCTCTCCGACCAACTTAGATTGACACTTAACCACCGTATCTTGTTATTTAAAAATAAAGAAATTCTTTCGGTATCGGTTCAAAAATTTTAAACTCAAAAAAAAAAAATTTTGGGTCAAAATATTTAATAAAATAATAAGATACAAACTTCATAATAAGATTGTTGGTGTCCCTTTTCTTTTTTTTTTCAGTTTATTTAATAATAATAATATTAAAAAAAAAAAGGAATCAACACTTATTCGTAACGTGAACTTAAAATTAAAAGAACACGGGTGGGTCTGATCTTGACCGATTAATCTTTCGATTATTATCTCAGGTTTGAGAAAGGACAGGACTTTTGGCGGCCCGAATTGCCAATATAATGCACGGGAAAAAAAAAAAAAAAAAACAGTTCGACCACCCAGATTTGATTTTGAATACCCCTAAATAATTATTTTTGTCGAACATGTCAGTCTTTAGGAAAGACAGAATTTTGAAAATCCTTTTCTTTTTTTTTTTTTTTGGTTGAATCAAAGTGATAAGAAATTTCACTTCCACGCGATAACGGGTCTCTTCAGTTTATGGCGTAATTTTCCGAAGGTAACGCTCAGTTGGTGCCTGTTGAATTGGTCCTCACGATAAACTATTGAGAGCTATACTCGACTTCTTCCTCTTAATTAGGTTGGTTTTGCCTCGTCATTTTCAGGGGCATGGCGGAAGAAGCCAGCAAGCCCTCGTCCTTTGGCAAGACGCTCTATCTCTTCAATTTTATGTCGGAGAAGCTCGATTTCTCTCGCCAACTCTTCGTCCCTCTGTTTCATTGCCTGAAACAGTGGCAAAAAATGAAACAAGTAAGAGTAATAGATGCTCAATTTTAATGTTGATAGCAACGAACGTGAAAATATCGGTATTTATAACAAGTTGATAGCTTCCATGCATGTGCATGAAACATGTCTATCTTTTTGTATCCCAAAACGTATTGAACTTCAAGCCAACTGATACGACGATTCATTGAAAATATTGTTTTATTTGTTTGTATTCCATCACCATCTTAAAACTCTACCCCTCCCAGGTGTGGGACAAACAGATGCCATTTGTCAGACTAGGTACTCACCAATGGGCTTTAAGACTACACATTCCAAGAATTGGATTCTGAGGTTGCAATTCACTAAATCTCTTTTAGTAAAAGAAATGACCTGTAATGGTTAGTTCTCATTGCAGGGCCTCTACCCGTTAAGTACAAATTGTTGGTATTATGCCTATATAATACAAGTATTACACCAATTAATCTGAGTACAAAACCCCTAGTTGTAGTACCATGAGCATTATTCAAATGAATATGCACCTGTAGTTCCTGTTGTCGCATCTCCTCCTTTCTTGCTTCTGATCTAGCACTTCTTTGTACCTCAAAGACAACGGCTGCTCCAGCAACCTGAAAAGCAAATGGCAATGATGAAACTTTACCCACATGTATTGATACAAAAGGTCCACCACGAGGCTCTCCCAAAATTTTGCTAAACAAATCACCCAGTCAAGGTTGAGTCTCACATCCTGAAAGGATTAGCAATTCAATTTTAAGATTTTTCACGGCAATAATATGCCATATATGGAAACAGCAAAAACAAGTGAGCCTTCAAGTTGGCTGATATAGCATGGAATATCACTGATTTTTGACAAAAAAACCTGGTTGGGTTTGCAGCCCAATTGCAGCTGTCTAAGAAAGTCTATTTGACTGAGAAATGAACCCGAAACATTGAAACAGGCTTTTCATGGCAGCATTTAGCGACAGGATTTGCAGAACATTCCCAGAATTAATACCTGAGAAGAATATTTTACCTCATTTACCTTCCAAATTCAAAACTGCACAGACAATAACCTAAACGACATCAAAATCATTGAACTAGTTACATATTAGTTGCTTCCCATCTCCTAGATTTAGACATAGATGCAGTCATGTGACATTGCCTACCTCAAAACTGCTTAAATCACCATTGGTAACAACTGCTTTACCCAAAAACCCATGTCTAGACACATTAAAAACTTATGCAGTAGCTGCATCAACAAATATAGAATATTATGCACACAGAGATTGTAGTTCAGATGAGGTCCCCTTTTTTCTCCTTAGTATTCTGAAACTTGAGTGGACCTATACATCCATTAAGTAATGCTTGCAAGACAATTAATTGTTTCTCATTGTTAGAAGGTGAACCACACCAAAAACACTCACATGCGACTTTAAATTACTTCATTAGTTGACTTAGAACAAACAGATGTAAACAAGTAATGGGGACTGGATGATTTACCATAAACACAAAAAGTTCTCCCAGAAGATCAGCAGCAGCTTGGACTGCTTTCTCCTCATCCAAAGGTTGTATTGCAACATTAGATACATGACCGTAAATACGTCTTTGCAATTTCGTCGTAAATTGATGATTTGCCTGATTCACTTCTAAAAAAGATTAGCATATTGCACGGAAAATAAGTCATTTATATTTCATAAATGAAAAGAAGAATGCTTAAACAGCAGCAAAAGGTACACATTTGCTGGGAAACAAAGACACTAAAGTGCAGGCATAGATTCTTTCAAATGGTTTAGCATACTACCTTTCTTGATTTCTTTTTAATATGGAGAAGAAATTAGAAAAAAATTATCATGAAAACCCAAGCATTTTCAGACATGAAATTGAAGTATAAAATAATGAGAACTTCTAGAACTGACCCACTTCAAAAGAAACTACCAGCTTAGCGAAATTTGAGGTACCAATTGGAGTTAATCAAATCACATAGAATCAAGTTCTCTCTTTCCCTTTTTTTTTGTTTTTTTCCTTTTCTTTTTTTGGGTTTCTGAATAGATCTTCAAAGAGTCATTAGATCACGAGAGAGCAACAAAATTTCTAGTCTACTAAAGAAACTAGCTAAAAGCCAAAAAAGGGTCTCACTGCTTAGCAAAACAAGATGTACCCATCAACAATTAGCAAAGACTACGTCAAAACAATCGAACACCCAAGAATGTGGATTAAAGGATTTTGTGAACAGAAAGGAAATTAAGTAAAAACAAGAGGCGGAAAGAGAGAGACAGAGAGAGGAGACCTGGGCAAGGTTGATGATGTACTGGCGGAACCTGGGGTGGAGGCCTGCTTCCTTCTTGAGACGATTGGCTATGGGCTTGCTGATTGTCCTCAGAGCAAGTGTACCTAGCTTTACCACCGGCAAGATCATTCGTATCTTATTATTACTATTATTATTATTATTATTATCTATACGTCTTCAACGCTTTTTTTTGTTTAACTAATTTCCTTCTGAAGCAGAGAGACGCAGTGAAAGCAATTAAGCTATCTCGCCGAGACAATAACGCGGCGTCGTTTCGCTGCAGCAGGCGTCGTTGGCAGTGTCCTAGATGCCCCTTGACATCAAAAGTAAGAACTACATTGGTTGTCCGATTTACTTTATTTGAAAAAGCAAAAATCTTTTTCTTTTGAAGATATCCGGTTACTACAAACTTAAATTTTTATATTCAAAATATTAAAAATAAAAAATATTATTTTTATTATGTTAAATTAATAAAATTTTTAATTTTAAAAAATAAAATAAAATAAAATAAACAAACAAACAAAACACACCCTTCCTCTTCTGGGTGTTGATCTACCAATCCGCCCATCACAAGCTGAAGCGTCTAATGTTCGTCGCCTTACGCCAATTCCGGTTCACTCGGGCTTCTTTAGCCTTCAGACGCTAGTCGGTGACGAAGAAGGCAATGTAGCTTGTACGTACTAACTGAAGCTTCTCGTCTCCCCCTTAAGGGACAGCCCCTCCAACGAAAGACCGTTGCTACTCCTGTTGCTCGACCTGTCGTTTAATTCTGAGCACCTGGCTCAAAGGTAATGACGTTCGGTCCACATCCGTTACACCAATTGATGGTGCACATGGAAGGACACTGCGAGCTGCAGCCCACGAACTTAAGACTTAGTGTTCGTTCAGTGAAGCCATGGCCAGCGACCTCCCATTGGTTAGTTGTGTGCTGCGTATGAAGCGTAACGAGGTGCTCGAGTGGCTCGGTACTTTGGTTGCTGTGGGGGGGATCACATAACACGATAAACTAATTTCTGTTGGATTATTAACTAAATAATAACATTTTAGAGAGATTTTGTAATGTTAAAAAAAAATGTTGAGAAAAATGCTGGAAAGAAATCCCAACAGGAACAATTGAGATTATAGATCCTGTACAACCTCCTCTCGTTTTTTTTTTTTTTTCCTTTTCTGAGAATGACCAAGCATGGCTTTTAAAGCCAGACCAGACCCTGATCCGGAGGAGGGTCCGTTTTTTGGGCGTGTCAAACAAACATGCTCTTAATGTAAATGTAGCAAACAGAAAATGGTTCTTCCCTTCAAAATCAAAAAACCGATTAAGCATAGATAAGTAACACCAGCATGTTCTATATTCCACAAGTACCTTGTCTTCTTGAAACAACATTAGAATACACATTACCAAGCAAGAATGCCACTCCAATCCTGGAGCACTCTCAAACAATTCACTATAAGCGTATCTTATCGGTTATCTCATCTTCCATCAGTTAATTGCCAATTGATCCATTGAAAATGACTGTCACTTCCAGATGGATAGGAGAACTCGGGCTAGGTTAGGAATAGAATATTACGTCCGGAACGTTCCTTGGCCTCCAACAGAAGAGATTCACCTCACAAGAACATCTACATGATACCATAACTCGTGGTGACAAATACTTTGAGCAACAATAAAATTTCTGAAGATCATAATAACAATGAAGGAGACAACATCGCGGTAGTAACAATAACAACAAATAAATAAATAGAAAGTAAAAAAATTATCTCAACTGCACAGAGTAGTTGAATGCTTGAAACTGAGTGATTGGGTCTAGTAATCTGGTATGCAATACCTTGGACAACAAGAAATGCAATATCTCATACCTGTAATTAATGAAGCTATGCATATTTGCTGTGCTCTTCCCATCTAAAATCAAGTTTATATGTCAAGCAAAACGGTCATATTTATGCAGAGAATCTTATTATCATCGGGTTTCTTAGTTAAACGATAGTCCATACTACAGATATTTTTATAAAACGCAGACCACTTATCAGAATACGTAGGAATAAAGAGCTTGTTGGTAAAAAGAAGTCTCTGTGAATTGTAAGAAGATTTTTTTTTTTTTTTTTTTTTTTGGGTAGCAGAGAGGATATACAGGTATTTGAAATTAATTTCTGAAGAGTTCATTGTCCATCACCAAATTGTAAAGTACCAATCCAGAATTGAATATCCAGCTCGCGCGTTTTTATTTTTTATTTTCTGGTTTTTCCACAAATTAATGACTGCAAACAGCAAGCGGATTGCCCAGTAGAAGAAACTGCGATTAAATAAACAAAGGACAAAACCAAAATAATAATAAAAATAATAATAATAATGGATAAAATACGAGATCAAGCGCATAAAAAAATCAAATAGGCAAAAGGACCATACCATGAGCTTTGAACTAGATCGGGCCGGTTCCACTGGATCTGGGTCGATTCATCAAACCCAAATCTGAATCAACGCCTCGCCTTATTCTCTCGTTGCCGCCTGACCTGGGCCGCTCAACCATCCCATGACGACCCTGATACCCGAAGTTCCCCTGCTGGTGGTGGTGGTGGTGCTGTTGCTGCCTCTGACCCGCCTCCTTGGCCCGAAAAACCTCCAGACCCAGCCTCTCCTCCTTTCCCGCAAAGCCCGGTCTAAGATGCGGCGGCACGAACTTATCCGCAACCTTCTTATCCCTCTCCTGTCCAATAACCAAAGGGGAAACCGAAGAACAGGCCCCGGTTCGACCCAGAGGTCGGAGAGAAATCAGATCCGATTCCGGTTCCGGATCCGGGGAGATCTTATCTCTGATATGCTTTGGGGTCGGTGGGGTTTGCGGGGAGAGCGAGAGTGGTGGGGTGGAGGAGGCGGATAAGGGCTTGGGAGCGGGTAGGGTCAGAACAAGCATCCGGCCGCTGCCATTGGCCCGGGTCGATGGGAGCTGGTTCTTGTATAGATTGCTTGGAGAAGAAGAAGATATTCTAGAATAGAAAGTGGAAGAAGAAGAGGAGGACGAGGATGGGTGCTTTGTTGGATTGGCGGCGTTGTTGGGGTTGGTGGCGGCAGCGGCGGCGGCGGCGGTGTTCAAATTTTTCTCATATATGTGGTTAAAATTGATGGAGGTATATTTATTACTTCTTGCCATCCACCACCAAACACCATTAGTTTTCTCTGGATTCGAAAGGGGAGCTTTCGATTGATTGAGGTTTTGAGGACAGGTAAACGGAGAGAGTTGGGGGTGCTGAAAGAGAGGATTTTTATATGCTTTCTGTCGAGAAGTAAAGCTTGTCGTTCTCTTTGTACCAAAAATGAAAAAGAAATGTAACCCAATCCAAAAAAAAAAAAAAAAAAACAAGTAATTGATTTTCTGAATGATAATACTAATAAATTTTATAATAGCTGGAAAGTAACAAATTTTATCGTTTCGTATATTTAATGGAACGTAATTATAACGCCACAAAAGGGGTACTTACATTTTTTTTTTTTTTGAAAAAAATCTGGGTGATACAAATCTGATAAATCTGAATTAATGCAAATAATTTTACACTATATTTTTATATTATAAATGAAAAATATAAACAAATTTTAGATTTATTTAAATTCTCTGAATATAATTAATTCATTCATTCATTCATTCATTTTAATTTTATTTTAGAATACATAAAAAAATTAATTTTAGGCTTCTATATATATTTACGATTAAATTTTAATTTTTTTTAAATTTTTATTTAAATTTATATTTTTTAATTTATTTTAAATAATTTTAAAAAATAATTAAAATTGTTTTAAATTATATATTAATTTATTTTTATTTTAAAAATAATTTAAAATAAATTTAGAAAAAAAAGCATAACTTTTAAACAAAATTCTAGAAAATAAAAAAAATTAATTATAAAAATTTAGGACATTTTTTATATCTTATTTTATTTATAAAATTTATTAGCTAAAGTATATTCGTTCGGTAGACATTGATTAGAAGGCTCCGGCGAAGCGGAAAAACAATACCACGGTCGCTGCTCCGCCAGTGGATTTCCCTTTCGTACCATGGAAGTGTTTCATTATTATTATGATTATGATTATTATTATTATTATTATTTATAAAATATAAAAAAATAACATAAAATTTCACAATTTTTTCAATAAAAATTATATTAAATCTATATTGTACAGGTTAAATTGTTATATTAAATGCGAGTAAAAACAAGCACTACAGTGCCTTAAAAAAATACCCTTCTTTTTTTAACACTGTTCAGAACTAAATGCCACAGACAATGCCTCGCGCGATTGCGGATGGATGACCTTCGCTGCTTTCATTCTGCCACGTGTATTCTAACAGTGAATTGTAACTCAGTCGAACGTCTTACAATCGTTTTATAAAACGACTGCGTAAAAAATTCCCGAAGGAATCCATAATCGCGCGTCCAAGCAGCTTTCATCTTGTTGTACAGTGTGAATTTAATATAATTTTTCTTTTACTATTAACGAACCATGGCCACGAAACCCACGGTCTCTTTGATTGGAAATTATACACCTTGCTCTGGACAACCACAGAGACGACGTTGCTCGGTCTAATTCAGGATTTGTGCTGCGTTTGCTACCTGTTTCTTCGTGTGGATTTATGGCGGCAGGTGAATAATTGCACTTCGAGGCAGAATCAAAGGGTGAACATAAAACCTCGGCAATTAAGTACTATTTCTCCGACAAAGCAGACAGCACGTTACAGATACCATACTCTGACGAGTTCTAAACCAAAGACCACACTATGATTATTGTTCGAAACACACTTCTCGCTCAATCTAGATGGACGGATGGACTCTCCTGGCTCGTTCAAGCTTAAAGTCCTTCAGATCTTAATTCCCAGATTGGCGTAATTCAGGTCGAACAAAATCAGCATCGGGTGGCACTGATATGTCGACTGTAGGCCTCAGCTGAGCACAGACTTCGACGGCTTCGTGCACTGGATCTGAAAAGAAGTTGCTAATCAGGTCGTGGTTGACAGGATATCCACTGTCCACTGCTACCAGCGCCTGCTGGGTCAGGATATAATCAAAACGAGGGGCCCATTTCCTTGATCCCAATCTGGCCGTCGTGGAGCAGTTGTCAACCATAAAAGAAACACCACGAGCATGCATAAATGGATTCAGGGAATCAACGGACTCGATCAGACTTTCGTTAATGATCTCTGAGTAAGAATGGCCTTTCTTCCTCAATACCTCAATCTGGAATTTAATAGACAAGCACCAGACATAAGACAACAGACAGTAAAGGTGTTAGGATTTTATAGGAGGTACCTATTTTGCTTAGGTCCAGTTGACCAGACTCGAATTTACAGTTGCAAATAAAACTAATAGTTTTCTCATCAAATTCCTCGGATATTTTTTATCTATTGGAATCAAATATAAACCTGGTAGTCTCCGTTTCTGAAAATTTAAGATCATCACTCTGGCAAAGTCAGAAGCTCAAGTAATAACCCATTCTGTTAAAGAGCAGAATGTACCTGGGCCATCATTAATGCCACATAGACACCAGCGGTGAAAGGATGCAATGGACCAAAGTCCCCTGCTGGACGGACAGATCGGACACGCTCACCAACCTTCCACATACGTGTCTGATCAATTTTACCCATTGGAAATGCTGGGAGACCATCTTTTTCCTATAAAATGTAAGGGTAAAACAGAGTTAACAACATGTGCTTAATATTATCATACAGCAATCATACTTATCAAAATTCAAAACAAAGTGTCACAAAATAGAATTATGGCAGCACAGCAGAGGAAATTAGCATACATAGAAGCGACGCCCAGCCAAAACAACACTGCGGATTTCACTACCACACGCTACATCTTCATAGCACTCATAGAGGATGTCCATGCAAGGATAATAGGAAGCACTGTATGCAATCTCAAATTCCTTTTTGCCTGCCTCAGACAAAGAATTGTATACAGCCAACATGCCCTGTGAAAAAAGACATAAAATTAGACCATCCATCTCTTTTCCCCTTCAAGCAAGATAACATCAGCGTTTATGAAGAAATGTAGTACAACAATAAGGCTTGATCAAATGAAAACCTTGGTGGAGATGATCTTTGAAATGATTCCGGTTATGCCCTCAACAGTGTTCTTGTAAGCCTCGTCTTCGCTCATTCCATTTTCAGTGTACCGTCTAAACAAGGATTCCACAATTCCATGGACAGCACCAAGCAAAATGCCTACAATTAATAGGCGCAAAAGTCAGGCTCCGGCAATATGAGCACAAACAAAATAAGGATTCTGGGAGTAATCATTCACCTCGCTCCCCAAAAATGTCACTCTTGTACTCCTGCTCTAGGGTAGTGGCAAATGTGAAAGGAGAACCGAGGCTCACTGACCATCCCAAAGCAACATCTGTGGCTCTACCATCAACATCCTGCAGACTTGAAAAAGAGTGACAGATTAATGTATATGGAATGAAGTGGAAATTGGGGGGTGGGAGGTTGGGGGAGAGAGACAAGAACCTGATGGACTGCAAAACTCGAGTTAATTCCAGCACCATTAATCTCTTTGCCTTGAACATATAGCCTTCGTACAGATGGACCCATTCCCTTGGGGCACACAGCAATTACACTAGTGTTCTCAGGGAAGTCAAGGTCCATTGACTGCAAATGTCCAAGCAGGAAACCATGGGAGAGTCCAAGTATACTGTTTGGCTTCATGTGGGAGAAAAGTTTCTCGTAATTATCTGCCTGTTGCATGAGATGAAATTGTAACTATCTGAACCGATAGAAAACATGCAAAGAAAGTCCTCAACACCAAACAAATAAAAACTACAAAATAACAAGTTAACCAATAAATCCTCTTCGTTGTCATCAAGCCACTTATTAAACAAGTACAAGATGAACTTCACAAATCTTTAGCTCTCCTTTGCCATAGAGTAATAAATAAGTCATATTTGAGCCCCTACTAGAAACATTAGCTGTTGAGTTGAATGGTCTTGACATTTTTCTGCTTTAAAATTGCGTTTTTCCTTCCTCCTATTCTTAACAAGATGCTGAAAGTACCTTAGGTAGAGATAACTTACATTACAGAAACACAAAAGTAAATGCTACTCTAATGAAGAACAAAAGCCTGTTGAAAGATGCACAGAGAATTTGCAGTTTCATTTACTAATAAATGATCTTACAGTTATTGTTTTTCTTGAAACCCATAATTACGAAGGAACATTTATCCTAACTATGAAACAGATGTCTATTAACCAAGTCTCAACTGCCACAGACTGAAATAAAACATGGGTAGGAATTGAAGACACACTTAGATGCAAAACAAACTTTCAACCAAATCTTCAGGAGTAAAACTAGAAGACTATTATGATAATCAACCTGTGCGGCATCAGAAATCAACAGCAACACAAGGTCACTGCCTGAAACAGTTTCCCAGATATCACCCAAAGTCCCACTCTCTTCAGTAAAACCAGCAGCCCGAGCTTCAGCAAATGAACGAGAGCCCTTCCTAAGTCCAACCTGAAGATATACATGTAATCAAAGAAAATAAACATATTCAGACAATGGAAGTCCATCATCTCCAACCAAACAACAAATAAACACATATGGAACATGAAAAAGAAAAGACCACCTTGACTACAATATCGGACTTGGCTTCCACAAGAGAATCTCTTAAATTCTGAGCTTGAGCAGGACCCTTAACAACAAAGGCAAAGTTAGCGGTTATGCTTGACCAAAAAAATACCTAAACTATAATCAACTGAACATAAATAACATCCCAGTTGGAATTGATTATCTTTTCCCAACTTTCTTTAATGTACAAAGGCAATGTATAGACAAAGTTCATGCAGAACCTGATATTTCAAACTAGTCAAAATTTAAAGCAACAAGTCAAAACTCAGGATGAGAATACACCTGCGAACCCCAGCCAATAACGCCAATCTGCTGAATCCCTTTAAATGCATCAGGCAGCAAGTGGAACAAGTCCCTTCCTCCTCTCACAATGTACTACAATAAAAACAAAACACCATAAGCAACCAATTTGTAATGAGCCCAAGAACAAACATGCCTATAATGATATAAAAAGGATTCAGAGGAGTAGTCTCCATCTTTGCCCTAATAATAAATGGGGAAAGAGAAGTGATCCAAGAGCAACCACTAATGAAGGTGTGAATTCTTTCTTAATCCAAATAAGAATCAAAGGAATTGTCACAAAATAGGCGGAGAAACTTTACAATCTCTATGGCTAGCCCCTTTCTGTTTGGTTACCCAGCTAGCATGGGAAAGAAAAAAATAATCCCCCTGCAGGAAACAACTGATGAATTCACTGTCACCCATATATGTCCCCAGATTAGGTACAGAGACACGGGCACCCAAATGACAAACATATCTATCCATTCTTCAGCAGGAAAACATACTCTTTTCAAATTGAATGTTAATTAGCCACCCAAATCAATGAAATGTCGCTTAGTCAGTCAAAGAATCCATTCCAATCTCAGACCATATGGTATTTATTTGCTCGTCTTTTGTTTACAAGTACATGTTTTGTCTATTGATTGCCTAGTCTTCACATCCTGTTTTGTTCAAGGCTCCAGATTAAACGATGCCCGAGAGAATTCTAATCGAGAAAAAGAGAGGGAAGCATGAGAGTGAAGTGCGAAACCTCATCGTGGCCAGCGAGAGAGATCTTCTCCTTCTTGAAGACAGAGGTCTCGAAATCAAGAGAAAGTGGCGGCTTCACGGCAGGTATTGACGAAACCATCCGGGCACCGACAGCTGAGCCACCACCATTATTAGCATTATTACCAGCTCTAAGAGGCTTAAAGGCCGTCTTGCGTCTCGACGACGACGGTACGAACACAAGTCTGGAGGTGGAGGTGGCGGCGGCCGTGGAAAGGGACGATGCCGGCGGAGCAGACTTTAGGGCTTTTGCGGGTGATGGAGTAGCGATAGCGCGAGCGAAACACGCAGCCGCCGCCATTTGTGTCACCTGACTATTGGAAGGATGAGGGGTCCCCGTTTGAGAGCGCCGCGCATCTTATGCGCAAATTACAAAGTCCTGGACTTGAACACGACATGGACCAGCTCAGCATTTAGACTGAGCCCATCTTAGGCCTACTGGATTTATGGGCTTGATAGTTAGATTGTTGATTGGCCCACACAAAATGGGCCAGGCCGCCTTCAAAAGAGGAAGGGATTTTATAAACCGATTTCTTCTTGCTAATCAGGCAACCACCAGCCCCACCGAACCTCTGGTGTTGACTCCATCTTTACCGTGCCATGATAGAAAGTATCGCGACAACAGAGGACGAAGATAGCCGTTCGATCGGTAATCTAATGGCACGGTCCTACGTTGCTCAACTACCCCGCTTTCCAGCTCTTTGCCTTTGATGTCTACATTTTTGGTAGGGATTAAACAGTCTATATTTGAACTCTGTGATTTGAACAACTCTGTCGACTTTAAAAATATCTAACTCGCTTCCTTCTTCTTATTATTATTATTATTATTATTATTATTATTATTTTACAACAAAAAATATCGGGCAGCTTTATTATGAATTAGAATAATTCTAATTCAAAAGAAAATTATTTTTAAAAAATTGACTAATATATATAATAATAATAATAAAAGAATTTAAAACAGAATTCTAATTCTGTTTCGTCGTTAAAAGTCATATTAGGCTGATAGTGGCCTGAAGCAAAGTCCAGTCCAGGAAACCTAACGTTAGGATTCCAAAAGATTTTCGCCCAGCAACAAGCGTCCTAAATTCACATAAAATAGACGAGAGATGTAAACCCAATTACGAATAAAAGCGGGCTGGTGGAAGCCCAATGGGTCAAACGGTGCCGAATGAGGAAAAATATTAGAAATGAACGAATTCAATCCAAATAGTTCCTACTCATCAGCTGTTCTAAGCAGTTACTTTTGGGGTTTTTTTTTTTTGGGTACTATATTTTCAGAAAAACATATTATATAATATTTTTAAAATATATCATATTTTTTCAGTTAAAAAATAATTATCGAATCGCTGTCAACTCTACACCTGGATAATGGTCCTCGCGCGGCGCGTAAGAGAGATTAATTTCTGTTCTGTGCTTCGTGTATTTACCGTTTGTATTTCTCTGCCTTTTTTTAAAAAAAAAATCAAATTTGAATTTTAAAAAATGTCCAAATTAAATTCGGCTTTGAAGTAAAATGGCCCAAAAAAAAGAGCCGCGTAAAACCCAGGAATATGAGTTTGTATTTTTGTCCATTAAAAATTTAATTTTTGCGGTGACATAAAAATTTTAGCTGTCAGTATAATTGTCATTGTCATGCGGTGATAATTAATAAAAAAAATTAATATAAACTCAACTTATTTAATTTAGTTGTGTGAGTTTAAAAAAATAAAATAAATATAATTATAAAAATATTCAAAATAAAGAAAAATAATTTTATTATATTATTATTATTATTATTGTTGGGTTTTTAATTGGTTAAAAGATGACCCGAAAAATGCGTTTCTTCAAGCCTATTGTGGGAATCGAGAACTTGTCCATTTTGTTTCTCCCGAATTGCGCTCCGTTCTCGGGCCCTAATCGGTACCAATCAGAAGTTCCGGAACATCTGGACCCGACTATGTATTAGTCGCTGCAAAGAGAAGTCGGACTCGTCTTTTAAGTTTCTCCTTTTCTTTTTTTTTTTTTTCCCTCCCTCGAGGCTTAGAGGGCAATAGCTCATTTTGTAGTGCTTCCCTTGTAATAATTTCAACCCCGCCGATGTCGGACCACGCGTTTGGTGCTGTCGGTCCCATGTTCGGATAAGAAAGGAGATTTCCATTAGCCAATCAAATTTTCAACCATTTAAAACGCTGCTGCCAAATGCTTGCCAAAATGCCAAGCGACGAGAGTCAAAATCTGGGGTACCAAGTTAGAGACGGGACGTGGGCTCGAAGTCGGCCTGCAGTTTGCTTTCCTGCGCCACCCCGTGCCACACGACATTTTAGGTCGTGACGCCGAAAACAACCAGACAAATTACTAATGAAGTTGATTTTCAAATCAACAATACTTTTAAATTTTCATTTTTTATTGTAAATTATATAATAAAATATATTTTTGTCAAAAATTTGACGTTATTTTTATAATTTAAATATGAGATTTTTAAGTAGAAGTCTAATCTAATAATAATAATAATAATAATTGAAGTGTTTTTCGAGGGAATAAAAGAGGGACTTCGTCAAATTCGATAGGCCAGCCAGAATTTTAAAAAGCAAAGAAACAAGAGAAGTAAAGAACACGAGAGCGCTGTGGTGACGAATAAAGTTCACGTGCGGAGGACGGTGAACTGGCGACATCATCCACTCCTTGTTTCCTGTATAAAAAGTGGATAAGAATTCAATTATTTGCGAGAGACCCCACAGCTCAAATTTAATAATTTTATTTCATTTATTTTGTGATCCTTTCCTCTGTTAATTCCTCCCGTTTACTATCATCGCTCACCGACTGCCAACCGGCCAACGTCGCTATAATTGTTATCAAAGTATGACAATTTAAAATTAGGGGAAATTTATTTAAAAAATTAAAATAATTCATAAATTCATAAATTTAATATTAAATTTTAATTTAAAATTTTAAAATATTAAATTTATAAATTCTTTCAACTTATATATTATCTATTTGTTTAATAGATAATTTTTTAATCATATAATTTATATATTCACATTTAAAATTTTAATAACGATGAAACTGATAACCTGGGAGGGAGGCAAAATATCCTTTGATTCCCATCCGTTGGCGCTTAGCATCCATGAAAAGCCAATTTTCGTTTCCAAACCACATCTGAGGCTTTGAAGTTTAAGGGCTAAGGAAATATGCTGGCGAGCACGGGACTGGAAGATTCATCTTTTGTCCCGTCGCATCTGAGGCTTGAAGTTTAAGGGCTAATGAAACACGCTGGCGAGCACATGAGTCGGAAGATTCATCTTTTGTCACGTCACGTCTGGGGCTTGAGGTTTAAGGACCTAATGAAATAAGCTGGCGAGCACATGATTTGGAAGATTCATCTTTTGTCACGCCGTCGAGGGCGGCGAGTCTCTTCTTTTAGACAAAAATAATAAAATAAAAAAATAAAAAAAAATAAAAATAAAGAATTTGGCTAGTTTTTCAAAATATAGAAGATTTTGGGTACTCCCTTTTCAATTTGGAGGTTTATTTTATAATTAATGCGCGCAATTGCCTAATAATGTAAATGTCTAAAACTAATCCGCATCAATTGACCTTCCAATCAGGATCCTTTAAGGGGAATCCAATTAGTCAGCAGTTAACAAAGACCATAACGTATGCAGTACTGATACAATAAAAAGGGAAAATGGACTAGTTGGAGTTGGGAATCGATAAGCTACGGTTTTGGCGTGTATTAAGCCAAATCTCTATAATTCGTACTACCCAATCATATAAATAATGTATGCAAAGGTGGACTATTCGATAGCTTCCAAAGGGTGGTCCATTTTTTTGACGCGAGACAAGGAGATGACATTCAGCGTCTCGATGGAGTTGCTTTAGCTGGTCCGCACGAGCCAGCTCCATCGAGTTGCATACGGCATACTCAACCCCAATTGCAAACACAAAAGACCTCTAAAATTAGAATCAATCATTGACGTGTTACGCGCTGGCCGGACGGCCGCGAAATTTCTCTCGTCGACGATGATTCTGTCAACCGGAAACTAAAATAAAGACATGATGCTGCCAGTCTTTGCATTGAAGCGTTTTTGATTTCCTATGCGATTACAACTCAGGAAATCTAACAGGACCCGGAACTTGCCTTTTAATAACTACTATTATTATTAATTTAAAACGGTACATTATTGCTTTCAGTTCGTTGGGGGGTGAATGTACTCGATATTATCACGGGAAAATGGAGTGTGACCTACGCTAGCAACATTTTCATGAATATCAATTTACCTATAATAGGAAAAGCATATTTTCTAAATAATTGGAGGTCTAATATCACATCAGTTGAAAAAGCATCGTTTTCTCTTGTCTTTGATACGCGAATGAGTTTTATTCTGATATTCCATGCTAGGTTATCATTCATTCCCTATGCTATTGATGGCAGGTATATCGGACTAAGAATAAAATAATAACCAAGACATACTGTGATACCGATTTATTTATTATCAATAATAACGAGGTCTTAAAAGAAACAGGAGTAAGAAAATAGATTCAGCTGATATGACAACATTTTAAGTATTAGAGTTTTGGTGTTTGTTATGTTTATTTATTTTATTTATAAGTATAATTTATTTATAAATTTATATTATATAATTTTAAATACGATATATTTATTATATAATATAAAATTATGAATTAGTTATAACCTCAAATAAAAAAATAAAAAAATAAAAATTACCCGGAGTTTCTTCTTTGGATTTGTGCCAATAGAAATCACTGGGTCGCCCAGGAAAGGGAAATTGAGATTTTTCCCAAATCTAAATGACACCGTGATATTTTGGGCCTATTTTGGTTTAAGCTTTCTGTTCAATCTGGTTCAAATGGAAGCGGTCTAAAATATGATATTCGTAATCAATTACATCCCCTTTCTTAGACTGAATCGATAAGGTCCATCCTGGCCACCGATTATGATTCATACGTTCATCTCTGAAAAGGGAAAGTGCCTCCATAATTTCAAAATTTTAAAATGAATGTCATCATGACCCGGATTGAGAATGTGAGAATCAATTTAAACCCATCTCTCAATTTGCCGTCGGAACAAATAAAATGACAAAAGGGTTCATGCAAGATAGATCTCCCTTCCCTTTTCTCACACATGACTTATAAAATGGGAAATGATATTAAAAGTAATTATTATGTTTCTTCATATTAATTTTATTTTTTTTACATAATTAATTAATTTTTTTCCTTTTATATTAATCATGTCTTATTTAAATTTATTTTCTCTCATATTTAGTACTAGGGTTCGGCCCGTGCTTCACATTTACCAAGAAAATATGAAGTAATTTGAAATTAATGATAATATCCTAAACGGTAAATTGTAGAAATTAATGAAGCATTTGATACATGAGAATTCAGTCTCTCTCGCGTCTTCAATCTCGTAATAGTTCATTTATCAACGACGGTTGCCTGCCTTTTGATTCGTGACAACCAATTTTGTATGTGCTAATGAGACTCTGGATGAATCATTTTGCGGAATTGATTGCGTGATTCTATTATGGGGAGCTTGTTGTCATGCACCAGGAGGAAAGTCTTTCAAAACTTTGCTCTCTCTCTCTCTCTCTCTCTCTCTTTTTTTATTCTTATTAGATATTAGTGCTATACACGTGGAATTTAATAGTAACAATTCAGATAGACGTGGAGTCTAAGGACCGTAAAAATAACAACAGTGTCATTACAGTCAGAGTCAATTTGCAATGTATATCTTAATATTTTGTAAGGCCGGAAGCCACGCTAATGATTTTCGCGTCCTGCAAATTGAACCTTTCCGTGATATAATTTATTGAATTTAATCCTCTAATATTTCCTTTCGTGGGCGTTGTTGTTAGATTATAATCTTCCTCCTAGTCTAGTGATACTTTAATTTAAAAAAAAAAAATTGAAATCTTAGCCATCGTACTTACGTGGAACATTTAGCGATTGTTAATCCTTGAAGAATCTTACAAATATTTTGTACTATTCATGAGAGTTTTACAAAATTGTAATTGCTTCTTTTAGACTGATGAATTAATGGGTAATAAACAGATTGCCGTTTATAATTGAAGAGGAAACATGTAACGGTAGAATAGAATAATGGCAATAAGGAGGTCAGTAAGATTTTGTATTAAATATTGAATTTCATCTAAACATCTCATGTCCTAAAATTAAGAAGTAGGAATGCAGTAATAATGTTATAAAATAATGGCTATAAGGAAACGGACTAAATGGCAGGATGTCAAGAAGTAAGTCAGTAGGTTGTTAAGAAAAATTAATCTTAGAAATTGAGAATTTTAATTTAATTAGTAAGGTGAGTGAAATAAAGGGAAGCTTTCTCTGAGCTTTCACTCTAGAATTAGGTTAACTTCATTCCATTTCTTGGAGTCAAAATATAAAAATTTCTCTCTAGGGTCAAAATGATGGGACAAACTGTCTATATACACAGGCCATACACGGGGGTCTCAGACAACTTTTTCTCGACTCCTCGTCCTTTTCCCCCCAACAGTTGTGATTGGAAACCCATGATGGTTGCTTTCTTGTTCAAAGTACGGCTTCTCTCTCTTATTTTCTTGATATTTCACCATATACCAATACCACTAACAGCCACTGCAAAAGCTGAGATTTCCGGTGTCCATACCCTCAATGATTCCAACAATGGCAACAGAACAACCAGTTTCAGCAGTGCCAGAAAACTGGCGGGCCAATGCAACTGGTTCCAAGGAAAATGGGTCTACGATGCTTCGTATCCTCTCTATGACTCCTCAAACTGTCCCTTCATATATCAGGAATTCAACTGCCAAAAGAACGGCCGGCCCGACAAAGCTTATCTCAAGTACAGATGGCAACCTTATTTTTGCAACTTACCCAGGTAATCTAGACTTCAATGTAACAGTCACTCGCATGCACTTGTCTGGTTCTGATACTTAATTTATGCACATATACATTTATGTATGTATTTGTGATAATTTTCTTTCAGGTTTAATGGGTTGAATTTCTTGGAGAAATGGAGAGGGAAGAAGATAATGTTTGTGGGTGACTCTCTGAGTTTGAACCAGTGGCAATCTTTGACTTGTATGCTTCATTCATGGGTTCCAAATTCTAAGATAACAGCCATTAGGAGAGACGGGCTAGCTTCAGTTACCTTTGAGGTAAAACTTTTTAACTATCAAATTTCACTTGTTGGATTAGATTTTTTCTGCGGGTTTTGAATTAATAGGAGAAAAAAAAGAGGAAAAATCATCAATGTCGGCTCCGTGGCCTTTTGAGAAAGTAGGGTTTTTTATTGCTTGAATTGAATTATGCTATTTGCAGTCTTAAATTTGCCGCTTGCATCCTATGCATGGCTCTAGTGTTGTACTGCTCCTGAATTATGAAGCCAATTGTTTGCCTTTTCTTTTCTTGGTAACAATGAATGTGGTGTTTAAAGCATTAAAAGTGGAGCGTGACTGGTGGTGGGCCTGTTATCTGTTCGCTGGAGACGTGTTAGGAACTGTTAAAACTTTTATTCTAGGCGGCGTTTGGGAAAACCAAAAGCAAATGGTAAGTGTTGGTGCTGCTTCATTACTTGGTCATTTTAGTTGTATTGGGCGGTACACTAGGAAGAAACCCCATTATTCTTTCGAGGATGGAGAATTTGGTTCATCAATTGTTATAAACTCTGATCCTTTTGAATTTGATTAATTGTATAGTAGTCCAAATCTTCTGTTTTCTCAACTCTGATCCTTTGGAACCACGGTCACCATTCACCAATATTATCCTTGGCGTGGTCCCTTTTGCCATTGCCCAGTTGCCCGTCCAATTGCCCGGAACCCATGTTCAAGTCAACAGAATACGCTGGGTGGGCAGCAGACTGAGACAAACGTCGACCCCACGCCGGACGGCCTTTGTCGTTTTGAAAGCCTTTTCTTCTAGTTGAGTGACACTTTTAAGAATGCCTCGATTGAATGTCATTGTAGGAGGGCCGTCTTAAATTTTTATAATTTCTCTATTGGCCGGTCGTTTCCCTCGCATCCTGTCATTCGTTAAAGTGGGGGTCCAATCTCTCTGAGCCCCAAGACATGTCACCTGTGAGAGCAGGTGGTCCCACTTTTAGACTTGTCAGTCGAATACACAGAAAATGCTCGTGAAGCTAGCGCCAGTATGCGTAAGGCATGAAAAACTTTCACAACCTTAGACGACTGCGTTTTTGCCTACATAATGATCGGCAATCGTGATAGACAGATAATCAAAATTGACCGTTGTGTATTTTGTGTTTCAGTAATAGAATTCGTAGTGTAAGAATCGGACCCATGTGTCATCGGGCTTTCATTTGTGTAACCCGAATTTGACAAGGAAGTAAAATAAGATGCGAAATCTAGCTTTAGGGTCATTGCAGGTATAAGGCTCGAAAAACTTTCACAACATCGCTTTTAGCTGTATAATATTCTGATATAATGAGAGTTAAAGCATCATGATACTTTGGCACATTCGCATAACGACTCTTACTGCTAATAAATGAGATCTTGGCTACTTGGCAGAAATTATTTATTTCTGAGTAATTTTAGGAATACTGAATACTAAATGCAACGTGGCCTAATCATCTTTTGTTTTATGTGCAAATTCACCACTTTGACGTGTTTTGATTTGTTACATTACTCGGTAACAAAATTTTTATATAACTTTTTTTTTTTTTTTTTTTTGGTAAATCACTTAAAGTATTCTTGCATTACTCTTTGTTTTAAATGTTTCCTCCTCAGTTAAGCCCGTTTTACCTATTGGGCTTTCATAGGCCTTCTGTTACATACGGAGCTACATCACTTTACTCAACAGATCCAAAAGACCACAACGTACATAAATGTCTATTGTACATGCTCAAAGTCTGAACTGAATCCAATCCATTGGAAAACCTACTTATCGCTCCCTAGTTTTTTTTTTTGGGTCGAACTTCGTACCCTGTGGGCTGTGCTTGTAGCTTATAAAATTACTCACAAATAGGGTGGGGTGCTTCAATGTGGTCTTTTGAGCAGGACTATGCAGTGAAGATACTGTTACATCGAACGCCCTTCTTGGTGGACCTTGTTAACACAAAAGCAGGGCGGATATTGAAGCTGGACTCCATAAAAAGTGGCAGAGCATGGAAAGGCATGGACGTGCTGATCTTTAACACATGGCATTGGTGGACTCACACAGGAAGAAATCAACCGTAGATCTACAATCACTGCTCTCACACATTTTATTTTTTGTGTTCCCACAACATCATTGTTTCACGTTCTAATTGAAATTTTTGGAGCATAGTGCTTATCGTCAGTGCCATTGCAGATGGGATTATATACAAGAGGGGAACCACTTGTACAAAGACGAGAACCGCCTTGTTGCGTTTTATAAAGGACTGACCACATGGGCCAGATGGGTCAACCTAAATGTGGATCCTACGCAAACCAGAGTCTTCTTCCAAGACATATCGCCCACGCATTACGTGTAAGCGTATTCTCTCTCTCTTTGTTTTTTTTTTTTTTTTCTGCCTCTATTGACAACTGACCACCGATTTGATCTCAAAGAATGCCCAATTCATCACTTAATCGTCACGTGTGAAACTATTCTCTAATGTTTTTTAATCCTAACGTATAGGAGTAATAGTAACAATAATAAACATATTTTCACTATTTATTAAAACATTTCAGAGGCAGGGATTGGAATGAACCATCGAAGTCATGCGTTGGCGAGACACAACCATTCTTTGGAACAAAGTACCCAGCAGGTTTGCCTCCAGCCTGGTTTGTTGTCAACAAAGTAGTGAGTAGGATTAAGAAACCAGTATACTTGCTTGACGTGACCCTGCTCTCCCAATGCCGAAAGGATGCGCACCCATCGGCATATGGTGACGGAAAAGGAACTGATTGCAGCCATTGGTGTCTACCGGGCGTCCCTGATACTTGGAATGAGATTCTGTATGCAGCTCTCTTTAGCTGATGTATGCTTATCTTTATGTGTTTCGGGAGCTTTAATTTAGTCAATTATTAGAGTATCATCATTGTTTCGATGATAGGAAATAAGATTTACTTCTCCATTTTCTGGAGGTCGATCACACCTCTTTGGAGAAATAAAAGTATTTCATTGTTTATTGCAAGGAGCAATGGCAGGGGGCTGATGTGTTTCAACTCTAAATCCCACACGCGCAATAGTTGAATTGTAAAATTTATATAAACGAATAAAGTTACTTTTGTTGTTTTGAGTTATTGGCACTTTACTTCATATGTTAATTTTAATTTTATATGGACAGAGAAAAAGACAAAAATAAGAAAGATAAAAATTTAATAAAAAAAAGACATAATTAATAAGAATGTTCAGAAACATTCGCTGATAAAAAAATTCTACAATTTAGATAATAGCATTCCAACAACGGCTCTTTGAGTACATAACCAGCAGTAAACTACAACCATACAAGTCAGCATTTCGCTACCAAAGTCCCAGTTTTACTGGAACCGTAAACAGCAGTAAACTAGCAAGAGTTTGGTCTCTGCACAGGAGGAATGTACTGCATCTTTAAGCTCATATCCCCTAGAGTGCAATCTATCAAGTGATCACCAGAACCCCTGAAGGACAAAGCTCATGATACCAAGTCGCAATTGTGTCATCTCCAAAAATTTGTGCAACCCCATCTGCATCTAAAAATGAGGCCGTGTCATGCTCTTCTATCTGTCTTGGCATCTCAAGTGGAGATGAAACTCGGCCTTCTTCTTCAGGCTTTTCTGGCATTCCATTAACCATGGCCGATGCTGCTGCCACGCCTATGGATCCTCCTTCGTTATTATTCGTAGTAGATTCTATCTGCTGCTGTATCTGCACAACCGGTGCTTCTTCATAAACCCTCAAGCCAGCTTGAATTTCTTGGTGGCCAGGTTTATTTGAGAATTCAGGTAAGAATCATATGAAAACCCCTCAAGAGACATTGATCCTCGAGTAAAATCATCAAATTTGTCACATATGTAGCGTACCGCACCATCAAAAAACTCATCATCAGGGAAACATAGCACAACTTTTTCATCCGTTCCGTTTGCTGCCGCTTCCAGGACCCCATTAGTTTTCGGATCTTCTTGTTTAACCCTCAAGCGAGCCTCAATTTGGTGATAAATAATGTTAGAGGCCAAACATTCATCCTTATCATCATCAATGTTAATAACTGTTTGTGATTTTGGTTGCACTTGTTCAAACTTCAAGCCAGCACCAATTTGGTGATGAATATTGTCAGGGTTCATAAATTCATCACTGTCATCATCAATGTTAATTACTTCTAGTGATCTCGGTTGCCCTTGTTCAACCCTCAAGCAAGCCTCGACTTGGTGGTCAACGTTGTTGGATTCCAAACATTCCTCAGGGCCAGCATTAATTTCGACATCTGTTTGCAAATTTCTCCTCTTGTCAGACTCATGATCTCCAATGGTACTTGAATCAAGAGCAGGATGTGTCAAATTACTTTGGGCAGTGGGCTTCCTCTCGTGGTTGCTTGAAGCAATATCATTCCCTTTAGCTGCCGCAGCGACACTTTTCGCATTCTTTGTCAGGCGACAGAGTACATAATTAATAGTGTGGCTTTTGTTCCGTCCCATCTCCAGAGAGTGCTCATGCATGATCCGAAGACCATTCTGGTTTGACTCCTTACTTCGGTAGCTTAATCTTTTCTTGGTTGCCGAGCAATACGCCCTGTTATAACCATCAACTTCGATCATTGAGCCGGAATCCTCACCGTGCCAGCAATCACCGCTGGATCCCGTCGAGCGATCAATTCTATAGCCGTTTCCCTTCGGTGGTTCCTTTTTCAAGCACATAAAAAAGTGTAGGTCCTCCTCAAAATGATCCTTGCCCCTAAACTTCTCCCAAATCTGCCACGGCTCTTCTTTTCCGTACATATCACACTCCGGAACGAACAACCCATGAGAAAGCGGCAACATGCCTATGATTTTCTTATAGAGGAAGTGACTGACCAACGTCTGAGCGGTTGGGCGGAATCTGAACCCTTTTGGGAGCTTTTGCATCTGCATGTTTTATGTTCTGTCTTCCTATTCTAGAAAGTGATGTATTCGTTCTGTATGACCAACGAGTGAGTGACTTTCCTTCTTTTTCGCTGCTCTTTTCCTGCTTTCTTCTTCTCTTTCGTGGCTTCCTCATTGGTGCTCGACATCTGTGTTTTATTTTTCATAAAAACTCGCGAAGCAAGCTATATTTATATAGGGGATGATTGAGTTCTCTCGAGTGTCCCTTGCTTAAGAGACAAGTTAAACGTTTTTAACTCGGGTTGGGAGACCTCTAAATTTGAGCGATAAATTAAAACGAATCCTAACTGTTAACAATCAATAACTATTTGTCAATCGTATGATGATTTGTATACAATCTAGGTTGTGAAATATTTTATGTTCCCAAATTGTCAATACAATTACTATTTGGAAACAATGACTTGAAGGACTTGATTCCCACGATTATGTATCTTTCTTCTGTCCATCGACGGACATGAGGCACAAGCAACTTAAAAACCAGAAGCCATTTGTACACGCGTACTCATCAAGCGAGAGAAAGCGGAGAAAGAACTAAGAAAGTAAGGGAGTGTGTTACATTCTTGGACCATGTCAATTTCATCTGGATTTCTGGTTTGGAGATTGGCTCTGCTTGGTCTCTCTGTATTTTTCCTGTTTTGTTTTGACTTTCTTTTTCTTTTTTCTTTTTTTCGGATAGGGTTTTGTTTTTACTTTCTGTTATAGATGGGCCTGGTTTTTGATCGTTCGGTTTAACGTCTCTGCCTCCTGACGTTATCACGTCCGTCAGTTGGTTGTGTCGCCGTTAGTGATATCCATTGACTTAAGAGTCGTAAACGAGGTAGGCTTATTATAGGCCACGTGGCTATAGGATTATAGTCTCTGCAGTTAGAACTAGAAGGTCAACACTTGTGGGGGGGATGACGATGCGTGCGATGATGCGAGAGAAAAAAAAGAGGTCTTCTGATAATTAATATTTTTATATTATATATTTATGATTTTATATTAAATTAATATTATATTAATAATTTGTAAATTTATCTAATGAGACTCACTCCCGAATAAACAAACAGAAAGTGAAAAGTTATTTATTTATGGTAACAAAATTGATATTTATTTTTGTAATAATTACCCACGTAAGGGGCCAACGAGCCTGTTGCTCTAACTTCTCCGAACTAGGAAACAGAACCACCGCGGCAATTCCATCCAATCAAGCAAAGACAAGACGCAGAAGAAAGAAATTTAGTTTGTTTTCTCCTGGAAAGAACTCGGAATACTTCTCCAGCACGGTCACAAACAATAAAGCCAGGTCAAAGAGGCTTTAGAGCAACAAAAAGGACGAAGCTTTTCTGGTGCCTTGGGAAAAACAGAAGAAAAGAAACAACAGAAGACAACCATGTGTGACGATTGCAGGCCACTGGGTTTTCTTATTGGTCTTCCCTTTGCCTTTCTTTCTCTACTTGTTTCCATTGTCGGCGTCGTCGTTTGGATAGTCGGGTTTGCTCTCTCTCTCTCTCTCTCTCTCTCTCTGTGGCTATTTCAAGATATTATGCATCCATCCATTTCTGGGCTGCCTGATATTTTTACGTTTTTTTTATTGCTTTCAGTATGTACACTTTTCTGGGTATTCGAGATTTCTTGATTGTATTTGCCATTTTTTTTCGTTATTTTCGATTTGGTGGCTCGGATCTTTTGACTCATTTTGTTTTCTTGTTTTCCAATCTCGGGAATTGTGCAGGTTGTTGTTGACGTGTATATGCCCTTGTTGCCTGTGCGTGACTGTGATAGTGGAGCTTGCTTTGGGGTTGATCAAGGCACCTATTCATGTCATAGAGTGGTTCACTTCCCAGATACCCTGTTGATTTGTTGGTTCTGTAGTTTTCTTGGGGTTTCATTTACACTCTAGTTTCTATTACTAGAGATGATGTGGCTCTAGTTTGTTGCATTCCCTTTGAAATCATCGATGAGGCAACAGTGTGAGAAATTTGTGTCATCGTTCATGAGAATTTGTGGTTTTTGTGGATATGGATTCCAAGATTGTGTTTGATCTCCCTCTTTTGTTGTTGCATATGAGAATTTATAAAGTTAAATAAAACTTTCATTTATTCGAATAATTACTAGCTTACTGTCTTTTCTCTCTCTCTCTCTCTCTCTTTTTTTAATTTTTTTTAATCAAATGATTGTGTTGCAAATAAGTAAAATTGAATGAATCGCGTGGATATTTTTATTAGATTTCTGTTCTGGCGTTTGACTTTATGTTTTTCACTTCGTTTCCTGTTCGCACGCTGTGTGTGAAGGTAATTTTACGCATGGAGTTTGATAATCTGCTCATAGTGAAGCGCAGGCCCAAGGTTCAATTAGAGATCACTCCAATAGGTCTTAATATACTGAAGAGCTGGAGAAAACAAATCATCATTATTATCGATGCATGACTTCATTCGCTTTCCTTTTGTTTTGGTACTATTTTACTCGATGTTTGTTCAACTACTACTGAAACGTGCTAACTACACAACTTGCTGAACAGAGTGGAAAGCACAATTTTCCCTTCTGCCCCCACCGTTGTGTGTGTACTTCTTTTTTTGAATGGGCTCGTTTACCTTTGACTCGCTATTTTTTTTTTAATCTTCTTCAGTCGGTATAATTGGAGTCTACAAAAACTATTGGCTAGAAAGAATTTGTTATAAGCCTGTTTTCCATTGAGAGGGCAGCGTCAATAAGCAGAGCTGTTAACTCAGTGAGTGGAAAGCAGCATACCGGAGTGTTCGTTTCAGAGGATAGAAAACTGAAGTGCACTAATATTTGGCAAGTCTGGCCTGCTGCTTTATTAGCATGGCAAGCCCATGGCACTATTTAGAGATTGTCAGATCCTTCATGGTCTTCCAGCTTCCAGGAGCCGTCTTCCTGTTGAACCATCCCTTTATTTCCAATACTCCACCAGGAGGTGGGCACCAAATATTCTTTCTTCAAAGCGTCCAAACCCTTGTTAACTAGTGCAATGTCCCGTTTGATTTCCAAATGGAAATCTTGATTGCTTCCTTGAGTTCCAGCCACCCCGTGCAGATAGGCTTCCAAGTTATGCCAGTCCTTGACATCGCCATAACTCTTCAAGTAGTTAGACAATCGGGTATCCATGACTAGCGGAACTCCAACATCCGAGTACCCGTTCAGTTTTAATGGTAAGTCAGGTACAACATCAGGAATATTAGTTATCCGTAAGAGATGTAGATCTTTCATTGATTCCAGGGCTTTCTGGAAATTTGTGTCCCCAACTCGTGGAGTGGCAAAGGCGAAAACTGTTACTGGGCACTGCTTCTCAGGCCGCTCTTGGTCTTTGTTGAATCCGTTGGCCACTATGTCACCTGCATTCATGATTGCAAGTGCTCCACCCAAGCTGTGACCAGTTACTGTAATGCTGATCTCTTCATCCTCGTATTGTTTAACCAATCGCTCCAATTCTTCTATAACCTGACAGTAAAAGGCAGATTTTCATATATCGGGCCACATTCGATCTCATTCTGAAATAATTTTCAATTGATTTCAGCTGCTGTGTGTGCACACATGATACATGGCAAAATGATATCAAATTGACACACAGTTGTGCAATAGAACTCGAGCCATGGAAGAAAATCAATTAAATTGATCACTATAATGAATGTCTAAGATGACAGATCTACACCAAAGTAGATGCCACTAAAATAGCCAGAGCAGGCAAAGCGAGAATTTACCTGCTGTCTGGCACTTTTTTTACTGTATAGAGACTTTGGATTTTTTGAAGTATAGAGGGCGAGCCAACCCTGATGTACTTTAGGATCGTTAGCTTTTCCAAGTATTTTAGAAGCTGAGACCAAGGGGAAAACAAAGTCTTCAGCCCATTCAAGAATCTGGATTGTTCCTCGCCATGCAACAACGATATCCCTTCTACCCAACACTGCCTTTCCCTCATTTGTAGCCACCGCAATATATCCCATCCAATTTGTCTCCCTGGTCCAGGCTTCCCTTGATGATGACTTCAGAAGATAGGATTCAGGTAGTTGAATGTCAGAAGTTGCATAGAAGTACTTGACTGGTTGGTACTTGAATGGATTGGCAATGGTCAGACCCACCCTGGAAAAGAGGTTCTTCTTCGAATATAGGCTATCGCCTGCATATCTTGATATCCTTTCTGAATTGAAATTATCGTAGGTAGCTTGAGCCAACTGACCGTAGTGGATGATATATCTGCGGAGGTCAATGTCTAGGGGGTCCAGCAGGTTCTTCCAGTTATCTTGTCCACTTAGTAGCCTCCATCTTTTGGCTATGGTCCCAACATTCATCTTTCTTTAAATAAGCAAGCCTGTTGATTCCGACGCAGACTCTGGTTCACTCCAATCAAAAACAATTTGACATTGCTTCAGTAATTGCTTCTGCGTGATTGCTGTCACTATTTAACATGTACAAGATCCTTCCCCCCCTCCTCCCTCTGAAGATTGCAATGAGACGAGCTTAGCTCAGAAGTAGGCCAAAGTATAGCTGATTCTAAGTGAAAATGCTGTTTGAAGCAGCTGATATCATGCGATTTGGCAGGCAGGCCTTCCATGGTACCAGACATATTGGTTACCGACTTATAATTCTATCCATCTTCAGTCCCGCCCGGCTTTTGAGTCCTACAACCTGCATTTTGATTATAACCAGCCGATCAACTCTCATGTTGTTAGACCACCTACTTACTTTCCGACATTAAATTTGTTCACGATCTTGGTGTTTAGTTAAGCATAATCTCTGATATTAACTTTGTTCACAATCTTTGTCACTTGAGAATGTGAATAAACATGGCCAGTCCTGCAGAGATCACCGGAGCCCATTTCCCTCTTTTTGATGTTCATTTAGCCAATCATTTTGGAATGACGGGAAAATCAGCTTAATTAACGTAATCCGTCAAACTTAATTACAAAACCCCACGATAAAGTATTTAATTCAACATCTTTCTAACTCTATTTTATAAATGTTCGAATTTATTGAACACCCCCAAAATACAACAAGCGACAACCAAAAAGAGAGCCAATTGCTTGCATGAAACGCTAAACAAAACCAAAATCGAGAACACTGAAATCAATATGTCCAGAGCACCGGCTCTTATTTTATTCTGTCATGCTCTTCTTGCTTGCCATACTCAACTTGGCTATTTGTCTGTTCAGAATAACCCTCAGCCCCAGGCTTGTCTTGCCCCATTACAAGCTCTTTGGTCGTCTGCGCTGCCACTGCTCTTTGTTGCTTTTCTTCTGGAGATAGTTTTTCTTTGATCTTCTCTGTGATGCTTTCTGCTGGCTTACCCTCTGATTCCCCTTGTCTCTGCCCTCCTGTTGCATGAAATTGTGATTCCTCGTTGTAATCTTCTCCCTGAAACCCCTTTCGTTATCCACAATTAGGCAAGTATAATTCGATTCCATTTCAATATCAAATTGTCAACGGACTTTAAAAAATACAAACTGTATTTCATCAACGCTTTCCTGGTTTTGAATAACTACTCTTTCTATTGTGTTTCAGCTTGCATAACCAAGGACGAGTTTATTTCGAACAAGTTCAGATGACCCCAAAAAACAAAAAAAATCATCGATACTGTTTAGCGATGGATTGTTTAGGGGAGGTGGCTAGCATGTATGCCAAGCTAAGATCACCATATGTAGAATACCTGTTTTTCCGTGTCTTTCCTTGATGATGGTGAGTATATGCATACCACCCAAGAATGTTATGCTATTGACGAAGCGTAGATCTGACACTTCGAGAATAAATGCCCTTGCTAATAAATTTTGGGAAGCACTCGTTCCAAAAGATAATAATGAGGAGGAAGGAGTGGCGGCGGAAAGAGTCTAGCAGCAGAAGAAAGAAGATAAAGTGCAAAATGATAGAAATAAAAATAAAATGTTTTATTTCTTATTTTCACAATTTTTAATTTTCTTATCTGATCAGATTATTTATTTAATAATCAATTTTTTCCGTTAGTAATTAAATTCAATTGAAATGAAATTATAACATTTAGAATTAAATTAAAATTTTAAAAACATTTAAGACTACATTAAAAATATAAAAAGATTAGAATTAAAAATATAATTATTCCTGTTTTTTCGTCGCATTTGCTCGGAGGCCACTACCACCAGCTTAGTTGTACCCGACGATGTTGTTTTTGTGATTGTTTCTTTGATGGGTGACCGTATTTCGTTCTCTTCTTCTTCGTGACTTGCGCGGTTTCACATGGAAATGGACGTGCGTGCATGGGAGCCATGGAGAGTGGACATCTGTTGAGTCATCGGACGAACCAATGCGACGTGTTGGGGTGCAGGGTAGAGGGGAAAAGTGACTCAGCTGCCCGTCGAAGACGTGATAGTTAGGGCTTGGATTAGCCAAAGCCGAACGCTGGGTTGGATACCTCACTGCTTCTCAGCGCGTGCACTCGAGGGAGACATCCACGTGCCACGTGTGACGTGTGCGGGCAGGCATAGATAGTAGATGCGTAGACTCCTCGTTTTGCAAACTTCACCCTTCTAAGTAATACTCACACGTTAAATGTAACTAAATTAGAATTGTCAGATATTAGAAATAAAAGGTTCGAAGACAATGAGTAGGGCAGAAGCTGAAAGAGATCTTGAACCACATGCAACCAACCAACACAGGCAAAAAATGAATGAACCGGCACGGCACGAAAGGAAACATCCGACAGAAGTCAGGTGCCAACTACCATTGGAAGGAAGCAAAGCATTGCTTACGAGGAAATTACAACTTCATGAGCTCCAATTACAGACCATCCCTCCGTCCGTATAGCGCCAAAGAATCCTAGATCGGCTACCACAAAGTCAACAAAAGGTCGCTGAAACTAAAGGCGAGTAGGAGTGCCCCTGGTTAGCCACGTACCCGTGCTACAGAAAACAAACCATTTGTATCTAATCATCAACATTACAGGATATATTATAAAAATTTGTGGCTAGACACCTCAGCCACTCGTAGATTCGAGAATCCCGTCCCACTGATAGTGGGAAAAACACCACCCTGGCAGTGGCAGGATAATTTGGCAGTCCTGAAACTTTCTCTGTACACCATATCCAGATTCCTAATGAAATCACGATCTGACATTCATCAGATTACGCAATTGGGAATTGCCGACTACCCTAGAATTCCTGAGATCTGTCACACGATAAAAAATTACCGAAAGAGAAAAAAAGGAAAACCGAGAATAGTGAGATTAGCACTAGAACACACCATATCCAATCAGAAAATTGGAGACTTTTAATAAATAGATACTGTATTGACTCAATATGTAAATAAATAAATATATACTGTAATTCTCGTTGAATGCTATGCACAAGGATAAGAAAGCGGAAAAACTTCGGAAACACTTGACAATTGACAGGCCAAGAACTCAACGGCACAAAACTCGAAGACTAATTATGTAACAATTAACCCGAAAGACTGCAATCATCGAGCAGAATTGTTGATGGAAAACAAAACAACCCGAATTGCTTGGTACCAATATTCCCCACACATTATCAAATGTAGATGGAGGTCGTCAATCTCTTTTGGCCAACAAAGATTCCACTAGTTTGGAGAAAAACGGATAGGATAATACCCAGAGAAACAACACCAACAGGATGGGGAAAAACGAAAAAAAAAAACAAAAACCTAGAAAGTTGTCAAATTCACAATTAAGACTTCATGTCAAAGTAGAAAAGGAGAAAAAGAGAGATGCTCACTTTCTCTGCCAGATCAGTTCAAATTGGATGGATTGCTGATTAAAAAATGAGTGTAGCTCCCTCACCGTGGATTTCTACCCAACCAAACAGTGGATACACTTGTTTTACCCAAGGAGAAAAAAAGCAGTGGACATACGGTTCCCTTCAAAACATTTAGTTGTTTCATCATCTTCATCCTCCCATCCTTCCAAACAAATGGAATCAAACTGATTCATAAAGGAAGTGGAATGGCTTAGGAAAAATAGCATACAAGGAGATTGGGGCACCGGGTGTTGAAAATCTGTTGTTTTCCAGGCAAAAGCCTCCCAGATGTCAGATGCATCCTTTCCTTAGGCATCATGAACAAGAATTAATTACAAATGATTCCCAAACAAACCCACAGTGGAATCAGGGTATCATTTCTTGCACTTCAATTTGTACCAGCAATAAAGCATTCGAACAAATAAGCTCTTAGCCTTCTGGGTAGTTATCTATCTGCTAGATTGGAATACTAATGAATACCCGGACAGACAGCCCAACATATGTACATATTTAGTGTTGAATTTGCCTATAACTAGGATCCAATGCATCTAAACAATCAGCATTTTTCTTGGGCAAAAACAAAATAAATATAACAAATTCAAAGGAAGACAGTTTCATCCACACAAAATGCCAAGTACATGGCAACTTGAAAACCTAGAGGCACACAAAGGGAGCTTAAAAAGGCAAACTACAGTCGATAATCTAAGATCTGCTCCCCTGTTTAGATTTCCAAAGAAGCTTGCAACACAGGCACTCCCCAGCTCATCCCATCTTGCCAAGGGTTTGGAGATGGCTGACCTTGGGGGACAGCATTCAATCCAGCTGATGAAAGGCAGTCCGAGGAAATAGAGAGGGAACAGAATGGAGGAAACTGGTAAAGTTAGAGATGATGAGAGAATGGGGGAAAAGAAGCAGTAACAGAAGAGGACTAGTGGAAAATATAGAAACACGGACAAATATATGCAGACATAGAGTTCTAATAGAAGATTGCTAGCCAGCAAATGTGATGTGAGGATTGATCCCATACGGAGCCACTGTAACATATATGGAAGTAACCTACACTTCCCAAGATTATATGCCAATCAATAATTAGATGGGAGAAAAAACAAAGAGTAAGAAAATGATAGCACAAGGAATCTGTGATTTCACTATCTATTTTGATCGAATGATGCTTGGCTGATTTCTAAATGGTTGAAAATCTTAATGTTTCTTGTCTAAAGTTTTTAATTGTTAGGCACGGAAGAATCAGTTCAATCAATATTATATGATAGCATACATCTTGGTGTAGATTTCCAAACTCATGCCCCAAAACAAACCCCTGCATGAACTTATTTTTGATATGAGGGTAAGAAATCTACCTGTACTACCCAAATTGATAGTTTAACTCCCTACATCAGATCCAGATGCTGAGGAACTGTCACTGTCAGAGTCTGCATCACCCAGAAACAAACCAATTAATTGGAAGACTACAGAAGATTGAGTTATAGCTAAAACAAAATTCGTAACAAACAACAAACAATACTGTAAAGGTTAAAAAACACAAGATACCACTCGAAGTAGATCCGGAATCACTGCTAGAGCTGCTTGAACTACATGACCTACTTCCATTATCAACCTGTTTCTCCACTTGAACAGGTGATGAAGTTGGAACATTTCTTTCATCTGTCAGCAGAAAGCAAAAAAATTCTTGAATGACCAATACTGTGAAAATATAGAATAAACACAATGCAATCAACTTTCATAGTTTAAAAGCCTTTACCTGTTTTAGCTTCTTTTGGTGACTCTGCCACAACAGGTGCTGCAGTCTGCCAAGAACAGGAACAGTAATACAGTTATGAACTGCTTTTTCCTAAAACAATCACAGATCAAAAGATATGTTATTTTACCTTGTCTTGGACATTCTGCTCAGCTACTGCCCTGGCCTGCATGGCAAGCTCAGCTTTTCTCTTGTTCTTGCTTAAACTCTTCTTATAGTTGGTTACAAACCTATCCAACTCCCAAAGAGTCTCTGCATCAACACTGTCAATATCCACTTCAATTTCATCGTCGTGTTGAGAAAGTGCTGAATTCCTCTTTTTTATTATCTGAACAATATTGTCCAACTTTTCTGAAGGTAAGCTCTGGAGGCTGGTGCTAAGCTTTTGCTTCTCCTCATAAGTCATGTCCCTCTTATTAGGATCCTTTGCCTTTGGCTTCTTTGGGGCAGGGGTTCTTCCTGAAGGAGTAGTACTGATAGCTTTTGGCCTCATGTCAAAATGTGCATATGTCAATTCTGATCTGTCCCAAATTCTCCGCATGTCCAGAGGAGGAAATGAGAGCACAGTAGCCTTTCTTGGTGTAGGTGTTGGAAAGCCAACATCAAAGCTAGAGGCAAATCTCATCTCCCGATCATAATCTGACTTTATAATGGCCCACCTGTCCTCAAATATCTTCAATAACTGCTCTGCCATAATATGAACATCTTGCCCTTTTGGATTGTACCTCAAGGCATTGTGAAATGTTAGCCTTACATCCTCTGCAAACTCTTCAGGTGACTTGTACCAATTCTTGTTCAGCCTTGTCTTCACAGTTCCCAAGTCCATAGGACGTGCAATAATGGTAAAGTAATCATGTAAACCAAGAGCCTTCGCATCAACAGGAGTATTAAACACCCAACCATGCTTATGCTTCATCAATTTCTCAAGCAGAGCAGCAGAATTCTTGAAAACTTTAGTAGCAGGCCCAAACCTGAGTCCCAGTTCTCCTTGCTTCTTCCCATTCAATTTTGACTTCTTGTTACTCTCGGCTGGTGGGAACTTGTCTTTTGCCAGTAAAAATTCTGAATTCCGATAAAACTGATTTGCTTTTGGTGTCCTTTTCTCTTTCTCCACACTCTCACCCAAGCTTTGACTATTCTCCATCACTGATATGCTAAGTTGATTCAAAGGTCTAGACTGCCTAGGTGTAGGAGTAAGGATTGGAGTAGTAATTTCGTTAGGTATGCCCACTGAACCCACGCCAGAATTGACCCTCTTCAATCCACTGTTGACCTTATCATTCACTGACATCCGTGAATTACTGAGCCCTCTAACTCCCAATTGCAGTTCTATAGCCTCAATTCTCGTCACCAAACTCCTCACTGTATCAAGTTCACCTTGCAACTTTCTCCTGAGATCCTTCATCTCCAGCTTTGACTTTGATGCCAAATTTAGCTTCACTCTGTTATCTAAGACTTGCTCTGCTGTCCCATTGACAGCACTTGGCTCCTGTTCAAGAAGTTCCAGCACAACTTGCCGCCGATCCAAGCTGGAAGAATCAGCGGAGGTGATGTCTGGACGCAAAATAGTTGGTTGCTGAGCTGTATCGGTGTCCTCAACATGTCGAATTTGCAATTCTGCTGCTTGATTCGGGCTTGTCCCATTGTTTTTGCCAATCTCAGGGTCGTTGTGGCTGATTGTGGTCACAGTGGTGGTGGCAGTGGCTGTTGTTATGGCGGTGCTGGTGTTTGCAGTGGCTAGATTTGGAGCACTGTTATTATAGCCAATGTTGTTGGTGGTAGCTGCAGTTGTGGTAGGTGTCGTGGTGGCAGTGGCAGGGGTGGGGACGGCAGTAGTGGTGGCGGTGGCATGGGTGGAGGTGGTGGTGGGGTTGTGGTTGGCGGTGGCTAAGCTGTTGATATTCTTTTTGGGACCTTTAAAGGCTTTCCTTGTGTAGACCTTGTTCTCCATGAACCTCGGCTTCTCCCTAGTTCCATCGTTGCCTCCTCCTCCCTCACCACCCACAGTCACCGAAGCCATACATGTAGCACCCAAAACCCTAATTCCCCTTTTCTCTCTCCAGCTGAATCAAATCAAAAGAAAAGGCCCAAATTAGGGTTTTTTTACCCCCCCTCAAAAAGTCCAATCTCACCCCCTTCCCCAAAAATACCAACTCAATCAAAGAAAAATTTGACAAGAAACCGCAAGCATCTTAGGAAAAACACCAACCTTCCTCGATCTAAACCATCTACACAAGCGCACACACAAACCCTCCCTCTCGATAACTATCTTCATACAAGTATATACACACAAAAATGACCGAAATAATAATAATAACAATTCAAAATTTCGGAGAAATGATTTCGATTTTGATTTTTGGTATAGCAAGAGATGCGGTCTAGTGTTACCTTTTCACACGATTCGATCAGATCTTCTCTTTATCTCTCTCTAAAAATTAAAAAAAAAAAAAACTTTCTCTCTCTAAAACTATTTCTCTCACTAAACTTTCTCTCTCCACCTCAATTTATTATCTTTAACTCATACGTGTACGGTGCGTATGGTCCGTGTGAAGGAGAATCGCGTTGGGCGGGTATCGGAATTAAAGTCAGCGATGAAAAATGTCACGCGCATATAGGTGCGTGTGGGACACTGACGAGGGAGAGAAACGGTCAGGGTGACGCGTTACGACGACGCCAGCGTCGGCGCATCGGCGAGTTTATTGGCGCGGAGTTTTGATCTCGGAATTTTGAAAAGTATGCCCTAGCGTGGAACTGGCGCGTGAGTCACAGCTGTGTCCGGAGTTGAAAAGGAAGCGGTGGGCAGTTGGCGCACGTGGTGTTCTACACGCACCACTAGCTCTTGATGTTGTTGTTCCCCAATTTGTCCCCACAGGAGAAAAATAAACGTCGAGTTTATTTAACTAAAACATAAACGGTTCGCAACCTTGCGTTAAAACGTTGATTAGCGTACTGTTTTCTCGTATTTGTTAACAAATTGCGGATGTTATAACAATGTTCCATGGAACGTCACCGTCGCGTCGTTCAAATTCTCCAAGCTTGCTCCAGGCATCGCTCCCTTAACACGACGAAGCCTCTCCATGCACTCGCCATTACGCTTGGCCCCAACACAAACCAACAGACGTTTCTCTTCAACAATATCATCTCCATCTATGGGTCACTGGACGAATTATCGATGGCTCGCAAGGTGTTTGAACAAATGCCCGAGAGAAACATAGTGTCATACAATTCGATTATAAGTTGCTATAGTAAATATGATTGCTCCGATGAGTCTTGGTTAGTCTTTTGTGAATTGATGTATCGCGGTTTCAGGCCAAACCACTTTACTTTGGCTGGGTTATTATCGCGTGCATCGATGACTCTTTGTTGTGGGGTTCAGGTGCAGGCACTGGCGGTGAAGAATGGTTTGTTTTTCGCCGATGCATTTGTGGGCACTGCGTTGATAGGTTTGTACGGAAGGCGTGGACGGTTGGATGAAGCGTTTGATATTTTTGAGTTTATGCCTATTAAGAGCTTGGTGACATGGAATTCGATGATGTCCTTGTTTGGGGGTCTAGGATTTGCGGGTGATTGCATGGTTTTATTTCGTCAGCTTGTTAGAGAAGAGATTTCTTTAACTGACGGTTCTTTCATAGCTATATTGTCTGGATTAGTTTGTGAGAAAGATTTAGCGTTGGGAGAACAAATACATAACTTGATCGTTAAAACTGGTTTTGATTCTGATCTCTCTGTTATGAATTCTATCACTAATATGTATGCAAAATGTGCAAGCATAGATATAGTGGAGAAAACATTTGAGGGCATGGTTGGTAGAGATTTGGTGACATGGAATACAACCATCGGTGCATTGGCAAAAAGTGAGAAGCCTATAAAAGCATTGGAGCTTTTTTACAGAATGTCTGATGATGGTATCGTGCCCAACCGGACGTCATTTGCGAGTGTTATTAGTTCTTGTACCCGTCTACAGATCTCTATGATTGGTGAACTGATTCATGCTAAAACAATCAGAAATTCCTTTGAAACTGATGTTTATGTGGGGAGTGCCTTGGTGGACTACTATGCCAAATGGAACAAATTAGATGATGCACATTCCTGTTTTGTGGAGATATGTGAAAAGAATTCAGTATCTTGGAATGCTTTAATTCTTGGTTATGCAAATAATTGCTCTCCTTTATGTATGTCTTTACTGCGAGAAATGCTTCAATTTGGTTACCAGCCTAATGAGTTCTCTTTTTCTGCTGTTCTTAAATCATCACCGGTGTTAGAGTTACAACAGCTTCATTCTCAGGTTATAAGAATGGGCCATGATGCTAGCATGTATGTATTGAGCTCCCTTATTACCTCTTATGGCAAGAATGGTCTCATATCTGAAGCATTGGTATTTCTTCCCGATTCAGGAATTCCACTTGCTACTGTTACATCAAATAACTTTGCTGCAGTTTACAACAGATTAGGTCAATACCATGAAACATTAAAGTTGTTTTCTCAACTTGAAGAGCCGGATATTGTGTCCTGGAATATTGTTATTGCTGCTTGTGCTCGCAAAGGTAATTATAAAGAGGGTTTAGAACTTTTCAAACGCATGCATATGGTTAGCATCCATCCAGACAATTACACATATGTTAGCATCCTAAGCATGTGCACCAAGCTTAGTTACCTTACTTTGGGCAGTTCTCTTCACGGTCTACTCATAAAAACTAATTTTAGTTATTGTGATACATTTGTTTCCAACTTATTGATAGACATGTATGGAAAATGTGGGAGTGTTGGAAGTTCAGTAAAAATATTTAACAGTCTCATAGATAGAAATCTCATCACATGGACAGCTCTAATTTCTGCCCTCGGTATCAATGGCCTTGCTCATAAGGCAGTAGAAACATTCAAAGAGATGGAATGTCAGGGTTTCAGACCTGACAAGGTTGCTTTCCTTGCGGTGCTTACAGCATGTCAGCATGGTGGTTTAGTTAGAGAGGGAATTGAGTTATTTGAGAAAATGGATGTGTATGGGATTGAAACAGAAATGGATCATTACCATTGTATAGTGGACTTACTGGCTAGACATGGACATCTTAGGGAATCAGAGATAATAATATCGAGAATGCCTTACCCGCCTAATGCTATCGTGTGGAGAAGTTTCCTTGAAGGGTGTCAGATACATAGAACTGCAAAGGATCTTGCAATGGCAAGTGAGCACCATATTGCAAAGTCTGTCCAATGAAATGGTTCCCCAAGGAAAGAGTGCAGTTTCCCTAGCTCTTAAAGAGGTGTCAAATATGTTGCAACGTTACTGTGTGGAAGGTTCTCCATTCCCAGTGACTTTGACCTTCTTATAATTGATGTGAGCGTATGGCCCCTTTAAAAGAAGGGGAAGCTTTTCAAGACATGTCTTTCTCATGTGCAGACTGCATTTTGCAGAAAGTTCTTTTTCCATTTCTTGCGCATGTTTAGTTGTACACTGTAATGGATTTCGTCCAATTTCTCCACCTCTTCTGTCCAAAGCATTAAGAATTATTAGTATCTCGGAAGAGGAGTCTAACTCGTATGCGTCGAATCGGTAGGAAAATGACATTTTAGGTTCTTGCAAAGCAATTAGCTTCAATATTTCTAAATTTCTAGCTTCAATTAATTGGCAGGTTGTCGACTGTTTGTATAGACAGTGTAGATACGAAATTCAGGACAAACCCTTAAAGCTTTTTCGGTCACCGCCCGAGATTGTACCTCAGGCCCTTTGGATGATTGTGCAGTTTAATGGGTAATTCATTTCAAATTGCAGTTGTAAGGCAGTGGGAGACTGACACCGGCAAAGGTCTCCATTTTAAACGGCGGATAACTTTCTTCTTGGAGGAGTACCGTCCACTATGGTACAATTGAAAACGAAAACAAAAACAAGCGTAGTGTGCTGGAACCTAATGGGATTTTGGTTCGAAGACAATGACAACAAACGCAACGCCTTCAACAGCCGTGATATTCTATAATCATGCATCTTTCTATTATACGTCGTGTTAATTCCCAATGGCGTGCCATTAGACTAATTGAGAAATTCGAAAAAAATTCCTTTCTGTCTACATTGTCACACGAACTTCGCTAGAGCAGACCCATTATAATTTCGTTACACCACCTCACCTGTCGTCACGCCATTCTTAGTATTGAATTTGGGCGGTTCATTACACAAAATTGTGAGAATAAATTTAACGCATCGCTGGTAATCAAATAAAACGAAAGATATGATAATGACTAAACTCTATAATTTACAAACATCTAAATTTCAGTTATTAATCTTTATCTAACTTTCTCTCATTAAGTGGTTGTAATTAGCTTAAAATTAAGTTAACTAATCTTAAAGAAATATGAAGAAGTAATTAATATTATTTCTTTAATTATTATTTTAAAAAATAAATATTTAGTATTTATCTGTGAATTACTTTAAGCATAATTTTAACAAAAATGTGTTGTGGCTGGCTCTATTCCATTCAAAAGTCGGCCGTCGCCGCCGCCGCCGCCGCCGCAGCATTATAAGTTCCATTTGAAAATCTTCCCAGTTACAATCGAGCATCTCGCTGTTGCAAGGCTTTACCTCCACAATCCTACCTAATTACTTCTTCTTATTTTATTGAAATTACAGTAACCACAGCGGCAAAATTTTTATCCCGATAGCTGCCCGAACTTTTCTAGATTTGAACCGACGACCAAAGTTGGTCAGGCATTAGATATCACGGTTGGAATAGAGGGCATGTGGATTAACGAAACATCCAACGACAATCCCGCGTAGGGAACTACAGATTTATGCCAAATTCACAAAAGAAAACAATCCCCCAAGCGTGACCGATGACTGGGATACATCCTTTCTAATCTTCAATAGAGCAGAGCGGGACTTGTAGCTCGGACTCCTCGCACGTAAATGGTTCGTCCTGAAATCGGGAGTCCAATACAATTACTTATATGTTTACTCGTTTGAAATTCAATTTTCAAAATCATGATCCTTAATTTGAATTCTGAGAACATCACATGCCGAGTCATTAAAGAATACAATCAGGGCTACGTATGCACGAGATGTAATGAATTAGACCAAAAATGTAACGTAGAAAGCCTCATTCGCCACAGGAAACTGGACATTTAGCAGCAAATTTTGTTTACTGACAAAACTAATAATAAAAAAATTAAAAAAAAAAAAAGAAATTGCTACAAATCTTTGACTATAATAACTAAGTTGCCGCATCTTTGCTGCAGAAAACTTGTAACTGTAGATTTTTAATAATAACTTATCATGTTACCGGAAAACACAACTTACGGCAATAACAATAATTATTTCCGTATGTCGTATTGAAACAAAATTTGTCAAAAATCATGACTTTTGAATTTTTTTTTTCCCCTCCGATGGCTGACCTCAACTTTCAAATTTGCTACTAGCAAATCGATTTCGATGGGCATTGCTGGCCAGGCACGTTCTCTCCACTAAACATGTCCCATTTAACTACGACTTTGGTCCTATGCATGCGAATTGAAGAAGCCTCATTGCCATGCAAACAACAACAACAACAACAATACATTTTGCGTTTGATACCTATCGGCTTGCTGAACCAGGAGCTGGCTACTACGCCTGAAAGTGATCAAAATGGCCTAGCGCTATTCGTTCAAAGGTATCGTTAGTGCTTTTCTTGACGGTCATCTGTGCAGTTCTCATCGTTTCGCAGCAGGCACGAGTCCTCCAAAATGAGCAGCGTCACACAGGAACGACATCCCTTGCCAGCTTCTTTTTTCGTAGGAGTTGGTGTTCGACAATTTTTCCAGGCCTAGGCATTATAACAGGCTTCAGGATAGAGACCCACAAGGGGGGCCTGACCGTCCACATCATCGTTATGTTTTAAAAACAGCTCATGCCCCGCAGATTTACGTCTTAAGCTTTTGGCATTTTGATTTCCAAACTTATTTTACACCAACTTTTATTAAAAAAAATTGAACCACATGATAAAAATAATAAAAATTTAAAATTCGTATCTCAAAAAATACTATAAAAATAAAAATCTCTTCTTCTGATAATAAAAAATTTTATGGAACATGTTTTGAAAGTGTGTGTGACAGCATAATAAACATGTTGTAATATATATTTGATCCTCTCAATCCTTATAAAATATAAACATTTTACTTATTTTCATGTATGAACTATAATTTTTTATAATAAAAATTTATAAAGAGTACTATATATTTCTTCAATGTTAGATAATTTTTTCTAAAAATGATAAAATTCTTGTGCACACCTAAATTCTGAATTGTATAACAAGACAAAAAAAAAAAAAAAAAAAAAACTCAACGAAAAACATAGAAGAAATAATTTGTACGTAAATACAAGCAATAGGCTCGGGCTAGTCCAAATTTTGAGGCTGGCCCATTGGCCATCTAGTCGATGTACAGAAGTGAGGGGCCCAACAACAACCCTCCATATTCCATAAACTTGCGCAGCCTAAATGCTCCGGTACTTCTTTTCACGCGCGTACTGTCGCGCGTGTTTTTATGGTAAGTTGGGAATTGGGATACATGTCGCGCTGACTCGCTGAGATTTACCGCATCAAAGAACATATCCATAAAAAAAAAAAAAATAATAATAATAATAATAAATAAATAAATAAATATAAATATATATATATATATATATATATTCTTTACATAAAAAAACGGAAAATTCAACTTCGTGGAATGTGATGTGATTTAACTTTTTCTATATATAAAAGTTTTGACGACATTATTGTGGGTTAACAAAAGCGCTGAAAAATATAAATGATGACAGTCTTACAAACAAATTATGCATATAATGAAATACTATAAATGGAAAAATATAATTATCTAATAAGTTTTATACCAATTAAAATTATCTTAATAACGAAGATGATGACATATATAAATACAAATTTCATATTTACATTTGAATTATAATTATTTTATTTATATTTATTAATTTTTTAATTATCTTATAATATATAAAACAAACAAATAAATATAATTTAAAATCTAATTTAAACTAAATAAATAATCCCGTAAAAGCTTACTTATTTTGTTTGTAAAATTTAGCTATAAATATATCATTTTTCCAAAGTTACAAACTCTCTAAATTTCTGAAATTAGTACAACCGATGAATTCTAACGCATAACAGTATGCAGAGCTGTTTTTATCTGAGGCCAATCCTGAGTGACTTGGAGCCGGGCACGTCAACTGAGTCGATCTCCTCAGATGCCCTTCTCTTCCTAGAGTTAGTTCCCAAGACTGGACAAGACAAAGACGGCAACGATGAACCGCTCGCTTGAACAAAATTCAGTCGAGCACCATTCGTGTAGAGATCGGTAATGTCGCCAAGCGGCTTCCGACGTATTCTCCTGAAGGTTTTCTTGAAAGCTGGCACATTTTCGGGAGTTGGGTGGATTGGCTTTGCGGAGGAAGGAGGAGTGTTCTCTTTGTTGTTGAGGTTGGCGTGGCCAAAGAGACTGATAGCATCCATGTCCGTCCGACACCCTGCACCGATTGTGGTGAGATTTTGGGAAGGAACCTTGGTAATAAGAGGAGTGGGCGTTTATTTATAGCAACGGTGGGATTCATTTCGGTGGTGTCTTGGAGGGATGTGAATTGAATGGGGCGATTTTCAAATTAATTTCTCTTTCTTCATGCCAATTATTTAAATTTTTGGATTTTGGGTTTCGAGGAGGGATTTGAATTTTTCAATTTGACTGGCTTGTTTACATCTCTTAAATAAATTTTCGAGTGTACAAGCGAGCGATGCTAGGGGGTCAAAATTGAATATTCATGCTGAGGTGGCAAGAGGCAAAGTAAAAAGAGCTCCGATTTCCCTCCCCGGTAACTCCAAAATTTAGGCGGCAGCTGAAAGAGAGCCAAAAGGAAATGAAAGGAGACATGGTGTTTGACTTTGGGTTGACTCCCGGCTCTAATTCTCCCCTAAAGTAGTGAGTTAATAATTGAGGAACCCAAGAGCGCATCACAAGACTTGTATTTTTTGGGGCAGGAAATAACCAGAGAGTGTAATTTAAAAAGTTCACTAAATGTCCGACTAATTAAATATGTAATAAAACTAATAAAACATGTAACAAATTATCAGTTACATTTTTAACTTGTTATATATTTTATTTTTCTTTTTTATATATCTAATTAATTTTATTAAAAAAATCTTGCATAATTTTAAATCTTTTTATTTTAAATTCACGTTTCATTTCAAATTTTAATAGATGTACTATAAGTCCAATTAAATGAGCGCCAAAAAAAAATGAAATGCACAACAAATTTTCAAGTGCAATTTCTAACAGTTTATTACACATTTTATTGATTTTGTAAAATAATTAATTATTTCTAACGATAATTTTAACTTTAAAAAAGTAAAAATGAAAAATACGTGAGAACCACTCGTTAGCTCCTCCATAAGAAGCAGCACGGCTATCCTTGTCGAGCAGTGGAAGTCTCTCCACATAGCGTAATGTAACGGGTCGCCGCCATATTTTCAAGGAAAAGGGGAATTTGGCCCTTCTAAGCAGCAGGTGTATTGCATATCACAACAGATTGTTTTTTAAGAGAAGCTAATAATCTCGTGATAGAGTGATATTAGAGTCTATTCTTTCCATCACGAGATCTTGATTTGGCGCGAAATGTTAAGAATCTCCGATTTTACTAGTTTAGTGTGTATCCAAGAACATTAATGAAGACGTCAATAAATTTGGTATGAGAGAATATAATGGGTTGCGGTCATCCCTCTCCCATATCATCAAGGAAAATAGAGAACTTAACTTGGGAGTAAGTTTACTGTACACCCCAATAAGTTGCTTTTGAGAGAAAAGTAATGACCCGTGACAGGAAGCTCGCTTATTCGCGACGGACCGGCAACCTCGCGAACACTTTTAATTTGAGGAACGTCGCCGTATGGACGAGAGACTACGTAAAAGAGTCCGAGAAAGAATGTGGGCCCTACGCTGTTTCTTTTAATCTTGTTCACAAAATATATGATGATGTAATAAATATGTTGGTAAATATATAAATAGTAAATAATCTAGATGTGCAAATTGTTTTGATAGTCTACGTTCATATCTTATCATTCTTTTTACTTATGCCACCTTACTCATTTACATATAATACGCTTTTTTTTTGTTTGTAAAAGGAAATAAAAAAAGAAAAAAGAAAAAAGAAAATGAGCACACCACCCCGTATGTATAAGAAGAATAATAAAATTAGAGGTGACACTTTTTTTTAAGTTTAAAACCATTAATATTTTCATATCATTATGTGACGTGGAAAATGGCACCAAGATAAACCTTATTGGACCTGATTTCATTCTTTCTCCTTGTCGGGGCACAAACTTTAAGCGTGGCCTGCACCCCAAACCAAGGTAATTCGTGGGCCCAATCTATATGTGGGCCTCAGAAGGACCCGCTTGACATCACTACATCCAGCACTTCAGAAAAGTGAGCAACTGACGAGTCCAATTCAAGTTAACGATACTGTCATGGAACGAAGTGCGGAGTGCGGAGACAATTTAGCAACGAGACAAGTCGAGAGAAAGCAAAATTATGGTTGAACGGTCTGTCAGTATTTCTAAACTTCGCGTATCTCCCTAATATTTTTGTATATAAAAACAATGCGTTTTTGAATCAAATATATGAAATAAATAATTTTTAAGTTTTTTTTTTTTTTTTTTGGTAGGTGTGAACAGAAAGGAAGCAATAGAATAGAAGAGGGAAGTTCAAGTCGGAGAAAAGAAAGTCAGGCATTCAACAGTCAAAAGGTTGAAATAATCTTGCAGCCTCTGTGATTGGTACGAAGACCCAATAATCTCACGCATTCCACAAATCTGACGGAGACACAAACACCATCACACACGCCTAACACACCAACAAGAAATTCAACGAAGAATTTCATTATATAGACAAGGATGAATAGATAGAGGTAAAAACGATTTTACCATATTTAATTACAATTATTGATTATTATGTATAAAGAGACATAAGTCTCCCTCTCCCGGGCCTCCGTATCATACCAAAGCCAAGAAGAGAAGGCAATGGCACAGCCTCCTTCCTGGCACTCTTCCCCTTCGCCTAATACAATATCCTTCAATGGCGGCAGAGGCAATGATGGCCCACCAGTAGTACCGCATAGAAATAATTACAGTTTAAATAGCCAGATCATGCTCAGTGCAGTACTCTCTTTGTCAGGCGTTATTGCAGTTGTTATATCGCTTCACCTGTATGCGCGGTACGTTCTAAGGCGTCAAGCCTATGGCCCGGTAGTTGTCCGTAGCATAGGATTAGCCGCCGGTCACGCCCCCTCCGGTGAGCCACCCAAGACCGGGCTCGAACCAACGGTGATCGCCTCGTTGCCCATGTTTGTATACAAGAAAGAGGAGGGCCAAGATGATGCCACGGAATGCGCTGTTTGCTTGAGCAATCTGGAGGATCAAGAAATGGCTAGGAATTTGCCTAATTGCAAGCACACATTCCACGCGGAGTGCATAGATAAATGGCTAAGCTCGCGCTCTACGTGCCCCATTTGTCGCACTGAGGCTGAGCCCCGGGTTCAGCCTGAGCCCCGTGAGGGCCCGGCCGGGGTTGCGACAGTGGCTTCAACGCTGGATCGTGTAAATTCTACATTGGTATGCATGGAGGGGTCATCAGAAATCGGTGGAACAATCCAGTCAGCTCCGAGTGCCAAGGTTAGTAGTTCGGGTTCACGGTTAAGCTCATTTCGGAGGATGCTTAGCCGCGAACGATCATCGCTGAGAATTCACTCTGAGGTTCAAGAAGATCATGGTTTCGAAGATCTAGAGAGACTATGATTTTTAGTTTTGAAATTCTATAAGTTCCCTTTCAGACTACGGGTGGATGTGAAACTTTTTGTCTCACTGTTTTTTGTGTTTTTTTTTTTTTTTTTTTTGGGGGTTTCCTTCGGCGATCATGGACCAGTACATAATTATACGAGTGCAGTTAGTCTGCATCCCTCCGGTCACCGGATGGGGGGGGGCATGATATATGAGAGCTTTTTACACTTCGGTGTGAATTTCACAAAATTAATTAGAAGTCATATTTTCTTGTAACATCAAAACATATGTTCATGTAAGAATTTCTTATAATTTGCATATTGACTCTAAGATCGGCTTTCGTGTTTGGTAACGCGTCTAAGAATATCATGGACATAGGTTATTAATGCGTCAGTGGAACATTGACTTGGCTAAGGGTTGTCATGTGGAAAATCAAGAACTTTGATACGTGACATTTGGGGCTTGAAAATTGATGGCCCCCGACGTTGTGAACACAAGAAAAATAAATAAATAAATAAATAAATAAATGGATGAAGAGTGAGAAGAGCCAAATCCTATGTACTGTCATTTCATATTTGCTGATTTGTCAATGGGCTAAGTCACTGAGCATCCGGGCGAATGAAGCTGGGCGTTTGGAAGTCGGAACAAAATCTTACCAAATTAGCACGAGAAAATAAAATCAGAAAATATGAAAGATTAATTCGCCGGTAAATCTAATTTAGCTCGAGACCCTTAATATGACTTGCTCAGCCCCTTAATTGCCTTGGCGATTTCAAAGCTAGCCTAAACCCTTGACAGTCACGCCCGCCCCTCGCACAGCTGTTCCTCGAAGGAATCCCAAGGAAAGTAGGTGTCTACCCGCGCTACATGTCAATGTCTAGGTAAAGTGTTGGAAATACAATTGGTAACGTTTGACTTGTGCACAATGGCTACACGGTAATTGCAATAAGTATGTAAATACTGTCAAATCACGATACTGCAGCAGGCACTTTAATTGAATGACTAATTTGCGACGGTCGTTTGAAGGTTGGAAAAGAAGAAAGTCTCCGGGGAGCGGCAGAAAACAAGGAGCTCATTGACTAGCATGTGCGACGCACCAGATTTGAATAGAAAGATGATGGCATGGGGCCAGGTTTGTTAAACAACCGTCTTTGCGAACCTCGGCCAGCGTCTTAGGTTTTAGGTGTGACAAGTTTTGTATTTCCATTTTCCAGCTCCAATTTTTCCCGGAACGCGGAAAAGTGTGGTTTGGCAAGTTAGTCATTGTAAGCGGTTAATCCCAATTCCAACTTTGACTAGTCAAATGCCCGAGAATGTGCGGAGCTGGGTCGGCTGGTTTAGAAATTGGAATCGAACCATTTGTGACGAGAGACCAGCGGATGGGCATACCAAAAGAACAAATCACACGACGGCGTGGAGTTAGTTCGGAATTTTAGTTTATAAACATTACAAATTCTCCGGCTTGAGGATGGCCTACTCGTGCGTCTTAGCGAAAGCCCTCTTTTTTTCTTTTTTTCTTTTTTAATTTTTGAATTTCCTGAGTTGAAGAAAGCATTTGTTATTGGAACAATGAGAGGTTGTAATTTTGTTTTTGGATGAAGTGCGTTCACTGTGTTTTTACGACAATTAAATAGACGGGATGAGCATAAATTTTTGGTTCTAATTTTTTTTTTTTTTGGTTGTAATTTGATCCTAAACATTTGAGCAGTTTCAATTCAGTGGTGAACTTTTGGATTCCGTTTCAATTAAGGATGATCAACAAATTAAAAAGAAAAAAAAAAACTGCTAATACATTTTTTTTTTAAATATTTTATTTTATTCTTAGATTGGTGTTACCCAGTAGCTTGTACCATCAGGCATCAGTCGAGCCGTGCTCTAGGTAATAACCTTTAAAAGCCCAAGACACCGTTGTTCGAATTAGGCTCGGGCGTAGCGGGAACCGACATGTTGTGTTGGCCCACGATCGGGCTCCTCCAGGCCCGCAGGCCCCCAGTCGATCGCCGCCTGCAGCGGCTGGTCCGTGGCGTGCGCACCGAAGATCCTTGGGACGACGCTGTTTTGGGCTGGCAGAGTGGGGTGCCCGCTAGCAGCAGTAGAGAAATAGAGAAATGACATGGATATGTACGTTTGTTTGTTTTTTTTTTTTTGAGAAAATTTTATAGCGGGTGATGGAAATGTGACCGTTAGATGTGAAAACAACCTAAATAATTCCTTTTGGCAGACTTGCAAATTACAATAATTTCGTGGGTCCAAGTAGAAACATTTATTCTTCTCAGAAAAGACTTCGAACGAGAAAGCCACCAGTTGGCTGTCGCAGAGCTCCCGAGCCGGCGGCGCAATCGAAGTGAGAATGGCTTCACCCGGCGACTCTCAAGATCAGGTCCCACCAAAAGCTGATCTGTTGACCGAAGAGCAAGAGCGGAAACCAGAGCAATTGGATGAAGAAAACCCACCACCGGCGCCGCCCCAATCGGAAGCTGATCTCCAGTTCCCTAAAACCCTAGCAATGGAGATCACAGATCCAGAAGACGCCAAACCACAGGACCCACACTACGACGATCAAAACCCGGACGACCCGGAAGACATTACCCCCCTCTCGCCCACAACATCCGATCCTCCCGCCGCCGCCTTCGCTAATTCCTCACGTCGCGGCGGTGGTCCCAAGCGCAAGAAGATGAACCGGCGTGTCGCTGCTCTGGAAAGGAAGTCCCAGAAAAAGATTGAGATTCTCGATGCAGCTCTGAAGCCGTTTCCTTTCGTGCCCAATAAGGCCCTCGACTTCCCCAGCCACGAAGCCCTCTTAAAAAGATTGGGTTTATGGGACTTTGCTCATCTGCAGTTCGATTCGAATATTCGCACTGATCTCCTTGCCCAACTGATTGCCACTTATAACCCATCCCTTCGAGCAAGCTATGTCAATGGCTTTCGCATCAAGGTCAATCGGGCTGATTTGGCTCGTGCATTGAAGCTGCCGGCGAAGAAAGACAAGGCTAGCTCGTCGGATAATGCGCGGGAGGCGAAGGAGAGTGAGGAATCAATAACGTTCATTGAAGAATTGTTGTCCAATTGGGTGTTGTTGCACGGAGATACTTGGATAATGCCAACGGAGATTGTGAACCTGAGAAATGCGATAAAAGAAGGCAACTTTGAGAGGGTGGATTGGGCTGGATTGATTTGGTCTATGATGGAGAAGGAGTTGTCTGCCGGAGCAGATTTGAGGGACTGTTATTATGCCTCGCATTTCCACTGTTTGATAAAAGACCAAAAAGAGGATCTTTTAAGGGAAAAGCGAGTTAAAATGGAGGTTGATGTTAAGGAAGAGGAGAATAATGATGTGAGGATGATTGACGAGGCCCGCGAGGGACTAGACTTAGAGGAGCATGATATTGAACTAAGTCTTGGTGGGATGGATAGTGTAGCGAAGGATGATGGAGAAAAAGATGGAAAGGAGCATGTCAACAGCGGACATACTATGGATTGTGAGAAAACTAAAGAAGACGAAGAAGATCGGGGGAAGTTTCTAAGGAGCAGCATGGATGGGCATCTTCTGCAACGCTGTAATCCGGATGATGTGGGTGTAGAGGAATGTGAAGAGCTTGGAAAACAAGTAGAGGAGGGAGAGGAAGAGGGAAATGAAGGGGAAGAAGGTGGAGAAGACGATGCAGAGGAAGCAGGATTTAATCTCTCACCAAAAGAGGATACCTTGGAAGGTGTGAGTTCTGAGAATCTTCTTTCGGTAATTGAAGCAGTTCAAATTCCTTTTGATCCGGGGATGCAACCTCGTGACAATTTGTCTTCGGGTGAGTTTCTCACATCTGATATTCATACACAAACAATTCCAATTGTTTCATCATTGTTAAGTAATGATAGTGGCAATGGGAACAAGAGAGACATTGAACATCTTGAGAATGATATGCGCTCATTTCATGGTGGAAATAAGAGGATGAGAAGTGATGTACCGTGGGATATGAAGTCATCATCGGATTATGATTTGTGTATGGAACAAATGCAGCATTTGATGGGGAAGGCTAGGATGATGTATGAGGCAAAGGAGCAGACATGTCAGGAAATGAACGTGAATCAACAGATGCTGATTTCCGAGCTGCAGCGACGGGAGAACATGATTCAGCAGTTGCATAAATCTAAATGCGAGGAGCAACAGAAGAGACAGGTGGAGGTTTACAGGCTTGAACGGGAATTGTATTTGATGGGTAATCTTCTACAGGGGTATAGAAAGGCTTTGAAGGAGACGCAGAAGGTATTTTCTGAGTATAGAGCAAAGCGCCCTCTGCCTGAAGAACCAATCTACAAGGATGCAGGGCCTGGTGGACTTGTTTTGAGCACCATGGAATTGGAGAAGCAACGGCTGAAGCAAGAGGAAGAAGAAAGGCAAAATCGCTTGTTGATTGAGAAAAAGGTTAGGGAATTGGAAGCAGAGTCTTTTTCTAAATTTGCTGCCTACAAAGAAGCCGTGGATTTATTGGGTAAGAAGTTGCTGGATGCTGAGAAAAGTGCCAACGTCCTGAAGGAAATGTTTGCCAAGCGGAAGGCATCAGAGATCTCGGATTGTGCTACGGTTGAAGATGAATTAAAACCTCGTTTGGATTGTTGAAATGTAACCGAAGAATGGAACATATATGCAAGTTATTACGAGACTTTCCTATTATAGCATGTAAACAAAAAACATATTATTAGTTTGATTTATGTGCTGTTATTATTGAAACTGGAAGCTCAAATTTTATCTTTGCTGCCGATCCCTTTCCTTTCCATTGAATTTTTTGCGGGACGCATCTCTTTTAGTTTACATGAATGTGAGAAAACGTGAGGTGGCACTATCAGTCTTAAATTGGTTCGATGGATGCATCCTAGGACTATTGCCTTAGGTGATCGCAGAGTCCAGTTCTGTACTTAATACTAACCAAATCTGGTTTTTTGGATCATGTCATAATGTGTTTGAAGTGGAAGGCAGTTAATGGGGGGAGGCACAAGTTGGAAAATTCCTGAATTGGCTGGACCTTCCTTTTCGTTCATTTTCTTGCTCTCCGTTTCTGTATCATATTGCAAGACCCATTTATACTGCCGTCCATTTGCATTGAGGCACACGGGCCCAATTGCGCCCCCCCGGGGGGGGGGGGGCTCGAGTTGTTTGCGTAGAGACCAGGGCTGCTCTTTCCTTGCTGCTCCATCATATTGAATTATCTTCGATATTAAAGTCTCTTTTGCAGGACTCTCGCGTCCTGCATTGGTGGCATTTGGAAATAAATAACGTATCATAACTTTAAAACAGTATTCCCAAGAATGCATTCAGCCTTACGTTTATAGTATTCCCGTGATACGAATTAGTATACTTTAAAATATAATAAAATAATCTTATCATTGCACTAAATTTGCCTTTAATTAAATAAATTTCACGAATTTTTCTACTCTTTTGTCCTCATCTTCAATAATTAAATGTTATGAATCTTGCTGTTCTTTTGCTGTCATCTTCAAATGTCAAACCTCGCAAGATTACCTGAACATATCAATTTTACTTGACAACTGGAACAGACGAGTAAAGTAACTGAAATTTGATTTATTCTATTCCAAAATTTCAGCCACGCATCTATTTTTATTTATTTATTTATTCCACGACGTTGACTCGTGCATTTCGTTTCCTTGTATCTGCAAGCATTTATAAATTTTGAGTTCGCGTTTCCTACACTCTCACTGTGGGTGCACAGTATGTATCCAACTCCGAGAATTAGCCTCGTTGAAGTTCACATAGGCCCAAGCTACCAGGAATCTAAGATCTCTCCAATTACGTCTAAGATCTCTCCAATAGACCCATATCCCATGAAAGCCCAAGTAACTAGCAGCGCTTCCCGAATCCGGCCCATTTCTTTTCAGGGACAAGCCGGTGGGCCACGCTGGCAAACAGCAGATGGGCTTTGGTTGGCTGCTCTAACAGTGGTAGTGTCGATAGACCCCCACCGCAAATCATTCGGCCTCGAAGCCATTTGATGGGGCGTTTGCTTTTGACCCAGAACATAACTTGAAAGGTCAAACTATATCGTATCGTTACGTGACAAAGAAGACACTTCTTTGTCATGCTAAGCAGTCAGCTCGTTTCTCCTTCTTCTTCTTCTTCTTATTTATTTATTTATTATTTTTTTAAATAGTTATTCTGTTGTACACGTTCACTTTTCGATTGAATAAAGTTTCCACAAGCCTGAACTCCTGATCATCACACCAATCAGGCGGTAAAAAATTTCTTTTCTTTTTATTTTTTCGTAAAATTATTCAATACATTAATCACAATTGCGGTAAAACCGAAAAAAAAAAAGCCTTAAAGATATCCTCGACTACGAAAGTAATTCAAAATGGTTCCTTTGTCGAAACTAATGCAATCAGGAAAACCCACATTCTCCATACACATTTTTTTAATTTAATGGATTTGATTTGATATAGAAATCATTTGTTTAATTTCTTTATTTGATATTGACACCATCACCGCAATTATCATTTATAGAAAAAAGATAGATGGACGGAGTCATGGGACGCGGACTAGACAAAGGTGAAACTTGTGCGGGTTTTGTGCTTTTTTTCTCTGTTTGTTTCTTGTCTTCCACGAAAAAGCATATTACTTACAAATGAGTGAAGTAGCATGTGCAGAGATAATAAAATGTGCACATAGATTATCAAAAAGATATGTTTTCATATCATATGTTATTTACACATTTGTTTTGCACATTAAAAAGTCATATTTTTTTTAAATAAAAGTAAAATATAAGCTTGTTTTTCTCGTTTTTCAACATATTTTTTATTTAATTTTTTTTAGTAAGTTATTTTTGATAATTGATAATACCCAAAATTAATATTTTAAAAATGATAATAGCCACCAATAAAATTCTATTTTTCAAGATGTTATATTTTGGATTCTGCCTATGAAAATTGTTGGATATTAAATTTTTTTAATTATTTTTTATGACTGGAGTTTCAACACAGATTCAAAAAAAAAAAAAAAAAAACATGGGTTTCAACTGCTTCTCCGTTTGCCGATTTCTTCTTTCTTCCTCTCTCATGCACCCAATCAGTAGTAGCCTAAATTCATCTCTCTACTCCGATCATCGTATCCAAAAAGGTGATGGAAGCACAAATTCTAAGCACTTCCAGTTTCCTCTTCAATGCGGATCATCATATCCAAAAATGTGATGGAAGCATAAATCCTAAGCACTCCCAGTTTCCTCTTCAATGCGGATAAGATAAATGGGACATACGCGGGAATATCTTTTTTATGTTCAAAAGTACCTAAACAGTTTGACATCGAATCGATAAATGGGTAATAATTTCCGAATATTGAAAGAGGATCGTGGGTGAGGTGTGCAATTGGGGAGTAGAAATTTTAAAATAGAAGTATCGTAGATATATCCTCTGGGTCCTACTAAATTTTGACCACGCAATCTTTTTAGCAAACATGATGAGTTTTTTGAGGTGGCATTCATGCTCATGTTCTTGGACCAAAAGTTCACTAGACAGCGAGTTAGTGAAGCGTTCTTCACTCCCAAAGCCAGGTAGGGATACATGCATTCGCTAGAGTTTACCTGCATGCCACGGCCAAGTCCGCAAAGCATGTAGTACAAAGTGGGAATTGGGACCTGGAAGACTTGTCCCAGCAGAATGGGGAAGCACCAAAGACATGAGCGCGACAAAAGCATAACCGAAACCACCTTCAACAAAATGTATGATCCTAGCATAAGTAACAAAACCGCATGCATATATCATACGTAGCCAGTCGAAATTGATGCCTGAAAATGCACCAAAGTTTCCTCATTTATATAAGTTCCAATTTCTGAACTGCATCCACGTCCAACGCCAGCCATGTATGGTGCAATCATGATGTTTTGGAACAGTGGCTTAGCACCCCTAATCGTGGGCATTCTGCTGTGCATCCCGTCTGAAATCAAGAGCTCCCCGTTAGCATATGACCCCATAGCCATGGAGACAAGGTACAAGGACTGGTTGGAACGGAACGGCAAAAGTTACAAGACTAGAGATGAATATATGCTGCGTTTTGGAATATACCAATCAAATGTTCAGTTCATTGACTACATTAATTCGCAGAACTTATCGTTCAAGCTTACCGACAACAATTTTGCAGACTTGACAAATGGGGAGTTTAAGTCCATTTACCTAGGTTATCACCCTCACAAGCATAAACACCCAATAGGCCACGGCCATGGAAATAGCACAGCCTTGCCGACTACTGTGGACTGGAGAAAGAAAGGGGCTGTTACTGGGGTAAAGAATCAAGGCCAATGTGGTACGAACTTTCAAATTTGTTTTCTTGCCTGCAATTTTATTCAATGGATATAAATCTAAGCACACTATTACCCTGGTTAAATTCATATGACAACTTCTAATATAATGTTAGTTTTCCTTCCCATGCAGGAAGTTGTTGGGCATTCTCTGCAGTTGCAGCTGTGGAAGGGATCAACAAAATCAGGACAGGGAAATTGGTATCTCTGTCAGAGCAGGAGCTTGTGGACTGTGATGTTAACAAGGACAACCAGGGTTGCAATGGTGGAGACATGGGGAAAGCATTTGAATACATCAAAGAAGTCGGTGGGCTCACCACCGAAGAAAATTATCCCTATAAAGGAAAAGACGGAACCTGCAACAAAGAGAAATCCAAACAGCATGCAGTGAACATAAGCAGTTATAAATTAGTACCTGCCTACAATGAGAACAGCCTACAAGCTGCAGTGGCCAAACAGCCAGTGTCTGTTGCAATTGATGCAGGCAGTTACACATTTCAGCTCTACTCCAAAGGCATCTTTAGTGGCTATTGTGGTGACAAGCTCAACCATGGGGTTGCGGCAGTTGGCTACGGAGAGAGTGGTGGAGAAAAGTACTGGCTCGTGAAAAATTCATGGGGCCCAGAATGGGGTGAATCAGGCTATGTGAGGATGAAGCGTGGTTTCCGTGACAAGAAAGGTATTTGTGGCATTGCTATGGAGCCAAGTTACCCTATCAAGACTTAAACAATCTTTTGGTGCCAGCCTGCCTCTGCTTGTAAAATGACTGGATACAAGCTTTGTAAGATGCCTTTTCAGATAGTATTTATCATTATAAATGATAAAAATCAAGCAAAAGATGTTATTTGAGATTTGAACTTGGAAATAAACTGAATATTATGGAAACCATACTGAGGAAGAATAAAGATTGGGTAAGGTAAATTCCTCATGGAACATAAGTCCTTTAAACATTTGGCATAAGGATTCCCCGATCAAAAGTGTTTTTCTTGCAGTCAAAAGGTGCTGCATCAGCTACAATTATGCTAATAAAATGAGCTCCATTTTTTATTTTCAAAAGAGAATAAAACAAGGATTAAAGTACCATGTTTGCAATGATATGACACACTCATCCACGTCTAGTGAAAGCAGCATTCACAATACCATCCAAACCATGTCAGGAATTAGGAACTTAATTCTGTAAATCTTTGTCTCACAACACAAGCAAGCTTCCATTCACCAGCACCAGCCAATCCCTCAACTACCTTCTGCCTGAACTTGATATATGGTATAAACCCTTTCTCAGTCATCCCCATAACCACCTTGCCAGCCAAAATGTACTCTCTACATTCAAGACACCCCTCAAGCACTGCCTCATAACTCTCAAAGCCAACCGGGCAACCTTCTTTCTCCAGAAACTCGATCATTTCTTCAGCTTTCCACATCTCTCTGTTTGCCCTTAATGCTGTGGCTAACTTTGCCACTGTTTGCTGCCTTGGGTTCAATCCAATTTTAACAACCATTTCCTTCATCATCTCTATTGCATCAGCAGTTTTTCTAGCTCTGCACATTTTGCCAATTAAAATGCCGTAGCTTTCCAAATCAGGAATGCATCCTGCACTAAACATGCCTTTCAAGACTTCCGTCGCCTCCAGCCACTGGTCAACATCACATAGAGATGATATAAGGTAATTGCATGTGCCACAGTCAGGCTGATATCCAATGGATTGCATATCCTGTAGGATCTTAGCAACAGAAACATATTGAGATCGACAACGCAGCCAGGCAGCAGAGAGGAGGAGATGAGTTTGGGGGATGGGCAAGCAGCCGGAGCGAAGGGCACGTTGGAGGATGGCGAAGGCAATAGGAAAAGGACTGGGATTTTGCAGGGCGTACAAAAGGAGATAATCATAGGCAGTCTGGAGCCGAAACCGGGGCCTTAGATGGATAAATGACTGTAATATCGCGTCTATTACCCGTGTTCTGTGGTTCTGAGGGAAGGTGGAGAGGAATGAGAAAGGATTTGGGTTTTTCCAAGAATTTCCGAATGAAGCGAGAATATCAGGAATTTGCTGATATGTCTTGGCTTTAACTGCGCCTTTGATGGCCTCCTCGAGTGTCTGCGACGAAGAGACCGTGCGAAGAAGCGAAGGAAAGTGGAAGAGAGATCGACCGCCGCGAAGAAGTAGAGGCCGCAGCATCTACGTCGAGACAGTAAATCTGTAGATTTGCTGTAAAAACATTTCCAATCAACAAAAGTGGGAAAGCATTATACAATATGAACGAAACACAGAGATAATTTAAACTCAAGTTTCACACGGGAATATTGTCGAACATTGAAAGGGTCTTTTATTAACGTGGTTTGCATATAAAACAAGGTGACCAAAACCCCCCTGCATAAAGAAACAAGACACGTACGCCGAAATGCACCTAAAACATTAAGCATCATTCGAATAAAGATGGTGCTGACCTTTTCAAAACCAGCAAAAAGCTTCCAAAGAAGACAAACGACAAGAGAAAAGGCTCAAGGAAGCCCCTTGATCTCAGAGCTGGGCATCATAGTAATCCCATAAACAACCGTTCCCCGATGCCAAATCTCCGAGTCTCGTGGCCTCTAATTTCTCAAACCCTATAAAAGCCAGTCCTTCCACCATCCTAATTACATTAGTTGATTAGATTAAGCACTTAGAATCCGGGTTTTTCAGCGCGGCGGTTTCTCATGCGAGTTGTCGGCGTAGAAAAGGCGCCGCTCGGCTTTTACGTGGAAGGTCGCCGTCGTGGCCGGCAGCGGTGAAGACGAGAGAGGTGGTGGAGCTGGGCGGCTTTATTTATGTTTTAAGTACCACGTGTTTCTGCCATCGCCACGTCACTTTCTCATGTGTGCCACGTGGATTCACATTCCCAAACTCGCCGCCTGTGACCATCGCGACCCGAAATAACGTTTGAAAGTTAGAATAAAAAGACATTTATAACCCTACTAAAATTATCCACTAGTGCTCAGGATTTTTTAAGACCTTTTAAAAAAATAATAATAATAAATCCGAGTCGAACGAACAAGTGATTTATACACTATTACCTAAATATTTCGTTATAAATAGAGTTATTGGGTCCGTAAACATTAACATTAACAATATTTGACTAATTTCAAATACGCTTTTGTGCCAATTTAACCGACCTAAAGTTAAATCTCTAACCATAAAACCTATCACTTTTCCTCTTTTTTTTTTTTTTTTTTAAACCATTAATTGCCCATTAAAGATGAGTTTCTCGTCAGAAAAATGTTTCAACCACAGTAACATTTAAGCGTGTATCATTTCTTTCGACCAACGGAAGCACTGGGAGTAGAACATCATGGTACGGCACAACAAATGCGAAGTTCATCAGATACTGCAAGGTCTATATTTTTGACTGTTATCGGAGGGGCAAGCATTTCTCCTCAGGTACTGCATCTGATGGCTTGGTACCCACCGTCACTAGCTTAGGCAGCATATACATTTGAACATTTGTCTGGCCGATGCATTCTTCTCAAGCTTTCTACTGAATATGGCTTCAATCGGGAAAGGAAAAGGTCGGCCAACACAGAGTTGCACAAAACAAGAGGAACCTGCAGTCTTAACTGAAGGGGAAACCAGAATGAGTGAATAGAATTGAGCAGCAAAAAGAACACAGAGAATTTCCCCCAAAACGATACAGCGAACTACTGATAAATACCGTTGCTGATGACGCCTTGTTTTTGACCTGCCACGCCGGTAACATGTTCGAAAAATTGCCACACAGCCAAGAATAACCACCTGTAGGATTAGTATCATCCTCATCCCTGGAAGTATCAAGTACAATTATTGACATTGGACTACTTTCAACTGCACCATAATAAAGGGGCAATAGAGAGGAGGGGTAGGAAGGATGAGGGACAAGGGCGAGAGAGGAGGAGGGAGATAGAAGAAGCAAGAAGACTCCAAAAGGATACCTTTAATCTTGTGCAACAAGTCATCTGAATTAACTTCGGTTTTGGATTCCTTTACTTGATTGGTTGAGACATAATTTGTAGTTTTGTAGTTCAAGTTTCCACCCATAACACATGTGTTGGGGCAACTGATAGCACTATCGTACTCATCACTTCCATCACAGCAATCTATTAAGCCAATGAATTGAGAGAATAGAGATCAAATAGGAAATGCAAGAACAAATCCAAGTTTAACTGACAAGAAGATGGAAGTAAATTGTCATATAACCGCAACATGAGGTTAAAATGAGATTGGAATAGAATAGATAAAAACATTTGAATTAAGAACTAAGTCTAACAACACTACCGAGCAAGTCAATTTACGCAGGGAAGCGAGTTGGGTAGAAATGAAAAATTGTGCTAACAGGAAAGAAGAAAAGGGACTACACAACAAAGATAGCTTTATAAATTCTCAGCCCTTCCATCAATTTTACAAGACACCAGTTGCAAAAATTACTAAAAGTGATTCATTAATCAAGCCAAGTGCATGAGCAAGCATTGGATCCCCACAAGAAGTATGAACAATCAGAGCTGGACCCCTAAAGTCATAATACACAACCCCACTTCTAGATGAGGGCGTACCACCTAGGTCTCTACCCCCCGGGACCATCTTCCCAGAAATAATAGAAAAGTAGCTCTACTTGTTAAACTTACCACAAATTCGATCATTGATGCGAGAAGAATGAATAAATTGTGGCGTACTTCCTAGATTCCTGCAATAGAATCTACCTCTAGGGCATGCTGAAGTTCCTGTATACAGAATCAAAATCTCGGCCAAATGAATCCCTAGGAAGCAGAAACATAGAATGCCACGTGATCTGGAATCTGTGCCTCATGAATGACAAAAGATGGCAAACAAAAAAAAAAAAACAGAAAGAAAAAGAACGGAAAACATTTCATTGACAAATGGCTTACTTATCTGCAAAAGTTCAGATGATATGGTTATCAATCAGACACAGATTATCAAACTTTTGCCTCATTTCATAATCTAACTGATGACAAAATCACACAGAAAGTATAAGAAACTGAGCATCTAACAATATCAATAGCACGAATTTCTTACAATTGAACTTCCAAAGCATGATGTTAGTGATTGAAAATACAGAACCAGAATGTCAAATGCAAAGCAACTTCATGACAGGATTGGTCAAAGATTGACTTTACTCGGCTCTTATTATGCAGATTTCTATAACAGATTTAAAAACACCATAATCACGACGATCAGTGATTCGAGTTAAGGAACTTCAAAACTCATTCCAAAATTTGCTATCCCATTTTATTACTCACAAAGTTAGCTTAGGAAATATATCTAACAAATCAAATGCAATGCGCTGACAGCTTCAACACGACATAATATTCTGATAGACAGATACGCCCCAACTCCTAAGGTTATGACCAGATGGGTGAGTTGAACTAAGAATAATTTAAAAGAAATGATACTAAGAAATCAAGAAACGAGTAAAGAAAGAAACCTAGTAAAAGAACTAAACAACAGTGGAATGGAACAGTAAAATACCTGGCTCGTCAGTCCCGTCAACGCAGTCGCAGAAATTATCATTGAGACGGTCTCTAGTGAACGATTTAGAGCCGTCCTTGCACTTTATCACCTGTGAAGCAAAGTAATTGCCGTCTACAGAAGTCAAAAGGCCAAAATTATTATCCAATAAAAAGATAAAAACACAACGTCTAGAGACAATATACAAATTGAAGATCTGGGTTCAGAAATAGAAAGAGACCCAGTGGATGAACACCCAAGAGAGGAGAGAGAGAGTGGAAAGTGGGTACAAGCAAATGGAACAAGACGACAAGGAAAAAGCAGGAGTTGCAAGTACAGCGAGTTTTTCCCTCCGCCATTGTTTTCCGCGCCGGCTTAGGGGAGGATGGGGGGAAATTTTGTAGTTAACGAGCACGAATTTTTGTAATTATTTGTCTTGTAAATCATACCAGGCTTGCGCTTTTTAAGATTCAGTCCGACCCCAGGCAGGCCTAGTCAACAGTCAGCTGTCCCTGTTTACTTTTCTCGCTCCTGTTATTCATTTCATTGCCCGTTCCCGTGATATTTACGCTTATTGGTTGGCACCATGTCTCCAAACAAGAAACAGAGACAACAACAAAGATTTTTAGCGATCAGACACTTTTCCAATCAAAAAATCTTAAAAAGTAAATACCTGCAGAGAAAATTAATTAGTTCTTAAGCTTTGGTCATTTTATCTTACCTTGGACTACAGGCCTATGGCATCGGCGCGCATATTGGACAGCTCGTTCTTGCCCTGGATTTGGTTTTGAGATACATGCAAAAGATAAATCCAAGCAAGTAAATTGCAGCATTGTGGCTACTACCCATAGTTTAAGAATTGTAACATAATCCACGTGCCTAAACATCAACAGTGAAATCAAAATGTACGTCAGACTAACACGTATAGGTTTAAATAGGCACACTCTCTCTCCCCGCCTTTGACTAAGATGGGCATTTTCACTTGCGCAGCAAATCGAACACAGCTTGCACTCAAGACGATCACATTAATATACCTCAACATTTAGATGCAGCTCCAACAAAATTAACCAATCCATTGGCAGTTAAACAAATTTGGACTCCACCCGAAGCATGAATACTCATTTTGCTCGCCGTCTCCTGTCCCTATTTCTATCTATGACTCTTTCTCTGTCAAGATCATCCCGCTCCCTGCGAGCAGTTTTTTCACGACATTCACGGTCCCATCTTTGGCTTTCCGAATCATGAGCTCTATCTCTATCCCTTTGTGTTTCCCGATCCCTGTCTGGGTCATGTTCCTTATCCCTGTCCCTGGCTGACGATTTCCGATGGGAGCTCTCACTTGGACTCTGACTGTGGTGATGTTTTTGGTAAGGTTCATGGCTGTCTTCTCGCTTATCCTTCCCCTCCAATGAAGTTCTCTCTGCAAAAGGAAAATTGGTAGACATACATGCAAGCATTAGACACCAATCATTGCAGGACAAAGCACCTTTTTCCAAAGCCTAAATAACATAAAACTAGACGAGGTACCAGTGGATAGACTTCTTGAACAAACAACAAACTACTACAAGACTGGAGTCCAAAAATGTTGGGGTTTACAATATTGAAGTTGAAGTTAAGGATATGTTGAACATGAAAACAACCTCCGCAACAAGATACAATTCCAACCATAACAAAATGGAAATAAATAAGAAATTTAACAATTTTATTGCAGTGATATGCCATCAGAAAGACAGTTCGTCACTCCAATCTGTTCTTCACAAACTTAAGGCACATCTTGCCATGCCTGGTCAAGTAACTAAATATAGTTATAACCATATGTGCAAATTTGATTCTGAGTGCTCTAAGCTCATGTAATACCTCTCGCCATAACAGAAGAAACTTACTATGAACCCATAGATGCCCAACAAGAAAGTCTAAGTGAGGAAAACAGATAATTGTTATTTACACCTCACAAAATACAAGTATTATAACCAAAGTGCCATAAATGAGTACAGTCCACACAAAATTATCACTTACTGCTTTTCATAACATCTTCATTTGGATCTGATAAGCCATATTCAGATTGTAGCTGTTTCCGATGTATTGCAACTTTCCTCTGAATTTTTTGTTCCTCACTCCTCAAGGGATTCACGGTATTCTATTAAAGCAACTTACAAACGTCTCAGCTCTAGTCTGCAATGTCACATATTATCAGAAAAGCTGGAGAAGCACAAACATATAACAAAAGGAGCACAATCAATAAAGAAAGGTTTTTTGGGTAGCACCCCAGGGGCGGATCTGAACAGTTACAGTTGATTGATTCAAACAGAAAAATATTCAAGCAACAAAAATCAAAGGCATACAACCACTGATGAAATATGATACCTCTGCTCTTCATTCATTCCACCATCAGATTGTGCTGAAGTGCATGTGGTATGCAAGTAGGAGAATATCAAATCATCTGGTAACAGGTGGTATGCTGAGCTATAAAAGGCATGACTTGTATCTGTGCAGTACCAGGTGCGGTATGGTTTTTGAGTTTGAAGGGAAAATCAAATCTATGCGGTATGCAAACCATGGAGAAAAGCATAAAAAAAGGCTATGGAAAAGCTCTGATATAAGGCCATTCTTCTCCTGCAGCATCAGCATTATCCAAAGCAAAACCCATCACTTCCTTTATCTGACTTCTTTCCAGTGTTAATGCACGAAGCATATGCTCAAACTCATCCCTCTGCCAATCAGTCATCATTTGTTCTAAGTTAATATGATCTCCACCATTTAATACTTTTTCCCTTTCTTTTCCCATTTCTTATTAACCCAACTTGGAGCAACTCCACGTCAACATTATGACCTATATGTCAAATGAACATTAGGAACCATGCTACAAAGGTCATCTGAGGTGTAGTAGCAACTCCATGTACCATTCAATCCCAGCAACTTGTCAATAAAAACTAAGAAGCCAAACCTTGCATCTCATCTTTGGCAGCTTGTCCATCAACTCTGTTCATGAATGCCACAAATCCACAATTTCTCTGCTGCCTTCACTCCTCTTCTGTTCTAGGCCACATTATCTTCACACTAGCAATGGGCCCAAATCTTCCAAATGTCCTTCAATAGAAAATTCTCATCAACCTACATTGAACAGAATTATAGTAATTAGCAAGTCCTTTGGCGACAGATTCCCAACATAGAGATTTATTGTTTGTGGATCACCATCATAAAATGAACCAGGTAGCTTTCCACTTGCATCAAAATCATCAGGCACTTCATCAAATCAACTAGAAGGCTGGAAAAAAGCAACTTGAATGAAATTTTCAACAGCATGGAAGCTGCAAAAAATATATAATGAAATAATGTGAACGTGCACTGAAGTTTTTCTGTAAGGATCTGTCTCTCTCAATCTCTCACTGTATGCTTGTGTGTGTTGTGCATGTCTGTGTCTGTGAAGAGGTTGCAGGAGAGAGCAGGAGAGATGAAGTGCAGCTTAGTATAAAATTCAGACACAAAGCTTGTACAATGGGACATTGAAACAGTCATTTGCTCTTTCGAAAAGATTAGTCTGAAAATTGCAAGCAGAAAGGGAAATAGGAAACTTACTGTAGAACTTTCATGATGACACTCATCATGCCAATGTTGGCGTTCCTGAGTCCATCCCTCCCTCATCTCATGTTCTTGCTTCAGTTCCTCCATAAAATGATCTATATTCCGAGTCTTCCCTTTTTTCCTTTGGTCTTTCTTCCTCCCTCTGCAAGACAAATGTACTTGTGTTAAAAGTGAAAAATACAAACACCGCATATTGGATCAAAATACTAACCTTCTTCTCAGATTCCTTTCCTTTGGCTGCCATGGGGGGAGGTAAGAAAGATGGAACATACCTGCAGAAGTGATAGTAAAGATAAACTTCAATGTTGTAAAACAAAGTTTGCTGGTGCAGCCATCATCTAACAACAGTTACTTCACCAGGGATTAAGTTCATCTTGACTTCTTAGGCACTCTATCTCACATTATGAATACAAACTGACCTCTCTCAGGAAATGTTGGCTACTTTATTTTTTGATTGACACACACATCTAGTGCAAGTCAATTTCTTACTCGTAGGAAGCACATCAATCACATGGGCAAAGGACAGCATCCACAGACATGACAAGAATTGAGATGAAAAGAACCCTTTAAATAAAGAAATGCAAACATTAATGTCATTAGATGGTTTTCAGATTAATCAACATTCTTTGCACTATAAGCAAACCATTCCTCTATAAATTCTTTGAACCATATGGTAAGTGTATACTTGTTCAAGTCCATTACACTGTCAAATGAGAGTATCATAAATATGATATTTGACAACAGAAGAAAATCGACAACAAAGGAGATTCAAGGTGAGTGAATGCCTATTACTAATGACTAGAACAGTAGGATTGCAACTCCTGCAGAAGTGAATATCAATGCCCATTGGGAAAAACCAGTGTTGAAAGCTTGTTAAACAGCTTATATAGGAATGATGCAATGTTGACCACAAGAAGTCTTCTTCATGTTGTCATGCTAATAAAACCATTTCTGCAACTAAATTTAGGAATCCAGGGAATAATGGAATAGTTTACAGTTTAGTAAATATATGGGAGATAAACTCATATACTACGGTTTAGAGGAGATCTAACTGTAAGAGTAGCAGATACAAAGATAAGAATGTCAACTAAGCACATGACATTAATCATGGGAACCCTTTTGAAATACAATGGAATCCTTAACAAATTTAAATACAATTTTCCTTAGCTCTATAACAACTTTTCTTCTTTTAAATGATTAGTTTCAGTTGCAATGCAAGAAAAAAAACCAAAGTATGGCATATAAGCAATTGAAAAGCAGGAAAAGTTAAAGACCACACTTGTAAAATATGGAAAAAAAAAAATAAAAATGGAACTGGTAGCTTTCTTATTCTTCCACACCAGCACCAATATCAGAAGCCCATGCTCCAAATGTTCATGCATGAACATAAAGATTACAAGCAAGTATACTTAGCAATGAGAGACTACAACCTAAATTTAAATAATCAGCATTCTCAACATCTATTCTTGGCAATAATTAACAGAGCACAAAGCTCATACAACCACACAGCATAAAATAATCCTGACATAGAAGTAGCTCAATAACATTAAAAGAGAGCATTTTTAGATCCCTTAGAGTGCAAGAAACATAACTATTTGCACCCCATTTTTTCTGGATGTTCAAACCTAAAGATTACAAACTAAATCTGAGATATCATCACTACAGTACTCCCAGAGGCTATGATGGTTTACCAGAAGAGCATTGGAAATGGTTATTCACTCAATAGCATTAATTTACCTACTTCCCTTCTTTGGAACAGATACCCCATCTTTGGACCTTTCACCTGCCATCCGCAAATGAATATAAAAGGCCCATACCATTACAAACATGTTCTGATAATGATATAAAATAATTATTCTAATGTCAAACAAAGAGTAATATAACAGAACAATGAAAGAAAAAATCAGCATAATACTCTCAATAGGCATAAAAGATTCCTACATCAAACTGACCTTCAGAATCATTCTTCACTCTTTCATTAGGATTGATGGTACCACCTCGAACAAACGTCTTTGCCCTGGTATCACCTTGAAATGACTCCACATACAAACGAGCTGTTTCATCCTCCACTCTCTTCAAAGCATTGAAACAAAAACTAAATTAGAAAGGGAATAAATGGGGCTCGGAAAAGATATTTGTGGGCTTAACATTTGGTAACACACAATAGAAACCTTTTTCTTTGCCTCTTCTTCCTCTCAATGTTTCTAGAAGGGAGTCTTTTTGCATGTAATCGAGAAGGAGCTCATCTTTGCATGAATTTCTAGCCAAATAGATCTCAAAAGTGCATCAGAATTAAATTTTAAAGGAAAACAAGATCCATTTAAATCTAGCTGCCAAATTTACATGCCCTTCACAAGACCATCCCATTCAGAACCCACTCACAAGACAATTGAAAACCATTAGTTCAGAACGCCATAAAAATCCACTACAGTTCACTCCTATTGGTACTTTAACCATATATTAATCAGATAACCAAAATCAAAACAAAGATCCCAATTAAGCTCGATATTAAAATAAAAAAATAATGATAATAAAAAAAATAGAATAACAGTAAGTATTTTCCAACCTAAGAAAAAGAATTCTACGTCTAGTCTCACGCAAGCTTGAATGCTAAAACATCAAAAGAAAAAATCACAACATTACAGAGAAAAAATTGGAGAAAAGTACAGGCAGAACCAAATCCAAGGTTGAAACTGATTACTCAGATAATTTTCTATTTCACAAAGACATCAATCAACAGTTAAGGTCTCTTTAGAAAGATGCAACCAAAGGAAACCTAAAGAACCTATCCGACGAAACAAATATAAGTAGAAAGGTCAGCATGGCCTAATTGCTAGAAAAAAAAGGAAAAAAGAGCGCTTAGCATCAGAGAATAAAGGAACACGAGCGTTAGATAAAGAACGGACCTACAAGAGCTGAAAGAATCGCGTCGAACCGTCAAGTAAGATTACGCCGGGATCGATCGCACAAGAGGTGCAACGGGACGCCGGTTAAGTGCCCGCAGAGAAACCAAGGAGGGAGAGATGATCAAGAACCGGTGTCCCCTGAGCCCCAACCAGGGCAGAATGAGAGAGCCGACCTTGAGCACCCGAAACGGCGCGTTTTGGCACCGTGAAACCATTGATAAGTACATTAATAGTTCAATTAAAGGGGTCCAGCCCATCAAAAGATAACAATTACAGGAGCCCGGAGATCTTTACACCGCCACCAGTCCAGCCGACGTAAGCATGGGCCCCACTGGTGCTCATGACCATTCCCACCCATTTCCCCTGTTCAAAAAAAAAAAAAAAAAAAAAAACGTAACGGAAATATTTTGACCAAGAACAAAACCAAAGGCTCTTACGGGCCATATTTTCTTCTCAAAAGAAAAAAACAGCGCGGAGGAGCAAAAGGATGATCAAAAAAACAAAAACAAAAACGTAAATAGAAAGAAGAATAAATCGTGCCGAAATAGAACAAGATTGATATTTCTTGCCTCTTTGATCACGCCAATTGAGACATTGAAACGAGAGGAATATAAAAGACCGATCAAGCAAAAGCTCACATTGTAAGCACGTAAATAAAAGCAGTTCAACCCCAAAAGGCATTAAGGAGAAGAAGAATAGAAACTTACAGAACTCTGACTTGAGCACACTGCTATCGGGAGAGAGAGAGAGCGAGAGAGAGCGAGAGAGAGTCAGCCTTGGGTTCGGGAAAATGAGAGAGACCCGCGGCCCCTTTATGTATAGCCTGAATCTTGAATCCGCACTCCGTTGGGATTCCTCTAACCGCCTTTGTTTTGGCGTCCAATGAGATTACAGCACCTCTTTCTTTAAAGCCCGCCCACGAAGAAACCTTATTTACAGTCCAACCCACTTAATCTCTTTTTCTCTACCTCCTTAGTTCAATGAATAATAGCGGCCCTTTGTTCCCGCACATCAATATTCACGTATGTATCCGGGCAATCATGCCATTGGGGGTCTCTAATTAAATTACGAAATAAATCGTGTGTTTCTATCATAGTTTTTTGTTTTTTTTTTTTTTGTTAGTACAGTTAATTAAGATATTTTGTTCATAAATTAATTACATTTTACTAAATCTCACAAATAATTAAAATTAAATATTTTAAAAATTAATTAACTATTTTTTATATTTATTATATTTCTCAATAAATATTATTATATTATAGTGTCAAAAAAAAATTTAAAATTTTGAGGTTGGGTGAGCATCCAGTGTACTTTGCTTTTGTCTTGTTAAAATAATACTTTTAAGTTGTTATTAAATCTTACATTTTAACACCAAGAGAGAGAGAGAGAAAAGGGGAATGAAAACTAAATTACAACAGTGGAAAATATAAAGTAAGCAATGTTAAGATAACGGAAGTTATACTGAAATTTTGTATACTAAATGATGCGATAAAAGATCAAATGTTTAAACTTTTAACCACAAAAGCGCGCGCGTCCATACTGAATCCAACTCCTTCGCGAACGTGCCCCGAGACTAAGCAAAGAGAAGGGCTAAACAAACAACTCATTTAACAGCATCGCTGGTGAACCAGATTGACTTACATATAATTTCCCTGGATGAACTTACATGTCATCGGCCTTCAAGCAAACGCTGAAAGAACTTGCCGTGCTTTCAGCAAATATACTCGCTCCCTTGAACCACCTCTTGTCTCCAGCTTGAGCTTTGCAAATGTAGAGCTTACCATCTTTTACGGCGGATGTGATCAGTTGGTGCTTCCCTCCTTAGTCCCCATCAGCAGCTCTCGTTGGTACGGACAAGAATGAACACGAGATGTTAAAACAAAATTAGTCAGCCGCAGTGTCTAATAATAGATTGTAATGTTTAGTAGCACGAAGCTCAATAAACATCCACTTACCAGCTTCACCGTTGGCTGCATCGGCAGGAGCAACCTTGGAGCCAATGGCTGCTGCACCAAAAAGCACGGAAAGAGCCAATGTTCGAGAGACAACAATGCTATCTTCCCCGTGTACTGCCTGCTGCTTCTGGGCCCTGCAGAGTAACTGGGATGGCTTGATGTTAAATACTTGGCCCTGTGAAGACGGCAACGATTTAGTTGGGGTGGCAGTTAGCACATTTTGGTGCTAGAGGCATGTAGTGAAGGCTATTTCTTTCTTCACTTTCTTGCACTATCGGCTTCAGCCGTGGCTCAACTCCAAAGTACATTATTTTTTCTTTTTCTTTCTTTTTTTTTTTAGTTTTTATTTTTTTTGTTGTATAATCAAGTTGTCTTGGTGATAGGTGTAGGGAAGTGGATGGTTTTGGACATTGGATGATGAAAGCGATTAGATTTTCTTGCGGGATAAGGCTGTGGGGGCTCTGAATAGCGCCACGTGAAACCAACATGGCATTTCTGGTTGTGTTGGACTGGTGGTTTCTTCACAAGAATTCAGTTTTTGGGCAATTTCAAGTCAACCAAATAATGAAAAGAGCAGGTTGCCAGTCAAGACACAGGACATTCTTGCTTGCAAGATGCCAAAGCCGCACCTGAAAGAGTCAGATCAAGCACCAGCAATCCTTAACTAATCTTGCCAGCGAAAAGGCCCTTCAAACAGTGATGTGGTATAACCCAAACCGAAAAAAGCGATACCATTTTGACACTTATGCTCAACTTGACAAAGTTGATGTCCATGTCCACACTTTTTCTGATGTATGCTCAGTTTTTTGGCTTACTCTTCCTATATGGCTTGTAGCAATGCAAATTTGGGTTTTCCCATCAGCAAATTCGTTTTCTCGGCATGAACTGAACGGAAGTTAAATCGTTACATGGATGGGGCCTGTGGGGCTGTAAAAGCGCAACTTGAAAGTTTGGACATACAATGAGAATGTCGTATGAGATTTACTAATAATATCAGCTATAAGATGAAAAATGTTATTCTGTAATGATACAGCATGTGAAATATACAGGAACCAATGGAGCCGTTGTGCACGAATAATACAGGTTCCCCCGGAGTCACCCTATCAGAGGAAAAGGAACAAAAATAAATAGTACCAACTTGGGAGACGGGTACAGTGTCAGCAGTTTAAGGGGTCAAAGCGCCAAGGGATTGTTGCTGAGACTCCACAAGGCCGACAGGTGCAAGTTATTGATAGGATTCATGTTCTTGTCTTGCTATTTAAACGTGGGGTCAATAAATCAAATAACCATCTTCATGCAATTCTGTGCACAAGTCAACTGCCTAACAGCCTAAGAAGGCCACCAGAACGATTATTGCCAATGCTATCTTTAACCCCACAAGCCACAAGTCCCTTCAATCTTTCGTTATATGAAGTTCTCATTTAAATGCATTTTACACTAGGAAATATTGTCAAGTTCTAATGACAGGCCCCTTGTATAATCCTCTACGTATCACAAAGTTGTCAGGAGGTTGGAACTGTTCTAGCCAAGTCACATCAGATACTGTTACTCCATTCAACTCAAGCTCACCTTCATGGGGATAAGCAAAATATGAGCAGTATCAGTTCTAACTTGCAAACTTCATTCAAGGGAGATCATGGTGTAAATATGCTCCTATATTTTTTAATAACCGAATTATAAAATTGATTACCCGGTAGATCGTTCCTTGGGGACCTCCTAAAATAAGTGCAATGTCGTCCATGCTCTGAAGAGTAAGGTGGTGATAGGATGTCAAAGATAGCACAGGGAGTGACAGCTCTAAAACAATGGATGTTCCCTCCGCTGGTTGGATATAGTGTAGTTGCTGCACAAGGAGATACCATCTCTACATCTCTAACAAGCTTTGCAGGTCTTGCTACACACACACATGCACAGAGGAAACATGTCAACGAATTGAACTTGAAGACTGTCGCATTGAAATTTTTGTGTCATTAGGGCTTTCCATTAAATTTCCAATCATATATCATATCTATGTGCTTCAAAACCTCCTAGAACTTTTCATGTCATCACTATTGGAGGACAAATTACTACTTTTTTGGTTGTGCTATCTATACTAACTACTAAGATGGATATAGCATAATGTGTCACATGACAATGGCACACCTCTCATATACATGTTAAGTGTCTGCAGGATGAGAAGACCACCGAAAATTGTTTCTGTTTCTTCACTGCATCATTTCATGGCCTATTATTAGAATAGACATTTCATTGTTTTTGCCAAAAGTGGGTTAGCTTCTCATCATTTCATCTTACCAAGCAATCTGAAGAGTATGATCGCAAGAATAACATTTGCTTTGTTTTGTTGTTTTAGATTTTTGAAGTATACTTGGTCATAGAGATATGAGGCTTCCAAACATGCATACATTACTAAGTTTACTTCGGAATAAAACATTTTCTGCTCTCCTTTAGTGTTCTACATCAAAGGCATTCAAGAGAATGTCTATGGCTGCCACCTGTTCACTGAAGGGCTTTGCTGTGATCTTTTCCAAATGTTTTGCTTTCATCTTGTCCTCATATTTATAGCCATTTTATTCTCTTTTAACAATAGCAATGACAATGAAATAAGTGATGAACTGTACAAAATCAGAAACCAACATTCTGATCAAAATAATTGGCAGGAATGATTACTGGGGTAAAAATAACCCAAAGAGCAGCAAAACAGTACATAGGTTCTGAAGCATTAACATAGTTCTGGTCTATATTAACAGGACAAAGATCAACCATAATAATCAGGGGGACACCAGTAAGAAGTCACACCTTGCAATGGATCAGCAGGCTCAGATAAATCAAGCAAATCGTATGCCTTCACATGTAATGAACCATAAATAAGCTTGCTCAACACAGTCATTCCTGGATGATTATGAAGAGGTATGACAGAGGAAGGTGGCATGCAAAAAATTCCAATCTGCAGAACAATCAGAAACCAGAGTAATGTTCCTTGAAACAAATAAATTTAATCAATCAAGTTGCCAAATTTCACAAGCAAACCCTCTGTAAAACATGGGACCCTAGTACTATGATAATTTTCTGTACCTTACATTGTTCTCTTTAAATTGGCTTTTGGGGTAGGTTGTTTTTTTGGGGGTGTGGGGGGGTGGATATATCATAATAAAATTGGTCCTTGAAGTAAATATGTTTTCTTCTTAACAAAGAACTGGTGAAGCCTTAAAGTAAAGTATTGTCCACAAACTCAAAACTAAATAAAATCTCTTGTTTCATCAGAACTGTCCCAAAAATAAAAGAACAAAGGAGTTTTCAGGTAGGACTATTATAGCCCATATCAGTGTTGTGCTCAGCCAGAACTTGTCAAACATTCACAAATTTAAAGTCTTCAGAATACTAAAAACAGTCACTGATCTCACTCGAAGATAGTGCTTACAGAGAAGCTTTCACATTCATGTAGGTGCAGGTATTTAATTGGTGGTAATGTCTGATTTCTGCCATTATGCTCATTCATTGGACCCGACCAATTACGTAACAATTGTGCCTCCTGTTCAAGACCCACACCAGACGGTTTGATTTTCTCTGAAATAGAAAGATTGTGGCATTAACAGCAATAGAACAAGATTTTGACATCAGAATTTTACGTCGAGAGAAATATGTTAACAACTTTGCAAATGCTTTAGAAGAATGCTACAGTGACCAATGCAGAGTTGTAAAACTGATGCTCTGGTCAAGAGTAATATAATGAAACTTTTCCCTCTTTATCAATCCCACAGCTTTGTGTGCAATTTATTCTTGAAATCACTTGAATCTCATCCTCTCCAGGGGATGCCAAGGGGAATAAAACTCAAACCTCATTTAAATCCTTATTGGAAATAAAACCTGTACTAGGCTATGAGTTCATCGTGGTACATCTCTCTACCAACTGATTACAAATCAGCAATAAGAAAAGTCAAATGCCATGAACCTCTAATCCACCCACAATGAAACGACTGGTTAGTCATCTCATCCGTGTTCTTATACGAAAAAAGAAACAAAAAAATCTAATACCAAGTCTTTTCCCCCCACACAAAGAGCCTTTCAAGCAAGAAAATCCACCTTAGTGAGAGCATCATAGTGTTCCAACTGGCTTCCAAGGAAGCATATCTCTACTCCTATCATCCCTATTACCCACAAGACTACAGCAACCTACCACCAAAGTAGAGTTTCATAGAAACTTCCACTTAGGATTATCTCGGCCTCCCCCCATTGTGGTCCTGAATTGAGGATTAAGCATTACACATTAATCTTCTTCCTTCCCATAAGTCTTTTCTAATAGTGGTACTCAGAAATGACTCCATCCGATTCAGCCGGCAAGTGATCCTTGACATACGCATTTCAATTCAAGGATAAAAATTTGCTGTCAATCAAATTAAGTAAAATTATAAATGCTTGCACTATGAATTTCCCTCAAATTCTCACTGGTAGAAAATGGAACGATTTGCCACAATCTCCAAAACCCGAAAGGAAAAAAAAAAAAAAAAATCAACTCAACATCAAGAATTGACCCTAAAAGGCTAACGTCTGGCAAGAATTTCCCGCCACAAAGCACACGAATAATTCTTTTTTCTGGTTATCACACGAATTATTCTATTACGGCTACATAACTGAATTTAGCAAACCATAAGAGAGAGAGCGAGGGAGCGCGAGAGAGAATTAAGAAAAATTACCCAACATATTGCGAACTTTGTCGAGGGCTTCTTCGGAGACGGGTCCACTGGGCGAGAAGGATGCTTTGCAGGTGTCATACAGCCTCTGTATATAGTAGGGCATGACTGATAAATTTTTTTTTTTTCAATATTCCCGAATTCCCCCCCCAAAAAAAAGAAGAAAAAAAAGAAAAATGTATGGAATTAAATGAAAGAAAGGAGAAAAAGGAGGAGTTGCTGGGAGCCGTAGCTTCCTTCTTCTCCGTTATCTGGACTGGACTCGACAGAAGTTGACAAACAATAAAAGGCCAGACAAGATCTTCGGACATCATTATCATGGCACCTTTTTTTTTTTTTTCTATTTTTTGGAATTAGTTTTTAATCTACTTCTTTACTCTATTAATAATTACATCATTAGAACATTAAGTCGGAGTTAATTAACCAACAAATAATAATAATAATAATAATAAATTATTATAGAAATGATCATGCGATGGGTGTGCATATTACTATTTTGTAATTTTCTGGCCTTTTTGGTTTTAATGTCACGTGACGCGTCGTCCGCGCTGGGGCCCAAAGGGGTCTTATTTTTGGGCTGTTTGTAAAACCAGGGGCGGAACTCAAACTGCTTTGCCGTGAATAACGTGGACCTCATGTTTATACAAAGCCACATGTCGTTGTCTGGAAGTGACGCTTCCCTTCCCATGTCACCGGCAAGTCTCTGGAGCCTAGCAGAAAATAAAAAATATTTAAAGAATATTATTATATTAGTTAGATCTCCAAATTGGTGGGGGGGGATAGGGTTTCTGGGCTCTAACGTGTCAGGATTTTCCCACATCCAATTAAGTAAAAAAGAGAAAAACTAGAAATGAATGGGCATGCTTTAAGTACTTCGTGTGATTGATGTCAGCTACTGATGTGGCCCCAACTCTTCGATACAAGTCAATGGTCTTTTCTGTTGTTTTTCCTCGTCCTTGTATTTGCTACCAGCCATTCAACGTTGCGGATAAATGGCATCTTGTAGTTTTTATACAACCGACGTACCGAGTGTGACTCTACCTCGTTCTTTGGATACATTCATTGCTTGTCGAACATTGATTGGCGTTGAGGGCTTTCGAGCATTTTAAAATCCTATAATTTAAGTCACGAAACTATAGTTTTAAAAAATGGGCCAATCCCGTTATGAGAACGATAGACCCGTAATTTAAAGTTTAAATTTATCTTTTTTTTTTTTATATATATTCAATCTAAAGTGATTCATAAAAAATTATATGATCTAATTAATCAGATTAGATTAATAAATTGATCGATTTAACATTTAAAAATTTTATTTTTAAAAAATTATATATAATTATATTATATTATTATAAATATTTATAAATGTATACATAAATTTATTTTAAAAATATTTTAGTTATTTTTATATTAAGTTTTAAAATAAAAATTAATTTATCTGTCTGATTATCGAGTTAATAATAGGACTATTAATCTATTGAATTGAACCCCAAACCAAGTTCGGTTCAAATTTATAAAGTATGCATGGAACGAGTTATTGATGATTTATTTGAAGTTATATTAAGTTGTAAATAATTATTATAAATAAATAAATAAACGCCAACATCATGTATAAGACAAACTTAATTTTTTTATTTAAAAAATAATTTTAAAAATTGAAATTAAGAGTTGAATGTGGTATAGGGCGACGAAAGGATCGCCTTTGGAAGCGTTTGCCTGTAACCAAAGCGTCACTCCTTCCGCTTGACTTGGTCGTGACGCATTCTGAATTTATTTGCTACAGCGCTGATAGGGAGATTTTTTTAAATAAATAAATTAGTTAAATTATTGATAATTTTTGTTTAATTAATTTATTATTTCTAATAATTTTAGTTATTTTTCATCTAACAAAGACTAATTTTGAATGAATTTTGTAAAAAATAAAAATATAAAAAATTTATAACTTAATTTTAAATAACTATAAAATTTTAACATTATATATATATATATATAATATTCCCGGATTCTTCCTTGTCTTTTGCCTCTTGCAATGGGGAAACTGCGCTTTGCTGAAGATAACACGTGAGACTTCGTTGATCTTTATACGACCAAATAATATTGCTAATATTATTAAAACTATGATTTTAAGTAAATCCATATTAATTAATTACTCGAAATTCGATAAAAAAAAATCTCGTGATGGGATGTTGGACTCTAAGTTGGGCCAGACAAGATGGCCGACCTGTAACGGGCCTCGATAGTCTACCAGGCCTAGTGGGCCATAGTCCCGATCGTTATCAAAATTTATAGCTGCACGAGAACTTCTTAATCCTTCAATTACAAATTTTAATTTCTTTCTTTTTATATTGTCATCGCGTCGGTTGCCTTGAGATTTTTCAATTTCGAAGTAAATGTAGGTATGTTAGGATCATTACATTGAAATTATTCGTAATTATCGTATGTATTATCTTTTTTTCTTTTTTCAATTTGAAAAGATTGGGAATTAAATTTTATATTTAAAAATAAAAATTTAAGTGATTTTACTATTAAATTTTGTGATTAATCATATTGTATGAAATTTTTTTGATAGTGAACTTTGAACGTATAGCCAAAATGCATTCGAGGTTGAAAGAATTGAGAGAGCAACCGGTGAGTGCTTAAATGGTATTATGCAAATATTTTGCATATCAATTGTATCTTATAAATCACCCAACAATACAATTGTCTAATTAGTCAATTTTATCGCACATTATTGAAACATGTGACCAATTATATTCAAAGCTCAAAAGGTCAAATTTTGGTAAAAACGAACCTCATGGTAAATTTTTTCTCATCAAAAACAAATCCGAAATCAATTTTTTAAGCAAAACCATTTAACAAGCAACCCCCCCCCCCAAAAAAAGAAAAAAAGTAAGAACGCCAACAGTTTCTTGTGGCTTACGCTTCACTTGGCCTATTTTATAATCATGCTCTCCACCGCGTCAAAAGTAATTAGCTAATTACATTTGCTTAGAATCACGAACCCCAACATCTGACCATGCTGCTGCAAAGCAGGGGCTACACAAGACTGAAGCATGTTGGCACTGTATATCCCCTTTTTTTGTTTTTTTTGTTTTTTGAAAAAAAAAGTTTTGAGGGACAGGAAGAGGAGTCCGGATTAGTGACCGTTTTTCTTTTTTTCAAAAAAAAAAAAAAAAAAAACGTGAAATCAGTACAATCTCCACACCACCTCTCTCTCAGTCATTTGTCCGTGCTTCGACATTTTTTTCAGTTACAGTGACTTTATTTATTTATTTTTGACTAATTGTAAAAATGTTGCAGTAGTTCCCCAGACTTTGAATAATTGAACTCCGCGGCTTTGTCTAACTTAAGGCTTATGACTAAAAAAGAAGAAAAACACATAAATGATGAGTAGGGGAATAACACACTTTTTAAGAAAATGGGGGCACACGACTTTATTAAAGCCAAGCCATCGCATTGAATCCTAAAGTGAAGAACCAAGAAAAGCCCTTCCGGGGAAGTGGAGTAGGGAGACGCGAGATTCGGTCTAGGCTTAAATTCCTAACTGCACATTATGTCCTATTCGTGATGTTATCGGGTTCTTCTCATCATGTTAGTGCTAAGTGCTAACACAATCTATCATGTTGGTGCGATTTCAGTCTCTGAATTCAAATCGGGAGATGATTTTTTCACATATCTAAAATTTTCAAAAACATAATTAACTTTCACATAGAAGGAGACCCTACGTCCACACGAGATACCAGGTTTAACTGAAAGGCGGTGTTCCTACAATCCTGCTTATCAAACAAGAAGAAAAAAAAAAAAAAAAAAGAAGGGTTGGACCAGAGAGGCACACAAAGAAAGCAGAAAGAAAAAATGACCAGAAAAGAGAGAAGAAAAAAAAGGGAAACTCCATTACCAAAAGTACCCAAAAAAGCACTCCATATTTGGTACTCTTGTTAAGATTTCAATATTCAGGGACAGGCAGATCCTCTTCATCCGGAGAATCCAATACCCAATCCCCATTTTCATCTCTGACCATGCCTTTGTTCTTTTCCACCCACCATGACCCAGGCACCAAGCACTCATTTTTCAAGAAAGAACTAGACTTGTTCACCAAAGCCAAATTCCTCTTCACCTTCAACTCAAACTCTCCTTCCTCCCCATTCCACCCCGCCACTATATGCAACATTGCCTGCAAGTTATGCCAGTCACTGGGATCCTTGGAGTCCTTCAAGCTCGGGGATTTCCTCGTGTCAATCACAAGATCCGTTCCAGTATGAGCATATCCCAACAATCTGCCTGGATAGTGTGGTATAACATCGATCTTGTTCTTAATATGCAAGACTTTAAGATTTGGGTATGACTTGAACCTCTCATTAAAAGCCTTGTTCCCGACTTGCGGGGAACCAAACACAAAGGCGGAAACGGGAATGTCAGTAACCCCATTTTCCACAAGATCAAAAGCGGCCAAGATGGATAAACTAGCACCAAGGCTATGCCCTGTCAAGATTATGCTTAGGTTCTCACCTTGATATTGCTTCCTTAGCTCATTGATCTTGGTCAAAATCTGATCCCTCGCGCTGAGTTTGGTAAATGGCGATCTGGGGTCATCAGAAATGTAGATAGTGAGCCAGCCCAGCATCACTTTTGGCACTTTCTCGTCATCATCATTATCGCTATCACTGCTGCTACTAGTATTATTCCCTTCAATTTTGAAACTTTTCCGCCGTAGAAGTGGCGTGGCAGACTGGAGCTTTGCCCCCATTATATCGACCCATTCGTAGTTTCTGGTGGTTCCCCGGAAAGCTATGTAGATTTCGCGGCGTCCAAGGGTTGTGCTGTACTCATCGGAGGTGACAGCAATGTAGCCGATCCAGTTAGACTCGCGGTCCCACAACTCGCGGGACTGGGAACGGAGAAGGAAGGCTTCGGGGACGCTGAGGCGAGCGGTGCCGTAGAGAAAGGAAGCGACTTGGTAGTTTTCGGGGTCTTGGAGCATGACCTTGTGGAAGAAGCTGGCCTTGCCGTAGCGGCTGGTGCCGCAGTACTTGGAGTTTTGGTCGTTGTTGAAGGAGTCGTAGGTGGCCTGGCAAAAGTCGCCACAGCGGAGGATGAGGCGGCGGAGGTTGTTGTCTGGCGGGTCTAGGAGATTGTGCCAGTCGTTGCAGCCTAAGAGTTGAGGCCATGTGGGTTCTTGTGGCTCTGATTCGGCTGTGACTTCCATGCGAACAAAGTCCAAGAGGTGCCCTTTGAGAGGAAATGGCGTGGCAGGCGCAGAGCTTGCAGAAATTATGATGGTGAGTCGGCGATGCTAACCATTCAGAACTGGATATATCGTGCTCGGTTCCCCCCCCCAAACGTCTTTTGCCAATAATTAATTGTCTTAAAGCGGCAGTTGCTATATTTATCTATATTTAATTAATTGTCTCGATACGGTATTTAATATACTTATTTATAAATAAAATTTATTTATTTATTTATTTATTAATCCCTCTTTAAGCATAAGTTCTTGTCATTTTGTCTAGTATTTTTCGGAGTAACATTTGGGGCACTCGTACTGGCTAGATATCTGACTATAGATAGGAAGGGGATAGAGGCAGTGACAGTCAATAACAATGAATATGGTGCAAAATATGATTTGTCACATCGATGCCACCTGTTGTACACATATGTCCTGATTTAATACAATTATAAGATAAAAAAATGTACTCCTTTTCCCAATATTTGACGTCAAAATAAACAGGGAGCCCTTTGATTTGTTGGGTTCCAAAGACCTCGACATTTACAAGTATGATCTCTTTATGATAATTAATGGTTAAAATTTTAAATTTTTTTAATATTATAAATTTTTAACTCTTTAAAAATATCAATTTATAAAAATAATATATATATATATATATATATATATATATTTATATATTTTAAAGTTCAATAATTTTGTCAATAATAATTAAAAAAATAAAAAACAATTACCTCTGGACTTAAACCTCGACGGCACTAAAACCCCAAATCTGTCAGTCACAAGCAGTCACCGTTAATCGGAGCAGTGGAACAGCCAGAAAATGGCAGCCATGAGGCTCCTCTTTAATCAGGGTCGCCGCCACCACCATCCTACCAAATCTGCCTCTCAGCTCCGCACATCTTCACTACCATCCTGGCTTTTTAGGTCGCTTTCTTCTGATTCAAACCCAAACCCTAGTACAACAAGTACTAACCCCAATCCTAATCCCGCCGAGCCACCAAGGCGCCAGTCCGTGGCTATCGACCTCGTCTCCTACGCAGTAAAACCCCAAGATCAAACGCCCACAAGCGAAAACGAAATCCCACCTATCCAAAATGCGCAGTCACCGCAACAACAACAGCAGCAGCAGCCACGAAGAATGCCCACCCGGAGTAGTTGGACCCGGGAGGATATCCGTTTTGTTAAGGACGTGCCCTCTATTTCCCCCATCTCATATCCGACACGCGTTGCACCTCTGCCGGAAGATAGAGCTGCAGGGGGAGGAGAAATGACGACTGCTCCGGAGGAGGGTTTGGAAGAGAGTGAGGAAATGAAGAGGCAAAGAAGTTTGATTGAGGCACAGTCGAAGAAAGTTTATAGTGTCGCGGTGGAGGAGAAGAAGGAGTTGGTGCCTTTCCCCAGATTAATTATGCCTAAGAAGAAGAACAAGGAGAAAAGGCCTCTTTTGGATTTGAAGAAAGCTATTAAAGAAGTCAAGGTCCGTCTGCTCTTTTAAATTGTCAAGAAATGTTGAGTCGTTTCTGGGATTTTTTGGAATAATATGGGATGTTGGTTAATTTTATTGCCTTAGATTTGGTTAATTGCTAATTGGTTTCTGTTTTTCTTGTAATTTTTCAGGACAATGCAAGAAAGACTTTTGATGAGAGTGTTGAAGTACATGTGAGGCTGGATATCGATAAATCTCGGACTGACCTGGTATGTACCATGGCAAATCATCCAGACAAATAATAATAAATTTTGCTTCTTTTTACTTTTTTTTTTTTTTTAACAAATTTGAACGCATGTGTAAATTGTGTTGAGGTTTGTATAATTGATTTAGTAAAACCTCCTCAACTATAAGACATATTGTAAAATGGCACAGAAAATTCTTCATCAGTTGTTTGGATTTGAAGTTTGTTTCTGATTTTCTTGAGGCGTGGTATTTTTTCACTTCAGAATTAATGACATGTTTTGATTAGTATCTTTAATTCACCAATATTTGAAGGTTTATGGTGATTTCTTGGACTTTGAATTGGTTTACCTCTCTTGTTCTCTTGCTTCCTTCTCAACTCTTTTTTTTCTCCTTTTCCTTTCCAAAGCATTTTTCACTTTTTTATGCATAGGTCCTTCATTTGTTTTCCTGGTTTGATGTGAGAGAACTTATTTCTTGATATTCAGTGCGAAATTTTTTTTAATCATTTAACTATCTCATGTGTGTTTGTGTATGTGCATCTATATTTGTATGATGGATCCTGTGACTGGATTGGAATAGATTAAAGCAATGAAATCTGTGCTACATTTGTGCCCTGTACATGGTTAAACCAAATTTAAAGATGATGTTTTCGAATGTTTATCCCTTTCTTGCAAGACCTTCAATTTACAGCTGCGTCATCTTTGTTGAATTGCAGATTGTTCGTGGCACCTTTACCGTACCTCATGGTCATAAAAAGGTTCTTCAGAAACTTCTCTATGAGTTTGACTTTTGTAGCTTATGCGGAGTTCATAGAGTTTGATAGCCATTGTTATTTTCAGGCTCTTAGGGTGGCTTTCTTTGCTGAAGGGGCTGATGCAGATGAAGCTAGGGCTGCAGGAGCTAATATTGTTGGAGGTGGTGAGCTTATTGATGAAATTGCAAGTAAGAGATCAAATTTTTTCATTTTGTTATGTGCACTTGAAGAAACAGGGATCAAAGGAAAATTTAGTAGTTAAAAACATTCTTTTGTGGCAGCATCTTCTTCAAGATGTGGGGATCCAAATCTTTTCTTTATGCCATTATCTTTCCGACTCTTTGTACCAATATCTATTGCTTGGTTAGTTGATTATTTTGTAGTTAAGCAAGAAAAAAAGGTCAAATCCATTAAATTTATTACCCATTATTGTTCTTCTGCTTTCTCTTTCATATACTTAATCATTTCAACAGTCAAGTTGTATTTTCAAGTTAAATTTTAATACTTTGCTGTGATCCATGCAGATGCTGGCAAGATTGACTTCGACAAGTGTTATACAACTCGTCAAATGTATCAAAAACTTGCCAAGGTTTTTAAACATGAAATGAGTGTTGAAATTAATTAATTCGTCAAATCATGAGTGTGTGTCTAAACAGGTCTTTTTACCTTATACATCAGATTGCAAAGATTCTTAATCGCCATGGTTTGATGCCAGATACAAAGGTGAGTTAACCCATGTGATTTTCCTTTTATCATTTTTTTGGTGGATGCCCTTGTATTGACTTGTAATAACATCTTCATCAGCAAGGCACTGTGGTAACTAATATTACTGAAGCAGTAAAAGAAGGAAAAAAGAATCAAGTCAAATTTCGGATGGACAAAACATCAATTGTGCATGTGGGACTTGGAAAGGTACTGTTGACTTGGTATCATGTGCATGACAGGCACACAAATGAGGGTGCTCACCAAAACTGATGAAATGTCATTGCAGGTGAGCTTTACGGAAGAGTCTTTGCAGGAGAATGTTGGTGCATTCATGAATTCTCTTTTGCTTGCAAAGCCTGCAGGCCTAAAGAAGAGTAAGTAGCATTTGTTGGGTGAAAATATGTAGTGCAATTTTGTTGGTCACTACTGTGCATCTGCTTTTGTATGGAATGAAGCATTGATGATCTTGAAAGGGATAGGTACCTTTGTTACCTAGCATAAAGAGAGAAATATTTCTAGCAACCATTCTCCCTGATGTCTTTTGAAACATGATCTAATTATGAACAAATTTTATTTCTATGTAATGACATGTATCTCTTCTAGGTCTCCCTCTAATTAAATGAACAAAATCTTGACCAGGAGGCATCTCTAGTCTAATGACCTGTTAAATCAGTTAGGGCAGTGAATCTGTTTACATTTCAACAGAGTCCCAAGGTGCCTTATTAACGTTGACGATAGGGTTCTGGCTGTCTGTGAATAGGCCCAAAAATGCAAATACAGCCTTATTAGGCTGTCACAGTATTTGCAAAGCCTTAAGACAGCCTTTGAGGTCAGTCTTTGCTGTCTGAAAGACGTAGCCCCCTTTGCATAGCCAATAACAAATTTCAGTTTTGTGTTTAATATTTTCTTGCAAATAATTTTTAATTCATTAATAGAAGCTAACACAATAATTTTTATTCCAATGTTTGTTCTTTTCAAAGAAGATTAAATATGCCCATGGCTGAGACATTTTCTATTTCTCTGTAGTTTAACAAATGTTCTCCTCCGCTTTTATGCAGCTTCAAAATATGCTGGCTATGTGAATTCCTTCCATATATGCAGCACGGTATGCTCATAAACCATTTTCTTGTTTGTTATTGGAATCCTTATTTGATAAAGATATATTTACATAAATCTGTGACATGTTCGAGCTAGAAGATCTACCTGTTTTGTTGGAACTTGGGCCTGAATCTGACTGCCTGCTGGATCAAATGGGTATCTGACAAAGGAGTTTATGGGAATAAAGGATGGATTTAAGACAGTTATTGATTCCAATGAGACAGAAATGGTCGTAGGAAAAGGAAGAAAAATACTTATTGATCAGCAAATATGTTGGATAGTGAGCATAGAAGTTTAAATTCTTGATGATGCCCTTTAGATATTATAAGTTCCTACTACATTGTGTGGACATCTTATGTGCTTATCTGTGATGTTGAAAAGGGAGTAAACTTTTTATGTTAAGAGCGTAATAGATCGTTGTTAAAATAGTTAGTTGTAAATGAAAATTTCAACTTTAAAAGTGAATATTGGTTCCATTCATGGGTAATGCATGCGTATTAAGCTAAAATTGCAATGCAGCTGTAGGCTGTATTTACTTTCTTATTCATATCCCGTTTTCTGCTTTCAAGTAATCCATCTCAATTGTTGTATGCAGATGGGACCAGGATTCCCTGTTTCAATTCGGTCACTATCAAAAGCTGCTGATGAATACAATAAAATACACCTCAAATGATCTGGTCTGGGCACAATTCCATCTTGCTTCTCTCCTCTCTCTCTCTCTCCACCCACCACACCAGAGCTAAAGCAATATCTGTTGTTGCCATGTGTCATCTCTCTTCTCCTGTCTGCGTGAGGGGCGCTTCTCTTTCCCTCCCTCTCCTCCTCTCCTGCCGGAAAACAAAGAGTGGTTGGAACCCCACCTTTCCATGAGGGGAAGGAACCTTCGTCAATGGCTATTACAGGGCTTTGGTTTTGTATGGTTACTTTCGTCAACTTCCTTACCAATTTGTCTACTTTTCTAATCGTTCATTTATCGCAACGAACCCATTTCATACAAATTTTCACTCTATGTGCATTTGTTACTTTTCCTTCCCATTTGTCAACAGCTGATGACTTTGGGTGCTTATGACAAAACGACGATGGCATAATCTAGATGCTGTGCAGTGACGCATTGCCACGGTTCTAGTTTCTGTTCCAGATGGTTTTGATTTGAGATTTTGGGCTTCAGTTACATCCGGAACGTTGAGTAATTTTTGCCTTCTTCTAAAATATGAACGAGAAAGGAATATTAAAAAGAGAAATGCTTTGGTATCTCGATGAAATTATATGAATATACTAAAAAAAGATGGCGGAGTTTCAGTAAAAAAAAGTTTTCCTTTTTATATTATTTTAAAATTTATTGGTGTAATTTAGTTACTATATTAAGACTAGATAAATATTACCATTCTATTAAAATAGAGGGTTGATGGAAGGAACTCTTTGTTCTTATTTCCACTTTGTCATTACCTCTATATATATATATATATATATATATATAGTCTCTTTGCGTTTCAGTGGTGAAAAACTGAACAGGCAAAATACACGTTTTGTTCCCAAAAAAAGAAAATCAATTAGAAGATTTGCCTCATTGTGTTTATATTCTTAGCTATATATATATATATATACTTGAATCATTTCTTATTTCTTAAGAATAAAATAAAAACAAATTTAGGTGTGCTTTAGTGGTATTGGCTTTCTAAAATTTTGTAATTTTTTTTTAAAGTTTTTAAATACTGGGAAAGGGATTTTAGTTACAAATAAGGGAGGGAAAACACCCATAGTTTTTCGGCCCACTCACATTTTTTTGATCCTTTCACATTTAAGAGGAAAAAAGGCAGCTCCGGTGAAAATTGCGTTTAAAAATAAAAGAGTCCTTAATTTTTTCAAAAATTACACTTACATCAAAACGAAGAAACCGTAATTACCTTAAGAGCATTACTCCTCGCAGCAGTTGGCTGCCTAGCCATATTTCCTATATCTCCTTGCAAACTATGAAATCAAGCGCACGTCATTCACAGATGATCTTCTTGTTCTTCTTTTCTTTATTTTCTTTAGAGGATATTATTATTGATTAAAAGGACTAAATTGGTTGGCCTAAAAAGCAAATCTACAAAAATTAAACGAAAAATTGTGACCATAATAAATTGTTTAGATTTACAGTTTAAACTATATTTATACACGAATTTTATATATTTTACAAATAAAATATTTTTTAAAATTATATATATATTAATATCAACTATTTTAACTATAAAAAATAAAAAGAAACAGAGATTGCAAGCAGGAACAAAAAAACGGAATTGACCCCGCTGTTCTTTGAGTTGCGACAACCACAAGCCTCCGCCATCCTATTTTCGGCCATTCAAACCGGCAACCCCAACCCCAAATCTTGGGGTTTCGGGCTTCGGAACAAAAAGGAAAAGGACCTCTCCAAATCCACGTCTTCAAGGTCCAGTACTGAGAAGGAAACAGAAAACCTGAAAATCGACCCCAAAACACATGTGCAGGACCGAAACCACCAAGGCTCGAAACTATCTTAGACCCCAGAAATCCACTTCCAGAATACTGAAAGAACGAGAGACTCCCAAAACTGAAATTGTATGTACCCACAAAACTTGGAAGGAAAATCATCACAGACCCAGATTATATATCTCTTCAAACTCCAACTTTCGAGAAAGAAAACCACAAAGAAGAAAACATAATCAGCAATCAATTTTAAAAAAGGAATCATAGCCCCCTAACTCAGCGGCTCCAGAACCTAGAGCCCGGCTGGAGCTCGATCTAGTCGAGACAGGAAGGGCTCTTATGTTTCTCTCAAACAGAAAATAAAGGAAAACAGGGCCAGCCTTTTCCCCCGACCTCATCACCTTCCTATCATAAAAAAGCAGAACCGAGTACGGAAGATTAGCGCTGGCAAATGAGTAAAATCGAAGGAAACAACAAACCAGACGAAGAATCGAGACTCGGGAGAGAAGCCCAGAGAGGCGGGACGAAATAATAGAGTGGCCCTAAAACGGCGTCGTTTTGGTGGGCGAGACTTGTATCGTTTTTCTGGGTAAGACTTACGTCTGTCCTACCTGTCCTTTCGTTTTTCCTCTAGGTCGACGCCATTTCTATGTTTGTCGGGGCTGGGCTATCCTTTTGCGCACGTGGTCCTACTTTTAAGGCCCGGTCACTCAGTCCAATAACCCTTTGCGTTAGGCCATTTACCGGCCTGTTTTGCTCGAATGAGCTCAATTTTAGAGCCTCTATCCAAAATCAAAAAAGCTCAATTTAAAAAAAAAAAAAGAAATTCCGTTTTTATAATTCCCCAAAGTTATAAAACTCTAGAATTTCCCATCCTTCGAAATTAAAGTTCAAGTTCGAGTTTTTACTCAAAATACTTTCGACAAATTTGCTTGGCTATTCTCTGGACGACGATATTATAAGTTTAATAGGAGAGTGGGGACCAGATTTGCCCTGATGGTAGCTGCCACAGGGTCAAATTTTAGTTGAATGTCTACAGTCAACTTTTGCTGTCCTTAAAACAGCGATCAATTTCCTTTCCTACTTAAACCAGCGACCTACGGTAGCTGTTAAAAGACGACCCGGGAGTTCCAACTCCTGACCTGGCCCCACACCGCCCCACCAAAAGGGAAATAATAATGAATAAACAAATAAATAGATAAAAATAAAAACTAGAAAGACAAAATCAGCACAAGCAACCGATTCAATATGAACAGTACGCATGCAAAGATACGGTGATGGATACAAGTGTGGGTCCGTGACCGAAATAGACTGAAGAAAGGGACCAAAAAAAAACAGCTTGAAGTGCACTGGACATTCTGAGAGAATCATACAGAATGATGACGAATTAGGCCCCGTTGCGGGTGACCAACAACGCCCAATTCCAGATCCTGCTGCGCCGCTTGAACCGATTCCGGATTATGTTGCACGTTCTGAACATGTTGAACGACAGTATCAATACCGACTATTTCAGCGAAGAAGTCTCTCACCACCCTAAATCTGACTTGATGATCCCTTGAAGGATGATACCCCTGTAGATAGAATGGACAGTGAGTTGAAGGATGAATATAGCAGGGTTGGTGATACTATTTGCCTCATGCAATCCATCCCACCAGAGTGTGAAGTAAAAACAACTTGATTCATTTAATCCAAAAAAACAACAACAACAACAACTTACGAGGCATATCAAGCAAAAGAATGCAACAAGCGAAAAGAGCCCGAATGTTCTTGGTTGAAATTCCACGATGTCCAAACAAGCTAGCGCAGAAGTCCAGAATGCTCCTCCAATCATTTTTGCCACGTTCCGACCGGCCGCATCTGGGTCCTTCCAGCAGGAGAATGAAGTGAAGGTCATGGCAGCCACACAATAACTAAGCTGGAGAAGGAATTTGTCCCTAGAGGCTCTTGCGATCACATGAGCAACAGCGAATCCCACAGAGAGTCGTAAAAATAGGAAAAGACGTCTCACGTTAGTGGGAGCAAGCAACTCCAACAGAATAATGAACATATAATCCACAAAGAACAGTATAATAATTAGAGTCGGTGCTAAAATTAAGATATATACATATATATTGTTTGATGCCTCTGTTTCGAAATATAAACCAAAAGCAAAAACGACGAAGTAAATGTACTGGAGGATAGACTTCAAAATTTTCCAAATAGCTAGACCTGCCATAGGAGATGGGAATGTGTCTTTTGGACAAAATGAAATAGAATGAGGAGGAGGTGGGATGTGATGGGTTAAATAGGCGTTGGAAATTCCACGGGGTCCACACAAGTTGGCGCAACAGTGCTAGCGCAAAGGTATGGTATGATAATGTATCATTTGCGACCATTGCGCATTTCTCACCGGCTCATTTCATTATTCCTTCTTTCTCTGCCATGTAAGAGACAAAGAAGCAACTCTGTGTAAGACAAGTCTCATGCACTCATCCATTATCTAACGTGAGAGACGGGTCCCATATACCCATTTGTCACTCTTTTATTTTTGTCATTTATCTACATCTCTTTTATTTTTGTCATTTATCTACATCGGCTTTCGTGGTTGTCAAGAATTGGAATCAAATCAGAATCTTTTCTTATTTACTCCTTCCATACGAAACGCTTAATGAAAGATATCAAAATAAGGATCGAGTAACAACCTTTTAGGATCCGCATCACCCACGTCCTATATGAGATATGGTCCCATGGACGGTTGATGACATTTCGCGCCAGCGCAAAGGTCCAAATGATATGATACTTTTGCGCGAACTTGTGTGGACCCCGTGGAAGACACATTGCCATCTCCTATGACAGGTGTAGTTATATATATATATATATATATATATTATTGAAAAAAAACAAAAATTCTTGCCTAGCAATTTACGCGAAGCTTGGAGGAAGGTGCCTTCGGAAATCAATTTACATCGCGGAAATCAAAACCTTAGCCAACCGGGAATGTAAATACATTCTTTCAAATGACATAATAATTCTCAAAATTGTTGTAAAATTTTCGTTCATTTACACAAAATAAATTGGTCCCCACCTTTCTCTTTTTATGTATCTCACAAAAATAAGCGGATCGGCGATCTTAAAAAAATACAAAAATTTAAAATTAAATAAAAATAATAACAAATCCTTAAATTATATTTTAAATATTAATACTTCAACTAAATCGATAGAATAGAATTAAATATTTTAAATATATACAAATAATAAAAAAACATTTATTAATAGCAAATTAAATAAAATTAATAATAAATTCTTAAATTACATTTTAAGTGTTAATATTTTAACTCTACCGATAAAATAGAAGTTAATGTTTTAAATATACACAAATAATAAGAGAAGGCGTTCATCAAGGGCGAGGTGCCATCAAAAGAGGACTAACAGGACAGTCCCTAAGTATTCAAGACTGAACTGACAGAACATTCCCCCAATATTCCAACTCAGAAAAAATTTTCTCCAAACCAGTACCTAAGTATAATCAACTAGGCCTGGCAATTCGGACATGTGATAAGAAGTAATCATTCTTTGACGCTGTATTTTTTCAAATCAAAGTGCCTTCACGAGTGCACAAATATGAGAAAAACGAGTAGCAGTAATATGACTATAATTTGCCCTAGAATTAAAGTATCAGAATTGCACACACCCTCAGAGCAATGGCCAGTGGGAAAATGCATTGGATCAAACTGACGCTGAGCAGCATTTAGCTGCTGGATCAGCCCTTTCTGAAATGTGGCATCAATTTAATCAAACGTAGCTTTGCATGACATCTCAAATGCAGGAACGATTGAAGCTTCTAAAGAAGACCCTTATGCACCCTGCCTGCACGCATCACCTGATTTTGCCATTGGCACCAAAACACCTTGCTAACACATTGGCTCTCAAAGGAGATCGACAAAGAAAGAAAACAAAAAGAAACCAAATAATTTTCCCGACTGCACATTCAGGACACCATTCATTTGACAGAAGAAACAACTGAAAGTTATCCGTTTGAGCATCAAAATATTCCTCAGGAAAATAATAACTTGAAAGAATAGAGGAAAAGATGATCGTGTAAAATATTAATGAAAAAGAAAAAGGAAAAAGAAAAGCATGACCATGTTATGCTTAAAGAACATGAAAATTGATGCAAGCAAACAACTCTGTATAAAAGATATTGCCTGGTTCAGATTTTAACAAGAAGAGCTTGCTTGCCAGAAGATTGAATTTGTGACCTGATTTGTCTGGCAACTGTAGCTTCAAGTTTTGAACTGGCTGATTTCTCAAGCTGATTCGTTGCCTTTTCTCCTACCCTTGCTGGAAAATCACACCGACAATATGTTAAGACATTGGAAATTGAAAAATAAGATAAAGATCTAAATAATATCGCATTCTGCATTGTGCTGCTGAAATTCATGCTTATATTGCATTTTAATAAGCAATTGCAAATCAACTCAAAGCTATTATCAATCTTAACAGTGCTATAGCAGCTAAAAAATAGGATCAATTATTGTTTCCACAAAAATAGAGCATTCATGAATGCACCAACATTCTCCTGAAAAGACTCTTCCGTAAAGCTCACCTGCAATGACATTTCATCCGTTTTTCCGAGCATCCTCATTTGGGTGCCTGTCTCCGTGTGTGTGTGTGTGTGCGCGATACCGATTCAACATCACCTTTCCAATTTCCAATGCACAACATCCGTAATTGAACTTTGATGTTTTGTCCTACATCCAAGTTAGCTTAAAGCTAATAAAATAAATAAAAAAAAAGCCACATAACGACAAAGAATATTATGGGTAATCCATTTTACCACATAACGACAAAGAATATGATGGGTAATCCATTTTACCAACTACTCCTCCTATTTAACCACGCAGTTACCTGTGTCCCTCGGCGTTCATTTTCTCCAAGACACCTCTTTGGTTTATATTTCGAAACAGAGGCATCAAACAATTTCTATCTATTTAGCTTAATTTTATCGCTGACTCTGATTATCGTACTCTTCATTTTCTCTCTTTTTTTTTTCCCTTCCATCTATTATGAACACTGGTATGGTAGGATTGGTCCTAACTTCACCACATTCATGTGACTGAACCATGTTAAGTCAATTTTTCTTTTTCCATTTCCAAAGGAGCATCAATCATGGAGGTTGAAGTAAACTAGCGAAACAAGGAACCATTAGACAATCTTCTGTACTTGTAACAACTTTTTTTTTTTTTGTGGCTATTCATTTGATAAGTCGAATTTTGTTCCCTCCCCTTTGGACAATGATCCGTCAATTATAAATCTGAGATGATAGCTTCAATCAATAAATAAAGCAACGACATAATAAGCTATTGGGGAACATACGAGTCAGGAAAGAAAAGAACATCAGAGCACAACGATGGCTTCGTGACCAATATTGTCACGAAGCCTCTACTGTCTCGTACTTCCTCCCCACTTGTAAATAACACAGGAACCATATTTATATCACCCAATTCAAAGTGAAGGCTAACCAATTCATATCGAACAAAATTCCGAACTTTGGTCATCATTTTTAAAGTCTTCAAGAACTTTTTGTGAAGCTCTTATACCAGGAACTAAAAAGCCCCTCGCAATGGACCCATCTTAAAAAAAAAAGAAAAAGAAAAAAGAAAAAACCCCTCGATAAGTGCCGACAAGAAATTTAATATTTATTTTTATTTTTATTTTCCTATTTTTTATTTTTTGTCCATGCCTGCCTATCTATCTATCTTGTATCGATTTACGTAAATTCTCTATTGCTTAATTATCAGGGCTATTGTGTTCTGGAACAAGCATTTGAGATTGCAAGGCCTGCGGATCCAGACTGCATGGACTATAGAAAAACACAATTGAAGTTCTGCCCCGTGGTGTTAGAACAAGGCTGCGTCATGCGTTCGATCTGAAAATTAACCTAGGCTTATTTGGGTAAATGTGAATGTTCATTTTGCAGCCCATACGGAAACTCAGTTGGATTTTTAGTTATACAACCTATAGCCCTTATCCGCACTTTTGTATTAAAGACGGTGGTGACTTTTGTCCATACCATATTGTACTTTTATTTTATTTAACCCAATTAAAAGGTCACGGTGCATACACTTTTTTCTTTGAGTGTATGATGAGATCACAGTTAATTTGGAATTAGATGTGAAAAATGTTAAAAAATTTGAATGTGTTAAAAAACGGAAAAATGGAAAAAAAAGAAAGAGAGAAAATGAAAAAAAAATAAAAAGAAAGGAAAAATAAGAACGTTAAAATTCAAATTGCCCACGCCATCCGTCACGGATGTAATTTTTCTGCACGCAAATTTCATATAAAAATTAATGCAAAATGTCGTCAATTATTTGTATTTTCACCCGAATATGTTCAAGAGACTGACACCGTGTGTAGGACAATCAGGTAGATTCCCAATAGCCAAACAGTACAAATAGTCGCGCCACAAAACAAAACAAAAAAGTACAAAGCCACAGAGATCGAGGAGAAACAGAGAGAGATGAGAAAAAGATCTCAAAGGCCAATTTTTCTTTGTAAGGTCTTCAATTTCTCGGATAAGGGTTAGGTTTAGGGTTCTGGATCTTCTTTACACGAGATTGGGATTGAGGAGAAATGGAATCAGAGGATGATGGCCATAGAAAGGAAGAGCGCATAGCACTGGTGGCTATACTGTTGGTGGCCTCGCTCGCCGTGGCCTCTCTGCTGGTGGCCTTTAGCTACTACTGCTATATATCTTACAAGGTCTCCAAACGCCGCAAGAACCAGAAGAGTGAGTCACATCCTTAACGCCTCTTTGGTCTTCTTGCTTTGCAATTTTGTTTTGTTTTCCCCTTGCTCGATGGGTTATTGTTCATTGAATTGCTTCAGGGAATGACATTGAAGACAGTAATGGGTCTAGTAATCTGGAAGTTGCTGCTGAGAACGGTTTTCAGGTGTTTACGTTCAAGCAGTTGTATTCAGCGGCTGGTGGTTTCAGCAAGTCTAATGTGGTTGGGCACGGTGCATTTGGGTTAGTGTATCGAGGAGTGCTTGGCGATGGAAGGAAGGTTGCAATCAAGTTAATGGATCAAGCAGGGCAGCAGGGTGAAGAGGAATTCAAAATGGAGGTTTTTATTTCAACTTTTCTTTTTTATTTTTCTTGGGTTCCTTTTTTTTTTTTTTTCTGTGTCGTTGCAAAGAGACCATGAGAGAAACAAAAGTCCTTTTGATTTTACGTTGTCAGAATAAGACGAGCTTAGTTCGGCCAAATAATGTTCGGTACTTGGTCTAGTTCATCTTTACTCAACAAGAGGTCTGATTATGCGCGCGTCCGCTTGCGTCTTGCAAGTATAATAAGTGCCTTTATGCGACTTAATTCGGCTTCCCTTCTTGCTTCTTCAACAACCTTGGGAGACGCAATAACTTTATCCATGATCGGACTTTTTCCTCCCAGGTGGAATTGCTAAGTCGCCTGCATTCTCCCTATTTGCTGGCATTGATCGGGTACTGCTCAGACAATTATCATAAATTGTTGGTCTATGAGTTCATGGTAAATGGTGGTCTGCAAGAACATTTATATCCAGTCAGTGGTAAGTTACATCGGTTCTTCCTATAATTGATCCACTTTTTCAGCTATTATAAACCCATTACATAAGAAATTTTAGCAGCATTTTAATTACTTTTAAACACAAAGAAACTGTAGCATCAACAGAAATGGCTTTACTGCTCGATAAGAATGAATTCTACGGTTGAATAGCAAGAGCTCTACTTAGTGGCAGAAACTCAGGGGATTCAACCCGGAGATACGTCTCTATCAAATGTCAGGCAATACAAACCCGTGCCTGCAAGAAAGAACCAATGCATAGCAAATTAAATGAGCATTAGTTGTCATCAGCTTCTATGATAAAGGGGTTTTGTTTAGCAAGTGGATTAGACTGCTTGAGTTCAAATGTGCAGGTTCTAATGCCATGCCCTTGAGATTGGACTGGGAAACACGGTTGAGAATTGCCCTTGAAGCAGCCAAGGGATTGGAATATCTCCATGAGCATGTTAGTCCTCCTGTCATCCATAGAGATTTTAAGAGTAGCAACATCCTCTTGGACAAAAATTTTCATGCCAAGGTTTCTGACTTTGGATTGGCCAAGCTTGGACCTGACAAAGCCGGCGGACATGTTTCAACTCGAGTATTGGGCACCCAGGGTTATGTTGCTCCTGAGTAAGAGATACGAAACTCTAGCCTCTGGTTAACCATAATGGATTCTGGTCCTTTTCAGTTTTCTCTGTGCCTTTTGTACTAATGTTGCTGCTAAATTTTGTTGGGATTTATTTTTATGTTCACATGAAATCATCAATGATGAATTCCTGTCTTATAGGTATGCGTTAACTGGGCATCTAACAACAAAATCAGATGTCTACAGTTATGGGGTTGTTCTGTTGGAATTGCTTACTGGCCGAGTTCCAGTTGACATGAAGAGACCTCCTGGGGAAGGCGTTCTTGTAACTTGGGTGAGAGTCATGTCTTTCTACTTCCGCCAACTGGTGTGAAGTATCATCACATTGTCATTGGAAGATCCCATCCTATTTAATTAACATCTCATTCCATTGCTTTGAGGATTCCATCCTATTTAATTAACATCTCATTCCGTTGCTTTGAGGCCATTCGTAATCATTTAGTATTACTTATTAATTTCATCTGTGTGTACAAAAGGCATTACCCCGGATGACAGACAGAGAGAAGGTTGTGCAAATTATGGATCCAGCTCTGGAAGGTCAATACTCATTGAAGGAGGTTATTCAGGTGGCAGCAATTGCCGCGATGTGTGTGCAACCAGAGGCAGATTACAGACCACTAATGGCAGATGTTGTGCAGTCCTTAGTTCCATTGGTGAAAGCTCAGCGACCAGCTTCAAAGGTAGGTAAGCTGCTCTAGCCTCCGGCTCTGGGCAACCTGCTCTCCTAGGTGACACTGGTTTTGGTGGAGCAAGTGCATTTGATTGATCAAAGCAAAGTATGATCATCTACTCATGACTTAACTTCTGGTGCACTTTGCACAAATCTAGAGATTCTGGAGCAATTTTCCATTTATAGCAAAATTTGGTCACCCTTTGGAGAAGCTACTGCAAACCGTAAAAGTTCTGTTGATCAATATTTATCTAAGTAGTCACACTTTTGGAAGATAATTATCGATATGTGGCCTTGATCTGCTTAATTTATATTATTTCTATATAGTCCACGCATCTAGAAGAATTAATGTTACGATTGTGTCAACATGAGATGACTTTCTTGTTGTACACTCGTTTCCCCCCTAATCTTTGGGTGGAGCCGTGTAGGGCAGCATGTTAATTATGATATGTGATGGCCCAAGTCTTGTGTTTAGAAAAAAAAAAAAACCTTTGGAAGTTATGTCGGAGAAGATTGATTATTTCTCATGCATATTAAATGCGAGGGTTACTTTATTGGACGATCGAAAAGTTGGATAGGGACAATTAAAATACAAAAAGTTAAAACAAAAAGAACGAGAAATGGATGCATGTATTCTCCCTCTCACATGAATTTTTAATTTAATTTATGTAAAATATGACTTGAACCGATTCGATGTTAAATGTGAGTTAAAAAAAAAAAATAGAAGGATCTAGTTAAAAAAAATAATTAAATAAAATTTATGTGACATAAAATTGTATCTGTGTTATATTTATAAAAATTATAAATAAAAATAGTAAGTAATATTTGTAGAATAATATGCTCGTGTGGTTCTCGGAAATCCGATACCTGGACATTGCACCTTCTTCATAATGTTTGTTTATCCTTTCTATAAATGGTGTCAGGCACTCTGCTTCTCTTTTTGTGTCAAACGCCCTTTTTATTTAATTTTTACATCGTTAAAGATTTTCTTTTGCCCTCTCTATTTTGTTTTTTTTTTGGGGGGGTGGAAGAAGGAAACTCTTCGAGAATGGGAGAGTCATCCTTTAATTTCAAAGAATTCGGCTTCCTCCTGCTTTGTCGTGGTGTGGTTCAGGAGCTGGATGCCCAAAAGAAAACAAGTATAATCAAATAACAATAAATTTGCCTTTAAAATTAATCTCAATCGGTCATTCTTACATGCTTTATTTATCTCAGCAACGCCGCCCCGAAGACTCGGAACCCCGAAACCCTTTTTTTTTTCTTTTTTTGAGCAGAGAACCCCCGAACTTCAGCTACAATAATGCTATCTTTAACAAATTAACAATACGGATATGATGCTCTAAAATTGTAATTGTTCATTATTAATCCCTATTTCTTATAGCAAATATGCTATATTCTTAATAAAGTTGCCGATGAATCCCTAACAGGTTTAGTGTTGCTTGTGTTCAATCTTCTAACAATATTGGACTTACGTTTGGTCCGATTATAACTAGCAAAAATTTGATTCGCCCAAAAAATTATTTGAAAGTTCGGCAGATTTTGTTTCGTAGACAAAGCCATGCTTACAAGGGTAGTCCCTGTCATGGGTCTTGTCTCCAAATACGGAAATGGATTTCACAGTTGGAAACTATCACCTGTAATTTTCCGGAATTTACGTCCGGTTGGTTCTGACTCAGCCTGTCCTGTTGGGTTTATGTGTCTCTGAAATCTTTCTACTAATTTTTTTATTAATTACTGAATCTCGTATGATTATAATTTTTTTATTAATTATTTAATTTTTATTAATTATAATTTCTATATCAATTATACTCTCTTCACTAATTATTTAATCCCATCAAATATAATTTTTCTACAGATCATTTAATTTTCTGTCCATTCTAATTTTTCCACCAATCATCAATCAAATGAGTACTGCTAAATTTAAATAAAATTTTTTATTAATAAATTTATAACTTAATACTATATTATTAATATATATTTCTATTCATTTATTATGAGGGCAGATAATAGGAAGAAAATTCAAATTCAAATTAATGAAGAAAAAAGCAACCTGTACCATCAACCAAACTCACGATTCGGGGTGGTTTTACTTTTGTTCTGATAAGTTAAAAGGCTTACGTCGGATTATGTTGAAATATGAAGGCACGAGGGCTAACATTCCAGTCTACATTCGGGGTGGTTCGGCATTTTCAACAATCTTTATTGCATATTATGGAAATCGGGGAACGGAATTCGAAACTCTTAAATACAATGACGAATAATGCGAGGTTGACCGAAGAAATTTATTAGATTGCTTTTTATAATTAAAAATTAATTAGAGAGATAAATTTTAAATTTTTTTATATTTAGACAATAATGTATATCTTATTAAAAGATATTTTTATAATTTAAAATTTAAAATATTATCTTAAAAATTTTATATAAATAAAAAATATTATATATATATAAAATAACATTTACTTTACAACTCAGGGTAGGGTAAGGAAGTCATTGGATTAATCAATGATATCTAGAATATATGCTATGATTTCTGTGGGATGAGAAGTTGACAGCTAGAATGAAATGATAAAGTTGCTATTTCGGTCCAAATTTCTTCCGTTCTCACTCCTTTATTTATTTATTTAGGCCAAGTCTCACTCTTTCACTTTTGGACAACACCGTTTTCTCTTTCTCTCCCTCTGTTTCTCTGTCTCCCTCTTTGTTACTTGCTTGGCATTTGATTTGTGCAGCTTTCTATTTCGAGGAAAAGCCCGCACCGAAATGGGAGTCGAGGAGTCTTTCCAAGTCCAACGGAGTGGTTGGAATTCAACCGCCCTTATATATAAATGCCTGCAGGACGGAAATATGGAAACGGAATCCATGAATTTGATGATTGGAACAAGTCCCTCCGAGATTATGATTGCCATCTACAACTCATGATCATCATGCTAAACTTCATGACTAGACATATGCACGGATCGCTCAATGACTGGTTGTATGGTACGATTTCATTTTGCAAGTCGCTCTAGATGTTCCAACTACGTAGAAAAGCTGTATCGTGCTCTTTTTGACAAAGTCTTACAAATTTGATCAATTGTGATGACGTTTTCGACTGACAGACTCAATTTATATATATATATATATATATATATATTTAAAAAAACATAAATTTTAAATACTGAAAAATTGTCAAATTCAAAATTTTAAATAATCAGATAAAACTTAAAAATTAATAAAATATTAAAATCTAGCGTGCATTATCGTTAAAAAAAACGTTCAATTTAAAAATATGAAAAAAAATAAATTTATTTTACCTACAAAATTTACAATTTAATGTAAATATAATATAATTTAAAATATAAAATTTATGTCACAAAAATTTTACTATTATATTAAAAAACAATTTAATTAAAATTTAAATTACTAAATAAAATCTATCATACATTAAATTCTAAGAATTGCAATTAAATTTGCCTAAAGGAAATGCGTAAAGAATTCATATTCCAAGCCAGAGATGTTGCTACGGAGGGCAGATCTCCCTCCTCAACTTTGCGCCACGTAATAAATTAAGAACTGATAAATCAATGCCAAGTATTTATATTAATTTACACCTACCATTTGTCTCTGTCAATCTTGTATTCTAAGGTCCTAATAAACGATCGGTGTAGCATCAAGACTATTAGCTCGAACAGATTCTTTCCCCGCTGTTGACTTACGGCGACACAAAGTTTAAGCATAAACAATTATATTAATTTCTGTGTTTTAACAAAAGTAGCCTCTTACAGATACAGTTATGGAACATATATCATTTCAGTGCACCTGCAGAGACGGTGCCAAAAAACCCGTTCATACATCGCTTTGAAGCACAAAATTATTGCATATACCAGGCTTGGAAAATGGAATGTCCACACTACGTAATAAAGCGACGGCATAACGAGATATCCACTCGGATCATCCACACAACAGCAATGCAACAGCAATGCAAGGTGGAGAAGCAATCGTGTATGCCTATTTTTTTGGTTCGTGTCCATGGGACGGCTCAACGCCAAAAGAAAAACAGCTTATTGTCACGGAGATAGGTTTCAAACGTACTAACCCGAGTTTTAGACGTACTAACCCGCGTGATACTTAGTCAATTTTACTTTTAAAAATGAGTTAAGTAAGTATAAATGAGCGCAGAACAACATAACAGAAGAAATTCGGGGTCATTGCGGAGGCTTCATAGGCACCAATCTGGGTCATTGTACCACTATAGTATCCTAATGCAGTGTCAGTTTCGGTCCCGTCAAAAGCTGTTTTGTAAAAATGAAAATTTCACAAAAATATAAGTATACGTTTAACTGGAAGATCCGGTGTTTAGTTAATTTCTCCACAGACACACACACATACACACACACACACACATATATATATATTCGATCTAAATGTCTCACATTTTTTTTAGATCAACTTTCTATAAATATTGATGAAATTAGTTTAGAATGAGTATTAATTATTTTTTATTAGATAATTGTTATTATAATTTCTGATTCAATTTAAACCCTCAACTTATCTAATACTACTTAGAGGCTATGAAGAATGCTTCAAAAATTCCGCAATTAGAGAAGTTGTCAATCTAATGTTAAGTGAAAATCTCCTAACCATACTCCCCTGTGGTTCCGCAAGGAGCCGCCAGTACTTACAGGGTCAGATCCACCTTGCAATACTTGATCAGTGTTTAACGCAATTTAGTTTATTGCAGGTGAATTCTAACCAACTAATTCTTTTGTTTTTTTTTTTTTTCGAGAACTCTGGCGTGTGTAATGCGGCCCAGCTAAATTCGGTCTTCGGCCGTCGTGATAAAGCTGACGTATACCTATTTGTTTGGTTGCATGCATGGACTTGGTGGCAGCAAGTCAACAACCTCCTTTAGTTTGCTCATGGTTGCGGTCGCTGTCTTGGAAGGATCTCTGGATGCTCTGCTTTCCATCAATAACAAAGTCGTCGGTAAAAACGCGTTTGGGCCTCTCAAAAGCCCAGCGGGGCCGGAAAACGAGTGTAAGCTGGAACGTTCGAAGTCGGAATAGCCATTCTCACCGACCCTCCATTTCTTAGCAAAACAGCGACATTCCGGGATTAGAATATGCAAAGTTTCCGTGTTTTAGATAACAATTAATTGTGATGTTTTTGTTGAAATTTCTTTGTTATGTGTTCAAGTTTTAGATACTTTGTCCTCTTTTCTCAACTTTTTTGATCTTTCTATGCTTTGTTGAAATAGTGCGTAAAGGGCCTCATTCGCACTTGTAGAAGTCAGCCAGCCGAGCAATTAGAGAGTTCGCCCCTAAAAAAGCTTACATCCTAGGAGAGCTTTAGTCATTGGACCAACCGAAAAAATAAAGAAGGAAGGGGGGGGGGAGCGGCTCGTTATAACATAAATGGTGGGACCATTGCTTAACATATGAATAATGTCATCTATATATGCAAATTAATTTTGTATATAAATCTAACCAGAAATAATATCACAGCTCGTTAATTAAAAAAAAATTCATTATTATATGAAAATAATTTTTAGAGCGCCACATAGATACACAAATGTTTATTTGTAGCAGTCAGTATATTTATATAATTCTTCTCTTCTAGATTCACGTGTAGAGCCATACAATTAGAAGTCTAAGCACCCTCTCTCTGCCTTTCAATGTCCCCTCTCTGCCTGTTATATGGCATGCACGTTACTCCACTATATAAGCAGAGCTCCACCACCAGCACTCTCACCCCAAAATTAAGCGAGTGGGCTCTTTAATAGCAAATTATAGTAGTTTGACATTAAGCTCATGGCCTCCATCACTCGCTTCATCCTCATAGCCTCTCTTCTAACAGCACTCTTGGCTTCCCACGGGAGTGCACAACTTTCTCCCACGTTTTATTCATCCTCTTGCCCTAATCTTCTAACCATTGTTCGTAATGGCATGACCCAGGCTGTCAATAGGGAGGCACGGCTTGGTGCCTCTATCCTTCGCTTGTTCTTCCATGACTGCTTCGTCAATGTAAACTTCAACCATCTCTCTCTCTCTCTCTCTTATCCTTTGACTCGATGGTTTAACATTCCATATGATATATTGAAGCTTTCCTAAAGTCATTCTAAAAACTTGTGCAAGGCTAGAAATTTGTTTTTTTTGGGGGGGGGGAAGGCTATTATTTAGGTGCTTTCTTTATCTGTGTGACCAATTCGTCCCCAACCAAAAAAAAGGGGGGGAATAGCTGTGGATGGCTTGAACTCTCTGCTTCCATAAAAATTTAATATAGAAAAGAGAACTCTTTTGAAGTAAAAGCAGAAAATCTTTATGTTGATTTTATGGCAGGTTCAATTCTTTTTTACAGTGAAGAATCAGTCTCGTGTTGAAGAATAAATCGTAGTTCTCTCTTGTGTGTTTACAGGGCTGTGACGGATCCATACTACTAGATGACACAGCCACCTTCACAGGTGAAAAAAATGCAGCCCCCAACAAGAACTCAGTAAGAGGTTTCGAAGTGATTGACACCATCAAAACCCAAGTAGAGGCTGCCTGCACTGCCACCGTGTCTTGTGCAGATATCCTTGCACTTGCAGCGCGAGACGGAGTCGTTTTGGTAATGTTTCTTTCTTCATTATATATGAAGATTAGTCATATTTCTCATTTCTAAGCCCACTTGTTTGCTTATATCACCACCGAACTAATTCGTCAAAGCAACTCGTCCGCAAGAGGGAAAAAATAAAAAGAAACAAGAAAAATTAATTACTTATCCTTCTCGATTCTCGATTACCTCACTTCATTTAACTGTTTTCTGTCGAATAGAATCATAGAGAAACAGTACGTTGATTTTGACCATCAAGTAATTTTTTAATCACGATATATCCACGTATATATGTGTGTGTGTGTGCAGGTACATGTGTATATATGTATAGGTGTGCTAGTTTTCAATTACATTTTAATCAATCAAAGGATGAAACAAGTGACTTGGATGAAAAATGATGGTTTAACGCAGCTTGGAGGACCAACATGGACAGTACAACTGGGCAGGAGAGATGCCAGAACAGCCAACCAGAGCGCAGCCAACAGCCAGATCCCATCACCCTTCTCTGGACTTTCCAACCTAACCTCCCAGTTTTCAGCCAAAGGCCTGAGCGCCACCGACATGACCGCCCTCTCCGGAGGCCACACCATAGGCCAAGCTAGGTGCACCGTGTTCCGCAACCGCATCTACAGCGCAACCAACATCGACGCCAGCTTTGCTACCACCAGAAGAAGAACCTGCCCGGCATCCGGTGGTGACTCGAATTTGGCACCCCTTGACAGCACCCCAGTAAGATTCGACAATAACTACTACGCTGGCCTCGTAAATCAACGCGGGCTGCTTCATTCCGACCAGGAGCTATTTAATGGGGGATCTCAAGATTCACTTGTCAGGGCTTACAGTAACAATGCTGCTAATTTTAACAGAGATTTTGCCGCTGCTATGGCTAGGATGGGCACCATCAGTCCACTTACAGGGACTAATGGTGAGATCAGAACAAACTGCAGGAGGGTGAACTGATTTTACTCCATATAGGCCATATAACTAGTATTGGTAATCATATTAAGAGCTAGGCTACTTGTTTTTACAGTAAACTGCTTTCATTTTGATGTTCAAGTAACGAAGATCTCTGTGTGTTTGTATAACAAGTTTTGGCTTATAATCTAAAGAATTCGTGTTCTATTCCATTGACAATCCTTTAAAGAATTCTTAACTTGTAGAAATTGGAAAGCCGTGTTTGCGGTCGTTCAAACAATAAATTCGTCTTTTGTATTTAAAATTAAATAAATGAAAAAAAAAAAAACAATAATCTGGCGTAGGCTTTAACCCAATCGAAAATTATGTTTGATCACAGGTGGCCCGAAAAGCCATCCTCTGTTTAAAATTACAGGCCTTATGCTTACAATTTCACAAAATCGTCCATAAGGGTTCCTTTTTTAACAACCCAAAAAAAAAAAAAACAGAGGTCTGAGTCTCTTTTCTACAATCGACTCATTAGTCTAAAATTTTTAAGATTATTGAACCATACGCTCAGTTGTCTAATTTGACCTGTATTTAAATAATCTATTTACTCGGACACCTTTCGGTATTATGATTTACGCGCAAAACCATTCCGTGATTATAAAAAAAAAAAAAAAGTAATATTACTTCTGACTTAAAAAGGTTCTCCTTGTTTAAATAATCGAATACATTTTAAAATTATGATTTTAATAAGACATTTCTTTTTATGTGCTGTAGGGAGAGAAGAGAAAAGAAAAAAAAAAAAGAAAAGAAAAGAAAAGAAAAAAGTGACAGTCTTAAAAGTGAAAAAAATATGTGGATGCCCTCAAGTCATTTTAGGGTAAAACCATCCTCCTCAGCCACTGCCACCGTCACCACCCATAGAGCAATTAGTCGGCCACCACTCCACCCTCGCTGCTCCCCCGATACGGTATGCGAGCGTTTAACCTTTTTTTTTTTTTATTTTAACTTTTTTCGTTTGCAGACATCGAATTCTAAATTTTAAATTAAGAATTCTAGGAATTTTATCATTAAATTTTGTTATCATTTTTTTTTATTTAAGAGGAAGATCATATATCCTATACATATAAAAAGAAAAACATAAAATTTGAACTTTTACTTTTATGTTTTTTTTTTTTTTAAAGTCTGAAAGGAGAATTATATAATTAATACATATATAAAAAATGAAAAAAACAGGTGTCAGACCCCAGTCTGATTCCTTGGCACAAGGCCTATAAACTAGTTATTCTATGCAAGTGGTTTACCCCTATTTCTTTTTTTTTTTTTTTTAATATAAGATCCGTAAATCAATTGCTTTAAGTAAATGGTGATAGGGACATTGGGTAAACTCTTAAAGGTGTTTTGACTCGAGCCGGGCTTTAGAAACATAACATGGGTCGGGTCCTTGCAAGAACAAAAGGAAAATAAATGGACCGAGACAGAGCAAAAATACTAGTTATGGGCTGGGCCGGATTGACCTTTAAGATCATGTTTCCCGAAGGTCAATACGGACAATTTTGTTAACGGTTCGAATCCCCAAAACCCTAGCTTGGTGTAAGCTCTCCTGCGCTGCCCGCTCGTTTCTGTTTCCATCACCGGGCTGCCGCCGGGGGCTGCATCAACCTCGAAACCCAATGGTCTTCTTTTCTCCTTCTCTTTGTGCGCGCGTGTGTCTTTCTCTCTGTTTACATGAACGGGGGATATGCATTTAGATTGATTGCTTATATTGATATGGAAAACGAGTGCAGGCATCGGAGAAGAAGCTATCGAACCCAATGAGGGAAATCAAAGTGCAAAAGCTTGTTCTCAACATCTCTGTCGGCGAAAGCGGCGATCGTCTCACCAGAGCTGCTAAGGTTTTCTTCATTCCCCACCTCTAGGTCTTTTTTTATTTTTGTTAAATTTGTTTAATGATGAAACTCTCTGCTTATATATATATATATATATATATAATTTACAAATAGGTGCTGGAACAGCTCAGTGGCCAAACGCCCGTGTTCTCTAAAGGTATTTTAGTTTATTGCTTGCCTGCTATATTGTTACTCTTTTTTTTTTTTTTTTTACTGTCTAGTTGTGTGTAAAGTAAGCAGTTTTAGGATTGGTTATTTGTTATCGGTTGAGAAAACGCGAAGGAATTGAGAATCGACTAAGCCAGTAAATGATGGAGGTCAGATGGTTGGATGTGATTTCATTTTCTTTATCTAGAGCTTTTGGGTTAATTTCATTTCTAAAGGTTTTTGTTTCTAAAGAGTTGCACTTAAAAGCTATTTTTTTCCCACAACTCAAGTCTGTTCAATGCCTCCAGTTCTTGCATTTGTAGCCTAATATAGTAGTTTATCATTTCTTGGCTTGTGAATTACTTCCTTTTCTCTTTCTTGTCGTGGCTGAGCATATGAGTTTTAGTCGGTGGAGTGTAGTGCGTTGTGCTATAGGTTCAACAACTACACAGGCTCTGAATTTGGGGATTTTGATCAGAGGACAATCTAAATTCTAATGTTGTTATCTATAAATCAGAGTGAGATAATGTTGTCTGTTTGAATTTTGAAGTTCTATCTTTCCTGCTCATAGAAAATGTTTCGATTTGAACAGGACATGCTGTTTCTAGATTAGAATGTTGTTTCTCTCTCTAAATAAATGAGACTGTTTTCCTGTATTTCCAACTTTTGTTGGAAATTAGAAAATGTAGAAATGTAGGATATGTTTGTTTTCTTCTACAATCAAGGCTCACTATTGATTATTTGGAAAATATCATTGCTAAAGAAAAAAATCAACACTATTTTCCTTTTGCTATATATTTTTCAGAAAACAATGTCATTTTTGCAATTGAACAAGCTATTTATTCTTGGAAGCCAAAACAATGCATTATCTCTTTAGCACATAGATGATTGATGTCAACATAACTGTTCAATGGTTTAGCTTTCAATGGCTCGTTTCTTTTGTTTAATAGCAAGGTACACTGTTCGATCATTCGGTATTAGACGTAATGAGAAGATTGCATGCTATGTCACTGTCAGAGGTGAAAAGGCAATGCAGCTTCTGGAGAGTGGATTGAAGGTGAAGGAATATGAACTGCTGAGGAGGAACTTCAGTGACACTGGCTGCTTTGGTTTTGGAATTCAAGAGCACATTGATCTGGGCATCAAGTGAGTTTTGCTCGTCCTTGAATATTTCCCTTCATTCATCCAGTCTGATTATGTTATGCTATCTTTTGACCTTAATCATTCTTTAGTGATTGTGCATTCATAAATGATGCTTTTGAGGCATATGATATACATAGCCTTACAATAATGTCCTTTAATGTTTCTTAAAAAGCGAGGGAAAAACTTGCACTAATTTTTTTCCCAGTGGTTATTCTGCCCTTTTTGAGGAGCTTTATAAACTTATTTGGTATGTATTTCCATTTAGCCTTTTTTAGGACCTCAATTTGGCATTATTTGCAATGATTACCATAGAATAGTAGTCAGTAGTCTTTACCATTGGAAATCACCTGAGAACTTGTGCTATGTGCCATATTTAACAATCTATCCTCTGAGTTTCTTGAGCCATTGTTTTATTTTTCTTTCAAATTTTTTTGTCACCAAATCTCTCCAGGGCACTTTCAGTAGACTACATGTGCCCCTAAATACTTGTTTTTGTAGTATCAAGTTTAGCGGGCGGATTTATGCAAACCCAGTGAACTTCTCATTACCATGTAACACATTTTACCCCTTTCAGGTATGATCCATCTACTGGGATTTATGGGATGGACTTCTTTGTTGTACTGGAGCGCCCAGGTTATCGAGTGGGCCGTCGCCGCCGGTGCAAGGGTGCTGTTGGAATCCAGCATAGGGTCACTAAAGAGGATGCTATGAAGTGGTTCCAGGTCAAATATGAGGGTGTGATCCTTAACAAATCCCAGTCCGGGACAGCTTAGATTCCCATAGGAAATTTTGCTTTTCCCGGTTGAATTTGATTCTGTAGACCAACCTTGTGTTAAATTTTGTGCCATTATAATGAGGCAGATTGGATGTTAGAAGTCCCAAGTTTTTGTTTTGAAGTCGGTTTCTTTGGGCAAATTGCAACGAAATGACAAGCCTATGGGCCAAGACCAGATTATTCCTCAAGTCTGTGAAACCTTGCCTTGTCATTATCTAACCATAAATGGATGGCTGGGAATAAAAATGGGCCCTTGTTGCACAGGTTGTCGCCGGGTTGCCTTCCTTTTCTTTTTCTCTTTTTAATTTTCTAAAAAAGGGCTCACTGTAGCAAAAAAATAATTCTTTTTAGCACGTCAAAATTAACGCTTAGAGAGGGAATTCTTGAGAAACGGGTTACTTGCCCCCCTTGTCCACCTCGGATTCATGAAGATTAAGGCAATGCCCGGTGGGTCTCTCACAAGATTGGGAAATGCAAGTCCTGATTCCTTGGCTGTCTACTCAGCACTTCTTATTTCAACTATTACTGTGTTTTAAAAAAGCCTGACTTAAAATTCATTCCTTTGTTTATTGTTACGGTTCTTGAAATAGCTATAGAGGATAGTTTCAAGATTAATACGTATTGTATTTAATTCGTTTGTACGGACACCGGTGAACCAAAACTTTGTGACCGTTACTTGTAAGCCGCCGACGGAAACTCGGTGACCAAGACTATCGTACGTAGATCAACGAAGATGGACCGTCTCTCGGCTCCTACACTACACCACAGGGGCCACAGCGGTAGAAGACAACACAAGAACCTGCCGAAGGACGACTTGTCCGGGCTGTTGACGGAGACATTTTCCGGCGACGAAATCCGGCGAACAAGGGTTCACCAAGATTGGGCCAGTGGCCAGTGGGTCTCTTCCAAGATTTGCATTTGCAAAATCTTGATTTCTTTTTCTGTCTACTTTGCCTTTTTTAGTTAGTATATTCAATTCAGTTCAGTTAGTATTATTATTTTTTTTTTTGGAAGTCGAATGATAGCACCACTTGCGTACCCAAAATAAAAAAAATAAAAAAAAAACTAGTTAATATCATCCAACTCTGTGATAGAGAATTGTTTTATTTTCAATTATTATTGGGATTTTAAAATTCTTGTTCTAAAATTTATTGCTTCGTAAATTCGTGCGGAGTACAAGCTTTTCATTTGTTATAACCTATGAGAAATGGACGATTTGTATTTGCATTTTTTATTTTTGCATTTAGTGATTTTTTTTTTATAATTTTTTAATGTATGCTTGAATTCCTACCTCCGTCGTAATCCTGCAAACATTAGCTTAATCACTAGTTTAGTATGAGATTAATGAAGCCATAATTCATATATTTTTTGTTAACTAGTCTAATTTTAGGCAGGCTCAATTAATAATTGCCAAGTGTGTGGACAAAAAACTGCTGCTCGAAGCGTGAGGCGCAAAGTTATGCAGAAGCTGGCACGTGCAATGTCTTTGCCCAGCATGCGCTTTGCTTGCTGCTGGCCAGATTCATCCCTGGCTCGTCCAGATTCCAGGGAGATTCGTGGCTCCAGGTTTGCCATGTCAGCATTTTTCTCTTGCGCGCCTGAATTTCTTACCACCTCAAAAAATTATTTCAAAGTATGATAATTCATGTCCGATTCCACTATTTATCTACTCAGGCACGGAAAAATCTTCGGCTCCTCTGTTTTTTAGAGAAGGAGCATACAAAAAGAATCTGAAAAGACTGGAACAGCTCTGACTGTGACCGAAGTTTTCATCAGCTTTTGTTCTCTAATGGCTCAATTGCTCTCTTCTCTGTGTACGGATGCTCTTAAGATTCACAACCCATGTTGGAATCCGTGCTCAAGAGGATCATGGCGCATGCAGCTGCCCAAGACCACAAGTTCTACGGGTTTGAAAAGAAGAAGATTTGGCAGCGTCAGAGTTGCAACCAACGATTCTACTTCCACAGATGCAGTTGCTGATGACTATTATGCGGTTTTGGGCCTGGTAATGCTCTAATCAGATAATTCAATTCTTTGTTGTACATGTGATAAATGGGTGAACCCAAGGTATGAACTTTGGTTGCATTGTTATAGCTTCACCCATTTGCTTATTGGGCATAGCAACAATTAGTTCAATCTATATAAAGCAGAAATCATTTGGACGTTGAAATCATTTAAGATAGATGGTTGATTCTAGTTGAATTGGGGCTTGCGTTTGCGTCAAAAGAATGTTACTTTTAGCTTTCTTTGCTCCAAGCTAATTAAAACTGTGTACGCTTAACGGTAGTGATTGTGGATGATTTTCAGTCCAAGAACGGATGCAATCCATGTTTAAATCAAAACGTAGTTTCCAAAAGGTAAGACAGTGCACGATCTCTTGGCTATATTTGCGATCAAGTTCGTGTTAAAACTTAAAAGCCAATAATGGTTGCTCTTTCAGTTAGTTTTCTCTTCTATAAAAGAGCCGTATTTGTTTGTTGTTGTGATACTAAAACTAATATTTGGATGCTTGCTTGTGGCCATGGTTCTGTAATTATTTGGTTGAGAATTTATGTGGCCAATTGTAATACCGCTTTCTTAAAGAGAAGAAAAAACAAAAAAGGTATGCAGATAGAGATTGTATTTTAGTCATTCACGGATAGTCTTTGTTTTAATCCTTTTTAATGCGTAGGGCTTACCTTCTGAAGGCTGCTTGTGCCCATATTAACTCCATGGCCAACAAGCAAATTAGAGTTTTTCTGATTTTTTCTTTTTCATTCATCGAGATTATGGGGGAGTTCTAAGTCCTTGATCTTGTAGAAGGAAAAAAAAGATGTATCCCACCCATACAAATTTTCTTTCTGTGGAGCAGAAAGAATGCTGAAATATTCTGGTTGAGTCCATTATACCAGTTATCTAACAATATTTCTGTCTCCAAAGCTGATTTGTTGAGCAGCTCTTCATTGTTAGGCTGCATTGGGTTTTTTGGTTTCTGCAAGAAAGTAAATTTTCTGGCTTATTGTATCGTTTTAGATGTCTTATTCTGGTTGTGCATGAGAACAGCTTCCAGATGCCACACCAGAGCAAATTAAGAGGGCCTATTACAAGTGCATGAAAGCTTGTCATCCTGACTTGAGTGGTGATGATCCAGAGACTACAAATTTTTGCATGTTCATTAATGAGGTCTATGAGGTGAGTCCCTTGTGAAATGTTAATTGAGATCTAATGTTTCCAGTTTTTTTTACTATAAAAAGATTGTTGCACTGTAGGTGCTCAGTGACCCTGTGCAGCGCATGGTTTATGATGAAATTAATGGTTATGCATTGACTTCAATCAATCCTTTCTTGGATGATTCTACCCCAAAGGATCACACATTTGTTGATGAATTTAGCTGCATAGGTATGCATGAATTTAGCTGCATAGCCCATTGCTATTGGTTTATGTTCACTTCATTGTATTTTGTAGAGGCATTGAGATGCCACAAGTGTAATCCCAGGAAGGCATTTATTTATTTCTTATTCACGATCTCTATGTGTGAACTAACACCTGGAATTCTGACAGATATTGTCATCACAATGAGCAATTATCATCGAAGCTTAGTTTCAAATTATTTAAGGCTTTAAGAGAAATCGGACTCAGCTTGTTAATCTTCTACAGGTTGCAAAAATTGTGCCAATGTGGCCCCTGATGTATTTAGAATTGAGGAGGACTTTGGAAGAGCAAGAGTGTACAGCCAGTGTGGAAAACCTACATTAGTTCAACAGGCAATTGACAGTTGGTGTGTTTCTTTCATTCAGCTTCATATATATTGTCATGATATGTTAGTGATACTTTTTGGTAATTTAGTTTATTCACTGATCCCCTCTGCTAGTAATAGTGCATGAGTTGATTCTTCTACATTTACCCACTCTCTTCATGTGGACAGTTTATTGTCTTTTCATCTTAGCATCTGTAAGCCTTAAATGGCATTTTTAACTGATGAAGAGATATCATGTTGGTCTAATATATTCTTGGAGTTGGCATGTTTAAAGAACTTATAAGCCGGGGAATCGTTGAAAGTTCAGATACAATTGGTTAGAGGATTCTGGTTATTCAGCAAATCTAAAAATACAAAGAAAAGAATGGTAAACCGAGGGTGGAAACCTTGTCATTTGTGCTTCTACCAGTGTTCTTTGGACCTTTTTGGTTGTTGAAGGATAATTTCTGGTCTTTCTGATAACTGTTTGAATGAAAAGAAAATAGCTAATTGTGGAGAATTCTCGCCCTACTTGATTATAAGCCCATCCTTTAGCATCACAGGAATAACAAGGGTTAGCTGGATGGGACATAGTGTAGCATCTGAAACTAATAGCCAAGAAATAATGACAACCATGTTCATTTTTTCCTCAGAACTGTAAATTTAATAAGTAGATAGTTTGGAAAATCCTTTTTCCTGTCATAGAAACAAGCTGGATTGTTAACTTCTGTAAAACTATGTACGTGGTGACTATGAATTCTGGGGATATTTACATTCATTTGGTAAGGAACTAAGGTGCAACAGCTTTAGCTAATAGAGTATTGTGCCAAATAAGTTGCACTCAAGAGCCCCGAGCTCTTTCACATGGTTATATTATTATTTTCATGCAAAAAGAGAAGAGTATTTGCAACATATTTTACAGTCTCTTTTTGTGCTTGCTACTACAGCATTTAAATGTTGTAAAGTAGTTACTGTTCATATTGTGGTTCCTATAAATTGCTTAATTAAGATTTAATAATATGTAAAAAGATTTTGATTACAAACCTAGCTTATGCCACTAGCTTTCTTGTTTTAATTCTTGCTACTAAACAATTAGAATTTTATAAAGTACTTAGTGTCTCTACTATAGCGGATCATGATTATTTTATCTACTGCTGATACCTAGTGCCAGGTTTGGTATGTTTATATGACTCATTCTTAAACTTCTTTACCGTTCAGCCCAGTTGATTGTATCCATTGGACTAATGCAGCACAACTATCTTTGCTTGAAGATGAGATGCGCAGGGTAGAAAGAGTAAACGTAAGATGAATAATCTTTGTTCAAGTTGTGTTCTATGTTTATATGACAATTTATACCTTCTTCACTTGTAAAGAGTAACTTCTTTTGTTTACACTGCAGCCAAGTAATTTTTAAGTTGTCCTTTCCCTTCATTTAACTTGATTCTATAAGTCCTTTATAGTGGTGCATTCATAAGCCACTTTATTTTGGTTTAATCATTATTTCAATGACAAAAACCAGCTATGTCTTGAATGATAATCAGGTCGCATTCATGCTCTCAGGAATGGGATCATCAGCGGACGTTTTCCGAATGGTAAGACTGTTATGGTATATTGGTGACATTTTAGTTTTTGTTGTTGGACTGGTGGCTATATTGGTAATGTCCAGAAATTATTTTGCCCAAAAAATTTAAACTGTTAGATGAGATATAAAATATAAATCATATATTATACTACAACACATCTCTTCATGTAAAAGTCCAGCTCACTTAGGCTGTAAACTTGAATAAGCCACACTCTTAAAATATGAACAAATTAAAAATTTATAATTAATTCACAATTAAATATAAAGACAATCTGATTCAAATTTATAATTACTTAATTATTAAAACTTTGATACTATATCAAGAACTCAAAATTTAAATTGTTAAGTAAAATTTAAAATGCAAATTATATATTATGCTGCAACATGTAACATTCAAGTTTTTCTAGTTGGTTTCATAGCCACATATTACCTTAAGATTCTCCTAAGATATAGTTGGTGACACCTTATACTAGAGGCTTGTTAGTTTGTCAAGTGATTGTAGCCTTTGGCCCTTATGCTTACAAGCTTGTTTGTTGAAAACCTAAACAGGCACAAGCTCGTTGTATCATAGGTTCATCTGTGTCTTACTATTTTAACTTGTTGATTAGGAAGAGTGAATGCCGGGTATGTAGTATTTTAAGCTGAATGATTGGGTGGGACCCATTGGTTTATTATTTATCTTTAATGGCAATTTTGGTCAGGCCATGTTGTGAAGAGTTATCATGCTTATCTTTATGTCTCATAATTAGGCATCTCATAATGTACAAAATGAGGACTCCACTTATTGAACTTGCCCTACTGTCCAGGCTGTCTAAGTTTTTCACTTGTACTAGTTAGCAACATGTACTTGTAATCTTTGTTGCCAGTTTTGCTGCTGTCTTTGGGGTGTTTACCAAATACAATGGTATGCCAGCAGTAGAACCTTGATGTTGATTGCTTGGAGTCATTGAGAATGTCGTGAGATGGTCAAAAGGCAATTGAAAAGTGTACCAAAGATGCATTACCTTATATTTGTATTTCCTCTTTGTGAAATAAGGGCCCCCTTTAGATTCTTAAGGTCATTTTATTTTACTGCATGTCTATTTTGTAATTTTTATCATTTCGCTTAGCAGTTTTCACCACTAGGCACCTAATTGTGTGGCAGGCAAGCTCTCGATGGGAAAAAAGACAAGCAAAGGTCCTGGTAAGGACTCTAATCCTTTGATGCATCTTTGTTAATAATTTATTTTAATCAAGTGCACTGATACTTGAGCATCTGTTACATGTATGGAAACATTCTATGAGATGGGAAAAATGAAACACTATAAATTGAAGTTCTAAATTTTTCTTCACATTTCCATTTTGCTCTCTCTTCTCATTTACGTATAAATATGGCAATAGGTACATGTCTTTAACAGGACATTTCATTATCAATTCTTGTTGCGAGATGTATTTACCATGAAGAATCTGTTTGTGCTCGCATGACTCGGTTCCCCTGCCCCTCTAGGCTTGTTATTTTCTTTAGGTGCTTTGGCCATGCTTGAATTCTGTTTTAAAAACTTTTTGATAATACTCCACTGTGCAATTGTAAGAGTTTTAGAGATACCTTAAAAAATATCTAAAACATGCTTTGAATTTCTGCTAGGGAAATTTGCAATGGTTTTCTTGTCACAAATGTTATTGCTGTGCATTGAGTTTGGTTATCCAGCTGGTTCAGAGAAGTGTGTTGCTATTGCTTATGGATTTAATATTTCTAATAAATGCGGACTCTTAAATTTGTTGCAGGAGCAAGCTAAAGTAAGGATGATGAAGCAGAAAGGTTTGGATAAAACTGAATCTTACTGGAGCAATATTTGGGGCAAGCCAAGAGACTACCAAAGTTCAGGTCAGTAGGAATTCGAAGAATGTTTGCTGATATGCAACCACCAGAGTGTAAAATCCAGTTTAGTTAACTCTCTTATTGTTAGGCCTATTTCTATTGTTCTTTTAATTTTTTTTAAGTATGCATTGTCTCTCATCATTATCTTTGATGGTTTGGTTGCGCCTAGTAGTCTGAGCTCTTACGGTGCTAGCTAATGGATAATACAGTGGAGGACGCATATTGTGTTGCATTACCTGTTAATCAACAGAGCAGGCTTTTAGTATGAATGTGGTGTTTAATTAGTGCTAAGTCAGTCGCGTCCAGCCCAACAAGGCGAAAGCAGGACTTTGTGGGCCATAGGGGCCAACGACAATTGACTTCCAAGGATTGCGGGGAATAAAGAAACAAGATGTGCATAAAATGAGGGTAAAAGAATGGTAGATAAGCATGCAGAAGTATTGGGATTTAGCCAGCATTGAACAACTGTTTCTGTCGGCTTTTACATGACGTCGCTCCATATCTGAGCATTTTCCCATAACTTCTTCTGGTCTTCTCTTAAAAATGAATCTGGGTGTGCTGTTTCCTGCAGAAGAGGAAATGAAAGAAAGGGCAAGGAGAGCTGCAGCAGCAGCTCGGAGATGGAGGGAGTACTCGAGGAGTGGGGTCGACAAGCCTCCCACGGTTAAGCTCCCAGAAGCAATGTCTAACGAGGAGAAATGATCGTTACAGTTTATGCCACTGTATCCCATTGTAACGAATTCATCTACGGATTACAGGTTATTGAAGAAAACATTCCGCTTATTTTAACAGTTTAAATCTTACATATGCGACTATGTATATATGTTAACAGTCTGATTCCCGGTGATTACAAGATGGAAAAGAACTATTTACATAAGAAATATTCAGTTTTCATCAGTTTTATATGGTTAATGAAGTAAATTGAAGTACAGATCCCTAGGCATTAGTAAAGGCTTCGAGATTGAGACGCACGCAAGCACACGCACTCGGACGCACTCGTAATGTGGATGCATATGCGGTATTAAATAAAAAGTGACTTCAGCCCAAGATTTCTGCATTCAGATTTATACTTGGGTTTTAATTCCACCACGGCGCGACGATAATATTTCTCTATTTCCTGTGTGCGGTATCTTGTATTTTCTGCTCTAGATTCCCGAAGGAAAGTCGTGTAATTTTTCACCTTCTTTTTAAATAGGCTCTTATGAGCTAAACCAATTAAAAAAAGTCTTCCACCATTGACACAAACGATGTAATGGTATCACGATTGTTCAGTTACGATTTTTATTATCAGTTATGGTAATAGTGAGCGACTCAGAATATGCATTAAAAAATTATATCAATATATATAGTTATTTTTATTTTATTATTTTTTTAATCTAGGTCTCATCTGTATTTGAAAAACTCGTGTCCGTACGACATTTCCATAATTTCAATCGTATGCGGTTTGGAGATAGCCATGTCCACTAGCAAAAATTAGTAGATGGGGTGTCAAAAACATGATTAACTGTGCATGTGATTCTATGAATCTGTCCAAAAAAAAAAAAGAAATTTTTTCGCTTACGTCCAACAAAGTAGGCAAAAATTTGGCGAAAGCAAAAACATTGGCGTTTGAGGAAAGTTACATGATCGTGATCATATCCCAATTTAAATGATTTCCCTTTTGCCTTTTTTTTCTTTTTTGGTCAGAGATTTCCCTTTTGCCGGAGTGCAAATCATTCTCTCTCTAATCAATTCATTCATGATCATTCTCTCTCTAATCAATTCATGCTGAAGGCGGCTAGGCAGTTGCCCGTTGTTTATTTGTTATGGCAATCAGCGGGTCCATTCTTCTTTTCTTTCCGTATTATTGCCCACCAAATTTCCTCTTGATTCGCATGTTCTCTAATCTCTCACCTCTATCCCTCTTCGTGTTTCCTTTTTTTCTCTTCGAAAATAATTTTGAAGGGAATTTCTAATCCAAGACTTTTTCTTCTCTCTCGTTATTCACATTTGCAACGTTTTGAAGAGATAATTGCAACAACACTCCTGGGCCATTGCTGCACAGAGGAAAGCGTGAGACCCAAAGAAGAAGAATAAAGAAAGACACCGAAAGATTCCGTCAAAAGAAAGAAGGTCTACCAGAAGAACAAGAAAACAAAACACCAAACTGCAAGCGTTTGTATAGGCTACCTGACAGTTGAGGCAACTGTGTGAGCCCAAGACCTGAGACGAGCTTTCATGTCCGACTCATCACCCAAATCCGGAATTCTCCAATTCGTCAATGGATTGTGTTTCTTTCTGCCCAAGCCAATCCATGCTTCGGATAAATAAGGCCTTTGAACCATACTTTGATCTTTCTTTTTCTCTTCTTCTCTTCCCAATCTTTGCAACCCAGGAATTATCGAAACAAGGCTCGAATCCCTGTCTTCCTCGGAGAACACAAAACCCAAGTCCATAAACCCTTTTAACTCCTCAGACTCAAGGTCCGACAGGCTCTTGCTCACGACCATTTTTCCCTTCCTTTCATTCAGTCTCTTGATCTTTATGGACGTGGCTGTGTTCTCTTCCTCTACAAAGTTTTCACTCTGGTGGAGTTCTGTGATTTCTTCGCCTGAAACAACTGTTTGGAGCCTCGGCGTGGAGAGGACCAAGTTGGGTGAGCAAGAGTCAACGGCAACGCGTGTTCTGGAGCTCAAGCCTTGGTCGCTCAGGAACCTGATAAGGGGAGTGGATGGCAAGCTCGTAACTTTACAAGGTTCTTGGGATTTTTCATGGATTTCAAGAATTGGGTTTCTTTCGGAATCAAGAACTGTTGATGGGTTTGGGTTTTTGGCGATAATTGTACGTTCGAACCAGTAGGTATCAAATAGTTTCAGAACATCCTCTGCAGCCATACGTGTTTGGTCGTCGTGGCTCTGATTCTTGGAGTTGGAGGATAATAAGTTAAAGAAGATTGGGCGGAGGAACAAGAGGCCTTGATATTTCGGACAACGAAGAGGATTATTTCGGTAGCCTCGATAAATTTTTATATTCTAGTCTTGGCTGCTTCTCGGTCGAGCACGCGATAACGAGAGCGGGGTTCGATTTGACTTACGACGGTGACACGTCACACGTCACATATATTTCTTCCTTTCTACTCTTGTATAGTGAAAGTGTAATTCTCGGGGTTAGTTTTCGCATTAGTAGATAGATATCAAGTCTTTTTCTCGATGATTTTAAGGACACATTGCTTTTATTTTTAATTGATTAATTTTGACTGCGGCCGACATTCTGTGAACGACGAATACGGAACTCCGGTTGACAAGAAACGAACAACTTCTCATTCGTTGTTCTGTCGTTTAATCCATTGAATTACTGTGAAACAGTGTTCATAGTTTTGAAGAGCATTTGCTCGACTTTGGCAAATTTATTTAGCCGCTAAATGCCCATTTGTCAATTTTCCGGTGCACGGGTCCATTGCCATTCGGATAGAACCGGATAGGATCAAATTAAAGAGGGACACCCGTTTCGTCTTTTTTTATTTTATTTTATTTCATTTCTTGGGTCTAGGCAGCTCAACGGGTGTAACTGTCCTATTATATCTCAGTGTCAAAATCATTTTTGCCCCCCCCCCCCAAAAAAAATCATAATTTAAAGAATTACCTAACTTTGTGGCAGTTTGCTTGAAGAGTGAGGTAAGGTGTTTATTATGTTTGTTTTTTTAGTATAATTTATAATTTTATGTTATATAAATTTATTTTATTTTTTTATTTTAAATGAATTTCACTTATTATTATCAAGTGATATAAAATAATTAATGAATTACACTGGCAAAGAAAAGCTAAAATAGAAATCACTGCCTACCTAGGGTGAATGAAACTTACGGGATACGGCGATCAAGTCCCCCCCCCCCTTTTTTTTTTTCTTTTAGATAAGTACGGTGATAAATTCGATTGCATCCTTAAATTAGGCGAGTTAATAATCGAATGACTCGGGTTAGCCATTCTAACTGCATGCATTCTTTAAATTCATAGAAAACAAGTCCTACTCAGAAGACAAAAAAGGAAGAATTTCGGCAAGAGAAGGAAAACTGCCGGCTCGACCGAAGCTTCTGCTCGGTGGAGTTTCTCGGCCAAAAAGCACCGTAATAAACAGCCAGCTAATCGCAGACCGCTTTTAAATGTTGCGTTCGTTTGAACAATACCATCAAAACACAGGAGATTTATGCCGGCAATTGGTCGGCGTGCGTGAATAATACAGCCTCTTGTCTAAAAAGACGATTGGTGCAAAATTACTTGATAAATCGCTGCATGCATGGAAAATAACGAGGTTTACAGGATCACGAGGCAGTAGAGATAATCTAAATAGACATACAAATCCCACAAAAGTATCAAAGTTATTAGAGTGCCTCTCTAGTTAACTGTTTTGCCTCTGGCATTTTTGGCCATTTCGCCAACCAATATGATCAGACAAACTAGCAAGCCATCCTACATAAATTGTGTAGTTTTTATCTACAAAGAAATCACGAGGTCACTGCCCAAAAAAGACAGCCACACCTAATTTGAGCAGCACCCGAGTCTCTTCAGAACAGATGGATCCTGCTTAACATTTATGGTCTCTCCTTTTGACGGAACAGCAGAGGTAGATCCTTCACCAGCCTCGACTGCCCTCTTGCTCACAATCTTGTATATTTGAGTTAGGACTTCGGTGAAAGCATTCTCCACATTTGTTGAGTCCAGTGCAGAAGTCTCCATGAAGTAAAGGGACTCCTTCTCAGCAAAGGCTTTAGCATCCTCTGTTACGACTGCCCTAAGGTGCCGAAGATCAGACTTGTTGCCGATAAGCATGACCACAATGTTGGGATCTGTATGATCCCTCAATTCCTTCAGCCACCTCTCTGTATTTTCAAATGTGGCATACCTAGTGACATCGTATACAAGCAAAGCACCAACAGCTCCTCGATAATAAGCACTAGTAATGGCACGGTACCTGTCAAAGAATTCCAAAGTAAGCCTGCAACTGTATCATGAAAAACAGTTCCTACAAAATGTTGGGGCCCATACACAATTTGTGAGGATAGCAGTAATCTTTACCATTGAGCATTGTAGATCAACAATAGCAGAGAACCTGTGTGCTTAGTTAAGCTCTAGAGTAAATTTTTACTCAACCATATAGCAATACACAACTCGTTAGTAATATTTTAGATCATATAACAGGATGCTAAGGTTCAAAATCAAAGAAATCCGATTTCAAAGTGCGAGACAGCCAACTCACAAATACCAGTCAAACTTTTTCACATGGTATAATCAACAAGCTGGCTTATAGTTATCTTTAAATCCCCAACTGGAAGAAGAAAAGAATGTAAGAGAGGGTTCGAACTTTCCACCCTGTAAGAAGTCTAAAACACTAACTAAATTTTTGACAGCTACAATCTGAAAGGTAAAATCACAGAAATGAAAGCCAGGAAATATGTTATTCTCAGAACAGACAAGCTTCAAAATACGTGGCAGTTACGCTGTAACTAATAACATTTTTGGGCACTGTTTTTACGCTGCTTAGAAGGACGAACTTAAGCACGACCTGGTATTGTCATAGTTCCTCCTCTGACAATAAAGAAAAACATGTGTGATCAAGTACCTTAGAGGCATCTCAGAATAATGAAAATATGTGGGACCAATTCAAGTGGAATAGGTGGTGTCACAAAGTCAAAGCACAAGTCAAAGAAACAAAATTAATCCTATTCCCATATTTATGGCACATCCATTGCATGTCAGAGAGAAACAATTCTACATTATAAGTCTGGGGGAACATTGCTAAACTCAAAGTGAACGACACACAGCATTTTAGCCAAAGGGAAAGTGTAGATGCTGATACTATTAGATATCCTTTGCATGTAAGCCAATGTCTTTTGTAGCATAGGACTGATAACCGTGGTTCCATTTTAGTACCATAGTACTAGACAATGTGGTTCTATCCCCACGTTTTTCGTCCATTCTTGGGAAAGAGTAATGATAAGCATAAGCATATGTGATTTAGCCTTCAAAGACTTCAGCAATTTCTTTGAGTTTACAACAGTTCAGTTTCTTGTATTTGTGTTATTTGTTTTATATGTATACCAGTGACATCTAAGCACTTCCATTCTTGCATTGAACATAACAATTTTTTTTTTACCCTAAAGTTAACTAAGGGCCTGAAAAGTTAATAACCTGGTCATAAGGAAATAGACCGTACACTGGTCTATGACAAACAGGCAACAGCTGAGGCAATAAGAAAAAGCATTCTTTTTTTTTTTTTTTCCCGACGAGTAAAACATCCACACAGTTATAACCAAAAAAAGCTTTCCTGAACTACAGATAAATGGTTGATTGTGCAAGGACGACAACTAATTGTTGAATAAAAAAGAAGAAGTGCTCGAGTACAGATTTGCAACTCTAATGGGGAGGGCAAATGTTTATAGCACAGAGGTATTCCTCCCAATAAGAGGCTCAGGTATTGTCTGAGGGAATGGATTAAGAGCATAACAATTACCCACATTCTACACTTATCAATGGGCATTCCAAGAAATCGTTCCTCCATTCTTTTAGAGCTCCTTATGCACAGAAATTTACCTAGACGGTGATTGAACTATGGATTCGGTCAAAAAGCCCCCAATCTATCTGTTGCATGACAGTTCAAACAAATAGGAAAAGAGAGGCTATCTTAGAAGCTTGTGCCATTGATATGTAAAACTGTACACTAAAAATGGTAGAAAAACTTTCTTGTGTGGGTTCTATGATCTTACACACAACAGAAAAACCATCAAGAAATTAATAAGCCTCAGTCCTAAACCAAGAACACCGGAGACATCTTCGAAGAAGACATAACCTAGTGTTACATCCAAACATATTCCACAGAACATAGCATGTTAGACTGAAACTGCTAAAGAAATACCCACTTTTCCTTTCACACCACAAGATTTCACAGCAAATAACAATAATAATAATAATAACCCAATCCGTCAATTTTCCAAAGAACTCAAAAACCCCATCAATCTAAAAAACTAAAACCAAAATATGGTAAAGCAAGATTTGAAGAACCGAAAGAAAAAAGAATAATAGAAGGAATAATAACGAGAAGAAAAGAGCAAAACCTCTCTTGGCCAGCAGTGTCCCAAATCTGAGCCTTGATAACCTTACCATCAACACTCAAGCTCTTGGTGGCAAACTCAACCCCAATAGTGGACTTGGACTCAAGATTGAACTCATTTCTAGTGAACCTGGAGAGCAAGTTGGATTTCCCCACACCAGAGTCACCAATCAGAACCAGCTTGAACAAGTAATCGTAGTCATCCTCAGGTTTGTATCCTGCCATATCCCCTTCAACTTCCAATCAAGAAAAAGCCTTTTTTAGATTAGATTAAATAGATGGGGTTTTGTTGTTTTTGTTGTTTTGGACGAGTTCAATAGAAAAGTGTGATCTTGGTTTGTTTCGTTTGATGTTTGGTACTTGCCAAAGGGAAAAGAGATGAGAAAGAAAATGATACAATGGTTATTAAAGGTGTGGAAGATATTGGAATTTTCTATAGCTTTTCCCTTTTGCTTTGGGTACTGTCTTTTTGAAACTGTTTTGAATTAAATGGGGAAATTAAAAAATTGTCAATTGAGTCATTGGCTGTCGTCTAGTTGGCTATAGTTTGAATTTTCAAAAATATAAAATTAAAAAAAATTCACTAATTCAATTTCATAATAATACTCAAAATGCGATTTAATATATATTTTTATATTAATTTAAATTTATATTTTTTGTTGTAATTTATTTTTAATAAATAAAATTTATGTTGAGACAAAAAGTAAATATAAACAAAATACAATCGAATCCAATAATTTTATAAAAAAATCAAACGAAGACATTACGACCTAATCACCGTATGCATCTATTTTTGGTGTTAAAAAAAAAATATAAGAAATTTTAATGAAGCTTTTTTAAAAAGTCATTTTAATGGATCACCATACGGCCCAAGACAATACACCAACTGATCGCCCTGAAGGATGTTTACAATCCAATTTCGACGGTCCGGTTCGGTTTTATGGTTTGCAAAACCGGTGTGGTCGATATGATTGACTCTATCTAAACCCACCCTTGATCAATGTACATCGGCTTTTCTTTTTCCCTAGCCATTTGAGATCATTTTTTAATGGGATTGAAATTTTGTACCCTTTTTTCCGTTTTTTCTTTGGGGGGGGGAGAAAATCAATTAGCTTGAAATCATTGAATTTTTCATTAAGCAGGAGACTGCAGGATGGTGCTTTCATATGAATCAACATGTTCCTAGATTAGTATCCCTGTCATTGTGCTTTCATATGAATCAAAATGTTCCTAATATGTTCCCATGAATCAACAGAGGCCTTGCTCATCTCCTGCAATGTACGTGAAGAGTTAGTCATGGAAGACGAAGGCATCGTGATTGAACAAAGTCGATTTCTCATTAACGTCCATTGATTACTTACAGAGGTCACAGATCAAAACTTTACAAATAATCAACTGAAGACCTGTAGCTGGTATCCTTAATGACATATTCAATATGCTACCTACACGGCTATAGGAGAGGGTACTGAAGGAGGAACCCCATTTACAGCAGGTATCTCAACAAATTTGGAGAGGATTTCTCGGAACTCATCACCTGTCATAGTTTCCTTCTCAAGGAGAACTTCTACGATCTTGTCCATGGCCTCCCGGTTGTTCCGGATGTGACCCAGTGCAATCTCGTATGCCTGGTCTGATATCCGCTTGATGGCAGCATCAATGTCTTCAGCAAGCTTTTCGGACATTGAATTCCTTGCCATCATTCTCATGATCACATCTGCACTTTGAGCCGATGTGTCCATGAGTGACCATGGGCCAATTTCAGACATACCGAATGTTGTTACCATCTGTTTCAAAATTTAAGATTAGAATTTTCAATCTCATTAAGTTATTTTTCAAGAAATAAGCAACAAAAGCAGTCTAGAGCAGCATTCAGGGGAGCACATCTTAAATATGATGCTAATTGAGAATGCAAAGGAGTTTATGGAAATGCTCAATTACCTGTTTCGCCAAACTTGTGACTTGCTGTAGATCACCAGCAGCCCCGGTAGTCACTTCCGGTTCACCGAAGATGACTTCCTCAGCAGCTCTGCCCCCAAGTCCACCTACTATTCTAGCAAAAAGTTGCTGCTTGGATATTAGGGTAGGATCATCCGCAGGTATAAACCAAGTAAGACCTCTTGCTTGACCACGTGGAACTAGGGTAACTTTCTGAACAGGATCATGCCCTGGAGTCAAAGTTCTGAAAGAAAGAAGATTAGGAGTGTTATGAATATTAGTTTCCAGTAAAACCGATATCTCAAAGAAGCACAAGCAAGGTAAAAAGATGGCAGCCAGTCATCAGAGGACAGATGAGTTAAAGAGAAAAGAGTCCCCACGACGGATGAACAGCGGCGAAGAAATGGATTAGCATCTAGCTACCTCCCTTATTATCTTATGTTTCCACAGCTACTTCTCACATTGCCATTAATTGGTGCTTCAACAGAGCAGGTAATTCTACATGTTATGCTAAGGTCAAATTAAGCTACCACCAGACTGCTCCAGGATAGCAGAATAAGCTAAATCCTGAGCTGCAAGATATCATCAAACTTGAAGGACGAAAGCAAGCACTAGTAAATTTTTATAAGAAGTTTCATAAAAAGAAATGACAGACTATTATCGAACGTACCCACAAATGGCATGGCCCACTTCATGATATGCAACTAGACTTTTACTTTTTCCATCTGTCATTACTGTTCCTTCCATTCCTGCAACAATCCTGTCAATTGAGTCATCAATCTCCTTAGATGAAATTGCTGTCTTTCCACGCCTACCAGCCAGTATAGCTGCCTCGTTTAGGAGGTTTGCAAGATCAGCTCCACTGAAACCAGGTGTTCTCATGGCAATCACATCGAGAGAGACATCAGAATCAAATTTCTTATTGCTTGCATGAACTTTCAATATCTCTGTTCTTCCCCTTATATCTGGAACATCGACTGTCACCTGTGTTCAAAGATTTACAATGAGTATTTTATCCACATAATTGAAGCAAGAAGAATGCAAACAAATTTAATTATATTTCTACCTGTCTGTCAAAACGTCCAGGCCTCAACAAAGCAGAGTCAAGAATGTCGGCCCTGTTTGTGGCTGCAATAACGATGATGCCAGTGTTACCCTCAAAACCATCCATTTCTGTCAAAAGCTGGTTAAGAGTCTGCTCTCTCTCATCGTTCCCTCCGCCAATCCCAGTTCCCCTTTGTCTCCCGACAGCATCAATTTCATCCACAAATACAATGCACGGGGCATTTTCTTTGGCTTTCTTGAAAAGATCACGTACTCGAGAGGCACCAACACCAACAAACATCTCAACAAACTCAGAACCTGATATAGAGAAAAATGGAACACCAGCTTCACCAGCAATTGCCTTGGCCAGAAGGGTCTTCCCAGTTCCTGGAGGACCAATAAGAAGAACGCCTTTTGGAATGCGAGCACCAACTGCCGTGAACCTCTCAGGCTTCTTCAAAAACTCTACTACCTCCATGAAATCCTGTTTTGCTTCATCAACTCCGGCAACATCATCAAACGTGATACCAGTGTTTGGTTCCATCTGGAACTTAGCCCTAGATTGACCAAAGGCGAGGGGAAAACCAGGGCCACCAGGACCTCCCATCCCTCCAGATGATCGTCGAGAAAGAAGGAACAGACCCCCAATTAAGATCAAGGGAAAAGCCAGATTACCAATTAAGTTGAACAACAAAGAACCTGATTCTTCTTGTGCATTGTGTGCTGCAAAGTCAATATTCTTCTCTCTTAGCTTCTGAAGCAGTTCTTGACTGAGCCCTGGCAATTGGACACGAACTCGCTGCACCCGATTACCCAACTCAGGAGAGACAGCCTCTACAATGCCAATGGTTCCATTCTCAAATAAATCAACCTTTTTGACCCTGTCCTTGTCCAAATACTCCAAAAACCTGGAATAAGACATCCTGGAGGAAGAAACCCCCTGGTCATCAGCGTTTGCTTCTCCACTTCCTAGAAAAGTGGCTGCACCAACTCCCACATCCCTGAGCAACAGCTTAAGAAAGCCTCTTCTTCCATTATCCAGCCTCTGGTCCAGAGATGCCTTGACTGGAATAGCTTTTGATGTCTTACCTCGTGAGGGAAATCTTGAAGAAGAGAAAATTTTTCTGCCACAAAACTCCTTTCTCCAACATGGGTTGGCATTATATAGAGATGAACCGTTACCTACAAGACATGCTGATGATGCTGCCATCTGGCATGCAGAGAAATAGCATCTCAATTAGAACCCAAAAGGCACAATATATGACACCCGAATTCACTCAAAAATTAACAAATATCCAATAACCTGTTGGAGACATAGTATACAAAGATTCAGTTTTTCAGGAGCTAAGAACCCCCACTGTGATGGGGAAACCACAGACCAATGAGAACCCTCTATTGTGAGCCAGAACCCAGAAGGGTAACCCATACCAACGTTCAATGGAGGTAATGAAGGAATACAGGGCTTGATACAACTTAAATAACTACAGACACGAAATAATCCCATTTGTCAAACACAGAGCAGGAATACAGTGTTCCCTCAATATAAAGATCAATCAAGCACATGAATCCCACAGTCCCACAAGCACATAAACTCTAAATTCGTAGACTTTGCAAACAAATATAAAACAAACTTCTTAAGAGAAGAGTGCGCGTTTCTATTGGCAAACAGTATTCGACTGAATCGAACCGAATTGGGTTCCTCAAATTTCGTCCAAAAATCAAAAAGAGCTCCTAGTATCACTGACGGAAGGTAAGGTAGTATACCATAAAACCCATCTATCTATTTCTTTTCTTCTTTTTGTCAAACAAACCGACTTCCTAAACAAAAGATCAAATTTTTTTTCTATAAAAAAGGAAAAGAAGAAGCAATAACAACACCCCACTTTCTCGGGCTGATAAATAGTAGCTAGAAATTCAACAAGCAAAAATTTAAAACAAATGGACAAGAGAATACCACCAAAGGTTGTGGTATACCTTAGAACCGCGAATTTTTATCCGCTGGGTCTTGATGCCAAAATCTAGCAATTTTAGAGGTACAAAAGTAGAAGTAATATTGTACTCACTTGGACGACAGTTCAAAAATAATAAAATAAAATGAAAATAAATAAAGACTTAAAAAAAGGAGAGGAGATTCAAGAAAATATACAAAGGGGCCCTTCTATTCTTCTCCCACTTATTCTTTCGCTGGCGCGCAGAAGGCGGAAGTGCGAAGACTGAAGACTGAGGGGAGGGCGTCAGGGGTGGTATACTTATATGGAATGAATGTGGTTTGGCAATGGTGTACGTGGCGACTTTGTAATGGCCGACTTGACTGCTTTGCTTAAACAGAGGTACAGGTTGCTGTCTTTTCTCCTTCTCGGTCTCCAATCACTCGTTTGTTCAGTTGTTCTAATTGTGGCTCAGAGTCTCTGGACTCGGGTCGGCCGAGCTCTTGTTGTTGGAGATATTTTTTCCTACGCTGTTTTGACGTTTTGTCGCTGCCTCTTCATTTCATTTTTGAAAAATTTATATATTCTTGTATCTTCCAATCCTTTTATCATGCAAATTTTTAATGTTGTAATAAAGAATGACTCCACTCTTACAATTTATTTAACTAATAATAATAATATTATTATTATTATTTAATTTTATTTGCCCTTTCCAATCATGTATTTTCTTCTGTTGCTACATCTTTTAAGCCTTCCGACCCTCCAAGCACATGAGCTTGGAAAAATCAAGTAGACATTCCTAGCCACGATCAAGGCAGCCAGATGGTTGGTTGGCCCTTCGATCATGTACATAGATGTAGATTTGGTGCGAAGCGAAAACAATTGGCCGCTGCATCGGCAATACTAACATTCAATGTTGTTGAGGGGTACACCCACGGCACAAATGACAAGCCTACAAACTAGGCACCGGCCACTGCCGTTCACCAACGGCACAATACACTCTCCATGGAAAATATGGCTGCCTGGGGTCACCATTACCAGTTCTTTTAGGTCAAAATCTTCCGGGCAAACGGCACACCTCGTGCCATCCTCCTCTTTCTCCTTTGCCCTCTCACTGACAACGTTCGTGGCACGGTCTCGGTAACAACAATCCCAATCTGCCTGCCATTGTCTTTGGGACGGGGTTGTAGATTTCCTTCTTCAGCATCTTCAATAATGGCTTGGATTGCTCCTCTTGGATGAATCTGGACTCCTCTTATTGCACGTAAGATGTGCTTGTCTGGACTTTCCTTCGGCCCAAAATCCTTGTAGGGGTAATCTGCCTTGCTAATCCGTTGCAGTTGACTGGTATTGGCAACTTGGCATTGGCGGACGATACCCAATTCCCATATATTAAACCTGTCGTATGACGCAACTTTAATTTCTTACTTAGACATGCGTGTGTACGTATATCTATACACATATATCTGTTGTTCGAACCAAAACGAGGCTTTGATTGTCAGCATGTTAGACCTGATATATCATGCCATTTTTATCTGATTTTTATTGTAAAGTAGTATATTTTTAAGAATTAATTTATTTTATAATTATTAAATTAATTATTATATATTTATCATTAACTATTATAAATTATAATAACTTTAATTATTTACTAATATTAAAATTTATATTTAATATTATTATTTATTAAATTATAATTAATATAAATTAGTTTATACTTTTATTTTTAACAATATATATTAATGAAAAAATCTGTTGTATTAATATGTATTATAATTTTTTGTACTAAAAAAAGATATTTACGAAATAAAATTATTTTAAAAAATAATATCTAATATAATATAAATATAATATTTTTTATTAATTTATTTTATTATAAAATTATTTTATTTAATTAATTATTTTTTCACGTAGCAACAACAACGCCCATCTCGTATTGCTATATAAGTTAAATAAAAAGGAATAATATTTTTTTCTACAGATAGCCTCGGAAGTCAAAAGTATTATCGTGCAAGTTTTTTCCTTCTCATGTCTTCCATCGGCGGCCCGTGTTATTGCTGCCGCGATTCCGCCATGCTCTGGCCAAGAATTTAGTGGATTTCTCCGAGGAACTCCAATTTAAGGTTCTGCACATAAAACCAGCGAGGAGAACCCGACTGAACAAACTGCTTGTAGCTTGATTTTCATTTTGGTTTTGAGCCGTTTTGGATTCGATTTCAAATCGATCTTAATTATTGATATCGCTATTTTTTAATATTTTTGAAAAATAAAAAGAAAAATTAACATTTCATGTTTAGGGTTTGAAAAATAGCGTTTTAGATTTTCCGGTTAGTAAATAAAATAAAACAAAAATACCCAGGCCCCATCTTCGTGGAAATCGCTAGGAGGTACGCCACGCATACGCCGAAGGTGCACTTCCAGCAGACCGCCGAAAAGCTTCGCCGTTTGCCCCCTAGTATCCGTCGTCTTCTACAGACGCGCATCGCATTGTCAAACTTAAAAGGGCTTTAAAAAAATTTAACTGCATAACAACGCAAAGAGAGAGACATGTAAAATACACAATTAAACAATCTAATAGTTTTTAAGTTTTTTTTTTATTAAATTTAATAATTTTTTTTATTAAATTATACTTCATCAACGGCGTACAGGTGACCAAATTTTTCGAACTTAGAATTGGCTCGTAATCCGATTGAATTGTTGCGGCTACAATTTTTGTCCTTGTCTGTCATCCAATCGACTTTTTCGAAGCCCCGGATGGTCATTCCGAGTTGCTTTTTCTATTTTTCTCGACTTCTTTATTTCTTTTCGAACCATAAAATTACATCGAATTTCTACAGATAATTCAGTCAATTCATAAATTCTAAAAGGGAGTTGGAAAAACAAAACCGAGGAATTCGTTTCCATTTTTGAAGATATGTTTAAAGGGACTCTATAAAATCTGACACAGACTCACACTAAACCAATTTAACTGTTAATTAAACATTCGTAGCTCTATTTCTCTTTACAATCATTCGTTCATAGATAAAAGTCCAATTAGTGAATTTGCGCCTGCCCGCATTAACTGTTTACCTAATATTCATGTATATTAAGTATGTTTAAATAACCATTTTTTGTGATGAAGACTATGTTCTGACAGTCTGCTTGGTCTTGGTTTTTAGTCGTATGTCATCACCTTTTACTTCGACTTCGTTTAACTATGATAAGAGTTTTTTTTTATTTTATTTATTTTTTCTCTGCCCCGGCTTTGTTTTTTTAAAGCAATTTTTCTACTCTAGCCGAACTGCAATACAGCATTCGTGGACTGGAAACATAGATTTTAAAGAAGGCGTAAAAGAGGAAACGAAACTGAAAAGCAGTGAAATCAGCCAGTAGTGTTAGGCCTGACCATGCGGGACGAATACCAAATTTCATAATTACCATTTTTTTTTTAACTCAAAAATTAACAGAAAACGCCGCATGCACACTTACCTAAACGCCAAGTTTTCATTAGCGTGCCCGTAACGGGCTCTGTTAATTTAATTTCACAAGTAATAATAAAAAAACCTTTGGGATCGGATTCGAAAGTTGACCTGTCTGTCTCTACTTGTCAATTGTCACATGCCCACGCTCACCCAAAATACAAAACGCAAACACTGTCAATTTCTTTTCGTTTCGTTGTTGAGTTGTTCGGCGGTTTTGCCTCTGATTGGCGATGAGGAGGCATAGGAATGGCGAAATCTGGGACTTCGAGCAGGCAACGGCGGCGGCGAGCAACCGGCCGGTGATATTGGGCCTGGACGGCGGCGCCACCTCCACCGTCTGCGTATGTATGCCAATTCTGCCGCCCTCTGATCCTTTCCCCGATCCTCTCCCTGTTTTCGCCCGCGCCGTCGCTGGTTGCTCCAACCACAACAGCGTTGGCGGTCAGTCTGTAACCCTCTCAGTCACGCAACCTTTTCTCTCTCTCTCTCTCTCTCTCTCTCTCTCTCTCTCTCTCTGTTTTCATTTTCATTTTCCATATTTTGAGTTCCGTAGTCGATTGCCTTGGAATTCATTGGAAATTATCGCAATGTGGGATATATATAAATAAAATTGCGTGAAAATTTATGAATATAAGTGTGGATTTGTAATTTTGTGGAAGCATATTGTTATGATTTGTTGTATGGTGTATGCTACAGAAACTGCGGCTAGAGAGACATTAGAGCAAGTTATGGCAGATGCACTTTCAAAGTCTGGTTCCAATCGCTCAGCCGTTCGGGCTGTTTGTCTAGCAGTGTCTGGCGTTAACCATCCAACTGATGAACAGAGGATTCTAAATTGGCTTAGGTCTGCTCTCCAAACACAATCAACTGTTACCTTTCTGATAAGTAATTTTCCATTTACGTGCACTTCAAGTTGGATTAGGACTATAGGCTAGCTACATTTCTTTGGGATGCAAAATTTAGAAATAGAGTTTCAGATGACTGAAAGACTAGTTTTCCTCAACTCATCATTTTTGAATTAATATTCACTGGGATTTAAACTAAAATTTTGCATGATGTTGGTATTTAAGAATCTTTTCTGGTAGTGCACTATTAATACGAATCATTTATGATGTCCGTTCTATAGTTTGAGCACTTTGTCTCGATTCAATCAGGGATATATTTCCTAGTCACGTTCAGCTATATGTTCAGAATGACGCTGTGGCAGCTCTGGCAAGTGGGACAATGGGAAAGCTTCGTGGATGTGTTTTAATCGCTGGTACAGGGACTATTGCTTATGGATTCACAGAAGATGGCAGAGAAGCTCGGGCTGCTGGTGCAGGACCCACCTTAGGTGACTGGGGAAGGTATACACTCTGCTTTCCTCTCATCTCTCCCTCTCCTACGTGATGCACTGGTTTCATTTCTTGCATTGCATGTGGAATTGACTCTTGCTCCACATTCAAGCTACAATGTTTGATGGGACCATTGATTAAGATCCTTGGCATGCTTACAAATATCCTTGGATTTGGTGTCGGTCTACCAAGGCTGTCATCAGAGGATGTTACTCTGAACAACAGTGTGTGTATAAAATTTACCACCCTGTTTAGGCTCATTATTAATTGTACATCAAGATCTGAACATTCAAAGAGTGTCCCACTGCGTCTTATGTTGTCTGAGATGCAGATGATGATACAAAAGTTGAATGCTGAAGGTAGTCAGAGATGTGACAACAATTATTAATGAAATTCCACCACTATTGTTGGAACAGTGAAAGTTTTGAAATCAGAAGCAAAATGGTTTCATGATGAGTCTTGTGGAATGTACCATGCCTGCAATAATCAAGTTCTCAATGAGATTTCTGCTGGTCACTGATACTGATTACTGGTTTTTTTCCTTTAGAAGTCTCTTTTCCTTTGTTTTTTGTGTCTCATTCTAGTCCCCCTTATGTGTAATAACTATTCTTGTTTACCTGCAGTGGATATGGGATAGCTGCACAAGCATTAACAGCAGTAATTAGGGAGCATGACGGCCGTGGTCCTCAAACAATTCTTACATCTAGTATTCTACAGGCTCTTGGGCTCTCTTCTCCAGATGAACTTATTGGGTATAGCTTTGAGACAGTAGGCTGATAAGTGTAATCTTCCCATTTTTTATCACAGTATTGGTGTCACTTGAGAGATCTTAAGCCATCCTTATGATCTTCAATGTGCTTGGAGAAAATGGAAGTCATTAATTCATTAAGCTGTTGCTGTGTTTTGTTGGTTATTACTGTTGCCATTGTTTACATTCTAGGAATTTCCTTTTGGTAATTGTAAAATAAAAGAAAAAGAATTCATGTTGGAGACAATTTGGATGAATGTAAATTAATATTTGACATCAATTTTTGCTCACAATTAGAGACCCTTTTCAGTTTCACTTGTTCAGCAAATTGCCTAATGGGAAGTTTTGTGCTTCTCAAAATTACCCAAAATTTTGATGAAAATATCTTTGATGCAACTCAATAGGTTCTTTTCTTCAAAGCAAATGAATTTGCATCAACACTTCTTTTATTCTGTATGAATTTTTGTACTGTATTATTGATTTAAATGTAGGCCAGTATTACAGATGTTATTTGTTGGAGTTATTTTCAAGCACTTGAGAATCAAATACACTGGGTCATTTACAATAATAGGTTATTCCTTTATGCGATATGCTGGTAAAGTGAATGTGATCAAATGATATGTTGATAAAATGACTGATCAGGTGTTGATTATGATACTTGATTTCTCTTTTGGATTTAGGTGGACATATGCAGATCCATCTTGGGCTCGCATAGCAGCTCTTGTTCCAGTTGTTGTATCTTGTGCAGAGGAAGGTGACCAAGTTGCAAATAAAATCTTACAAGATTCAGCTGAAGAGTTGGCCTTGAGTGTCAAAGCTGTTGTTCAGAGACTTGGTTTGTGTGGTGAAGGTGTGGTGTGCAATTAAAACTAGAGTACAATTACAGTTCCACATCTGCTTTGTATTGTTTTGAGATATCAGCATAAGGTTTTACTTCAGCACTTAAAGAATCTAAGTATTCAGTTGCTAAGCAACTTTTGAAAGAATTATGGGAAGAAATGGTACAACATTTTATGGGGCTGCCGGGCCTATAGCAAAGATACTCAATAGCTAGTTGGGTCCACGCTAGTTGCTTAACTCAATGGCTTCTTGTTACATAAGGCAGAAGTTCTATTCTATTTATAGGGTACTGAAGACTACAATGGCCTTTTAGTTTCTTTCAGGATGGGACTTGTTAAGAGTGTGTTTAATGCTCTGCAAAGAATAGCAGCTGCATTATGTCTGCAAGCAATACTTCCTGATTAGACAGCATATCCCCGGATGGCTCTGTTCCTTTTTGTTTTTTTTTTTTTTCAATTTCAGTGTCATATTTTGTGCTTGGACAAATATTTTTTGTAGATGGAAAGGCTTCTTTTCCCCTCATCATGGTGGGTGGTGTTCTTGAAGCAAAGAAGAGGTGGGATGTAGGAAAAGAAGTTGTAAACTGCATCTCCAAGGATTACCCTGGGGCCCTTCCCATTCGGCCAAAGGTAACCATGCTTTTGTTTTCTTCAACACTACCAATTTTGCTACTGAGCCTACAGATTTTGCATCATGCAGCGTGGTCATGACCACTGACCATGTAAAACGAAACATAAAAACCTCCTAGACTGCTGGATCCAATCCTAGGGAGTGAAGATTGGGACTAAGCTAGTGTTCAAATTCAAATTTGGGAGCACATTAAATGTCTCTTGGGGTTTGAGAATTTAATGAGGAATTAGAAAGACAAATTCAATTCTGACAAGCCAGAGCTTTGGGATGTGCCCAGGAAAGTGGTGAAAAGTAGCTGACCTCCTGGAGGGGCCGGGTGGGCTTACAAGGATTCATTAAAAGGCATTAGGCAGAGGATATTCCCTTTTTGTGTGCTTGTTGCACATGAGCCCCGTGGATGCCCTGGTGTGGAAAATTAATGATTTCCCAAAGTAGGAAGGAAAGAGAAAGGCTAAAAGGACCTAGGGCAATGTTTTAGAAAAGACACTGTGAGTGCAGGCATGTGTATGTCTCTACAGGTCCTCCATAATTTGGTTCAGAATGGATTTGAATGGCGAGAAACTGTGTAGTAGACTATGACTGCAGTCTTTTTTGATAACTGAACACTATGAATGCAATCTTATATCATGTTATTTGTGGACTGTGCTAATTTCTACTTTATATTGTGCATCTGAACATAACCGCACAGTTTTCAAGGTTGGCATCCTAATGCAGTTAACTTGGGTTACTATTGTCCAATGGGGACAGTGGCTTGTGTGCCATTTGCATTTGGCATTTATTACCCTCAATTTTTACTAAGTTAACAATACCTGAAGCTTTGCATACTTACAGATGCAAGTCATGGTAACACTTTATGGTACTTTCATTAATTTATTTGTTTATGCTGTTGGACCAACATCAGGTAGAGCCCGCGGTAGGAGCAGCATTGTTAGCTTGGAATTTCTTCATGAAAGAGTTTCACGGTGAAGCCTACAGAAGATGACCGTCATTTAGTTCCAGGGAAGGGAATTCGCAAGGATTAAACTGTATAGTAGCGAGTGCGCAAGTGATTCTTGTCATGCGTCACAAGGTATTAAATTGGTATAGGCTGATTTTGAAACAAGTATTTTTGATTCTTCCAGTACCCCATTGACTTCTTGTAGCGATATATTTGCCTATGGCATATCTGGGAATGGAATTAAGATGAAACCTCGCAGCTTGTGGTGCGATGCATACATGCCCTCAGGAGTCTTCGCGCGTTTGCGTTTCCCCATTGGTCAGAATTTACCATAGAGAGAACCGCTGTGAATCCTCTAGCTAAAGAACCGAGGTTTAACTGGATAACAACTTGTTTTCTGGCAATGGTAAACGAATATGACTTTGATTCTCGAATGCTTTAACCACCAAGTTATTAGTAACGAACCATGATTCAGATTACAAGACCTGAAAACCAATCTCCAGAGAATGCGGCAAGTTTTGAAAAGGTATTTTTCTCTTTTTTTTGGGGGGGGGTTCGACAGGTGGAGGGTGTGAGTTTAGGAAACATTTTACTAGTATGGCGTAAGGCTGTGATGACCCACAAGATTTTGAGGTTTGGTCCAAAAGAAGAACCTAATATAAATTTTCAGCGTAGAAGCATTCTTCTTTCCCGAATATGACACCAGCCGAGTCTCTCGGCTCTCGGGTCTGGTCTGGGGCCTTGGAGGCCCATTAAGGTGGAGTTAATTGCCTGTTCATCATCTATTTTGGCAAATGAAAAAAATGGATCATGTGTTAATTATCATTTATTCGAGTTCAACTCAAGAATTATTTTATACAATATCTTACTATAAATAATATTATTGCTCAAAAAGTAAAAATTTTGAATATGTTTTCTTCACACGTGAACTTGGGGAGTTAATTACGTGTTCATCATCTAGCACTGTACACACGTCATTTGCATATCGATGGTTGGAAAGTTGAAACCCTAAAATCCCACAAAAGCCAGAAGGACAATGTCTGACTATAAGCAAATACTGTACTCGGCCGCCTGGAGATGTGGCTACTATGGATGATTTCTACTGCTAGAGTTGCTGCTTCGAGAACAACTAGATTAGCAGGTATCCAGTTCTACTTCTCCATAGTCCCTGTCTTCCTGGGTTCTGTTTTGGCGAGTGTAGCGAAGTGCGGTTATGTCTGAGAGATTAATTGTTCACCATCTTTGGGTAACATAGTTTTGTCTTTATTTTCGCTCAGCGGATTTGTACGTCTGTTTCGCTTACGGTGGCCAATTAGCCAATCACATGTTAGCCACACATGGCTGTCGTTTTTGTGTGAATGGTCAGTATGTCACCGAGATTAGCACTGTTGGTGGCCCTTTACAGTGTTGCTCTGTTGTGGGTTCCACTTTCAGGCCACTAACTGCATTTAGCACGATTTCTAATATTCCTTCCCATTTTACTTCCACTCTGTGTTGGGGCTTGGGAGTATGGCCTGTAAGTTCAATTTTCTTTATGACCAGACTGATGGTGCTGATAAGACGAGTAACGAATGCTTCCATGTTTTAAAACTAAGCTGATGGACTGATGAGGCACTGCACGCCTCCTGGTCCTTTATCCAGGGAAAATAGTTTTTTCTTCAGGGTTCTCACAGGGTTCTTTCATTGACTGTTAGACATGTTGTCATACTCTTTTAGACTTTCTACCTATTTTTATGTGGCCTCTAGTGCCATAGGTTATTTGGTTGAGCTCAATTTGGAAATGAAACCTGATTGAAGGTGCTAAATGATTCATCATTTTGTATAATATTTTTGGCATGCCTAAATCGATCTCTTTTTTAGTGCCTTGCTCAGCAGCATATCTTTTAATCATATTTGATTTATTCTTATTGACTTGCTCGCCGTGCTGAATTTGTTGGAAGAACCTCAAAATACTTGGCAGTTTCTTGTGGACAAACCGTTTTTATGTATTTTTCCTTTTGGGTTGCTGTTGCTCGCATTTTTGTTTGTTTTTTGTTGTTTTCTGAATATTGTATCGTTGAATTGCTTGTTGTTTCCAAAAGTAAAGATGTAGTTCTTGTCATGGTTTGCAGAATTGGTAAAGGAAATTGATGTTGGACGTCATGCTTCCTACACAAGGACCATTCTCCACAAAATGAAGCCTCCTTAGTCTTGATTAATATACCTGTCTTGGAGCTTTTTGTACCTTCTTGTGGAGCTTATAGAAGTACACTTGTCCATGAGAAGTAGACAAGAAATTGCAGCTGGTCCAATTGGATGCAAGGCACAACACTGCAGAGAGCTGTCATCAATTCATGAAAGCATGCTCATCATGCCAAAGAGCCTGACTCGCATGAATGGCTCCGCACAATTGCTTGTACTCCAGTTGGTGTTGGAGTTGGGAATGATCAGTAGACGGGCATTCCAGCATCGGCAGTGAGTGTTGCTCTTTTGAACTCTATGAACAAGGAAAAGTTGTGAAGTTAGCTATGACAAAGTGATGTGGTTATAATTAAGATCATTAGGGACAACATCTAAGATCCACAATGCTAGAGTCAGCCCATCAATTGCTCTTCCCCGAGCTACATTGTTGTTGGTAAGGTTCCAGGGTCTACAGTTTGTTGTGTTTTTGTCACTGGTATTGCAGCTATTGCCTAACCTCAATTGCTTTAGAGTACGAACTGCGTTTTGTAAAATCATATTTTTTAGTACATCAAAAGAGAAATCATTTTTCTTTTGGGTTCACACTTTTATGAGATATTTATCAAGCATTCACACTTTTATGCCTGGCTTGTACAGAAACCCATTTTTTTCGCTAAAACGTACGCGTAACAACATGAGCATTTATTCTGCCAAAAAACAAGCGGAGGACGACAATGTGCCTTTTAAAAAAAGAGAGGTAGCTAAACTGTATTCAAAAAGGGCAGAGCGGTGCATGAAACGCATTTCACTCTTCCGTTTCTGACTGCTAAAGGACACTTGAAATCGAAAGAAGAGGAGCCCAGAGCTCTTTAGCGTCTATTGGCTGTGTGACCACTCACTCAACACAATACAACCAGAAGTACCCTTTTCATTTCTTCCCAGCAGAACCAAGACTAGTCGATAGCATACAATCCAAATATGAAAGGTGCAGCAGTCCTAGCTGTGGTAGTGGTCCCGACAATCTTGGTCCCCTGCAATTCACGGCCAGTGAAGGCCGCCATAACCTGTGGGCAAGTCGACTCTTCCTTACCTCACGAGTGGTGGCAGCCCAGCACCTGCGTGCTGCGATGGCTTGAGGAACGTAAAACAAATGTGTACGACCACTGCAGACAGACGAGCTGCTTGTGCGTGTGTGAAGCAAGCCGCCAGCCGCTATCCCAACATAAAGCCAGACGCTGCCACCCAACTCCCACAGTGGTGTGCTGTAGACGTGACTGTCCCCATCACCTAGGATGCTAACTGTAGCCGGTGATCACGATTAATTTTGTCCTTTAATTTATGGTTGCCCATGTGTTCCTTTCTTGTTCATAGCTTGAGTTCGCGTGTGAAATGTGCGTTCATTGCAATTCAATACGTGATCTAAGAATGAGTTTCATCCAATAGCTTGAACTTTTCGGGCTTGTTAATAATTCTACTTGTTTCATCTTTTGAACTTTGTTAGCAGTGTTGGACGGGATGAAGCTATGGCAGAGAGGGAGCACTGGAGTTCAATGAGCCGCCACCATTCACTCTCACGAATTATGTCCAAGCTACAATGGAACCCTGGTTCCTTAAGTCCGTGTTGGAGTGCAGCAACTCATTATGTAAAGACAGTAGGGTTTTCCAAAGATAACTATTAATGTCATTATGCGTAGCTTCCCATATGTCCCTCTCCGACAATATGTACGAGAAAGAAATACCCAAGAAAAAAAAGAGTAATTAAGCGACAAATACATCCCCCGTTTAGGACGTGTGAAGTGACTTTAGATATCAATTTCGATAACAATTGATGATTAAATAAAAACTCTGGATATCAGTTACGGGGTCCAATTACATGTACTGGAAATAAAAAACATACAGGAGAAAAAGAAACTGACGTGACAGTGTGCCGAACACACTAGTCTTTCTCTGAATTTAAGTGTTTTTCTTAAGAAAATTATAAGATGCAAAATTAAATAAAATAAAAATATACGAGTAAATACCATATAGCCTATAACCAACGTTTTTGAATAGTTAGTTATATATTTTATTTTATTTATTATATATTTTAATTTATTTATTTGAACATAATGTATTTACAACCAACAAAGAAAAAAAAAAAGAGCGCAGAACTCACAACATTATTTTAATCCGTCTTTTTTTTTATTTGTATAATTTTACTCGTCAATTAAAAAATGAGCAGGCCAGTGAATTGCATGCAAATTTTTGTGGTAGCGACTTATCATAGGTTCATTATTCATCCATTTAAAAATTTTCAACCGCAAAAAAAAAAAAAAAAAAAAATCGAGCTTAGGGACCCGAAATCATGGCCGTTTGTAACGTCAACACAATCGTAAAATTATCATAATGACAGGTGCATTTCGAAGGGTAAATATGCTAACGTTTTTGTAAAGATAATATGATGCGGGCGTGACTATTTTTATGTCCCATTACGATGCAGAACGTCTCAAAATCTTGGAGGAGATTTTGTCATTGTCACTGCTTTTCAGACATGCTTGTAATAATTAAAATCGTCCATCGACGTTGACCCGGCACAGTGGTCAGCAACTAGCACAATCCTCGAGCGATAATGACCGTCGGCGGGACTGCGCAGAAAAGATTCGAGAGAAACGGACGGAACAGAAAATGGAGCGCCCCAACCCTGCGAGGCCCCACTTTTGATTAACGAAATCTACGGTTGAGATTTCGGGAGTACTGGATTCTACTAGGCGTCCCATCTACAAACACCGCTGTTTTTTTCTTTAATAAAGATTAGAAAAATTCCGGTAGCTCTCAAATTTATTAAAAGTATCGCTCTTGAATATCTTATTATTAAGTATGGATCCTATAAACGTGCCTTCAATACTTGGACAAATATCAAAGCCGGTTATCGTTATCTGATTAATTTAGTTAAGATTTATAATTAAGGTTCACCAGAATATTAAATAAATAAATATATATATATATATATATATAAAAGTTCAATCGAACTCGAAAAAAAATCTGAGAGTCTAAGCAATTATTTTCGATAAATTTAAGAAATTAACTACACTTTTAACGTCGAATAAATAACTCTTAGATAGAAGGGGCCAAAATGGGACGTGGAATTTTTTATTTTTATTTTTTTTTGTGTGTGGGGTCAAGGACGTGGAAAATTTTCTCAGCAGGAATTTACGTAACAAATGAAAGTATAATGTGATTTCTAAGGTATGCCAATAAAATGACCAAATTTAACTGGATCTTATCCATACTTAACCTAAAAAATATGTTATTAAATGAAGTTCAAAATTTAAAAGTTTCTAGTCTGTCATTAAATGCTAATTAAAATAAAAAAAAATTAAGCGGTCATAAAAAAAAATAGTCAAGTCAAAAAAAAAAGAGAGAGAGAGAAATTTTTTATAATTATTTGTAATAATTATTATCTATGCATCTGTTCGTTGAATAAAATACGAGCAGCTGCCGTAGGGCCAAGCTGGCCCAACCGGTTTCATTAAAAAAAAGTCTTTAAAGCTAAGCCATTAACTAAACATGATAACATGCAGCACAAATTAACAGAGGATTAAGACAGTGACATCACTTACAAAGATTCATTCGCAAGATTAAGGAATAAAACTTGTCTTTTCTTGACAACAATTCCAGCAGGATTTTGTCTAAATTATGTTTTAAAGCTATTCTTATTCTTATTTTTATTTTAAAAAAAGAAAAAAGAAAAAAGAAAAAACGCGACGGGTTTAATGCAAATCCCCCGGTGGACGGGAAAAAGAGTGGGGCCCATTAAATAATGACCACAGTATTAATTGATTGATTGATCTGCGCAGTAGTAGCGAAGACCAGCCAAAGAAAAGGTAAAGAAAACAATAAAGAAAAGGCGGTCTGAAGCGGGGCGCGGAGGGGAGGGCTGGCGCGGACGGACGCACGCTGCCTTACTATTTTGTCCGACGGAAAGGAAGCAAAGAGAGTGAAATTCTTGAGATCTGGGGGAGAGAGAGAGATAGAGAGGTCTTGGGCTTTAGTTGAAAGCAAAGCTTTTATTTTGTTACCCAGTTGAGGGACAAGAAGAATGAGGCCGAGTAGGGTTTTGTTTTGTGGTTGTGGATGATCTTTCTTTCTTTCTTTCTTTTTGGGTTTATTTTCTTTAATGTTTTCCAATTAAAGTGTTCTTGGTGCTTGGTGGGAGGGGAGGGTGGGTGGGTGGGTTTTCTTTTTTCAATATTATATTTATTTTTTCTTTTTTTGTTATTATTATTTTTTAAAAAATTCAAGTATGAGACTTTCTTCTTCTGGGTTTCTTCAGCAGACTCAGGAAGGTAAAAGCTTCACTTCTTGTTTCTTTTTCTCTTTCTTTTCCCTTTGTTCTCTTTCCATGTTGTTTCAGTTGCTTTTGAAATTTGTGTTGTCAAGGGATCTTGGGGAAAGTTGTGCTCTTGACGCTTTTAGTTAATTTGCATTGTAAGCAAGCATTAACTTCATTTGTGTTTGCGGTATGCTGTTATGAATTTTGTGATCTGTGATGTTATATGAGTCTCTTTTATCACTTCAGTGCTCCCCTCCCCTTTTCTAGTCTTGGTATTAGGTAAGGCTTAGTTCTTGAACTTGTGTCATTGTTGTCTTGGTTTCATGTTTGTTGGGAAAGTGGAAAAGGGGAGGCGACTGTAATGGAGGGTTGTTGCTACTTTTGCCTCTTTCCCCTCTCCTTCGTACCTCTTTTGTGGGCGAGAGTCTGTCTACTGTTAGTAATCACGAAAACACTGCGTCAGTCTCTGTGTATTTACGTATCTTTTTCAGTACGCATACTCTTAGTACACCTTAGTACTACGTTGTTGCTTGTTACCGAATTCATTGTAGAGTGTTAGTTTCATGCATTTGCTAAAAATATGTGTAGGGGATAAAAAAGTTTTGAATTCAGAACTATGGCATGCTTGTTCTGGTCCTCTTGTGTCTCTGCCACCAATTGGATGCCGTGTTGTCTACTTTCCACAGGGTCATAGCGAACAGGTCAGTGCAAGACTGTACTGTGATATAATTTCGGGAATTATAAACATAATGATGAAATCTGTTGCCGTGGCTATTTATTCACTTTCTAAATCTTGTATACCTGACTATGTAAGGCGTGCTTTGATCAATGAAGTTCCACGTGGTGCATTTGAGCCTTTAGTGCATCAGAAAGTATTGTACCTTTTTTCTCATTATTTGAAAAGTAAATTCTGCACCTACAGTAAATTATTGGATGTACTTCTCATTACCATATATTTCAGTTGGCATATATTGTTAGTTGCCTCTTCCAATTAAATCTTCATATCTTTGGATCAGCTAGGAGATTTGTGAGCACAATGTTATTTATCCTGTTTTGGGCAATTTTGCATTTAAGGCTTTTGAATTTGTAATGTGATATCCTCATATATGTACCGTGACAATTTACTTTTTGTTAACATGTTGTCATTTAAGGCTTTTGAATTTACTTGCCAGGTTGCTGCATCAACCAATAAGGAAATAGATGCTCGTATACCTAATTACCCCAGCTTACTGCCACAACTTATCTGTCAACTTCACAATGTAACTATGCATGTAAGTTTCTTGACTCTGTGGTTACATTTGTCTACAGTCATTTTGATGCAACTGATGTTGCACTATAATGCTAACATGGTATTTCTTGAACTCTAACTTTGTGTAAGAACAGGCAGATGTTGAGACAGATGAAGTATATGCTCAAATGACCTTGCAACCACTGAGTCCGGTACTTTCTGTTTCCTTGCATGGAGTTTGAGTTTCTAGTCCCATGTTATCTTGTCTACCTGATAAACATTTCTATGTAGCAAGAACAAAAAGATGTGTACCTACTGCCAGCAGAATTAGGCACACCCAACAAACAGCCAACAAATTATTTCTGTAAAACATTGACTGCCAGTGATACCAGCACTCATGGAGGATTCTCCGTTCCTCGCCGGGCAGCTGAAAAAGTTTTTCCTCCTCTTGTATGTTGCTTTTCTAGTTATTCAGTTTTTAATTCTCGTGATATTATGTAATCCTTGAACTAAGGGTTTCATTAGTTACTTGATTCTTTTTTGTGTTTTTGTCTCCATTGTTACTGGCTGTAGGATTATTCCCAGTCACCTCCATGTCAAGAACTAATTGCAAGGGATCTACATGATAATGAGTGGAAATTCAGACATATATTTCGAGGTGAGTCTTTGGAGAGGACATCGGATGAATTGCATTTGGTACCCTTGAATATCATATTGAAATTTGGAAAAATATGGGAAAGGGCTGATAAACATGCATGAGTAATATTAAAGGCTTTTTTGTATGTTTTTGTAACTTAAAATGGATATTTCTTTACTCCCCACTTTGCATTCATCGTTCTTTCCCTTGCTCTCCCCCTCCCTCCCTCCCTTCTACCCTCTTCCCAATTCTCTCTCTCTCTCTCTCATGTGCACACATGCTGTCTTCAATCGATTTGTATTACAAAGTTTTCTATTATACTCACTTTCCCAACCCCCCCCCCCCCCCCCCCCCCAAAAAAAAAAAAACTGCACTTAAAAGCTTCTGAGTGCACTCGTGTATGCATAAATACTTTTGCTGCTGACTGAGGTGGAAGGTTCTTGATGTTTGTTTTCAACATCTTGGTAGACGCTAAAGCTGTGTTTTTGTTTTATTTTATTTATTTATGTTTTTTGTTGTTTGTTTATGCTAATCTTGTCAGTGACTCAGTATGTTAAAAAAGCTTTGATTTTACCATGCTCAAACATGCAGCATGCTAATCATTACACTTTGACAGCAACCTTCATACCTTATCAGAAATTGTTATTTGTCCAAATACGGAATAAAATTTGGTTGGGAAAGTTCTAAGAATAGGTTCCCACTTCTGCTTTTTGCTATGTACATTTCCAGGCCAACCCAAGAGGCATCTTCTTACCACAGGGTGGAGTGTGTTTGTTAGTGCAAAGAGACTAGTTGCGGGTGATTCTGTCCTTTTCATTTGGTGCGAATACCTTTCTTCTCTCATATGTAGCCTTAATTATTTAACATAACTTGTGCTTGGATGCACTTTGGCATGGGAACCAATCTGGTGGGGGGGGGAGGGGGTTGCAAAGCTAGCATTTTCTGTGTTCTTTTGCCTAAGTTTTTCGTTGCTAAAAGTAGTTAATACTCAGAAGTGTGGAGTGTGGTCATCAAAATTCAATAAATCTCTGTCTTCCATCAGGAATGATAAGAATCAGTTACTCTTGGGCATCAGGCGAGCAAATCGCCCACAGACTGTCATGCCTTCATCAGTTTTGTCAAGTGATAGCATGCACATTGGTCTTCTTGCAGCAGCAGCTCATGCAGCTGCAACAAATAGCCGTTTTACAATATTTTATAACCCAAGGTAATGATATATCTACCAGTCTGCATCAATAGTATACTTATTTAATTGGAAAGCTCTTGTTCATCTATGCTGCTTATATAACAGGACTAGTCCTTCAGAATTTGTCATCCCCATGGCCAAGTATGTAAAAGCTGTTTACCATACACGAGTTTCTGTGGGCATGCGATTTAGGATGCTGTTTGAGACAGAAGAATCAAGTGTCCGTCGGTGAGTCTGAATTGTAGAACTTTTATACTGTTCTATGCTGTAAGTCTTCAATGAGATATTTAGTTTTGTCCTGAAATATTTCAAATGTTGTGTGCTGCTTTGAAGTTTAGAAATTAAGTTTCATTTGGATTTTCTCTGCTTTTTTAAGTTCTACTATGCTTTTGCTATTTATGTTGGGATGTGATTTATTGGTTGCCAAGATTGGTTTACTGAATACAGTGGGAGAACCAGTCTAATACCATGATTAACTTAGTGAGACAATACAGTTAAGAAGCCCAGTCATATTTTCCCTCATCATTTCTGTAACCATTTTAATTCTTTCTATTTCTCTTATTTTAACAGTTGCCTGTAATGCTTTGCATGCAAATGATTCCAAATTAATAATTTCACTCACTAGATTATCTATTCTAGATACATGGGTACAATTACTGGCATCAGCGATTTAGATCCTGTTCGATGGCCTAATTCACATTGGCGCTCTGTCAAGGTCTGGTAGTTTTTATGCCGATATTTTTCAAGTGCTGCTATTAATTGTTTTTGTTGTTTCTGCTCCTCTATAAATGAAAATCCATTTTCTGCTCATGTAGGTGGGATGGGATGAATCCACTGCAGGAGAAAGACAGCCAAGGGTGTCCTTGTGGGAGATTGAACCGTTAGCAACATTTCCGATGTATCCCTCCCCTTTCCCTCTGAGATTGAAGAGACCATGGCCATCTGGACTGCCCTCCTTCTATGGTAGGTGTGCTTTATTGTTTTATCTTAAAGATAGGGAACGATAGGGAAGAACACAGTAAAGTCATGAATCAAATCTCAAGTTTGATCCTCCATTTTTTTTCCCTCATGAGTGTGCTATAGCAGGTCAAGACCGTGACTTGGGCATCAATTCTCCACTGATGTGGCTTCAAGGAGGAATTGGGGATCAGAGAATTCCATCAGTGAACTTTCAGGGCTTTGGTGTTACTCCTTGGATGCAGCCAAGGCTTGATGCCTCTGTGCCGACTGTACAATCTGATGTATATCAAGCAATGGCAGCTGCTGCTTTACAGGAGATGCGGACAGTAGAGTCTTCTAAATTAGCTTCTCAATCTCTTCCACAGTTCCAGCAATCTCTAAATGTTTCCAATGGACCTTCTGCTTTAATTCGTAGGCAGATACAACATTCCAATGCTCAGAATTCTTTTCTTCAGAACTTGCAAGAAAGCCAGGCCATGAATCGGGCGCAGCTTCTACAACAGCAGTTGCAGCATAGCCACCAGTACAATGATCAGCAGCAACAACAGCATCAATCACAACAGACACTGCGAATTCCACAACCTCAGCAACTACAGCAGTTGTCTACTCAGCAGCAGATCCCAAATGTCATCTCAGCCATGCCTCATCTTACATCAGTCACCCATTCCCAATCTTCATCTCTGCAACCAATTCCTTCACAATGCCAGCAGCAGCCTTTTCCTGAACCTATTAGAAATCCTATAGGCACGTCTGATGTTTCCTCCATGCACAGTGGAATAGGCTCATTTTCCCATGGTCAGCCATCCCCCATGCTTAACATTAATGGACCCAACTCTGTTATATCTTCTGCCTTGCTATCAAAACAAGTGGCAGCTGATCCTCAACTGACTTCAGGGCCTCCACATTGCGTACTGCCGCAGGTGGAACAGTTGGGAACAGCAAATTCAAATGTTTCTGAACTTTCTGATTTATTATCTTCATTTCCTGGAGAGTATTCTGTGTGTCAAGGTGCTACTAATCCACAAAGCAATATCCTATTAGGAGTTAGCATTGATTCTTCATCCTTAATGCTACCGCATGGGATACCAAGCTTGAGAAATATTGGCACAGAAAATAACTCATTATCTATGCCATACAGTTCATCAACTTTTGCAAGTGCTGCAGCTGGCGATATCCCACTTAGTTCAGATATGATGACTTCAAGTTGTGTTGATGAATCAGGTTTCTTGCAGTCATCTGAAAATGCGGACCATTTAAACCCACCAACTAGGACCTTCGTTAAGGTAAGTGTAATTTTACGCCCTGACCAAGATGCTCACATTTATTTATGGACCTGTGCTTAGTTATGCTTATATATCAAGATTCCAATTAATGATTGGTATTCAATTCATAACCATATACAAAGCCATTGTGTTTGGTAGTTTGGTGTTCAGTTATGCTAGTCTATCCGTGACAGTTTCCTTGGTCTTCTCATTTTCTTTTTAGTACCATCTACAGTCAGTCCCTGATATTGTGGCTTTCATGGACTTATATTTTTTCTTGGCCCATATCATTTGATGACTGACTTTAACTATTATAATTCTGACAGGTTCACAAGTCAGGGTCCTTTGGGCGCTCACTGGACATTTCCAAGTTTGGCAGTTATGATGAGCTGCGCAGTGAGCTTACTCGAATGTTTGGCCTTGAAGGCCAATTAGAGGACCCTCAGAGATCAGGCTGGCAGCTTGTATTTGTTGACCGGGAGAATGATGTGCTTCTCCTTGGTGACGACCCTTGGCAGTAAGTCCATATAAGCTTCTGAAGTGTTTCTTTTGAAGTCATTTTTCAAATGCTATCGTAGGATAAAACAGTTTGGACAAATATGTAGTCATGTCCCCTTAATTTTAGTACCTAGGATTGTTTTGCCAAAATATTTTTTTCCCCGATATTGCTAATTGAATTCCTTGAGAGTAAATCTTGTGTACTTGCCACACTGGACTACTGAGGATTACACCTGGTCTAAGTCAAGAAAAATAGGCAATGTAAAAAGTTTTCATGGTCTAGAAAGAGTATGAAAGTGGGAGAAATAAATCTATGGGTTGAAATTTTTTTTTTTTTTCGGGCCCACTCCAAACCCTTATTCTTAAGTTGGGAAGAAAATGAGAGTAAAAGGAACATTAGTTCAATTGTGGACGTTGTGATATACTTGGGTATTTTCTTAATGGTGTAGTTATGGACTCCTGGTAAGCACCTTGTAAGATCAGGAAAAGGATTCAAGACTAGTCAATTTGTTTCCCTGTCCTTCTCTTTTTCCTGTGAAAAAGAAGAGAATTTGTAAAAATATTCAAGTTATCTTCCTAGTTAATAGAGGTTTTTATTCTTTGTTATTGAGTTTGATTTTTGTTGAAGGCATGAACGACTAATGTGATCTTTTATTTTTTCTTCACTTAGACCTTTATCTTCAAATCATGACTTATTTCATTAATTTCTGTAGTATTTGGTGCAGCCAAAAATTTCCTGCAATCTAAATCTCTTATTTCAGACTAAAAAAGGCAACCTTTTAGTTCTTAATCCTTCAAAGTAGTTTTATCGCTTAAAAATAAGAAATCTTTCCCATCAAGGTCTAAACTGTAAAATGCATTGTTTGCCAAGCCTAGCCAATTAGCAGCACACCTATGTCTGAAATATAGAGAAGAGTATAGAGCCACTTGTCAGAATGGCCGAAGTATATCTATTCTGTTTATAGGTGGATTGATGATTGGGTCAACCAAAAGGCAGGTTAAATGAAAACTGGTGATTAAGCAGCTAGCAAAATAGAATCAGGATGGAGAAGCAATGGCAAGTGATGCCTAGATTGCTTAGGCCGGAAGTGTTATATTTGTTGAGATATAAAGGTCTGAAAAGTGATTTCATGTGTAGTTTGTGGACAGAGATTGACACCTCTCTCTCTCTCTATCTCTCTCTCTGTCAAGTGCAAGAATCAAGCCATAGGTCCAGTACAGACATGACCTTACTACACTGGATTTAAGTTTACATGCAACTTGATTTGATTTCCTTTGGGTTTCGCTGGCAAGGTGGGTTTGGTTGTCTTAAGACGTGCTGCAATTTGCTGGAGTTGTAGCATCGTTGATCTGCCTGCCTTCTCATGGCATTTTTTTAACTGGTCGAGGTGTGGCTTTGATCTTGGTTCGCGGTTTGTCATTGACGATGAAAAGGAGGAAATAAGCATGAGGAAGGGAGAAGAGGATGAGTCATCATTGTCTTCTGGTTCTAGATTAGAGCCGTTTGGTTGTATTTTCTGTCAACGTTTACATTTAAAATATTTTGGTTCCATGATTTGGACAAGAAACTAAGTACTTCTCTATTAGGGAATTTGTTAATAATGTCTGGTACATCAAGATACTCTCTCCGGCTGAAGTGCAACAAATGGGTAAAGAAGGCCTTGGTCCTGCTGCTTCTGTCCCAAGCTAGCTACTACACAAGAAGACAGTACCCGAGAGCAAGCCGTAGCAGTTGCAGCGGCAGGCCTCTTCACCACCAAAGCCGATGCTCCGAGAAGTAAAACTGGATAGCGCGTCGCCATTTTGTGGCGTCTTCTGTTACCTGTGCACGGTGGTAACTCCTATTTACCTTTTCTTCATAGTAAACGAGGTGTTGTGCTCTGGAAATTCTATCAGGGAATAGTACTGTAAATTATATGTTTATGATGACCCAGTTCATTACTGTAATACTCAGTAGGATCACGATAGCAGAATAGTAGGTGGAGCTGAAGACGGGTCGGGGACGTTTGATTCGTTGTGGATCAATCAGTTAAGTGGTCTCCTCTACCTTTCAATCCTGCTTTTTGAAAGACAATTTCAATGATGATGGCATCTGTAAAATAAAACTGAGCAGTGTCTAGAACCAAGGGCAGCAAGGTGACATTGATGAGTGTTTTTGAAACCAGCGTTGCTAAAATCTTTTAATTATTCCACTAATACCACGTCTCTTTGAAGTAGGGAGTAGCAGAGGATGGTAAGAAGTTCCACGATGTTCTGTAGAATAATTTGACAAAAAAGAAGAAAAGAAAATCAGTTTTCTAATAAATGGATATTCTGCATTTATAAAATGTTGTTTTAAAAATTCCACACCAGTTCTGATCCAATATGTAGGGTTCTGCGTAGGCTCTGTGTTTGGTCTCCGGAGTTCTGTATGGTGTGAGTGGCACGGTGGCTATTGTGGGTCGGGTTGCCTGGCCTAATCGCAGGCCCAGAGACCAAGGAGGGTGATGGAAGCAGAATGGAAAAGGAAAAACAAGAATATAATACTAGTCGGGATGACAAAAACAGTAACCTTCCGTCGTGTACCTTCCAGAACTGACGGAAGAGAATCTGGTAAGCATTTGTCGACTTCGCTGGAGCTTCCCCGGAAGGGTTGGTATGTTGTTTGTTGGTTTATTTTATTTTATTCTATAATGTTTCCCGAACTAATAAACAAGAAAACGAAAATCGCGACGCAAAAGGCTGCCCCTGCTAACGTTTCATCACGCGGGCGCCAACCTATTGACCTTCCCAGTGCCATGGTATCTCTTTTTTATTATTATTATTATTATTTATTTTATTTTTTTAAATGGTAGCCACAATTCAGTGCAACTTATTAGAATATTACGTTTAAAAGTATACGGGAAATTATTATTATTATTATTATTTTGCATAGAATTCAATTATGTTATTCTTCCTTGGAATTCAATCGTGTGATAATAATTGCCATAATAAATATGGCTAGATTTATAGTTTATGTACCGTCCTGCTCTGTTATGTAGTTCATTGGACATCGAAAGCAAGAGAACAGATGTTCCCTTGCGCTGTCTAACAATAATCAATAGTCCATCAAGATAGAGTTTTCGTGCAAAACCGAGTGTGATTATAATCAATCGACCACACGTCGGAGTACAAAGCTTAAATAATCGGCGCTCAACATCACGGGCGAAAATGCTCAATCAATCCTTCCCCTCACTTCGCGGAATGAAGATTAGGTGCACCTGCGTTGTCCTGTCACCTAACATAATAAAATGATATATAAATAAAGGAGATTTTTAATTTATTTTATTTAAAAATTCAATCAATTTAACTTAATACTATATGTGAGGAAAAAATAAAATTTTTAAATAAATCCAACTTAAGTATCATGTAAATGTAGTAGAACATCATACACTTATGCATACGATCTAAGTGATAATTATTACTAAACTAGGACAGTACGCAGCGGGCCCGACGATGGCCGACCAAAAAAAAAAGAAAGAGAGAAAAAAAAGCAATAATTTTCTAATACGAATAGGAGTAGAATTCTTAGAAAAGGTTGAGATTTCCAAATTCATCTCTCTGGAGTTATCACAAAATGCAGGTTTAAGTTCTGCTAAACCGAAAGAAGAAAAACTCGCTCTTAACCAAAACAAAACAAATTATATTTTTTTATATGACAGATTAGCTTAAAAGAGTTTTTAGAAAATGAACACATTATTCATTTCATGTTTTACTAAAGCAAAAACACATTTACATTCATATCAACAAAACTTCTTTTTTTTCCTTTCATAAAAGAGTGAGAAACAAAACAAACTTGACTTTGAACTTCCGTGTTTTGGATTCTCGTGAACGTTTCGCAGGTTAGACATAGCAACTCTTCTAGCTAGCACTTGCTCATTTGTGGAATGGTAGTTAAACCTTACAGCTTCATTTTGACTCGTGATATAGTCTCCACAAGCATTTGTATGCCCCAACAATAAGTATCGTTGTCCGTAAGGCGCGTAACAATAACAAAAATTGTTCTCTCTCACTGAGAAAGCTCCGCAAGCATCAAGCTAAACATGGGGTCAGCAGAGTACAGGCCGTTACTTCTAGGACTCGACTCTCACTCTCGAATTCCGGATTTGTCATCGTCTGCCATTGAAGAATTTTTGGAGCAAAGACCAGTGGCGGTCCGGTGGTGGCCGCGGCTCTTTGCATGGGAATCGAGGCTCCTTTGGCTCCTATCAGGGGCATCTATAATTATGTCCATATTCAATTACATGCTTAGCTTCGTGACCCTTATGTTCTCGGGCCACTTGGGCGCGCTGGAGCTTGCCGGAGCATCTATTGCCAGTGTTGGAATTCAGGGTCTTGCCTATGGAATCATGGTATGCTAACATTCGTAATTAATTTTAGCTTACTAACCATGGTCAGGACACTTGCTGAAAATTAACAGAATTGTAAAGTTGAACCAAAAATACAGAGTTCGATGCTTTGGTACCTATTCGTATGGCTATTGTTATATTTCTTTGTTGTTGGCTGGATTCTGCAACATATAGCAGGGACTAGGGTCAAGAACATTTTTTTACTTCAAATTCTAAATATGGTATATCCGTCTGGCACATGGCCTAGCATCGAGTGGTCAATGATTACTTTTAATTTATTTTTAATTGACCTGCTATTCTGATTTTCATCCGTGTGTCAGAAATCGAAATCCTAACATTATTATTTCCCTAATGAAAATGTATAGCTAGGTATGGCCAGTGCTGTCCAGACCGTCTGTGGCCAAGCTTATGGAGCCAAAAAGTACTCGGCAATGGGGATAATTTGCCAAAGGGCAATCATATTGCATCTGGGAGCAGCCATCCTCCTGACCCTCCTCTACTGGTTCTCGGGGACAGTCCTGAAAGCCATGGGGCAGTCGGAGAGCATAGCCGAGCAGGGTCAAATTTTTGCCCGTGGCTTGATCCCTCAGCTCTTTGCATTTGCAATAGCCTGCCCAATGCAGAGGTTTCTCCAGGCACAGAACATTGTGAACCCTTTGGCGTACATGTCAGTTGGGGTGTTCCTGTTACACACTCTAGTCACCTGGCTTGTAGTTTATGTGTTGGATTATGGGATCCTTGGGGCAGCTCTGGCACTCAGCTTCTCTTGGTGGGTTCTTGTCATCGTGAATGGGCTTTACATTGTTTTAAGCCCTTCTTGCAAGGAAACCTGGACTGGCTTGTCACTTTCTGCTTTCGCAGGAATATGGCCTTACTTCAAACTCACAGTTGCTTCTGCTGTCATGCTCTGGTATATACATAAAGACTCCATGTCTACCTCAATATGGGGTCTTATTAGTCGATTTATTTGTACTTCAGATAAGTTATGCTTTATAAGTTAAGATATTTCCTCCCTTTTCAGTTCTTAAGATGAGAAAATAGAGCATAATTGAATTAAAGGCATTTCATCATAATTAAAACAAAAAAAAGTGAACTCAAAGTAGAACATGTTACATTTACACATTAACATGGATATAGAAGCTTTTTGCTAACGTAGCTTTCTTCTATTTTTGCTAACTGATGATGAAGTTTGGAGATATGGTACAACCAAGGATTGGTGCTTATATCAGGCCTCCTCTCTAACCCAACAATCTCACTGGATTCCATTTCCATTTGGTAGGTCAAAACCACCTTTCTGATGATTTTGATACTCGCATTTTTGTTCTAGTTTGTGTGTTAAGCACTGATTTTTCTAACGAAAATTTCAGCATGAACTACTTGAACTGGGACATGCAGTTTATGTTGGGCTTAAGCGCGGCAGCCAGGTTAGTGACCTAATTTACTTTACTGCCGAAAACGAAGGTTTGATACCAGTACTATCATAAAATTGAGTTCAGCATCCTTCCCCATTCCCCAACCGAAATTTTCCATTTTTTTCCGTTTTAATGGAAGGTCTCTTAGACTCGGTAGCATAGATGATTACCATGACACATTTGATAGATGTCTCACCCATGCGGCGGAGAATCAGAAAATTGAGCCCATTTATTTATCCAGCCCCTCTTCATTAAGCCACAGGTGGGTCTAGGTTCTACGCTGATGGGCTACCTATTGGGCCTCTGCTAACACCAGTCACAGAACATCCCTCGCGGGACAGAAGAAAAAGATGGTCTTCCCATCCCATGCTGATCTTAAAACAATAGCATCAGAAGCTTAACCAAAAAATAAACAAAGAACGAATCAAGAATCATGGAAAACAAAACCAACGGGATGAGAAGCAGAGAATCCTTAGAAGTATCCATTCTCCATAGGCTATTTACACCTAAATGCTAGAGCTAGCAGCATCAAAGGCAAGGGTACGCACCTCTCAGCCAATGAGCCACGAGATACCATCACTAATCCCGGAAACCAAACATCAGCTGCAGCAAGAATTCTTTGCGCTCCTCAGCTGGGCAACCAAAGAATGCCCTTACCTTGCTGGGGTTTCCAATAAGGAAAGTGTATGCCTTGTACCTTAGATTCGCTTCAACTCCTATCTTCACCAATTCTTCAAAGACTTCCTGCTCCGAGTAGACCCGGGGGCGCCCTCTCTCTGCAATGAGATTCCCATCCCTAATTGCCTCCGCAACATCTTTGATTGCTTCCCTTATACTTCTAAACTCTCTCTCATACGAATCATGTTGTAAAGCCTTGCGTTTCTTGCATTTCAACAACCTAGCAGACTGGGATCGTGCCTGAGAGTCTTCCCAGGAATTTGCTTCGACGGGAGTTGTTAGCTGGCTCACACCACCATTCATCTCATTTAGATCGTCCAAATCAAGCGTTAGCTCATTTTCCAAATTCAAAACGTCCAACAAGCGGCCGCTAGTTGAACTACCCAATCGGCCCGCTTTCATCTGTGCATCGTCGTTAGACTTTTCCTTATCTTTAGCAAAAAGCAAGAGCAACTTATCGTAATGAGCAATTTGAGTAGTCATCCATTTTTTCGCATCAGGTTTTGCCTGGTTAAACAAAAAGCAACAAGTTTTTCAAGTTCCGGGCAAGCACAAACCATTTCATTCCTAGATCATGCTTCCAGAGAGGCGGCAAGACAAACAAACCTTTACATAAGCTTTCCACGCTTCGGGATTTGCAGTCCACATTTTCGTTTCCGGACTCCAAGTGAAACCATTCGCATTGTCGAAAAGATCAAAGCACTCCTTAAAATTATTTTTCAGAGTTTTCATGCGATTCTTCAAGTGATCCTTCAGAAACGGCCTGCCAATCTTCTCCCGCAATTCCTTCACCATATTATCATATGCAGCTGTCGTGTAGACATTATCGACCCTGTTTCCAAGCCTTTGCTGGTGAAGGAGCGTGTCGACGAAGGCATCATCCATGCCCTCTGTCCATTTAAACACGTCTCTCTTGCCCAAATTGCTCTTCTTTGATTTGATAACCGCTTCTCTCATCTGCGAGCAAAAGAGTACGAAAGAATCAACGAACAAACAAACAGAGAGTTGGCGTTTGGATGGGAGGAAGGAAAAGAAGGGGAAGAAAAAGGGGAGTGTAGGTTGTTAGAAGGTGGAAATCTCCTTTCCTTCCACTTGTACCCAGAAACACTTCCCTAGAAACCCTAATTGGGAATGGCAGCTCCCAATTCCATATCCAGCTCCCTTCAATAGGAAAGGAAAAGGCGATCGAAGAGGACAATAAAAACCAAACAAGAAATCGGAAAATAAGATCGCCGAGTACCTTTTGCGGAGATGGAGGCGGGTGGCTCCGCAGCAAGTGGGATTGAAAGCTTTCCTTCTATCTTCTTGTCGAAAGCGGAAAGGAAAGTCGTTCGCCTTCCATCCAGGGTTTTTTTTTTCCCCCCAAAAAAAAAAAAACTTTAATATTGAGCGACAAGTCGTCTATCTTTCTTTTTAATTAATTAATTTATTTATTTATCTTTTGTCTGAAAGTTTTTGTCTATAATTCATATATATATATATATATATATATATTTTTTTTTTTTTTTTTTAAAAAAATAAAAAAAATAAAGAAAAAAAAAGAGAGAAGTTCATAGGCCAATTACCACGATATGTGGGCTCAGTCCACCTGGATTTGGGCTGGGCGTGATCTCACTTGATTAAATGACTTTATTGGCCCAAACTACGTCGTTTTTATTTCGAGCGAGATCTTTGCTCCAATTTATGTTAATTTAATTTATGCTACTTTCGACAATTTTGTACCAAAGAAATCCAGCCAGCGTGATTTCTTGCCCGTAAATTCTTGGGCCAAATCGGGATGGGTATTAAATCATGTTCGCATTCAATTGGGTTTAATGCAGTGTTCGCGTGAGTAATGAATTGGGAGCTGGGCATCCCAGGGTAGCAAAATTTTCGGTGATCATAGTGAATGCAACTAGCATCGCCATTAGTGTAGTGTTCAGTGCCGTTGTGCTGATTTTCCGCGTCGGATTGAGCAAACTCTTCACGAGTGATTCCGAAGTCATAGAAGCCGTCTCTGATTTGACTCCGCTGCTTGCCATCTCCGTCTTCCTCAATGGCATCCAACCCATTCTCTCAGGTAATTTATGCGTACTACAGACACCTCGTAAATGTAACATTCTAAGAAATTGAAGAGTGTGGGTTCGAGTTTTTGTTTATCGGTTTATGTCAGATTTTTATCATTTTGACCCGTCGATCATAACAAACCTTATTGTCCTTGGACTTTCAGGCGTGGCTATTGGTAGTGGATGGCAAGCTGTCGTGGCATACGTTAACCTAGCCACGTATTATCTGATTGGTCTCCCTATCGGATGTGTCCTTGGCTTCAAAACCAGCTTGGGAGTTGCCGTAAGCTTCTTGTTTCCCTCTCCAGCAGCACAATACAAATTCACGTCTCATAACTATGGACTAGAAAGCAAATAAGGGGGGAAACATCGAACTTTTAACTTCTGATTGTCTTCCAGGGAATTTGGTGGGGAATGATCATTGGGGTCCTCCTGCAGACTGCGACTCTAATAATTCTTACTGCAAGAACTAACTGGGTCGCCGAGGTAACTCGATTTTGCTACCTTCAATTATTTGGTTGGACTAACTGGCTTGATGCGTCACACTTTGATTTGTTTGTATATGTTTGCGTCACTGGTTGTTGAATTGTCTTGTAGGTCGAAAAGGCTGCTCAACGTTTGAAAACATCTGCAAATGTAGAGACCTTGGACTTTGTGGGCGGAGCTTAAGGCAATTGTTTGACTTTGCTCTGTCTGCCTTCCGCAGTCCACCGATTTAGGATGCGTGTTTCAACGCCAGAGGAGAATTTGTAACCGTGAGACAGTTCTGTCCTGTACTGAAAAGAGCACGATTGAAGGCAACACCCCGACAATTTCCTTTTTGACAACCATACGGGAACTTCGAGTTTCGTTATAAATTACATTGCGCGAAACATTTCTTGACGTCTTGAATGGCTTTAAAATATAGAGAACGATCAGGGATATACAAAAAATTTGTCATAAATTTTTATTAATTCTTATATTTACGTCTTAAACATGTTTATATTTTTATTTAATTTTTATATTTTTAAAATATCAAAATTATTAAAATTCATATATTAAATAAATAAAAATTATTAACAATTTAACTGTTTTAAAAATTAATTTAAAATGAATTTTAAAATATTGATTTAAACAAAAAATTAAAATTTAAAATTTAATTATAAAAATTTAAAATTAATTTTATGGATATCTCGAGGATTACCGTATCGACATCGATATCTTCAGCTTTCTTTAATAGTGGAACCTGACAACCCTTCCCGCAACACGACAACATTTCCTTGGATACTTAAATCCGACCTCACATTAAGATTCACCGAGGCTTGTGGTCCCAACATATCTGAATTTCACTTGACGCACCCCTTTTTTTGAGGGGGGGGGGAGTAAAGTTAGAGCGTGTTTATTTCCTGTTTTCTGCAACTACTGCCAGAAAATCTTGATTAATCCCTTCTAGTGCAACCTCAAACGAGTGCTGAAATAATGACATGTTGAACACGCACGAAAACCGAATGGCAGCAGGTCAGAGAACGGTAGCCAGCAAACAAGCCGGTCGACTGCCCACCCAAGAAGGGGGTAGAGAACAATATTTCAAAACCATTCATTCACAATCATTTAAACCGTCCGGCTTGGAGAAAGAGCAGGCACCTAGAGTATGACACCACTCTCATAGGGTTCGTACTTTTATTTTAAACACAGATCAAAGTTCACGCTACTACATATTTGAATACAGGACTTAATTCTTGATCATGCTTATCCAAAGATACAAGTAGTGTATGCTACACAGAACTCGACTAAACACATTACTAAACACCGCCCGAGTAAACCATGCAGAGTCAGTCACTCCCCACAAACATTACCCAGCAGGCCAATCGAATGGCAAGAATGTGTCAGCCGTATGCATTGTTAGCATATGCACATATATAACAGCCCCAAGATCACAGGCGGGAGATCAGGAGTGGGACAGAAACTAATGTTTCCTCCCCCATGACTGGCTGAAATAAATCCAACTCCCCATAACGCTCCAGGACACGCATCCTGCAATCTTCTGCAGCCATCAGCCCAGTTGAGAATGCACCGTGTACTGAACCTGGGTAGCTCATACTTGTTGCCTCCCCGGCAAAGAATAGATTATCGACTGGGATCCTTAGCCTTTCATACAGATCATGGGGTTTGCCCACTGCATCATAGCTATAGGAACCAAGTGTATTGACTTCTGATCCCCACCGAGAAACAAGATGCTGAATCTATATAATTCAAGAAAAACTGAAAGGCAGTTATAACTTGTATAAAGCAACAATAAGTTGTACAAGGACAAGAAGATTCATATGAACTTAAAAATGAAAATGCAAAAAATAAAAAAATAATAAATAATAAATATATATATATATATATCAGAAATTAAATTACCGGGGTGGAAGCATCAGGAAGAATCTTCTTGAGTTGCATAAAAGCAAAATTAGCAGCAGCTTCATCAGACATCTTCTCGATGTCTCTGGCCAGCTGCCCTGAAGGCATATAAACAAGGACAGAGTGACCAGTAGCCTTATGAAGATTTAGAAAGTAGCTGCAGCTATAAGATGTCTCTGCAACCACTCCCAAAAACTCTACATTAGGCCAGAACACCTTGTCAAAGTGCAACACAATTTTGTTCTCAATTCCCACTCCAAGGTCATTAATGGCATCCTTCTTCCAAGCAGGCAGTTTGGGTTCAAAAGTTATGGTCTCAGATTTAAGCACACCAAGAGGGACAGTAACAATAGCAGCATCTGCCATGAATGTTTCCCCATTTTCAACAGTTACCTTCACACCATTATAATGCCTTACTATCTTCGTTACCCTAAACAAGAAGAATATCAGCATGAAATTTGCTAGGAAACCAGGCATATTAGTGCCATCATAGATACAAACATGTACACCATACATGCAAGTCAAGTGTGGGGCAAAAAGAAATGTTTGTCTATCAACTAATACCTGTGCCTTAAGTGAATATCAAGACCTTTGGCAAGAGTGTTGATGACAGGAAGGTAGCCCCTCACCATAAGTCCATGCCCACCTGGGAGAAGCTCTTCCTGTAAAAAGTTAGGCTACCCTTCAATATCTCTGAACAAGAATCGAGATTAATCAAAGAAGAAATGTATGGCAACCAGAATTTCAACAAGAGGTCACTGTTTTGACCCTTATTTGAACTGGTTTGTACGGTTTGCTTGCTTCTTTCTCTTTAGATCCATACGAGAATTGGGTTTTTACAGTTCTATTCTTTTGATATTTAAATACATCTACTTTTGAATTCCAGAGACATGAAGCCTAACATTGGAAGTTTCTCCCTAGTTTTCACTTCACCCCCGCTTGTTCTTGCTTTGGTAAGAGTTGGGTATATTCTCGGGTTTTGCAAGGCTGTAAGACTTTAGAAACTTCAGAATTGGGTTTAATGTGTGGTCATGTGACTTTTTCCTTTATAAAATAAAAAAGAGGGCAAAAAAGATCTGGATGTAGGTTTGACATTTTCCCCTCAGATCTTTAAGAAAATGAATTTGTAAATCAAACATAAGAATGCATCTCACTACAGTTTATGCTCAAATTTAAGAACCATGTTTAATAATTGAGTTGTTGCTAATATGCATGCTTACCTGATCCCAGCATTTAAGTGAGATGGTATCAGCATCTGCTGCAAACCAGCCTTCCATTCTGCAAAAGTACCACTGCAGCACCTTATAGGCAAGCCCCTCCAGCCTGTAGGTTAAAATCAACTTGTCAAGCCATGTACGCTGGCCAATATACAGATAAATTACTGTCACCATGTACAAGCATATGGAGAGAACCTTAGCTCTGGTCTTCTTTCAACGATAATTTCAAAAGTGCGTAGTATAGAAATGTCTTCACTGTATTCCAGTCTTACATTGTCTGCCTGCATTCAAGAAGAGGAAAGCAACTCAAAAAATGACACAATGCAAACCTAATGCAATCTTTCTCCTTTAGTTGAGTTAATATGATTAAATCTTCCATCCTAGAAAGAGAATTGTTGCCAACAAGATCCAGTTTAAGCATACACCATAGATTTATACCAGAATATCATCACAAGAAAATTGTGCAATTACACTCCCACCGATGTGTGGCTTCCAAACATACAGGAAGGAGGTACATTTAAAGGAATGAGTGAGTACAGTTATAATTTGCACAGTTTGTTGCCAACAAGGTCTGTGTCAAGATTCACACCTGCGGATATGCACTTATGGTAAATGGTGAGGCTTTCTTTGATAAGGCAAAGTATACATGTACATGCACAGAAAGAGACAATCTATGCACTTGTAACATGCAGAAGAAGCAGATAATTAATGTCTAAATGGACGTTACATACATACATATATAAATTGCTACACACACACAAAATGCACAGAAAAGAACAAATAACATCCTCATAAGTGATAGAGCATTAGAGGGGCACAAACAAATTCTTCTTTGTGGAACAACTTCTATATTTCCTCAAAAAGCCTTTCCATGTTCAAAATTTAAGTGGGAGCAGTTGATCAACTACTCTCACCACCATCCATCACACCATATGGTTGCATATCAAAATATAGCATCAAACCAAGATATGGCTGACAAGATAAGATTGCACAAATGTAAAACAGTAATTACCTCTTTTAGAATGCTCTCAAATACTTCGCCCACCTTTGAGACCAACTCTTGAGGAACTTGATTCCCATCCATATCAAAGAGTGCATAGCTGCAGAAATGTAATAACAAAATGTTATCACAATCAACAACCACTAGTTTCTGCTTTTAAAGTACCAAGAAATACAAAGTAAATCAACTTCAGCAACACAGACAAAACAAAATAAACACAATACTGCCACTAGTAACTGTTGCCATTGTGAGATAGCCACAAACCTACAAACTGATAACAACTCCTGGTCCACATTTTTGTAAATATTAATATGAAACAACTACAATGCACATTTAAATATCTTCAAGCCAAAGTTTCACAGAGGATCAGGATATTATTGAAAAATCAATCCGGAGAACCACAAACTTAAGTTTATAAATCTCTGATCAGGCCACAATGGGTAATCAGAATAATTTCTGGGCAAAAAAAAAAATAAAAATAGCCATAAATTAATCACAAATATGTCATGGCCTGCTAAAAGCAACATAAACAAAACTAGTGTACCTTTCTAAGTCATGGTCATATAACACAGAGTTATCACCGCTGGTACGGTATAGAGGCAGTCCTAGCCTTCCAATCAATGGTGCGAGGGGATTCTCTTTGCAGACTCCATGCAGCCTGGAAAATGATCATTGAAATCCAACTTGATCAGCACGAAATGAGGAAAATGTAGCAATGAAATTTCTCATCTGAAAGGGTGACAAAAAAGAAAATAAAGAGCATACCATGATGCACCCAAGTCAACAGGAAAACCAAATGAGTAATCAGTGTGAACCCGGCCGCCAAGTCGATCTCGTGATTCCAACAAGACAACCTAACCAAGTACAAAATCACCAGTAAATAGTCAGCATATCCATTGATAAATGAGTCAGTATAGCCATTCACATGGCTTAAAAATGCCACTTCCTATTATATAGCTGATAAAGCTAATGTTACATTAAAATACGCGCGCGCATATATATATATTGCACACAATACAAGAAACCCAACACCATTTGTTTGGTTTTACATCAATGATTATTTGTGAAAAATGATGATGTATTTTAAAGAAATTCATCCGAATCCAAGCCTATTAAAGCCTGAATCATCAGGCACCGCACAAGGTAGCATTTATATTCTAGTTAAGCAGCCAATCTAGAAACGCTGGTTTCTCCTTGAATACCTGAAAAGAGGCATCATGAAGTGCACGAGCAGCCGCAAGTCCAGAAATCCCACCTCCTATCACTATCACCGACGGCGACGTCGCTTGCCTCCTCCCCGAATTCGAGTAACACACAGCTGTTACATCACAGCCAAACAACAAACGTTACAGGCTTATGCTTCTTTCGGACCAAAAAACACACACATATGGATGGGAGTAATTGGTGAAGCTGACCTGGACGCAACTGGTGGCGATTACTCCTGAATCCGGACTCCATAATTGAACAACGATCGGGGATTATTGGAAAATATGCGATTAAAATTCGAAATAAAATTACGATCACTATCACCAACGAGCAGTACTAATAACGGCTCTATGGTTTTGTTCTGGAATTTAAAGAGGGAAGGAGGCAACTGGGGAGAAAAATGGAGCGTAAAAATCAAGAGACAGGTTATGAAGTGATTGGAGTTCGACGACAAGAAATGGCAACTCGATTTCCCGAACCAGCTCATGCAGAATTCTTTTTCCGATTACCGATTGTACCCCAAAATTGCTTCCCTAATTTACCCTCCCAAACCAATCACCTCGGACTACAACAACAAGACGAGCAAGAATAACCCTAATCGGAATTTCTCGCCGGTGGACGGAACGAAAACCGCCGCTTGATCTGAGAGATCTGTCTAGAGAGACGGGGAAACAAATAACGGGGAGCTTCTGGCAATAAAATAAGGGAAGCTTCTAGAGAGCGGCTGATCGGGCTGATTTGGTGGCGGGGACAGCGGTGGTCGTAACGGTGGCGCTTAGCAGCATAAGTCTTGCCTGACGCCAGGACGATTGCGAGTGAATTTATAGAGTTTCTTTATGTCATTGTCCGCCCAAGACAATCGTCTCCACTCGCTCGTGTAGCAAGCCCAAGTACTCGCGTCGATCACGTTAAACGTGTTACTTAGATCTTTTTGATTATTATTATTATTATTATTTTAATTTTAGGTTGCTTTCGACCGGAAGGATAATATATATATATATATAGATATATATATTATTTTTTTAATTTGTAGTAATTAAATATGACATATAAATTTCATTATATAAATGAAAAAATTCAATACATAAGTCCAAAATTTTAGTAAATGGGACAAAATATTCAGTACCTTATCATTTAAAAAAAAAAACAAATTTGTGAAGATTTAGCTTCTCTGTTTTCAGTATAATTGATTTTGCAATTTTGAACTGCAAAGAAAAGTGTCATCTATTATAAATAATTGCTAAGTAGGGGTATTCAAAATAATACCAACTAATTTCAAAATAAATAAAATGCGCTCAAAAAATAATACTTCAAACAAAAAAGGAAACAAAAACTGAAAAAAAAATGAAATTAAAAATGAAATTAAAAATAAATAAATAAATAAATATATATATATATATATATAAGGTCGCGAATATCATTTCGAATGCCCCGACTTAGCAATTATTCACAAAGGGTATCCCTTTTCTCTAATTTTCTCAAACTCGCCCGTGGAGTCGCGTGGGTTCTGGAACAGGTCAAGAAAAACTACAATCTGCAACCATGTACGTTACGGGAACGAGCGCTAGGCCGTTGGGATTGACCGATTATACAAGCCGCCGTCAATCCAACGGCCGTGGCGTTCTACGCAAATGGGCAACTCGGGAGAATATGGAAATCCAACCACGAATTACCCCTTAAATTTGGTCCGATTCCAAAAAAGTCGTTATTAGTAACATCATTTGTCGTTATTAGTAACATCATTTGTCGTCTTACTCCTTAAATTTGGTCCAATTTCAAAAAAAAGGTCGTTGATAGTAATATCATTTGACGTCAGGACCCATTAAGAGGCTAATGGCCTAATTGTTAACGACTAACCTAACCTCACTAAGTGCCAATTTTAAAACCAAAACGTGAAAAAACACTTACCATAGGCAACGAAATTGTTCGAACAAGTCCTTTTTTTTTTTTTTTTGCGATTCTGTAAACAAGATCGTCGTCCGATTTATTCCAATTCAAGTTTAAAACTCGTGTGATTTATTTTGGTTAGAAGCTGTCACGTTTACATTTTGGGCCGCATATAATATTTAACCTCTCAATTTGTAAACAGTGACAATTATTTTTATTTATCAAATAAGTACAATGATAAAACGAGGATTATTTTTAGTTTTCTTTTGTTGGGTATATACGGATGAATGCAAAACTTATAGTTTCTTCTGGGTATTACTCCACGCGTATTGGATTATTTCGAGTTCAATCCCTCGTGTTTTGAGCAAGTTTCCGCCAAACAAGTTCGCTAGTTAGAGTAGTTTTTGTAGGAAAAGCATTTTGACAGCTCTAGTTCTTTTCTAATTAAGTAAGAAAATTTTCAGATTTTCTAACCAATTCAAAAAATTTAACAACGATTATCGCAATTCGTTTCCCGTCGGGAAAACAGAGAAATAAAGAAAGCCCCAGAATCTCACGAAACAGTTGACAGCTACTTTTTGATAAAGTAAATCATGCTATCGCGGGGACAGGAAGACACTAAAAATGACATGCCCAAATAAATATCTTCAGATGTCCGGTTCACACGCTTTCACGTGGAAAACAACCGATGCCTCCGAACTAGGTGTCGAAACTGCATTCGTCCGTATTTTCGGCCAGATCTGGTAACAAAGCAAAAAGCGTACCGACACATGATCCATCCAATCGCCCATAGCCTCTTCAGTTAACAGTTGAAACGGGCAAGAGTATAACGTCTCCGCTTTAGCTCCCGCGTCCCTCGCCCGTCGTGTCAATGAGTAAAATTTAAAAGTTTCATGTACCGGAAATCCATCTTTCTGCTATTTCACACACACACACACACACACATATATATATATATTTTTTCTTTTAAACAAGAAAAAAATTGCAAATCACAGTAATATTATCAATCATTGTACTTACAGCATACCTTGATAAGATTAAACAAGTGTAAGTAATTACAGTTCTATTATTGGAATACTAATATTAATATTAATAAATATAAAATTTAAACGATGCGCCAACATCTAACTTTTACCAAAGGACTGTACAAGCACAGAAATTCAAACTAAAGTCACCTGAAAACATGCTGACTCACCACCATTCTCTCACTTCGGGCGGTCAATTTATTCGACGGGTTCTTTTGCAATGCTGAGGATTTGTATGGAATACGATGAAAGATAGATAAGCCTGGGCCCATATTACCTCCCCCTTGAACACTGGCTCCATGAAAAACGTAGAAAAAATATGGGCCCGCTGAAACATGAGGCCCAATTTATTAATCTTTAAAGGAGTGGCCCAAATAGCCACGAAATTCTGCCCCCTTCGAAGGAGTTGACAGAACGGAGCAACCTCGATCCAATTAGAACCACAGTGAATGAATTGGGCTGGTAATTCTGATTTCGCATTCAGAATATTTACCAAAACGAACGAATCGAAACTGGCTGGCTAAGTTCCATCTCTGTTTCTAGCTGTGGGCCAAATTCTATTTACTAAAATTGGAAAGACAGGCTGTACGGGTTGACCCCGCCGACCCTAATCTTGTAAGAAAGCTGAGCTGGGCTGGTCTTGTCTCTGTTGAGCGGATAGGGCGATGGAGAAGTCTATGGTTTTATAGAATGGACCACATGCGTAGTCATTTGACAAACTGGTCCTCCCAACTCTCTGTTGTTTTGTTTTGTAGTCTTACCTTTTAATAAAAGATGTTTTTCTTTCAACTGTTTAAGATCCTATAGTGTACAACAATTTGACATCGACTAATAAATCTGTAAACTGCCTTTGTTTTCCGAGCTAACTGAAAAAAGGGAAAAACGACCAAAAAGGGTAAAGAGAGAGGGAAAAAACAAAAAAAAAAAAAAACAAAAAATGAGACAAGAAAAAGAAGGAAGAAGTTTAAGAAATCCTCTCGTGATAGAGAACAGAACAGTAAAACAATCAAAAGCTGCATGATAGAGAAAACATTGGGTCACTATGTTTACGATCAAATGAAAGAAGAAATTTAAGTATTGTGTAAGTACTAAATTTGTGAAATTTATATTATATATAAATTTATATAAATTAATTTTTATTTATCAGAAAATCAACTTAAAATTTAAAGATTTAAAACTTATGAGACATTTTTACTTTATTTACTATTATTATTATCATCATTATTGTAACTTGGGGTCCTCAAATATGCTCGAACTTAATATCTCAGCACCAAATACGGGTACACAGAATATACATCCATAGGTTGATTTGCTAATTAAACACCATGCAGCGGTCACATCTGTTGATATACACGTAGTTAAACGCTAGTGGACGTCCTTCGCCCATATCCAAGGGCCTTGAATAAGAAAGCCCGTCCCCGCGAGTCATCTGTCTACTCCCAGAGGGACCACTGACAAGACAACAGTGTAACAGATACACGGCATCTAAAACATGCACGAACTAGTTGGCCAGCTTTATATTTGATGCCACCAGCGCAATTCTTTCCGATCGGACATTAAAAAAAAAAATTAAATAAATATAAAATATTTTATATATAATATCAAAATTATTTCTACTCGTTAAAATTTATCATTTTTATGTTGGGTTAAGATTTTCATTTTAAAAATATTACCGTTCGACTTGCAGCGAGAAGATAAGCAGTCACGGAAAAATAAATAAACGAGCATGCGAAAGATCGATGTGAAGAAATGGGGTGGCGAGAATCTAGATTGTGGATTTGCTGCCATAATATTCTCGGTCGAGAATCGAGACCGGCATCCATATCATCAACTGGGCTCTTGCAAAAAGGGGATTCGGCTAGAGTATTTGCACTCGGAATGTTCCCTTCAGTTTTAGTGGCTACCATTTGCCTTCGCTACGTACTGGGGAGTGGGAGCTGCAGAAAAACAATCGAATTTTTGTGTAGGTTTTATTACACTCGATTCGCTAAATTAAATGAAATGTACGGTAATTTTCTCATTTGACAAAATGAGTTTTATTTCGTTCTTGCTAGATAATATCCCATCGTACGGAAATTTAGAATTGAAAAAATTGACGTGCTCGCCAAGTCAATTCAACCGCACACCCAGTAAAAAATATAAAAAAAAGTAAATTTACTTTGTTTTAAATCAAGTATTTATAAAATTCATACGCAGAATTATACTTCCTAATATTTCGGTTACTGAGAATTATTTTCTGTCCGTAGCTCAATAGAACTCTCAGAAGAATATAACCTAAGCCTAGTAGAAGGGGGAAATGGCGAAGAAGCCCTCGAGGCTGCTTTTGAAGCCACTGCTTCACTTATAAAGAAACAAAGGAAAGCATTTTAAGTGAGCATTCCAATAATTAAATACTTCAATTTTTTTACTTTAGAATTTCAAATTTTAATTTTAAAAATAATGTGATATTCATAAAAATGGATATAGCTATTAATATTTGTTTCGTATTATTAAAGCGCGACCGCACGAAAAACCACAAAATTTTTCTGTTAACGAGATTGGCCATCGGAAACACCTATAAACTTGAAGGAGAAAGACATTCAATTCAAAGATTACAAAGCAAGCTTTGAAAAAACCAAAAAAAGAAAAAAATATCCTAAAATTTTTATGAATATTTATAATTAGACCTTTAGACTTTTTTATATTTTTATTAAAATTTTATATTTTTAAAATTTATTTTAAATTAATTTTAACAACTATTAAAATCGATAAAATTATATATTTTAAAATTTTAATTATTTTTTTTAAAAATTATTAATATAATTTTAATAAAAATATAAAAAGTAACGAATTTAATTATAAAAATTTAAAATTCATTTATATATATAATTTTTTTTTATTGTTGACAGCTGTCCACTTGTATGTACAATGGTATGTTATACCAACTTAATCTATATACTCAGGATGATCCACAAGCTGCGTGTAGCGCGAGAGAGAGAAGCGGTCCAAACATCCACCAGGAAATTAATTCCGCCACGCTGCGATGGTTCCGGTTCACAATCGCGGGGGCCGGGGGGGGGGGACCAGAAGCACCTGATCAGAATGCGTATCGACAACCAGCCAGCCCCTGTTCATGTTGAAAAATCACTTGATGGAGACACTTATGGCGTGGAGAAGCCAACTAGGAAATAATTTATCACACTAGCATGATGCTAAAATTAAAATGCAACAGAAACAATAATTAAAACCAGAGTTACCCTTAAAAGTATATGGATTATGGATCTCAATAAAAGGAACCATTGGAAGCCTAGGATGCTAACTCGATGCAGAACCACGGGAAAAGGGATTTTGGCGGCAGACACTCTGCGGCACACTGAGTTTTCTTTTCTTTTAATTTTTGTTCAAGGCCAGATGATAAGATTACTTCATTATAACTTAGAGAGAAGATAAATTTGAGTCATGGAAACAAGACCTTTTCCATTTCCTCATCTCTCTCCCCTTTTTTTCAGCAAGGTAATGACAGATGTGTGAAACCTACTATTTTTTACTACTTGGAGGATGATCTGTAGTTGCAGCAGGATTACTCGTTTGTCCACCAGCACCCCCGGGTTGAGGAACTGTTTGAGTCTGCTGCAATGTTGGGGAGACAAATCTGAACATATTAGCAGCCTGAAACACCAACCAAGAGTTACAAAGCCCAGAAGTAGTAGCATGTAAATGAAAATCTCTGCAAAAGAGGTCTAAAAACAAAGTAGGATGAAAAAATCGAAATAATGGCTAGTCAGAGGAGAATATTTGACAAAATGAGTGCGGACCTGTGAGGCATTTTGCATGTGAAAACCCATAAAATGTGCATAGTGGTCAGCCAAAGCAGAATTTTGCATCTGATTTTGATAATTCGCAGGATGTAACACTGGAGTTTGGCATAGTATGGTTGGGCTTTGGGCGGGAGATAGAGCTACAGATTGATCAACCAACGGCACCCGGGACAAATGCAGAGCACTGTGGACAGAAGAAGGCACGCGAGGGGAAACCATTCTCATTCCCATGGGGGGCATATAATGCTGGACCCCAGGAAACATCATTGTGCCCATCCCACTCCCCATCCACATTACCTGGAGAACTTGGAAAATGATCTTCAGTAGCTTGCGTGAGAACCGATGGGATTAAGTTTCAGTTATGCAGATTCTGTACTGTACCTGAAGTTGCAACTGGAGCGACTTCAAATATTCAATTGCCTCGTCTAACATTGATGCTTTATCTGTCTGCAATGATAGGACTTCTTTAACATGGGAGAACAACCACACAAATCCTTTAAAAAATTTTAGAGAATTATCAGTGAGTAGAAGAGAAAAGGCCTGTTGTGGGATGAGAGATTTGTTTATTGCTTTACGAAATAATGTAATCCAAATTTACTTGTTCAAGCTCAACAGACCTCATGTCAAATGCTCTTTTATGGCACATTCCATACTTCTGTTTCTTCCTTAATTATGGACTCTATTTCAATTTTCAATCTTGATATCGGACTTCCACCTTTCTGAAAGGCTGTATGACATGCTGCGGCTGATTTCTTCACACTAGTGTCGATTATCTACCTTAAAATGAATCTCAAGGTATACTACTTTCTGCATTTAGATGCTTGACTGAACCATGATTTAGCCTTGTGTGATAGTAGCGATGAACACTAGTAGCAAGATGAATGCAAGGAAAATTGCTGTATTGTGTGAATAGTCATATAAAAATGAAATGTCAACAGCAAATAAACAGTTGAATTCAAAAAATAGTAACAGAAGACCTTGTTGCAGTGAGGTATAAGCTCTTGTAGTGCTTTCATCTTCTCATTGATTCTGTCCCTCCGCTTCTGCATAAATGTGCAAACAAATTCAAGCAACTAGTAACACAATCTAAAACATTGTAATGCAAACAAGATCTAGCTCCTACCCTTTCTGAGAGGTTATGCACTTCAGCAGAACGAGTCCTACGGACAGACCCTGCCCTTTTTGCTGGTTTGTTTGCTGCAGCTGATTCAAGCTCAGCAGCCTGTATCATATGCATGAGTCGTGCTCGTCATCCTATCTTTAGTGAAATTATAAGATAGAGAGGGGTGGGGGTGTGTGTGTGTCTTCACCTCACTTTGGCATTCCAATTCTTCTGCACCAATGCACTTTCTTTTTTGGCCGCTAGTTTCTGTAGATTGCTTGCTTCTTCCAAGGCTACTACCAGATCCTCCTGAGGATACAGTAACAGTTGGCTCAACTATATCTGTTTTCCCTCTCTCACTGTGAGAAATGACTCTCCAAAGATCACCTTTCGGTGGTCTTCCAGACAAGCCAGCACTCCCTGTGCGATTACTCGAGGCTCGGCTCCTGTCAGGATCGCTGCTAATTTGGTTGGTCGACCCCACTGTCATCACTGAACACTCTTTGACCCGAGCTTGTGTCAAATTTTCAGACCCTTTTCCTCTGGATCGCCGGCTAGAAGATCTTAAATCACCTTTTAATGGCACTGAGAATTGTGAGAAGTTGGCGCCGATGGATTTACCAAATTCTCCCAAATTACGAGTTTGCTCAGGAATTTGAGATCTGGTAGGTAGTGATGGGGGGTTTCCCGAGACTTCAGAAACGGACGGGTGCTTGGTATTGATGTTGGTGGATTGATGTTGTTCTGAAGTTGCAACAACATGATTAGCATCAAATCCAGCAAACTTCCCTGCCCCAGTTGGATCAGAGGATGGAAACTCGTGGAAGAAATTAGAACAAAGCTCCTTGTCGAAGGAATCCTCAAGCGAATATTGGATCCATGAAACTGGCTCATCATCTTGAACCAGAGTACTAAAATTCTCACCACTAGCTCCCGATAAATCATACTTGTCACCTTGTCTGGATTCATGAGGACTTGTTTTTCTGTGGGTTTGGCTATGTAAAACTACCTGCCCATCTCTCCATAATAGCTCTACTAGCTCATTTTCTTGCCTGGAAATGCAAAATTGGCAACCCAAATCAACACAATACAGAACTAGTTCCACAAAGGTAAAATTTTTGAAAGAAAGAGTTAGCAAATGAGAGAGAGAGAGATGGTACAGACCCTGTAGCTTTCTTCAAGTTAAAGGCAGGGGCATCACAGTCAAAATTCCAATAAGGAAGACAATGATTCATGGCTGAGAAGGCAAACAGATTTATAAAAGGCTGAGAAGGCAAACAGATATATAAAAGGCACACAAGGACAGGGTTCAAAACGTAATAATTAATTACTAACCATCCTTAGTGAAGCTCTTTTGTCATTATCCAAGTCTTAAACTAGTCAAGGATAAGCACATGAGCTAAAGAAAATCCCATCGAACACAAAATTAGTATATTAATCTCACAACTCAATAAATTATGCACCAAACTTTAATTAAATATTTGGAGGAGACCTGGATAAGAAAAAAATATCAATGGAATTAAACAACCGACTTAAAGTTCCATCCTTTTTTCCATGGTCAACATAAAGAATAACACACACGCACAGAGAGAAGCTGATGCTGAAGCTGAAGAAGAAGGACGAGATGAAGTTGAAGAAGCATGAACGCCTAATAAGAGATAGGATTGGGAAACCGAGTTCATCTGTAAATCTAGAAGCAGGCATGTGAAAACACCAGAGATTCTAAAAGAGTTGGAAGGAAGAAAAAAGAAACGTTTCTTTCGCCTTGAACAGAAACCAATCAAAAAAGAACCAAACAAAGTACACACTTGTTTCGAGGACAACACATAAGTGGATAAAATGGTAATGAGATCAAGCACACCTGACCAAAAGCCAAGTCCTTGGTTTCCCTTCAACAGAAAGCCATAAAAGGAATCTCTCTTTCTCTCTACACAACACTATATAAAGCTGTTAAACTGTAACGAGAACTTTGAGAATGAACCAGAGGAAACAGGGTCATTAACACCAGTTAGAGTGAGAGTGACAGTGACATCCCCAGTAGGTCAGAGAAAAGGCTCGGTGGTGAGTAACAAAATTATTAGTTGTGACTCATCTATATAATATATAATAAATAAAATAGAATAATTCAATAAAAAAATAAAAAATAAAAATCTAAATTTTTACTTGCAAAGTCAGGAAAGTTGAGGCATATAAACCATTTTGAGAATCCGCATTATCCTGAAATCAGCTCAATCGGTTTCAAGTTTGTTTAGTGCTTCTTTCTTTTCTTTTTTTTTTTTTAATTACTATACATTTATATAGGGTAATCACTTTGACTGTCCACGTGGCGTTCGATAAATGAGTTACTTTGCTTTGGGGGGGGGGGCTTCGGGAATCCTTGGTTGGATGTTGTCAATCTAAAACGGATGAGTGGATTTTTGGGGGTTTTAAATTTTAAATATTTTGAGAATTTAAGGGTTAGGAAATCTAGAACCACAAGGTGAGAGGAAGTGGACCTGAATGTGTAAGGAGATGGTGCCGCGTGGATTTGCGGAGCTGGTTCTGTATCGGACAATGATGATAGAGTTTGAAAGATGTGTCAGAAATTCACGTCTCGGGACAACTCACCTCGTGGACGTAGAGGGGGGGCCACTTGGGCTTGACTTTGGTGTCTGTCTAGTGGCCCGGGTGATTGTGAAACTAGCCTTTCCGTCTCTCTCTAAAGCAGACATGTGCGGACGCCCCTGGCCGTCGGTTGCCTGCACATCCCGCCTTCTGCTCACGTGCACTGTAAAAGCTCTGAAAAAAAAAAAGAGGAAAAGAAAAGGGCAGGCTTCGATGTGCTCGAAGAATGTCTAATTCTTCTTCACAGTAATCGAAAACAGTACGTTAAAAGTCTTACCCGAAAAAGAAAAATTAAAAGTCTTAAAAGGAAGTGATTAATTCAGAAGTTAGGGTATTACAATCTTTTCGAAATAGCGAGCAGGGTCGTGTCTAGTTCTAATGAAGGAGACAGTTCGACGTTTTCGTGATTTCTGCTTTTACGGTTCTTCCCGGAGAAGGTGAGAAGAAGAAGTAAACGAGGACGGGCCGAACCGATGCAGTCTTGTAATTGCGTGTAAGTTCAGGTGCTTAAATTTTGAAATTCAAAATTCTAGGGGTAGTCTTGTAGTTGCGCGTGAGACTGGCGTTGTTAGTACATTTAACCCAGAGATATATGTATAAGGTTCCTTGTTTTAGTTGAAAATGTTTGGGCTCAAGGCCATAGTAGAATAACAGGCCAGCCTAAAGCAGAGGTCCGCTGCGAACCCTGCCCTTTATTTATTTATTTATTTTATTGTTTCTTTTTTTCTTTTTTAATTTTTATGTCAGAGAATGGGAAAATCCCTTCTTCTTCTTCTTCTTCTTTTTTTTTTTTTATAAATTTTTTGTGGGTAAATCAGGAGATAATCGCAATTAATGAATTCGCAGCATTCATTTTTCGGGGATATTTTCTTTTTTACGGGACAGGTGATATTTTTCAAATAAAGAAAAAAAGTTGGAAAAATACAAAAAAAAATAATTATTATATATATATATATATATAATAATTTTAACTAATAATTATGACGATGAGTTGGTATTTATTTCATATTCATTTTGTTTCTTTATATAACAATACTCCTTTTCAAATAATTAGATCTCAATCTTAGGGTTGAGGTCCCCTTCTCGTGTACTCGACAGAATGCGGCTTTAGAAATCAAATTACCGAACAAACTTTTCTGAATTGCAATCATTGGCTAAGCAACAATGCTTGATCAAAGGATACTATGAGATTATAAAGTCCTGGGGTATCCTCTTGAGCCAGGAACCTATATATATTCCTGCGGTAACTTGAGACACACAAAGCCAGCATGGCAGAGGAGCTGCACTGCACGAGAAAATGGGAATTGAGAGTGTGCACAGACCGTTGCTTCCACGTGTGGAATAGGCAATGCGGCCATCAGCCATGAGCAAACCTCAATCCTGGACCCCACGTTCCATTTTCAGCAAAATGTATGGAAGCCAGGTTAAACATGTCACCCCTTTTGAACAATTTTGTCGTTCAGACAACGGAAAAAGGAGAAAAAAAAAAACAAAAGGCAGGTAGCAAAAGTGCTAAGATCAATTGGTATTTGCCCGGGTGCGATATGATTCACACAGTGGCACTTTGGTTTTTCCTTTATTCTCACTCGATAATGGAATTACTTGAACCCCATTCACGTCCAGTCATTTACTCACAAATTAATATCTGGTTGAATTGTATATATATGGGGAGCTGGGACTCTACAGCTTTGCAATCAATCTGCAGCATCCTCTGCACTTCTGCTTTTGTTTCCTTCTCAAACGCCGCTACCTAAAATGGTGATTTTTAGCAGCAAGGATCATGATTTCAACAAGCTGGTCATCAGTATCAATAAGAACGTCCAGGTTGCGACCCGTGCCTTTACTGGTAAGGAAAATGAGGGGGACGGTGATGACGACGACGACGACGACGATGTGGCACCTGCTGCATAGTCAGTATTATAACGATAAGATGCTCTTGAATTTTTCCATGCTGTGGAACATCTACTTCTAAGGTACCTCGAGGTTATCTGATGAGTGGGGTAAGCCTAGGTCTGGCAAAAGAGCATGTATGTTAAGCGTGGAGTACGTCTATGACTATATAATACATCTAAGAAGGCAATTATCTATCGTATACCTAATCCATCTTAATTGTCTACTGGACGAAAATGTATCATTTGAGGTCCTTAATGCATGTAATATGTAAGGAATTAGATATGGAGTAACTTGATCTGTGCTATGCTATGCTCTCTCTCTCTCTCTCTCTCTCACACACACACACACACACACACAAACATACGCGCGAGAGCATACATTATAGAGAGGCATCGTACGCTGAAACTTGGGGGTTGGAACGCAGTAGCAGGGAAGTAATCCTCTCCGGCCTTTTGATAGTCTATCAACTTGGTCACTTTAGATTTTAGAATTCTAAACCACCATAACGCTAGTGGAAGAAGTAGTGCATTATGAACTCTGTAGACTACACAATGGAGGAACTATTGCAAAAAGGAAGCTAATCAAATTAATGGTTGTATAGGTCAAGTATGCTTGTTTAGAAGAAGCTTTTCTGATCCTGGCCGCGAAATTTCCCTTAGATTAAGTGCACAAGACAATTTCACTCTGATGCTGCTAAAGCATTCCAGGAACAATTGGTGCAACTGTATTGCTCCACCAGTTCAAAATTTTCAAGTTTTTCCTCTCATTTTCGAGTATCAGTTTGATTTTTAAAATTTGAATAAGTCAAAATTAATTTATTTTAAATTTATCTAATTTTATTACTTTAAATATAATAAAGAACATGAATTAATAATTATATATATAATTTTTAAATTTAAAAGTTTGTTTGTTGCATTTGAATTTGTAATTTACTTTATATCATAAGTTTCATCAATAAATAACATGAAAATAAATTTTTAGTTCCATCTTAATCTCTTAATTAATATTTATTATTCTTAGTTTTTTTTTATTTCTTAAATTTCTAATTTATATATTTTTAATCCCACAAGCTTACAATCTTATATCAAAATTGAATCATCTTTTTAATAACTCGGTTGAGTGAGAAAAGAAGATAAATATTTGTAAAATAGTGAAAAAACTAAAGAATTATCTCACATAAATTATAAAAAAAATTCTTGATTTTTCTTTCTCGTGTTACGAGTGATGTTGCAAATTTCTTGTAACTAATTATTTGAAACTTATGCAATACATCTCTCTCGCATATTTTGCTTGATAAAAATTCTTAGATCAGTTATAGTAAATATATTTTTCAAATTAATTATCAATTATTGACAATCTTTAATGACCATCAAGTCATTAAATATATATAGAAAAAGTGATCTTATTTAGACTGTACATAAAAAGTGACTTCACTTTTATTTCTACTGAGTCCATGTTATAATAAATAATTATTAACCCTAACAGCCTATTTTAAGTTACTTTTGCTTTTCTCTTCATTTCGCAAATTCTTTTGGTTACTAATTGTAAATCTTCTCCTTAAGTATACCATTTAAGAAGGCTAATTTAACATTAAATCGACGAATTGTCCAATTCTTGTAAGCTGCAACAACAATTAGCAACAGAAGAAAAAGAAATAGAGAAATTCGAATGAATCTCTTTTCCCTGGCCGTAATTTCTGCGGCAAGTTGCCTCTGCTGTATTTTTAAGTTTCTTTGCTCCTAAACTCTGAGCTTTTTCATTGAAAGAGAAACCACCAGATTCTTTGTGTTCTATACCTCGTATCTCCTGTGTTCCGGCATTTCGTTTCGGACACGAGTGCAGGATGGCGGTTCTAATATATCCACACGGTCGAAAAATTGAAAATATTTTTTGCGAATTTCTAAAGAACTAATTGTAGTCTAGCTCTTGCATGCATGTCTGGCCAATCTCATACTCCCACCAACTTAATTAGGAATAAAAAGAGAGGAGCATGATATATACTACAAAATTTACAACGTGATGTGGGGGAAGAAAAAAGGAATTAAAACTCACAGTGCAAAGCAGCAAAAGAAGGGTAAATCATGTTATGACCTTTGTATCCCAACCCAAAGCCTATATATGTTGGAAAATTGATCTATGGTCGGTTTTCCTTATTATTATTATTATTATTATTATTGAGGTCGGTTTTCCTTATTATTATTATTATTATTATTATTGAGGTTGAAGATGGCATTGGAAATTCATGCAAAGAATGCTTGCGAAGTCAAGAATGACAGTGGGCATCCTTGTGGGTTGGTACAAAAGGGGAGCAGGAAATGCGAAACAAAATTAGTTTGATGCAACCATGTTATGGCCATGCTGTTACATTATTCAATGTAACGGATAAAGGGATTAATAAAAAATAAAAATAAAAATAAAAACTGAATTGTCTGAGTGAAAAGTGTAGTGCCCAACCACATGCGCGCGCTGAAAATCACTAGCTGCTGAGGGGAGCTCAGATTGCCATAGCCAACTTTCGGCCTTTTCTTTTTGTTTTGTTTTTTGTTTTTTTAATTCGGTATAATTGAAACTCGCACTCAAGATTTGCAATTTGAAAAAAAAAAAAAAAACTTTCGTTTTTTCTCATTAAAAACATTGGTCTTCCTATTTATATATATATATATATATATATTGGAAAGAGGTAAATTTTCAATTTTATTAATATAAAAAGCATTACATAATAATAATTAAAAAATATACACAATAATATAAACATTATCTTCTCATATAATAAAAAAAAACACCTAATTTTACTTCATTATTAAAATGGTAATTAATTAATATAGTTTTTGTTCAAATACTAATCAATTTATAATTTGGATTAACTTCAACGAAGGGATCTCTCTCTCTCTCTCTCTCTCTCTCTTTTTGGGTCTTTTTTTTGGGGGGGGGGTTTAGTTTATATGGAGATAGCGATGGAAATCTCATGTGAAACGTCAATGAATTTATTTTTGTTCGATTAAACGCATTATGGTAAATATACGAGGATTAGGTGTAGGAGGTCAAGAAACGGCTGAACGAGAATCTCTTGCATTAATTCACGTGGAAAAGGCTTTGGACTTCAATTGCTACCGATCACTGCTTTATTATTTTTTTTTTTTTACCTTTACCAATTTTTGGATTATATATATATATATATATATAGAAACTAAAAGTTATACTAAAGTTAAACACATTTTGTGTTAAGTGGTGAAGCCCATGCATAAAACAACATATGTTTGAACCACATCACATTTAGTATAAAAGTTCTTGCTCCCAATTTTTTGCTTTGATTATTTGTTCATAGCCCTCGTTACGCCAGGATATCTTTTGTTATTTTCTGCAGTTCCACCATCTTTTATTTGTCTGTCTAATTTCTGTATTGCCCATTTCTGCGGGCTTTTCCCATAGTTTTTTTAAAAAAAAATTCCCAACAATTTAATTTTTTTTTTAAAAAGTATGGCAGTGATATTAATAATATTTACAAATTTAAATTGAACGTCACTTTTTAATTTTTTTTTCATAAAATAAATCTATCGCTCAAATACTAATGAACTTGAACAAAGTTTTGCTAACATTAATCACAACAATTACTAAATTGAAAACCAAAAATATATATTTTAAAAAAAGAGTAACGGAAAAGATTTAAATTTAAATTAATTATATAAAACTCACGTTGCATCATTATTTAAGCTATCGTCTGGCGGTAAAATTTTCCAAGAGCTTTGATTCGCACTTTGCCACTTCTAGTATCAAATGTGAAAGACCCAAAACGACCCAGACGATACACTATACTAGAAAATCATTTGGAGTTTGTGGGATCAAATTGTTGAATGTTTCACATCATCAGTGGGCCGCCCCACACCCTGGCCCACCCAAAATCAAAAGGAAAATGCTTTCGCACTTTGACAGCTGAAAGGCATTGCCTAAGAAAGGAATTTTAGCCCTTCACTCACGGTGTCCTAAGCTCACACAATGTCATCGCGATGAGAAAAGGTGAAGCTGGGAAACACCACATCCAATTAAAGGGCCTCTGCATATCTTTGTCAAAGCTGTCACCATCATCGACCGCAACTTTTTTGGCTAGAGAAATGATCAATGATTATCTGGAAATAAAGGACTTCGATTGACAAATTATCTGCAATGTCCTTGCAATCTTACCTTGTCGTTTTATTACAAATAAAAAAGTGGAGCACAGTTCCTCTGTTTGCTTTGCAGAAAAATTGCACATGGGAACTTCGTTTCAATGAATTGTCACGATTTACAACTAAATAATCTCTAGTGTATCTTACTTGACGATGAGTGTTCTGCATTGCCATATACAATTACAAGGTATACCCCACAACTGAAGAAACTGAAGAAGAGGCCGCTTTCCTTCCAATGAGGAGACCCCAACGTGTCTTTCAAGCTTCTGGTATTGGTGCCAATAATTCCTGCTGATATCGAGATCGAGGAATAACATAAGAATCGGTCCATCAATGAAACATATCCATCAAAGGTGAGGAGTCGTAAAGTTTACCTCAGAAACTCGCGAGTTCCCACTCTGCGCACTTGAAGATTTAACAATTGTTTGCCACTTCTGATCAAAGAACTTTGTTTTGGAAGCATGGACTCTGGGATGTGCATGCATACCAACATAAGATCTTTTAGAAGAATTCCTTGAGGAAACGGCGGGTAAAGCACGCTTAAGCCATGGTTCTGAAGGGGACTTTGGCGAAGGTGGAGGAAGAGGAAGGAGCGGATAGCTTCCCGGCCGAGTCTCTTGATAACTTGTTTTTGTACTAAGTTGGCTCTTTGCTTTATTCTTCCCATCATCAACCAATTTTGCAGCACCTCCCAATGCAATGGAATCATGGACTAAGCCGTTCGAACTTTCCAAGTTACCTGCTTCCATATCCAGTCCACTTTGTGGAACAATCTTCCCATCTTTTTCTGCTTTCGGGCTTGCAAATGTAATACACATCTGTCCAAGGGCTCGATCTGTTTTAGAATCATTGATGACATCCATTTGCACGTCATGAATGGATCTGTCAGATAATGATAGAAAACCAGAATCAGCTGACTCCAGACTTCCTGGCCGCACTTTTGCCTTTTCACCCACTACATCCAAGTGCTTGCCATCTTTAGCCGAAGAATCCATTGAAGCAGTTTCTTCAATTTCACTTGCATTTGCAGTTGTCTCGACATCATCATTTCCATTGTCGGCGTAAACTTCTTTACATGAAGGACTTGAATTCAAACTTTGAGGCTTTACCATATGCACATAATCTATGTACAAGGTTTTCTCCGCCATGGGGCTTGCAGATTCTGATTCCCATTCTTTGCTCTCAATGGCTAATAACTTTTGAAAGTTTCTGCCCCATTTTGCACGTTGGTTAGGGCCATTCACCCCAGGATCCTTAGATATTTCAGGGTTCTCTTTCTCTTCATGAATGTCATTTTGAGAAACAGCACTATAGCTTGGTGATGCACTCTTATCTTGCCATCTCTTGTGCAGAGGTGATCCGCTCAATTTCTTAGAATCCCGTGTGCAGGTGATCTGGTTGGATGCACTTTTCAGCTTAGTTCTAAACCCATGCGATCCTGTTGGCTGGAGTCTATCCGTTGACCTTGGCTCGTAAACGGCATTCTTCTCGAGCAAAAAAGGAATGCAATAGAGCATACGAAGTACATAAATCAGGCTAGCAATATAAACTGATATACATGATAGTAACACTCAATAAGAAAGAAGTAGTGAGTTGGATACCTTAATCTCCGTTTCACAGCAACAAACAGCATAAGAAGATTTAACCTTTGCTCTATGGACGGAAGAAGCAGGCGGCTGAGCCTGTTTTCTCATTCCCAGTACAGGATTCAAAAGGCAAAAGGAATTTTGCAAGCGTAAGGAAGGGAACAATCCACAAACATTAGGAGAAGAATTCTCATATTCCATAGCACCACTATCCTCATCTTCACTTTCTTCTACTTGATCACTCTGGTCATGATATGGTATAGTGTTCATACTATTTTGGCCAAGTGTCTGCCTCCTTTCTGCATTTATCACCCTATTATTAATCTGCCTTGGTTGCTGCTGAGCAACTGGTTGCTTCCTAACAGAATAATGAGAATTTTCTGAAGCCACTGCCTTTGCAGCGGGCAAGAATCTACCCATCATGAAATCTAGCGTCTGTGGATCCATCGCAAAAGATCCAGATGGTTTCAGCGCTGGACCATCCAACCCACTCACACCACTTATGCTGCAGTTATGGAAGAATGATTCAGTCTGCGAAAGGGTGTCAACTGCATCAATAAAGGCCTCATGGCTATCCTCCGAACACATACTGTACTTCTCCACCATCATCTCCTTGGAGCTCTCCTCTTTACTTACATTAGTATCCAATGATTGAATATTCCAACGACTTGAATCACCGTTTCTCGAGTGGGAACTAAATGCCGCTGTGCCTTGGGAACCTTTGTCTTTCTTTTGCAGTTTAACATTTAAAATCCTCCCAGGAGGAAGCTTTGGCACAACAGGAGGCTTTTCAGGAGCCCTAGTTTGTGGTTTGCTTCTATTCTTGGGTCTTCCTGGGGTTCGCTCCCACACAAAGGGAACAGTTCCTGGATTACTCACTGGACCTGATTTCAGCTCTGATTTGTAGACAGGAAAGGGTGGCAATTTGGGAACAGCATCATTAGTTTTCCTCTTGTTCTCAGTTTCTGAGGTGGATGCTGTTGATGAGAACCTCCTAACAGATAGTAATGGCTGATTAAAGTCCAGTTGCTTTTCTTCCATCGGATTCTTTAGTAACATCTATTTTGTTTCTGGAAAAGACCACCTATCGAATCAAAACACAGTCCCAGTTGGCCAGATATAGGAGACAGAGATTTAAGTGGTCAAGATACAAATGGAGAATAGCAAGACTATGTAAACTCCTGGTGTGATGTTGAAATTAGGAGGCCGACACACAGAGTACACCGACAAAAGCACTTTCTTTCCTCAAGAAACTAAGACAGAAACAAGTGAGGACTACTGAATGGAACATGCCGTCAGAAATTTAAGCACAAAATATGTTCAAAAAAAAAAAATGGAAACTTTAAGTTTCAAATGACAATTTGCATCCTTTTTGGGACGAGATATTCCCTTCTTGGCTTTGCAGTCCAGAGCGGATGAGGAAAAACAAAATGTAGGGGAAAATAAATAAATAAATAAATATATATATATATAAAAAGAAACGCAAAAATTGAATAAAATCAATCCAATCCTGCAATTCACAATCAAAAAATCGAGAACTCCAAGAATTACAACCTTGTTGTGCCATCAGACTCATTTGCCACTAATCCATCTCTTTCTTTAACATCAACAAAGATTGCAAAGACACTCAATAACCCAAAACTCTCGGCTTCTTTAATAAAGAAGAGACTTCTTGATTTTTGCTTGCCAATGAATTTAATGCCCAGCGACTCAAAAAGAACAAAGAAACCAACACCAATACAATCTTTTCATTTCAGTACGTCACCAAAACTGAAGTACCTCTGTGATATTGCTGATCAAGAAATCAACCCTTCCTGTTTCTTGGAAAATACAGAGAGAGAGAGAGAGAGGGGGGGGGGAGAGAAACCATGCCAAATCATAGAGTTGAGGTTTAATGAAAGAATCCTAAAGAAAGAAGAAATAAAGAAGACAAAGAAGCAGAGAAGTGAAGGTAAACTTGTAGTTTGTAAGCTTGTCCCTCTAGTTTTTACTTTGGCTTATAGTGCAGTACTACTGCCCAGTTGGCCAGTTGAGGTTGTCGATATTTTTTTTTGGGGGGGGGGAGCTTACCGCTTACTCTCACTTCAAGGCAAAAGATCAAGAAACTTTTTAGTTTTTAGTAGTGTCAAAAATTATTAATACATTACATAGTACTTTACCGGGGTTTTGTTTATTTAATTGCATGGGTCAAAAAAGAAGAAAAAAAAATTGTTCGTGAACATTGTTGTGTGGGTTCATGTGAGTACATTTATTCACAAAAGGAGGAGGAAGGTGGTCGAGCCGAATGAGAAGGTTATTTATTATATAACGGAGTCATTGTCAATACACACAATATAATGTGAAGCCCACAACCGAAAGTCATCTTTATCTTTTAATTTATTTTCTGGGTCCGATCTACTCGCCTTCTTCAATCAATTATTATATACTGTAGCATTCGGGTAAGCTAAATAAATTAAAAGAAAAGGATGGCATGATTGAAGACGTTGTACGGTGCACCGCGAGAGAATTTTACTTCTGCTCGGACAACTCTGAAGAGTTGTAGATGCCAGACAACTCGCGCTGCTGTCAGGAATCCCGGAAGTCCGACACCTTTCGATGGCGGTTCTCGCGTTGTTTAAGTCGGTAGTTTTATATTTTACTTTAAATTCACCGTTCCCGGATTTCCTCAAAAAAGTGTTTCAACTGCAGCCCCACACTTCAAAATTCAACATATTGTCTCCCTTGACACTCCAGGTGTGGACGAAAAAAGGCACGAACAACATATTTTTATAGCAAACATCCGAACTTACATTATCTACATCCTCCAAGCTTTAATATATGGATTAAACAAATCTCATGCCTAAAGCTTTAACAGTTTCCGCAATTTTATACAGACTGTCGTATTAAATGAATGGTAGTTTCCACAATTTTGTCCTGGTGTGAGGACGTCATTATTTATGCATAAAAATAATCAACGAGCGCGTTGCGAACATCTAGTCTTCATCTTGCTCAACGTGTTGCTATCGGCATCTGACTGCGTTAAACCTGCATGCATTGAGCCGTGTAAATTAAACTGAAAGAAACAAATTCGAAAACGAAAAGAAGCAGTGCGTAACAGTTTTCTAATATTATATGGAGTGAAGCTCCAGATAAAAAGCACTTGTAAAGACACTGGAGGGAGGAAAAGAAGGTGGGGTATATCCCTTTATCAAAAATTGTACTGCAAGTAGTTTGAAAATTTAAGAAGGAACTATATGTAAAGCCAATATGGGGCATAGAGACGTGTATGTAGTTTGAAAATTAAACAAAGAAACTTCAATTTGCAAGTGAATACGTGGGATTACTTGACTTGATTATTTTAATGCTGAAAGTAATTAAAAAAAGCACCTCATGGTATTTTTCTACATCATTAAATATGTCCTGAATGAATATTAATTGTGAATAGAAGGGTCAGAAATCAAACCTAGGCAGGTTTTTAGGCTGCTCACTTCGCAGGCTTTGTGGCTGGTCTTTCACATCATCAATTCCCACTGGCAAGATAACATCATTTGCTGGCTCATTGACACTTTGAGACAAATTTTCTGCAATCTCCTTAAGACCCTGGGAGCAAAGGAAGGAAAGCAAGTTCTAGGGTGAGCCAAGTGAAAAGAACATGTTCTCCTATGTTTGTTTTAAATTTATTTCCACCAGTCAGCTTCCATTCAGCTGGATGGCATGTGCAGCAGTGCACATGCATAGGCACATTGTCATGCATAAGCCAAGCACAAGACAACAAGAAAACATATTAAGTTTAGTATCTTTGATCTTTAAAAAACAGATACCATCAAACTTGGAGCTTCAGTGAATGTGAGTGAAGCACGAGTCCTCCCAGAAGGCTTAAGCTGCTCCTGCAAGATGTTGAAGACACAGGTCAAAAGAGTAAGAAAAGTTCCCAAATATAGTCTTTTAGACTTGGATAATATAAAAATGATAAAGACAAAGACTCCTGGAGAATGAATGAGAGGAAGGTGGTTTCCAGAGAAAAAGGATGAGATACATGGCAAAGGGAGTGATAGAACTGCATAGGGACCATAAAGAAGGAAAACTTACAGAAAAAAACAATTATCCTTTCTTGTTTGGATGATTAATGACAAAATAAATAAATAATATTTTGGTTAGTAAAGTGTATGCCTAGAAGATTAGGGTAACAGCAAAAATTGCTATTCATGTTCCCTTTCTCCTGATTCTCCACTTCGGGGCAGATTGCATTTCGTGTTCCCAAAAGAAACAAAGCAGTTCCATCTCCAAAACCAAACAATACCAAACAAAGAGCTAGCTTATGCATTGTGAATTCACAATAATTGACAACAACTAAATCTCACAAGATACATACATACATATACATATACATATGCATATATAAATATGTTAGGAACCATATTTAGATAGTTCTTGCCAGTTCCTACCTCCAGAGCTTTAGGCATCTGCATCCTTTTGCCACCAACAAAGTTGCATAGGTAGAAAACACCCATATTTGCAAGATCCTGCCACCACAAACTTGACTCAGTACATACACAAGCATGAATGTGGCAACTCAAACTACAAAATAGACATCCGAATCAACTGCCAAGAATAAAACATTATTGGTTCATGATTATTTATTAGCATATCCATATGCCAACGAACTATAGGTTAAAATTCCCTATATTTTCCCCCCTTTAACAATTCATCAGCATAAAGTTTTTATCTGCTTCCCTCTCAGTACTATTGATCTGCTAAATTAACAAAAAGACAAGGATTAACTCAACAAATGCATTGGTCAATCCATCTAAACTAACTCAAAAAGGCACGCAAAAAGCAATTTTCACTTTCCTAATTCATTACTCTCCTTTAGACAAAAATTCATTAAGTCCACCTTTTTCCATCCATTTTCAGACTCATCTTATTCAGTGCTGCAATACTAGAAAGCGTGGCTTCTAAGAATCAAAATTTTGGTCCTAGTCAAAGACATAGCAACTCACCAATAATTTAGGACTCCTTAATTATTCAGACATTTTGCAAAGTGCCCCTAATCATTTCAAAACCTATGTCTAATCTAGTAATCTCTGGACAACACAAATATCATGTATTTAACAGACAACAGAAGCTAGAACAGAAACTTCTTAAATGGTGGCAACCCACACAGACCAAGACTGTTATATGATATATCATTTGATAGCTAACAGACATTTGCAAGCACCACATCTTATATAATTATTTCAAGACAGGAAGTCCTGATGAGTGACAAATGTGTTTTAAAGTCAACAGCTACTTGAACAGAAACAACCAAACAGCAAGGGAAATATAAGGAGGAAACAGAAGAGACATAAATATTCAATGTAAAAGAATAATTTGTTGCATGTAAATAGGATATAAGAAAGAAGGGTTTTACACCTGCTTCTCCTCCAGTGTGCCAATCTTCCCATCCTGGAATAAGAAAGAAACTAATTACAGCAAACTCAGAAAGAGAAAAGAATCATGGAGGTCAAGAAAATGCTATCTTTTAACAAGAAAACATTGACCATAAAGATTGCCGACACCACCGAAGCGTCACCACCTAAATATGATAAAATCAAACCTACCAAACCAGAAACTAAGCGCTGCAATTGCCACAACTCAGAGCCAATCAGTGAAACATTTTCAGAAGCAGCTTGAACCTGGATTAAAAGATCAGAGAATAAAGGTTGATGATAGAAAAATTTTCCACATATGCAGATTATGTTCTGCAACTACATTGTGTCCTAGTCTGCATTGTGAAACTGTAATACAATGCACAAAATAAGGTAGAACTATTATCAAATCTCAGTTTGATATTATGGCACAATACTTGATACAAAAAGCATTTTGTACAATATGTGTATCTCGTCTTAGAAAGATAGATGTGCTTTTATAATAGTTTTAATCAAACTCAGTTCTCAGTGTGCATAAAGGATATAAAGGCAATGATGTCCAACCCAGACTCAACCCAGAAAAAGAAGAAAAGAGTACTTGTAGTGTGGGGATTCTCTTACATCACTTTGAATTGCCCGTGAGATCTCCTTTTGACTCTCCATTTTATCATCCAAAAGCTGTATTCTCTGCGTCAAATGCTTCTTTGCAGCCTGGTAAAGCAAGTGCATATACAAATAATAGCTGTGAATATACTGCATAATTATCATGGGAACATTTAAAAAGGTTAGCATTAGACCATGAAAATGTTTATCATTTGGTACTCTAGTATGGATATGATCATATGGTGCTTCCGATAAAAATTGTGTTAAAAGGAATTCGTTGTTGAAAACCTACAAGTCGACACTTGGGAAACAAAATCAGCACTACCACAAACCAAGACCTTAAACTCAAGATTAAACCAAACAAGACTGTTGCAACATGCTAATAAAAATGTATTGACCAGAAACTACTTCTATGCCTGTATGAGAAGCTTAAACCGACTTGGTCCCTTTGCAAATTTAGAAAGTATTGTCATCCATATTCCATCCCCACCCCCTTTTTTTTCATATTATCTATGTTAAACCAAAAACGTACTTGCCAAACACAATGTAAATCTCTGTAAAGGATACAGAACAAAAAAATTCATCTTTCAGACAGCACTTACAGATAGAGTCTCAGAAACTTGCTCCAGATGTTTTGTCAAGTTTGCAATTGCATTTGTCATGTTACGCTTAGTCACGTACATAAGATCTGAGAGTTTGAGGCCCTAATTTCCAAGATTTTCCAAAGAGAAAAAATGAAGAAAAAGAAGAAGATTAGTCTATTGAAAGAGTATCTTAGCTCATCTCAAATCCAAACAATAAATAGGTGAAATGAAAAGGAAACATATTTATTGTGTGTGCTCAATCAGAGATTTAGTTAGAAAGAAAGAAACAATGGGAAACACTTTGGCATTTGTGTTACCTTCCACCACATGTAACCATATCCTAATGCCCCCAAAGTAGCAGCTGGAATTATGAGACCACTATAGTTGCCTGCATAAGAGAGAGATATTATAGCCTAAGAAAACAGTCAACGGTGAGCCTCAATCAGAAATAATCAGAAAATTGATTTGCCTGCAGCGGCAAAATCCTCATGGACAGCATTCTGCCAAAGACATGAAAATGCACATTCTGCAGCTGAAACCCAGAACATGTGATATAAAGATAGAAGATACCTATTTGGCCAGAAGCCCCATTCAGAACTGTTATTTGATGAGAAGAGGCCAGCTGCCGGACCTCCATTGCCAACCGTCGCACCTATAAAGATATTCAAAAACAGAAAATTGACAGTTGGGGTCAAAGGGGTTCAGTTCACATGCCTCCTTATTGCAGTTTGTAAAGGCAATTAAAGCTGAAAATGCATTTACATTACCATTACCTAAAAAAAAATTAAAATATCCAAGCTACAGTATTGGGTGCCATTTAAACTAGTTAGACGTAGTAAATTAATTAAACTGCAAGAACCTTATTACCTGTTGCGCTATTGCATCAGAATAGTCAGAATCACCCTCTGTTTGTTCCCCGGATTTCTCTATTCCTTTGACCAATGACTGCCCAAAATATCAACAAAAATACTTAAGAAAACCAATCAAAAGCTTCTCCAACAGCAAGCAACAAACTGAAATCCCCCACTCGTCCAAACTGAGTAAACAACACCATTGCAGCTCACACCAAACCACACTTCCCATACTATCGGCAACCAAACACAAAGACCAAATTCAAGAAACCCTAACCTAACGAAACCAAGAAGACTCTCAATTTGGCAGATAAGATTAAAAAATCTCACAACACCAAACGAGAAACAAAGACCATCTCCTCGGCAACCAAACGCAAAGTCCAATAACTCGATTAACTCGAACCTAATAAAACGAAGACGAACGACTTAAAAAGATCATCAACAGTACAGTTACCTGAAGTTCACCCAGCAAGTCAGATAACTTGCCGTTCTTGACCAAGATCGTACCGGTATACCCTAAAAACAAGGTTTGAAAAAGAAAAAAGAAAAACAAAAAAAAAAACCAACAGAGTCTGATGAGTGTGGTGCAAGTTTGTGAGCAACTAAAAGAGAGTGACCGTCAGAGAAAGTGCCTGCTCCGGCGAGGAACAGGATCCGGGAAAGTCCGATTCCGGTTTGCATAGCCATGGCTAACAGTCAGGTAAAGGCGGCACCCAAGGAGGGGACTGCAGTTTTGGATCCGCGTCGGGCGGTAAGCGGTCAAGTATAAAAGTGATTAGGTTCCTTTGGGTTGGGCTCATGGACCGACCTACCTCAATTTGGGCCAGGCTTTAATTGATGGACATCTTAAACTTGGGCCGACAACTATTTTGAAGAATGTAGTGGAGAGAGGTGACAACCCTCCCAAGCAAAGCTCTAAAATCTTTATTATAGCTTAATTACGTTTTTAGTAATAATTTTTTTTAATAAAAAAAAATCTCTGGTTAATATAATAATTCTTTAAAAAGATAAAATTCATAATTAGTACAAATTAGCCATATGTCTATAAAAAAATATTAATCTTTAATAAGAAAAAAAAATTCTATTTCTCTCTCTAACTCTCATCAAATAAATAAGTTGTATACTGCATATTTCAACGTTATTTTTGCAAATAAATTTGTATCGGGTTGTAATTTAAATTTTGATAAATTGTCATATAAAGGAAAGAAAAAGAACTTTTCAGCGGTTAAAAGGCACGTTCACAGATGGAAATTAAAGGTAAGAAACGCATCATCTTGCTCGAGTAATTAAAATATCTTTGACCAAGATTGTTACCATTTGTTTAATTACATTGTTGCGGTGCTTCCACATTTGCCGGTGCAATGTCAAGAAAAACAAAAAAACGAAAAAACGAACACGGAGAGATCGAAATTAAAGTGAGAGAGAGAGAGAGAGAGGGGGGGAGGGGGGAGTGGAGTACTTTTCACGCGGAGTGCCAGCTGGCTGTCGGAGAAAGGCCGCCTCTCCAGCACGTGACCCGGATCCTCCTTTCCCTCAGATTCAGCCAATTGCCTCCGCCCTCAACCCCCCCATTCTCAATTAATTAATAGAAATTAATTAACAACATGAAAAATAATATTATTAATTTATCATATTATTTTATTTTTAATTTATTAAAAGACCGATTGGACGTTATTTTTTTTAAAGCATTTTATAAATGACTATTATGTCATTTTAATAATAATAATGAGAATAATAATAACTGGAGAACGAAAGAAAATAAATAAATACTAAACATAAAAAGACTGATATATCACTCTTATTTTTTTGATTTTTACTAAAATAAAATAAAATAAAATCGGGCACAAATAAATAAACAAATCAAGAGTCCAATCCAATCCTCTCCGATCTCATTTTCCTCGTTTCCATCTCCTGTCCCTTTTCTTTTATATTTTTAAATTTTTACTCGATATAAAATAGAATAATAAATATGCATCAACGAAATGCTTATTATATACTTTGAATCTCTGAGCAATATATGTAAATGTATATATTTATCATTTGTGCTTCTTGCTTTCCAAATATATATTTTCCTGAAGAAAGAGAGGAAGAGAAACAAGGAAAAGAAAAGAAAGAGCGATGCGGAGATAAATCTTTCATTGGTTTTATAAATAAATGAGAAAGAGTTGGCTGAGATTCAAATGGTGTGGTATTGCCTACTGCAGGTAGAGCAGGGGAGGATTCTAGTGCTTGGATCTGTTGGTGGTAACTTCAATTTCTCTTCTTTTCTTTTCTTTTTTGTTTTTGTTTTGTTTTTGTTTTTGTTTTTTGGCTTGTTCCTTTTCTTTAAGTCCTGTTAGGTTTAGTTTGAATCTCGGGTTCTTTTATATGCTTTCTTGACCCAGTGATCAGTCATATTGGGTATAATAGGCAATTTTTACTCCTTTATTTATTTTTTGTGTTGTTTGGGAGCGGTAATTGGGGGTTTCAAGAATGCTTTGTAGGCAGGTTTGATTCTCACGTTGCTCGTTGAGACATTGCGAGTAGTGGTGTAATTAAGTGCTTTCAGTTAATTAGTTTTCTTTGTATTTAAATAAATATACAATTTGGACTTCTCTTGGTGTTCGGTGATCAGATATTTAACAGAAGGGACCATTGAAAATTTTCTGATCCGGGCGTAATGGTGATACTGTCCGAATTACTCTCAACTTTGGAACCTTTAGAGAAGTCAAATAAATCTTGTTTCTTTCTGATTTATTGTAAAACCTCTTGGAGATCTCTTCTTGCAATTTATCTTTGTTATGCTATTGCAAAATAAGAATTCCTCAATAGTATTAATAGGTTTAATGGGATGGAAAACCTTGATTGCTAACTTGTTTTGCAGTTGAGAGGGGCCCGTACATGTTTTTAATTTTATTTGTCTTTGATTCCTGTTTGATTCTTTCTGTATCCTTTGATCCTGCAAGTTGTTTTGCTATTGTTTTGATATTTTTTTGGGTTGAATCTTAAGTAGGGCCTTGGCTTTGCAGGTCAAATGGCCTCCAGCTTAAGCAAATTGGAACAGACAAGGTCATCAATTCAGTGTTTGGATCTGTGAGAACAATTTTCAAAATGCAAAACTCTTCTATGGAGTAAGGACAGGGAGCCGAAATGGTTTTACATCCCCAATATTTAAGGACATGGAGGAGACACGAGATGATGCAGAACCAACAAAGCAAGGGCCTTCAAATGGTTCGTGGTGGGGTTCGGATTTTATGGAGAAATTTGATTCCACTTCATTGCTTTCTCAAGAAGATAGCTTGAGTAATAAAGAGTCACCAAGAAGTTCTGAGGAAGATGGGTTGCCATTGCGGACGGCATCCCAAATACTCTGGAATACTGGGATACTTGCCGAGCGAATTCCAAATGGTTTCTATTCTGTGATACCAGTGAGAACTGAAAGCTCTTGTATTGGCATGAAATTCCTTTGTTTTCTTCACTATTGTTTGACTGCTCTTAGATCATTGATGGGCTATAAAGCTTTTAAGGGAATAGAAGTCGTGCCTGGTAATCATAAGGAATGGTTTTTGACTTTGGTTCTATTCTATATCAGTAGGCTCTTGGGAGTTATTAACCTTTGTTTTTCCTGCATGTTTAATGAATATTTCTTTGACTGACTATTCACAAGTTAAACTTAAGCTCAATAATATGAGGCGCATTTGGAATGCTGCATGAGTGTGTTCTGTTGTTAATGGCTGGCAAGACTAGAAACCCACATTAGATAATGTTTACTCAAACAAAAAGATGCTAGGCAAGTGTTCCTTCCAAAAAGAAGTTTACTCAAACAAAATCTTCTATTTGATTGAGAAAAAAGCCCCACAGAATACTGATCTACTTGAGACTCCTCCTCCACTAAGACTAGTGCTGTGAAATGAGATCAGAACCAGATATGAATAGCCCTGGTTGACTAATTCCTATTCTAGTAGTACTAGTAACCTCATAAATAACATCTTAGGATTTTGAATAATTATCTGGTACCCCAAAAAATGCTACTGTTTCTTTGCAAGGAGATCCCAGGTAAAAATTCTTCTAAAGTCCTGCATAAAAAAATTTACAATAAGGACCCAAATTTTAAGAATTAAAACTTGTATAACATATCTTCTAAATTGTTGGATTTGTTTCTAATTTATTTTTGATATTTCCAAAAGGCAACAAGCCTTTTTGTTTAAATAATGGGTGGAATGGTTTTCAATTAAAGTTTTTCCCAATTTACACCATTTTATTGTTTGGCGAGTTAAATTTTTTATCTCACTTCTTCATGAACTAATCTGATAGTTGGCTGTGAACAGGATAAAAAGCTTAAGGAGCTTTTTGATAGTATTCCAACTTTTGATGAGCTTCATGCTTTGGGGTCTGAGGGTCTCAAGGCTGATATTATTCTTGTGGATACCAAAAAAGATAAAAAACTATCTATGCTGAAGCAATTGATTAAGGTACTGGTGAAGGGATTGAACTCAAATCCAACCACAATGATAAGGAAAATTGCTGGATTGGTGAGTACTTCTTCTTAAATTATTCTCTTCTATAAATATTTTCCTTGGAAGTCATACACAAAAATGTGTGTGTGCATCTATACATCACTTTGTTGGTTCTTTATAGTATTTGGATTAAGGCTATCTTCACAGAATTGGTGGTTCTATGTGGTGGTGATCTTGGGGCCTCATAGCAGTGATGGTGGTATTGTGGCGGTAGATGGTGGGTTCAGCACATTTGTGGTGTCAGTGATCATAAGATGGTTTTTGATGTTTACCATTCATACATAACCAATTAAAGTTGACATGTCAGCGAAGATGCATAATGTCATTGACCAAAAAAGAAAAAAAAAAAAGATGCATAATGTCCATGTTATAGAAATTTCTGAGTTTGCCAAAATTAGAAAAATGCAGTGACTGCTGAAGTTGTGAGTTCATGCCCATGTGAAGTAATGCATCCAGATGGGATGTTTAGTTTGTGCCATTCATATGGTTATTTGTCCAGGCTTCTTATTCCATGCTAGTGCTGGCATGAAAAATTGTTTTATTCTTTTCTGCATATCAACTGAAATATAGTTCACTTTTTCTGTATGGGTTCAAATATAAAGTAAAGTCTTCTAAGCCAAATTAGATTCAACTTCAACTGCATGCATCTCTGTTCTTCTTAGTTACCATGCAACTCCCACCCTTCAAACATTGATTTTCTTCGGACTAATTTCTTCTATTGCTGAAAAGGTATCTGATGTTTATAAGAGACAGAGCGTTGAAAGTCCTGCAAAAGCTGCTTTGGAAGAAACTTCCCACGTTTTTGAAAACCGAGTTGTTCAATTGCTGGGCCAAATAAAGCATGGTTCATGTCGTCCCCGAGCAATCTTGTTTAAAGTTTTAGCAGATACTGTAGGTCTTGAAAGTAGGCTCATGGTGGTAAGCTTTTACTTCTTTTACTTCTGTTGTTTGGTTAGAGTTGAGTGCTGTACACATAATTTGTTTTTGTTCAATTGCAATTGTTTTTGTTTTTTTTTTTTCTTGCTTGTGTTGAGAAATAAACTGAAAATTACTTGCTTTTGCTTCTAGGGTTTACCAAATGATGGGGTTATTGAGTGCATGGAATCATATAAACACATGTCTGTGATAGTTGTGCTGAATTCTGTGGAGCTACTGGTAGACCTAATGAGATTTCCTGGTAAGTTGATACCCCGGTCAACCAGGGCACTGTTTATGACTCATATTTCTGCAGCAGGGGAGAGCGATTCTGCAGAAAATGATTCATGCGACTCACCACTAGAACCAGACAGTCCTCTTTATAGTTTTCCAGAGAGAGTTGATCATGACAGGTTTGGAGATGGCATCCAACCACATTTGTATACCTATGTTACATTCATTTATGTATGTGGAATGTGTTTGTCAACATTGTTATTTGTCTAATCTTTATGTCACAGCACTGAAAGGGATGACAACCTGCAGTTCCATAGGAGATTAGAGGCATCTTCTAATGTTTTAGGTCCTTCATTGAGAAATTCGATGTTGCGATCAGCTACCTCTATTGACAGGAAGCTGAGGTGCTTTCAGTTTCTATCCGTAGGAAGTAACTGCTTTACTTTTGTTCTTGTTTTCTTCCAGCAGAACAAAAATGCCATTATTGTTGGAAGATTGTCAACATCATCCCATTCTTTATCTTTTCACCTGTGTTCTCATTTTCATCCAAAAGATAAAATGGTTTCTAACCTTGGGGCTCGCTGCTTTATTTTTGCTTTCCTCAGCTTGTCTCACAGTGACCCCGATATTGCAACAACATTTTGGCGACGTAGCAGGAGGAAGGTTGTTGCTGATCAGCGAACTGCTAGTTCAAGGTTTCTTTGAAACTTTTTGACTGATATTTTATGTGATGCTAATATGGTTAAGATTCTAAGACTTCTTTTCTCAATGAAAGAATACTATTCTACATGGAAATGTCTCAAGCATTCTAAGGTCTTGGTGATAGTTTGTGAGGGATGATACTTAGAATGGCCTGGTAGTGAATTTTGTGAAATTGGCTTGCATGGCTGGCATAAAAAAGGGACTACATGGATCCATTTTCAAATTTGGTTGGTTAAAATGGATATCAGTTAATAGGGGTTTCCAACCTGCTCGTTTAGGTTCAATGAATGTCTTTAAACTTCAGGGTAGGAGCTCATTATCTGTTGCTGACATGACAGAGTAGCATGAGAGAGATGTTATTCAATGCATTTTAATTTCAGACTATAAAGATCAAACCATTGAAGCATGATGAGTGTTAGTGGTAAAAATTGGGACCCATGCATAACTGTTTGTATGGCTAGCCCCTTTTTCCTCCCCAATTAGACCTTTTCATTAACCCATGGAATGAGGTCAGTTGTATACGTAGCATGCATATGCCTGTGCCACATCAATTTGTTCTTTTCTTTTCTTTCATTATCTGATTAGAGTTTTCAGCAGGTTGATTATTTCTCTTTTAGAAAACATATTCTGGTCCTGTCTGTGGTGCTTTTCACACTATGTTGACTTTTAGACTCTATATATTCAAATTTTAGAAATTAGCTGTCAACAAGCTTGGTTTTGCAGTCCAGAGCATCCATTGTTGCGAGTACGTGGGCGGTCCATGTTAAGTGGTGACAGGCACTCAAATAGAAATTATGCTGATGACATGGCTACATCAAGGTTCTTACCTCTTTTGTTATATATAAATGGAACTTTAGTTTGCAGATCAATGATGAGTGTTCAGATTTTTTTTTTTTAAATTTCTCATATGCTGCATATGATAGGCAGGCCTTCTGGGCTAATTAGTTGGTACTACCTCTAGATTTTTATTTATTTTTCTCCGCTGAATTTTTCCAAGCTTGATTGTTATTCAAGACATGATTAAATATTTGAGCACTGATAAAATAAACTTTTTTGTGGTATTTGTGGATCTTGCAAGTGATAGTTATTCGTGGTGCTTTTGGTTGGCTGTCACTTCTCTTCTCTTTAGCTGATAATGCATGTTAAGTATTGTTCCTGGACATATAATTCCCTTTGTATGGACATTGGTGGATGCCTATTCACATGTTTTACTTGATGAAGAGTTTTTTGAGCATTTGATAGTAAGAGATGTATTTATTTGCACCTGCAATCAGCTGTTAGTCTAAGGTAATCGGCTTACCCTCACCAAAAGAACTCTATTTTTTGTCCTCTCTTTCCCACTTCTTCATGCAGCAAGAAACTTACAAAGGTTGCTAAATCTTAGCATCCTTTCCTGATAGATTTCTGGAGTTCTACACCAAAATATTTTATCATTAAGAAGATCACATTGTTCTACTTTGAGTCCTAGTTTCACTGTTCATAAATTTAGTGTATCAGGAGAGATGGATTGGTGATAAAGAAAAGATAGATGATAAGGAAAAGGGTGAATGCAATCAATGCCCTGAACCTATCTTGAATTTACTCTTGAACCCAACAATTATTGTTGCTGCTTATATTCTTTGTTTTCATGCAAACTAGTCAGTATCATTTATGTCTACTAACTTATATAATAGAAGTGAAAGCTTTGAGAATTGTCTCCAACATTGAGTTTTGCTTGTAGTTACAGGTCAGAGGGTTCATCAACATTGGAAGCCTGTAGAATAAGAAGAAGAAGTATAAGCATGACACCAGAGATTGGTGATGATATCGTAAGGTTGATATTTGTTTCTCAATTAAGTTTGGAGACTATTATTCTCAAAGCTAAGCTAGCGCAAACATTTTGCCGTTTTATTATTAGATTTCTGTCCATCTTAAACTATACCAAGCATATCTGTTTCTGTTTTAAATACTGGCCACTGCACAGTGTATTCTTGAATTTTTGTTGTGAAATATCTAGTTTTATGAAAAAAAGAAGATGCCTGACAATCATTATTCAGTCTATTTCTGTGAGGCATATTCTCTTTATTCCCCCAATTGTTCTTGTCTGATGAATCAAGAGTGGACAAAATGAATCAAAAGAGAAAATATTATAAATGCCTGACAGCATAGTTCACAATGATGTTGGTTTTTCCTTCAATTTTCAATATCCCATTAAAGATAAAAAACTTCCTTGACTGAGACCCCGATACTTATTTGGAAAATTGTCTCAATGTTTGTAATTTAATTAGAACATGCAGAGCTCTTGTGGCAACTTTATTCAGGACTACCTTAACTATTGCAGGGCTGTGCGTGCCATGAATGAAAGTTTGAAGCAAAACCGTCTTCTGAGAGAGCAGGGGGACATAGACAAAGAAAGTGGTTCTGATCTCCAGAAAAATGTATGCTTCCCATATTCTTGTTCCATGAGGACTGTATCCACATGCACCATCAACTTTACTTGCTCAGCATAAACTATGGTTCTTTCATGTGTTTTGGCCTCATTGTTGACTCACTAGGCCCAATTCATGCATAATTATGCCCTTTATTGTGGCAGATTCATCTTTGTTGAAGAATTTGGTGTGATATCTCGGCAGATTTGTTATGGATACTCCTATTGCTTTAACCTTTAGATTGATATAGACAGAATACCCAATAGTCTTGAATCTCATCATCCTTATTGGTGACAGTTGATCACATTCTGCACTTTTTCAGGTATCATATTTCGGTCTTCATGGGCAGGATGAAATATCTGGTGGAAGGTCTGCTTTATATGCTATTGATAGGGTTCACATAAATTCTCAGAAGGCAATTTCATTACCTTCATCTCCACATGAGTATAGGAGTCAAAATTCTGAGAGAAGTGGAGCTTCAGGCTATGAAGCAAATGAGGAATTGGCCTTGACATGGAATAAAGTCCTTGAATCTCCCATGTTCCAAAATAAGCCTCTTTTACCTTTCCAAGAATGGAATATTGATTTCTCAGAGCTGACTGTTGGCACTCGTGTTGGGATAGGTAAGCATATGCTTTGGCTCTGGAAACCCTTTCTGATAATGCTCAACTCAAATTGTAGCTGCTGAAGGCATTATAGTTATTCCAAGAAATTTGTGCTCGTCCAGAGGTTTCTAAGTAGTGTTATGTCACCATTGTATATGTGGTGATATCAAGCAAGTTTCTGACATATTGTCCAATTTTTGAAGTGTTTCTAGATAATTCATGTACAAAAATGATAGAAGCATTGATAAGGGTCTCATTCTGTATACAAAACAGTTACTTTATTAAGCACAATCCTTTGGCTATTGTCCTTTTGATTAAGACATTTGATGCTCCACCTTTTCTGGATCAATATAGTGTAACCTTTGACAGTCCATGTAGAGTGCTCAGGTAATGATAATATATGAGAATATGGTAAATAATCATCAAAAGGAAAAAAAACAACAAATAGGGCTTTGATCTTGGTCTTGGCAATTATTCTTGACATTCTTTCCCTGACCATCAGCTCTGGTTCACCCTTATTTGCCAGGACCTTTCAAGGATTTTTTCCTACTTCCTAATTCCACCTCTCCTGGAAGTTATGTAATTTAACAGGTGCTTCCAGTTCATTGGGGTCTAAGTGGTTGTGGATGTGGTGTTAGTCATGGTTCAAAAACATGAAAGTTGTGCTTATGTATTAAATATATAGAGATAAATAGATATATATATATTGATATGTACATATAAAGAGACATTTGGAGAGTGAAATTGGGAGCTTGCTCTGCTAACTTCTATGGTGTGGTTTCTTGTAATTGTCATTTTCTGAACTCAGTTTATAGGTAGCCGATAAACTGAAGATCTTTTGTCCAGTTTGGCTCTCTTGACTATATGTTATATGTAGGATTCTTTGGGGAAGTTTTCCGTGGCATGTGGAATGGAATTGATGTTGCGATAAAGGTTTTCTTAGAGCAGGATCTAACTTCCGAGAACATGGAAGACTTCTGCAACGAGATATTAATCCTTAGGTGTCCTTCTTGCCAACGTATTAACATTATGGTTTTATCCTTTCCATTTGTCTTTCTAACTTTACTCTTTTTGTGGACTTTGCATGTTTCTCTTCCAGCCGGCTTCGACATCCTAATGGTATGCCCTTTTAGCTGCTGCTGATCCAGTTATATGATTTTATTTTCAATTTTCTAAAGTTGCTTCTTGTGGTGGTCAACTTCATTGTGAAATGAATTGCTAATTTACAAGAATATACTTCCTTCCATGTGTCGGTTTTTTAACTTGATTTTTTATTAGGCTGCTAGTAGATTTTTTGACTTTGATTCCATAATGCTGCTGGTAGAAAAATTTTTCCAGTGCAGAGTGTTAGGAACCTGAGTTTGATCTAGCAACTTGTTTTTTTAATTATTATATTTTTTAATTTTCTTCTCCCAGTTGTTGGTTAATTGTGATGCTGATTCTTGCAGTTATCTTATTTTTGGGTGCTTGCACAAAGCCTCCACGCTTGTCAATGGTTACTGAGTACATGGAGATGGGTTCGTTATATTATTTGATTCATATAAGTGGTCAGAAGAAAAAACTTGGTTGGAAGAGAAAGCTAAAAATGTTGCGTGACTTATGCAGGTGTGTCGTAATTTATTTTTGAAGCTACTTCAGAAAGTTTGTATTGAATCCCCATAATTTCTGGTTTTTTTTTTTTACTCTTAAATTTTTCAGAAAGGCCCTCTCTGGCCTCATGTAAATGGTATTTTTGCATTTTTGTGCATGGAGTGCATGGTAGCCTTATTCTTAATCCTAGTCAAAAGCTGCTTAAACCCATGAGATCATCTTGCATAATGATTATGATGATTTGAGGCTCTATATTCATGTAAATTTATTAGTTGGTTTAAAGTTGAAGATTATCATAAGCTGCCAATGTTAATAAGTTGGCATTCAGCCATGTACTGACTGTAACTTTGCTGATAACCAAGGGGGTTGATGTGTATACATCGAATGAAGATTGTTCATCGTGACCTTAAAAGTGCCAATTGCCTTGTGAATAAGCATTGGACTGTTAAGATATGTGATTTTGGGCTCTCCAGAATAATGACCGATAGCCCTACAAGAGACTCATCCTCTGCAGGAACTCCAGAATGGATGGCACCCGAACTTATTCGTAATGAGCCCTTCACTGAAAAATGTGATATTTTCAGTCTTGGGGTAATCATGTGGGAGCTCTGTACACTACATAGGCCATGGGAAGGTGTACCACCAGAAAGGGTATGCTCGCAGAATTTCTGTCAATTTCTGTCTTATTTATTATTCATTTGTCATCTCAATCAACAAAACCTGGATTGTTTCATTTCTGGAACTTAAGTTGTGTAGGACCCTTTCAAACTGGTTTTCAGGTGGTTTATGCTGTAGCAAATGAGGGGTCGCGGTTGAAGATCCCTGAATGCCCACTGGGGCAGCTGATTGCAGGTACTACATAGCAGACAAGCAGTGGAAGCTTGTTTGGGCATTGATTTCTCTCTGCATCATTAATGTGTTTCATACGTACTGCAAGCTAATGCCTTTGTTGGGTAAATTGCAGATTGTTGGGCAGAAGCGAATGAACGGCCCAGCTGCGAAGTGATACTCTCTCGTTTGCTTGACTGCGAATATTCACTCTGTTGATGCAGACTGTTTCTTGTGTATAGAAAGCACGGTAGAGGTGTTAATTGTGTTCTCGGCTGAGTTGTAACACTTTGTCGGTGATTCTTCCCATCATTGTCAGGACGTGGAATATTTTGCTTCAATTTTGGGCTTTCAACGGGAAAGCTCTCCCTTCTTTTGGTGCAATCGAAACAAAAAATAAAAAATAGTCAATTTTTGACAATGAGATTGAAGATTTCAATTGCACTTTGAAAGGGCATAAGTGCTACTGGCAGTATAGCCCCTTTAAACTTGGCAAAGGTTAACGGTAAGTTTGTACATTCATTAAATCTTCACGTGTTTCTTTTTGTGTGTTTTTCTTATAAGCTGACAACTAACAATTACCAATTAATAATTATTTCTACTAAATCATTAATCAGTTGAAGTTCTGAATTTTGCGTTAAGTTTTTAGGAAAATCATTTTTCATTTATTAAAACTCACCGACTCAAATTTTAGTAGGAAGAAAAAAGAGAATAAAACGCAGACAATGCCGAAATATAGAAGGGCTATTTTATGGTGTTTCCCTTTTGCCTTTTCTTTTACCTTGTGGATTCCATTCAATCAAAAGAAGAAATAACTTTCTTTTCTTAGAGGGGGAAAAGTTTAGAAGCACAGATTGGAACCCCTTACACAAGAATCAGGTACCCATATCGAAAAAGTCATGGTTATAAAAAGCATTCATTAGTACACCCCAAAAAAGAAAAAAAGGTAAGCAAGCATGCTTGCACTGTTGATCAACTTAGCAGGTATATATATATATATATATAGTTTGCTACAGGTTCTTGTTATCTTCAGTCAAGTATAGGACGCCTATTCAGTTTATCTTCGAAACGACTGCAAGAATCCACTCTCATTTCTGTGCTCGTATCATTCGCCGGCGCCGGATAGTAGTCTCCCCTCAGCTGCACGTCCCTCAAATTGGGAATCCTGAGGAGGAACGTCATGAAATGCTCGTGTGCTGTTCCATGGATAAACAGCTTTCTTAGGGTAAGACATTCTGCCAGTAATCCAGCTCCTGGAAGTGACAGGCTTCTCTGATTAACTTCCCTGTCTTGTGGTGGCCAATAATCAAGCTCGTTAAGGCTCAAGTTCCCTATCCCATTCAGGAAAAACCTCTCCCACAAGCTCAAATCCATTTGCCCGAATGGTGCAGTTAATGCAAAACCTATCGTGTCACTACAATCTAACTGCATCTTCGACAGGAGAGGATAAAGAACAAGGCAGCTCAGCCCAAATGCCTGCCGTGATGGCTTGGGTCGCCCGCGGCAATCTCCTTCCACTTTTATCCGGATCTCCTCCAAATTGGGACAATCCTCGAGACCAGCCATTGGCAAGGGATTCAGAAGGTCGTCAACACCAATCCAGAGAGAAAGATATCTGAGCCTCTCCCAGGACTTGTTCCAAAATCCATTTCCATTGGTCTGGACATTGTAAAAATCGGCCTCCTCCGAAGAGTACTTGCACTTCTTGTTCTTCCTACCATACTCATAATTTTCATCGTTTCCAAGCGGGTCCTCGTTGAGGTCAAGGTCGTGATCTGAACAATCCATTCCTAGATAATTAGTCCCATTTTCATCCAAATCGTCCCAAACACAATCGATATGAAGCCTCTCAATCTGGTCGTGAACAGGCTCCAGAGCTCGCAAAGATGCTACAGCATCAAGATTCTTACAAGCAGAGATCTTGACCTCGACCAGGGTCTTGCGAAGCAAACAAGCCAAAGTTCTCATACCCTTTACCGTGATCTTCTTGCATCCCTCAACTTCGAACCTCCTTAATTTACAGCACCCTCTAGCAATCTCTATCAGCCCCATGTCAGTCAAATCCGCCGATTTCTTAATTATCAGAGACTCCAGCCCCGAACAAAAGGCAATCCCATCTAGCTGCGACTCAATCGCCAAGCAAATTCCATGAAAATTCCCCAACTTGAGTGCTTTCAGCTTGGGGCACCTTGAACTAAGCCCCTCCAAGGCCACAGCACTATCCCTCACATTCTTGCAAACGTCGATAACCAAATCTTCCAGCAGCGGGAGGCCCGAGAACAAGTCCACCAAACCAACCACACTAATCTTAGCATCCTCCGCGGTGTACCCATCGTCGTTGTCGGGGGTATCGGACCTCGAGCTACAAAACGACGTCGCGTCCACAAGATGCAGAACCGACAACTTGGGGCAATTCGTGGATATAGCAATCAAGGTCTCGTCGCCGACAAACCCAATGTAGCAGGGATCGAACATGCAGGCGACAAGAAACTTGGTCAGATTGGTGCAAGAAGCAGCAATGGATCGGATCTCGTGGGACTTGACGCCGTCCGTCAGCGAAACCGTCATCAGATCTAACGACGTTAGAGACTTGGACACTTCGGGGTAAGCTTGCAGGACCGGAGGGAGATCCTCAGTCCAGTAATAGAAGCTCGAGAGATCCAAACAAGAAAGCGATTTGCTATGCTCGAACAGAGGCGCAAACTCCGAACCGGTCTCCGCCATCGGGCGCTGATGCCACCGGATCAGCTTCACGCGACTGAGCGTCGGCCACTGAGGGAGGAGGATCTGGAGCGTCTCCGGACACCGAGCGTACACCGTCAGGGACGTGACCAAGGGGAACGCCACGCGCAGGCGTTGCGCCAGGAGGAGGGGATCGGACGACGGAGACGACGACGAGGCGAGTAGCGCGTGGCCCCAGTGGGAGAGAAGCGAGAGGTCGAGGTGAGTGACGGACCTGAAACACGTGGGAATCACGTGGAGGTCACGCGCGTTTCCCCGGAGCGTGAGAGAAGTGCGCGTGGCCCTCTCCAAGGTTAGGAACTTCCGGTTCACGAGTGACAGCGAGTTACGGGTCCGGGTGTCGAGGATGGACGCGCAAATGTTTGATAAAATAACGATAGGAAGATCGTGTATGGTGGTGGGGGCGGCGGCGGTTGATGCGGTGGTGGTGGTGGCCATGACAAAAGGGCGGCTGCCTGGAAAAAGAAACACCGAACTTCAGAAGCAGAAGTCAGCAGGAAACGGGTAAGTAAAGTGCGGTAACGGTCTTCTGCTTCGCTGTGCTCCGTTTTCTTACAACGTTGTCGGCTTTCCTTTTTTCTTTTTTCCTTTTTTTTTTTTTTTTGGTGGGTTTTGGAACAATTGTTGTTTTGCTTTGTGTTTCGATAGAATTGAGCAAGGTGCTTTTCTGGGTGGACAGAGAGGGAGCTTTGGGGGATTGAGATGAGGATGGCTTTTGTCGCGGGGACGAGGAATGGATAAGCCAGCGATGGTAACGGCGTGGGGTTGACGATTTTATTTGTTTTGTTTTTGCCTTTTTGGTTGAGGACTGGATCTTGATTGTCATGTCCTGCCGCTACTCACGCATTTTCTTAGGTTTAAAAACACCTAATTTGTTTGAAGCCCATTTCGACACTGTAAATAAAATAAAATATAATATAAATTATTAATTATAATTAATTATTATAATTTTTTAATTTAAATTTTAAATATTTAGATCCTATTTTATTTATCTATCCTATTTATTTATCTCGGGTCTATTTATTCTATATCATTGTAATTAAACTTTATATATAAAAAAAAGGAACTACAAAAAATTTGCATGTTATCTGATTTTGTTATCACAAAATATTTTAAATAAGTTACAATAAGAGAGACCTTTTTTTTTTTTGATAAATTTTATATAGTATTTGAAATATATTGGAACGTTGAATTGAGTGATTTTAGCAGACATTGTTTATAAATTGACATGATTAAGGACAAAAAAATGCTTGAAATTTGAAAATGAGAAAGGAAATCTGAGAGAGTTGCCACGTAGCAGTACGTAGTATGTCTTTTGATATTTTGTAATAGGTAAAAGTTGAAATGGATTCCCGTCATGCTCAAATCGATTAAAAATATTTCAAAAAGTTAAATTTTTCAAAAAATAATAAGTGTGGAATAAGAAATTGTGTAACAATTTTGATAAAATACGCAATAAGTTATTTAAAAAATAAACAACTTTTTACACAGTATTCTGTAGTATTTATTGCATTTCTTCATATTTATATTTTTTAATAGAAAATTGAATTTTTTTAAAAAAAATTAAAAAAAAAAAGAGAGAGAGAGAGACTTCTTGATCGCTCGTCTCAATCCGTCTTTAAATGTGGCAAAAGATCGCAGCCCACGCGTGATTATCTTGCCCGAACTTTGGTCCAGCCTGCGTGATTACGTCTTATTCCATTTGATTTTGAGCTCAAATAGGACTGTGGGATGGGAATCACGGGATGGGATGGCTCTTTGTTCGTTCTTATTATTTTTATTTATATTTTTTGTTTTAACTAAAGATAGATTCATCAATATCTAGGAGCTGCGTGTTCGCCCATAGCACCGTCAATTCACAACTCATGCCCCTAACGTTATAAAGGACAAATTGACAAAAAAAAAAAAAGAAAAGAAAAAGAAAAAGAAATCTCTATTTTCTTTTTGGTGGATCATAATGGCTTCGATGGTGAGATGTGGTTGGACGATGGGACTGTGGGTTCTGTGAATGGAATATGTGAGCCTCTTGTTCCCATCTTTGAAGCTTTTGTGAAATAGTAGCGCCATATCCTGCAGCAGAGTCGATCAAATTCTACATAGCCAACAGTGCCCCTCTTTATCTTCTTCTCTCTCTCTCTCTCTCTCTTTTTTATTATTTAATTTTCTTTTTCATTTTTTTGGTATCCTTCGAATTTGAAAATGACATTTGTAGTTTATACCAAATGAAATTATTTCTTTTCATTAGAGCTGTAAATGAGGGCAGAGAGGGTCGACCCTGTTGAGCCGGGATCCATGATGAATCAGATCTATACGGGTCTGCCGTCTGCATATTTCAACAGAGGAGATAAGGCACTGATTGACCTGTGGTTTTAGTTAATTTATCAATCAAACTCGGTGATTCAATAGCTACCTCCCTACTCTAGCCTTTTATTTTCTTTTAAAAAAATAAAAAATAAAAATAAAAGCCATCTCCGCTTGAGGAAAACCGAAAAGACTATTAGGCATCATTGTTAAATCAATGGCCAGCGAAGGTTTTTTCCTTTCATCAATTCAACCTGGAAAGTGATGAAGTCGGTAGGCAGGCTACCTCCATCGAGAAAACATCTTAAATGGCAACACCGGAACCCAGAGCACCGGTGCACTATATCCGAACTTGACATTGAGGTTAAAGAAAAAGTTTCCATATCTTATCTCAAAGACCCTGAGATTCCCTTGGATTAGATTTCGGCCACAATTTGGGCCCACAATGGTTGCCATTGTTGGTTGATTTCAAGGCTTGTGAGCTGTAACTCGGTGGGTGGGTGGGAGGAGAGGCAGGCGGGTGAAATTTATGATGACAAATTGTCGATTTTGGACGAGAAATAGATACTTGCCACGTGGCCTCGAGCTTAGAAGTTTTATTCACCGACGAATTTCCTTGCCCCCAAAATAATATGGGCCTTGGGAAGCTACAGAGAAAGAGGACTGAATAGTAGAGAACCCAAAAGTCTCGAATGGCACGAATTCTTATTTTCTAAATAAAATATTTAATACTACGCAAAATAATAAAAGACATCTGTTTCTTTCCTGAAAAATATTTTAGTTAAAAATAAATAAATAAATATATATATATATATATATATATATATATATATTATTTGTGCGTGTTGCTTTTTATTTTATTTTATTTAATTTTTACCTGGGGTGCTGATTTGTGTACGTAAATTGAAGTCAATGCACGAGGTGATGTCGGAAAAGAATACCCCCTCAAAATATACAATATATATTTATATTATTGTCTAGAAATAGTGCCAGGCATAAAATATCCAAATGGCAAACAAAGATTTATTTTGATCGACGATCCCTTGCTCATAGCCATTCAGTAATACGCGTACTTGAAAAAAGCTTAATCATCAAAAGCACCGATAGCAACTCCAGGAGATTGCTGCTTTCGAATTTCTCCTCCTTTCGATTTCCTCACCACATGAACAACACCCCCTGCAAGCATACAAATATGTGCACAGCATTCAATCTCGATTAAAGTTATTGTGACTCGTAAAAAGTGCAATGAATTAAAATGGAGCCTCTACGAATTGACTTAAAAAAGCCCCCTCTTGAATGCTGAGATTTCTGTCTACGATCATCAGGAAATCACTCACAAATTTGCAGAGATTAGTGAAAGTAAGCCAATGAACAAGCTTCCCAGCAATTGAAGAGGTATGTTATGCTTTATTGTTAGAAATCGATGCATTGCAAAAGCTGTAGGGGGAAAGAAAATGGCATCATTTTCATCATCAAATGCCAACAAATTCAGCGAGAGGAATATCATACTTCCATTTTAAGGTAGCAAATGCCAATAAGCCAGGTCAGTAATGAGTTTGATTCTCAACTTAGGACCATCACTCTTAAAAAACACAACTTCTGAGAAGTTGGGTGAAAAAATCATCAGCGGGGAGCTACTTTTCATTTGCATGCCAATTGCCGCCAAGTCTGAATATCACATAAAGATACAGTTAATGCATCTGTTAGGACTCGGAGTGGTAGCTATAAATTTAGCTAGCTGACGGCTTAATGGAACTCATTGACTGATTTTTGCTGTTACATATGTTTTTTTGAGTCTGTTTCATCGGTCACCATATGAATTTTCGTGCCATTATTCATGTCTCTCTTGATTTGGTTCAGTATCTGCAGTTCACTACATGCTCATACCCCAATACTGGAAATCTTTAACAATTTGAATCTGCCAAAGGGGAAGGGACGCAAACACGGGGCAGATTCCGTACATTTAGCTCAGGAATCTATTAGTGGGAAGTACCATTCCTCATAAGCATGTGTGCAGACACTAAGACAGGGAAATCCATGCTTTCTTGTCAAGAGATTTGATGGAAACCCTTGAGCTGTACGTTCATGAATGTCAATATAAATCTTGTGATTTGTGATTTATCTATCAGGGTTTTACACGCAAATTTTAGCTTTACACACGTCAAAACTGTTGCCTAAGTCTGAACATCATTGCCTTAACCGCTTAAGGCAACAATTTTGTCGTGTACAAGATCAAACTTTGATGTAAACATGAATTCTCTTATACATTGCAGTGATGGACTTACGAATTGATTGTGGTCTGTGCTACAATGCGAGCAAACTATGGATAACAAAGCTACAAGAGCAATTAAAATAATCTTACACCTGAATAGTCGAGAAAAGTAGTGAGTATCAGCCAATTTAAATGCTAAAATTTCTTAACGTTATTTTATGAAATTTCGGACCACATTTCACATATACATATCAAAGATGTGAGTTGTGAGAAGAGTAAGACCATCGCCCTCTATAAATTATGGTCTAATGAACTGTCAATAGACCAAAAAAATAAAAATAAATAAATAAATAACTGCTTGGGAGAGCCTAGGAGATGATCCATGATCGTCTAAGATTAGCCATCGTACTCAGACTATATTTAGATATAAATATATGAGGCTCCTGAGTTTTGTTCTATGATTCTTTTGGAAGACAATTGATCCGTTCCAAGTATTAAGTACCACGCCACAAATATATGCGCACGACAAAGTATGAAACTGAGGCTCTTCCAAGTAACAGGATGTGCAATTGTGTAGTAGTAATCAAAGAGGTAAATGAAATATTAAAAAAAACAAAAAAAAAAAAAAGAGCCAAAATGAACACTATATATATATATATGTGTGTGTGTGTGTGTGTGTGTGTGTGTGTGTGTGTGTGTGTGTGCGTGCTTGGGAAGGCCTCAAGTTTAACAGAAACAGAAAAGAATGGTATGGGGTCGGTAACAGGATGATATGCGTTCTAGTTAAGACGGAGTCCGAAGCTTCTTCTGATTAATCAAACAAAAGTTCACTTACACACAGAAACAAAATGCAAAACCAGGCATTAGCATCGAATATAAAAGTACAGAATTGATCATGACCGACGAAATCACACAGCATGCATATCTAGGGCCTAGGGAGGTATCATATTTCAAAACTGGCCTTCCAAAGGTATTCATTATTGATATAAAAGCAATCGGCAGGGTGTTTAACTGTTAGGGGTGTCAAATAATACTCAAAGTTTAGTCTGTTAAGTCAAGTCATATAAATTGTCTTAAATGTTAATTTTTCCGAAAAAGAAAAAATATTCTAACGCACTTTTTTTTTTTTGTGAGTTAAAATAAATAAACACAAAAAATAAAAAAATAACAATTAGTATTTTTTGCAATAAATTATTTTCATTCACTCAAAAAAAAAAAAAAGAAGTGAGTTAAAAATAGTAAATACCTAATTTTTAATAATTAAATGAAAGAGTATTGCTAGATTATGGCGAAAGCGTGCGATTGGTATATAAAAAAGTCCTGAGCAAGAAAAGCCAGACACTGTTTAATTCAAGGGACAAGCAAGAAGCCTTAAACATTGTTTATTGTGCGATTCTTTCATTAACTTCAACATTCAATGTGTATTATATCATGAAACGTTTCTCATGGTGAATCACTTCACCATTCATGGGGGCAGAAAATCTCCACAATCTCTTGACATTGAAAACCTCCAGTGTCTTAAAAGGGCCATGTGAGGGGAAATTTAATATTGAAATAAACAAAAAATGATTTAATCCGAAGCAAACTCAAATGGATACACAGCCACCTTTTGCATGATTAGTTTAGTACTCGCAAACTAGTCAACTATAAAATTAGCCCTACAAACTGCAGGAGCAAATAATAATGGCGTGTGATCTGAAATGATGACCAATAATATACTTTCGATGATATTCTAGAGTAAAGATTAAAGATCACTACAGTATTTGGCAGAGTTTGATCAAACCAAATTAACTTTTGTTTACAATCCTCAGGGTATGATGGGTGAATTAGGGTTCTCGCTATAATTAGTTGGTTCTGGCTCTAAAGGATGACATGCACGAAGAAAACAAGACGGTGGGACGAGTTTGGTGGTCCTATTGCCTATCAGGTGGTGGCTATAGCAAACAAGCTATTTGATGGCTAGGCCCCCGTCTCTTTAATTTCATGGGAAGTAGATCTTGGGATCTCTTTAATTTTGCTCTCTTCTAAGTACTTGTGCACTGAGAATAACTTTGATTTTTCGGCAGAGAAGGCTCATAGAAAGAAGGAACAGTACGAAGTAAATAAGACATGAAATTACCGTCTATGTTTCCCAGAAAAGCCAAAGGGATCGAGATCAAGAAAACTGAATTGCAGAGCTCGATTCATTCCCTGAAGCAAGTGCTTCCTTCCTTGGAGTTGGCTTCTTCTTCTTCTTCTTCTTCTTGTATTGGGTCCCTCTCGCTTTAGCTTGGCAATCCCTCACTTCTCTTAGATAAATCCGAATATTCCCACTAGCAAAAGGATTTGTCTCCGGCGTGCCCCCGGCCTCCTCATAAGCAGCCCGAAGCCGTCCGATAAGCGCATCGAGGCTGCCCCAAGCTTGCCTAAGAGGGCAAGTACAAGGAGCGGGAGGTTCGGGCTGTCCATAAAATATGCAGCCTTGAAGATGAACCTTAGTCTTGCCGAACTGGTCGAGGTATCGAAGGAAGTCCAGCACATGGTTGCCATTGCACTGAGAAAGCGCTACTGGGGGCCTCTGGTTCTTCAGGTACTGGCAAAAAGTGTTCCAGTCCCTTCTTTTTTGTGATTCATAGCGACTTGGTGTTGCAGCAGGCTGTGGTTGATGTTCATTGGATCCTTCTGCCAATACTTTTCCTCTTTCACTTGACATGGTTGTTGTGATGGAAGAAAGGAATTTGGCGAGTTTTTACGCTGATTTGCTTAATAAGGCAGGAATCATGGGATGGGATTGGACTCATTAGAGGGGTGAAAAGAACAGTAGAAGGGAGTGGGAGGAGATCAAATTCACGCGACGGGGGGCTGCCACTCACTGGTGGTAGAACAGTATTATATTATAATTATTTATTATATTTCTTATTAATAATTAATAATTGAAAATTATAAATATATATTTAATAATTATAATAATACAATATGTAATCATATTTACAAAACGTCAAATTTATCGTGTATCAAAAGCTTGAAGTAGAAACGGTATGGGGCCATCTATGTAGTTGCTTTTTTCTTCGTCATCTTTCATTTTTTCTTCTCCTTTTTTAATTAGTGCCCCATTAGCACAAACCATACGTCTCCTCTGTTAAGAGTATACAATAATTGCGTGTCCTTTGTCAACATAATTAAGCCTTATCATACGATTTATAATGAGCCGGATAAATTACCATAATTACCCTTAAACTAGATGTATAGCCATTGCAATTAGGAGGCCCATTTGAACTAAGCTAGATTCTGGGCTAATTGTGAGGAGTCACTAGCTAGCTTTGTGATTGGTGAGAGGGTATTTAATTATATTGATGACAAGACTTCATTTTCCTAGCGGATTGTATACGATCTTCAAGTACCATATTGCAAAATTTTTATCATTTATGTTGTTTCTCTTATAGTAAAATAACTACCAGCATTAATTATGGACCATTTGTTTCTCAAGAAATAGTGGGAATATGCTGATCATTCATGAAACTTTTGTGTTTTGTAAAGGAAAAAGGAGAGAAAAAAAAAAATCATGATGACCACCACACCATTTATCTTTTCCTCCCCTTTATCTCAATCAGATATTAGCATGACGACCACAACAACAACAGCGTAAGCATATGTACATAAATGCGTGGTATAAGCAAATATTTAGATTGGAATTTGACAATCATATGCTCGTCACTAATACTAAATCGGTGATTTCAGTATAACCCTAAAATTCTTCTTTTTTTTTTTTTTTTTTTTTTTTTTTTTTTTTTACAAGGATTTTTGTTTTTTGGGGGCGTGTTTTTGTGAGAGGATTTAAAAAAAAAAAAAAAAACATAGGTGATGATTGCTGGCCAGTCTTATTGGGCCCCAGGTGGAAGATACCCTAAAGCCGAGGTAAATATATCATTTAACAATGATCATTGTAACGCGCAAAGCGGGCCATACTGCGACCCATATTTGTTGGACCGTACCGGAACAGTCCAAATCTGTTTGCAAGTCGGGCTGGCACAGCATACAAGTTTGGTAAGCCGGGCCAGTAGGGTCCATACTCTTTTGGACCATACCTAGAACACAACAAATATGTTTGCAAGTTGGGCTGGTCCATGGTCTCGAGCAAGGCAAAAAAAAAAAAAAAAAAAGCAACAAAAAATCAAGATTTAGGCGTTTTCGTTTCTGGCCCAAGACCTCCACACTGACAAATAAATAAATAAATAAATAAAGATTTAGGAAACAAGGAAAATGAACCGATGAATTCTTCACATCTTTTCTAATTTTTTATGATAGAAATTCTAGGGATGAGCAAACGATTCATGGACTTCTTTTTGTATACGGGAAAAATTCATGTAATGAACTTTAATATGGGTATCTCAACAACTTGCGAGAAAAGAAGTTGAAAAACCTAAAAAACGCTTATGGCACTGTGAAAAGAAGTACATTGTTTGATGGGGTTAAAAAAAAAGAGAGAAAAAAAGAAAATTGATTGTCACCAAAAAAAAAAAAAAAATCACTTGTCCATCCAGAATATTTTTAATTAAGTTCATGTATACTCTAAATGATCGGATACAAATTCGAAGTGATTCAAATAGTTATAATTCGTTATGAATTTGTGTTGATTCAAAAATAAAATTATTAAAATAATATGCATTTCATTTGATCATTTTAAACATATTTAATTATTTTAATTATATATCTAATTGTGATTAAGTTGTATACACAAAATTAGCACTTGGTGGATTTTATTTATCTTTGAGTGCTTTATTTTATTTTCAGGTGTCCCCATGAGTCGGCATGGGGAGGCATGTCGCCTCCATACGTTCGAAATGATTTCTTTTGTCTCCACAAATATGGGCTCTCTGTTTGGTTGTCCGCGAGACTATTCACACTTTTCCATTGCGCTGGGTAAGCTGGTGCAGCGCAGGGCAACTACCGGGCAATATCTCTTTTTTGCTTTTACACGACTGGACGTGAGGAGTTGGACGTCACAAAACGACACCGTTTTCTTTTCTAGCTTTCTAACTCAATCAAATCTTCAGCTGTTTCGGACGTGCTAGTTGGGCTGCTATAGTCATTCATCGTTCTTTTGTGTCATTATTACTGTTCTTTTTCTCCTTTCATTCTTTCTTTTCAGAGAAAAAAAAAACTGAAAAGAAAAAAGAAAGAAAAAGAGAGAGAGATTAAAGATTCGAACTCTTGGCATTTTGTACTTTGACCACAAAAGTATTAGAGTATACTTACAAACATTATGGCCGGAGCAATTTAAGAGTTTATTTTGTTGACATATTAAAATTTATGAATTTAAATTTTTATTGAGGTAAAATTAATTGTATGTTCTCAAATTTTGCTTAAAAAAATTTAAAGTGAAACACTCACTAGACTGATACTGCAGAGGGGAAAATTAAATAAATAATATAATATACATTTTAAAAAAAAAAACAGAGAGAGAGAGAGAGAGAACTAGCTCAGCTTTAGTCGCAGGTAAGTCTTGATTCTCTTGAACAGCAGAGTTTTGAATCAGACCTCCATCAGGTGTCAAGACACATGAATTAAGAGCTATTCCAATTATGGTTATGGGACGAGAGAGCTGCAGGTAGTTGATCGCCTTGCCTGTCATTTAACTGTCGATTTCAAAAACCCTTGGAACCTGCTCATCATAACTGATGGCCAATTAACCAAATGATCTAGTAGTACTTCAGCAAGTGATGATCAGTAAAAAAAACATTCAAAATAAACATGAAGATTGACCGTGCGTGGTTGGGGTACTAACTCAACATGTCAGAAGAATCAAGAATGCTAGATTGCTAGCCGTACCTAGAGATTGCATCCAAAATGGCTTTCTTGATCATCTCATAAGGTTACAATAAGACCGTTTAGAATACGGCTATGTACGAGCCCTAATGATAGTCCCTACCAATGGGGAGATCTCAAACTTAACCTAAGGTTTTAATCTTCTAGTGTAACTACGTGTATTCCAATTAACAATACATCGCCGTGCATATAATTCTAGCATTATATGACGAGATGATTGCATTCTATAATCCTAATACCCTTGAATTAAAGTTTATTGGTTATACTTAATTTACTATACGCACGATTCAATAGTTCTAGGGCCCAGCACAAGTTTCTTTTCATCTCCCTACGTCCAATGGGGTCTTCAAAGTTTATACCATTAAAACCCTCATCTTGGTTCTCGGCAAAGCTCAAGACAGCATTCTTTCTGGGGAGTGCCCAAATACGCACGTATTCGGGCTTGTTCCTGTAAAGATCAACCGGAGAAAAAAGATAAAATAAAATGTATGAGTTATTTATCAAACCAAAAATAAAAAAATAAAAAAAAATTATGAGATATGAATAGCCACGAGAGAATCCAAAAGTACTGCTGGCATTAGGAGTGAATTAGACTTGGCGCACACCGAAGCCCAAGAATTCTTTCTGGGGTTCCACAGTGTAAGAATGTTTACCATATGCATGCATTAGATGTACAATATATATCGTGACCTCTTGTAACACTAAAACTTTGATTTTAAGACGTGATATAAAACACGTATAGCAACAAATTAAGTTACGTAACAGGAGCTCTATAATGTGAATATGTATAACGGGACTCAAGGTCATAAGAGTTACAAAATTTATTAACACTTTGGTAAAACTTGCATCGTGGTGCTCAGGCAAAAGGAGAGGGGGGGGGGAAACCATGGGTGCAACGTCACAAATCCTAGAATAAATCTTCTTCTTCTTCTTCTTCTTCTTCTTTTTTTTTGGTGCATTAAATAGGAAAGTAGAAGTGCTACCCCACAATTAATATCAGAAAAAATTACGCCTTATTAAAAAAGTAAATTTTGAAAACGTATTTTTAGCCCACAAATCTAATAATTTATATCTCATAGTCATGCCTTGGAATATAATTTCATTCGTAACATTGCAATCATTCTTGAGCCTCCTTTCATCCTCTAATTAAGGAAAAAATTACTCTCTTACACTTGACAATAGGGTTCAATAGCTTTTCTTTCCTCCCTTCTTAACCTATTTCTTTAGTTCACAATGTTCAGGAACTTTAATTGATGATGAGTCCATCGATTCGTGACCATCCTTGCTGCTTCTAATTGAGGGAAATGCATTTACAAGATATTCGATGCACAGAGCCAGCCATAGTATGCACGGATTAAAGATAAATACAAGCACATCAAACGGTGTAATCGTCAACATAAAGAGCAAAAAACAATACATCGACCCTTTGTCTGTAGAGCATAAAAGCCTGGAACATCTGATTGTTTGACCGCAGAATTTCAACTGGAAAATAGCAAGTGTTACGGAAATCAAGACTCTTCTTGCAAAAATGTTTCGCACAAAGGACTAGGAATGCCTGATGTAAGAACTACCTTAATACAATTATATGATGATGTCAACCGACTTAAATTCTGACAAAAAATAAAATCAACACAAAGTCAAATATTCCGCACAAAACTCGTCGCAGCCGAGGAAATACATGTATGTATCTGCTGTCATGAAAATTTTACCATTACTTTTACTACGGTGACAATTCATCAACATAAAAAAATCTGACATGGATATAACTTCGAGGTAGCACGGGCACCAATCTTCATATGATCGAACCAAAGTCTGGTAAAAATAAATGATAACATGCAAGCGTTATCTACGCAAAAAAGGGAACAAGTACAGACATGAAATGGAATTGAATCGATGTGCCTTAATTTGTGTGGATCGGATCATGGTCAAGAACCTCTATTTTTCTCAGGCACAGACACGCATGCACAAGCATATGGGTGAAATGGAAGGAGAGAAGCAGCGGGGGAGGGAGGAGGGAGGAGATAGAGATAGATTTATATATGCACACGATGCGATGAGATCTCTCTTCAATAGATGGCAATAACTAATTTAATTTCTTATAATCATTAAGAAAGAAACCATCTTCTGATCGGATTTATTATGTGCTTTTTTGTTTTTTTGGTTTTTTATCGAATCCGATTAAAAACCAAGGCCAACTACATCGTAGCAACAAAACATGTCCGAATCTGAGCCAGTAATCTTTGAGACAAAAAAAAAGTAGCGAAATTTATAATCGATTTTTTATGAAAGGAAATCGAAAGGGAAGATGTATATATCTAAATATAAATATATATGCATGTATACCTTAGGGAGCTGGATCATCATTGCCCTTGCTTTGACCCAGCTTCTTCTGTTTCTTCTTTGATGGAATTCCTCTTGCCCTGGCTTGATACTCCTTCACTTCTCGAAGATAAAACCGAATAGCGGAATTAGCAAAAGGGTTTGCCTCCGGCGATCCTCCATGCTCCTCGTAGGCGGCTCGAAGCCTTCCGATAAGAGAATCGAGGCTGCCCCAGGCTTGCCTAAGTGGGCAGTTACAAGGAGCCGGAGGATCAGGCTGCCCGTAGAACATGCAACCTTGATGGTGGATCTTAGTCTTGCCAAACTGATCAATATACCGAAGGAAGTCCAGCACGTGGTTGTAGTCACAGAGAGCCACCGGTATTGGGGGCCGCTGGCTGTTCAAGTAGTGGCCAAAAGTGTTCCAGTCCCTTCTCTTCTGCGTCTCATAGCGGCTCGGGGATCCCGGATGCTGGCTGTTGGGCGGTGCTTCTGCTAAGTCTTTCCCTCTTTCACTCGACATTGCTGTTTGTGAAATGTGAACTGATCTATGAAATAGAACAACGGGTTCGTAAATATATCTATGTAAATATGTAGTAGAAGAAGAAGGAGAAGAAGAAGAATCACAGCATCATTAAGCAAACTTTAATTGCTTTCCGTCCTCTCCTTCCTCAAACCTTTTTTTTTTTTTTTTTTGGGCACATAAACTATCTCTTCTCTTCTCTTCTCGAGGAGCCCTTGATCAGCACTCGTAACCTATGCACTGACCCCCTTTAAAATTTTTTGAACAGTATAGAAAATAATTGTTGGAACAATCGAGAATGGTAAAAAAATAATAATAATAATAAATAACGTTACATATTTATACATCGTATTGTACTACAGTATAATAAATGAATGTCTTGTCTATGCTCTGTCTCTCTCTCTCGCTCTCTCTCTCTCCCTCCTCCTCCGGTCCGTAGTGTCATTTATTGCCAATAAAAGCCCTTTTTGATGTCAAACTGGCTGTCTACAGTCCCGGGGTGACTTGGTTGAGTCGTTGGCCGGTGGACTCAAACGGGACTACTGTCCGCATGCACGATTAATCCGAGAGATGTTCTCCTTAGCCGGATGCCAGATGGCAGGGTTATTCAGTTTCAACCGAGTCTTGAGCATCATAAATTATCATTCTTGTACTAATATTTTCTGACAGTTGGTTTTTATCCTCGACTTTCTACAGGAACTTTGCTCTTCTGACTGACCAAGTTATTGCTTTCAGTGCTTTTAATTAGATACATCAAATCTTTATTTTAAACGATGGGGTAACTCAGAAAATGACGTTTAATAGGAATTTTCAATGGATTCTACTTTGGAATAAGTCAAGAGTGAAAAAAAAAAATGCAATTAGGTTGATAACTAAATCATTGATCTCAGTGTCTCCCATGCTACCATCATCTGGGACTGAGATCAATACCCTTAAATAGCGACGTTGCCCCTTCCTAGGAGACACATACATTAATAATGCAACTATCTACTTAATAGAAGCAAGTATGATCTTTTTTTTTTTTTCATGAGTGTTTCATTCCATTGAGCTATACCATGGCAATTGTCTTTTCCACAGCTGATCATTTTCTATAAATTTTGACTGGAGCACTCAGTAATTATTCAACAACTTTAGTGCGCCTTTCAGGCGGAGTCAGTCGAAAACAACTTTAAAGAGAGAAAATAACCGGCTAAAAAATGGAGAGCCAATTCAATTTTATTGGGCAGAACAACGGCATTTTAAGGTTTTCTTCTTCTTCTTCTTCTTTTTTAATCAGAGTGGAGTGCTTTTCTTTTTTTTTTTTCAATCAGAGTTTGTTCAACTTTACATATATACATGGGAAATTAGTGCTTTTAATGGAATAATTAGTCTTTCCAACATACATTTTCCTCTTTATTCCGCATAGCAAAATTAATATAAACAATAGACAACATAAGAAGAAACACGAGGAAGAGTCGAAAAGAAATTCATTTTTAACGAACACCTGTTAATGAAGCATTAGCCGTTAATAGCCATGAGGGGGCCTTGGCCACCTCCAATTCCAAGGTTCCAACGCGTCTCTAATAGCCCCCTAATTGATGGAGTTCATATATTTATATATGAGTTTTTAAGCTTCAAAAAGGAATTTTGAAAATAGTCTATCCTGAACCCAGCAAAATTGGCGGAACAAAACCATGCCAAGTTCTGTATTGTAATTTTGTATTTTTAGAATTTCCTTTATTTTAAGTTTTAGATGTGTGCATTTTGTTTTAATTTAAGATAATTTTAAACAAAATATAATTAAATTGTCAACTCTATGTTAATCATATGATATACGTATAAATTAATAAAAATATGTACATTTAGTATGTTTAAAATTTTAAATTATTTTAAAATTTTTAATTTATTTTTAACTAAATTTTATTTTTTTAAAAAAATTTATAATTAACGTATAAATTAATGATTTAATTATTTTTATCTAAAATTATCTTTAATTGAAATAAAATAAAAATAAATAAATTCAAAAATAAAAAATTAAATTACAAAAATTGAAAAGATTTAAAAAAAAAAAAGTTTTTTTTCTTGGCTCATCCCACCATACGAGCCCTATTAGAAATTATTTCAGTGAAAAATATCAGACTGAATCCCTTCCGTTGTTAGGAAAGAGAAAGCTCAAACGTGCAAGTATGACTTTTCCTTTTCCATTTTGAACCTTCCCAACATTGACGGACATGTGTCCAGCTACCTGAAGATACGTCCTCGGTACACTAGGGACTCGGATACCTGTTCTAATTAAGAAACCTAACTGCAGTCAAATACTCCATAATACATCTATTAATAGGAGTTCAGACTTGCTTTTGACACGGATAATTACCTAAAATTATACCCTTTTTTTTTTTCCGGTTCTCAAATGGATGTTCACTGGCTTTAGCATCGGGGTATTCTTATAAAATGCTAACTGTGGAAGGATTCAACCGCCCTTGCGGCTGCGGGTGCCCGCAGTCGTTGATTTACGGTGAAAAAAAAAAAAAAAAGTATTTATATGTCACAGGATTAAGATGCTCCAAGATGCATGTTCTTCATTTCTAGCGATTGCGATGTCGTACGAGTTTTTCTTTTTTTTTTTTTAAGCCACTAATTTCAGGCTAAATATATAACAGTAACACATAGTCATTAAGTAAGTTATCCGATGTGGAGGTCGAACATTATGCAAATAAAAAGAAGCAATTTTCCAGGATACCCAGAAAGAGTACAGACGGAAGCAACTATGGCACAATACACTAAATGAAATAATGGGGAATTGATCGTGTAATGCATTCATTTCAATAATTGAGCAATAATATGTCAACTTGCCAACTTAACCAAATGGATGTAGAATCCAATATATTACACTTTTGTCATTGCCTTCTGCTTTTGCAGCGATTTATGGGTATAATAAGTGCACTTTTTCCTATTCACTCTGTGACTTTTTCTAGGGTTTTCACTTGTGCGCCTTTCTCTAGCATAAATTTACCTGTTTTAAAGTTTTTTTTATTCGACCTTTGGTGGTCCATATTGCTATCCTTTGGAGGCCTTTATACGAGCATGCCCCCCATCGAGGCAAATCTGAGTCACCACTACAGTGGCAAATGTAAGCTCCGCTACCACCTTTTCTTTTTAATTTCATGCTTGTTGTAACTATTATAACTTCTTGAAAACTATGCCTGCAATAATGCACATTTAGACCGCACCTAAATCAAACTAATCATTCAACTTTTATTGACATTGACAAAACGTTTCAACTAACAGGTACACGTCTGTTTGAAACATCTTGAAATTAGACGCCTGGTCGATTATTTTAGTCTGAGCAACTTTGTAACTATTACAGGAGAATTCATTATATATCTAATGTGAATATTGGACTCCCCGAATGTTTTATTCTTTTCTCTATAGATTGAATGCTCTAAATTTAAAAAAAAAGAAAGATATGTAAGAATCCTAGGATTTCTGTGAAATGAAATTTGAACAAGTAGAATTTAAAACGAGGATCTCGCTTCCCTTGCATGGGAAGCTTTTGGATCCCTCTCTCTCTCTCTCTCTCTCTCTCTCGCAATTTTCTTTCCTACTTATGTACAAAAGAAAATACAAATTTTTATTTTTTTTTAAGGAGAAAAAAATCTTTTGACATACACTTTTCCCCTCCCATCGGCAGTTTTGGTGTCTAACGACTAACACCTAACAACTACAAATTGAAAAAACAAAAAAGAAAAAAAGCCCGAAGCGAAAAATATGAAGGTGTCTCTTTCTTGGGTGGGTAATTGCACTATTTGTTTTGACAAAATAAGGCTGTGGTTGGTGTCCTCGAGAATACTTCCTTTTGGAACTTGGCTTGTTTTCGACCATATGGATACAGGACATCTGCCCCCACCATCATAACTTTTCATCTTTTCGTTGATAGCGATATCTCGCGTACAACGCTTTTTTCTCTTTATGTGACTGGACCAGTGGCAAGGATTATGATGCCATTGCACTGTTTGTTTTCGTGCCCAAGCCTGCTGTCTCCCCGTGTGACTTTCTTATTTGAGGCACACACCTTTCCATCAATCAACTTTCAGTTCAGACATAACTCAAATAAGTATAGGAACCTCACGGTAAATCAGCGAGAAATTTAGGCCGCTCTTTGCCGACATGGACAAAACTGCTAGTTGTGTCCCATCGTCTACATTGTAAATTTTCTCGACTATTTTTAGGAAGAAAAAGTTGCGAGAATCGGAGGGTGATGGAAACGCTATTGCACTACTGGGAGTTCTGTCTGGAAGCACAGGATGGGCAACTTGATGCTCGGTCTTTCTTTTCTCTCTTTCTTTCTTTTCTTTTTTATTTGTAAACAAAAAATTCTGAATGTAACTCAAAGTCGAAATCTTCATTATTATTATTGGAAACGGCTCTTGTAATTTTTATTTTATTTTATTTTGATATATGGAATGGTGGGCTGCACTGGCCCAGAGCCAAGGACCTGCTGCTGGCAACCTCTCATGGTCGATGGTGTGCTGAGTCAGTCTCTCCTCTGAGGCCCAAATGTGTTGGGCTCTTTGAATGAGCTCTGCACAAGTTGAATTTTTCTGACCTCTAACATTGTGGAGTTTGAACCTCATATTGGTGGGTTAGTTCTTTCGTTCAAATATGTGGGAGCCTGAAAATCCTCGAGAGGTTGTTAAAATTTCGAAACAATTTTAACTTCGTATTATGGCACATAGCTTTTCATTTGCATAATAGGATCCACTCCCATTGTTTTTTTTTTTTATTCTCATTATGAAATCTATCTGTGTATCCTTGAAAAAGGAAAAAATAAATAAAAGAAAAAATCCTTGCCTTACTTTCACCAAAAATTATCAGGTTAAGAAGACTGCACAGCATAAAGCTTGGAATCGTAACTTATAAGTCGACATTCCAAAACATATTTATTTATTTATTTTTAAAAAAATAAGTTGCATTCTAAACTCTTGATTTATATATATATATATATATATTATATTATTTATTTATTTTATTTTATTTGTTTGTATCCTTTGAAACCAAGCACAAGGGTAAGTGGGACGCACGCATGTAACGAACAATAAGAATGACATTAAAAAAAAAAAAAAAAGAAGAAGAAGAAGAAAAAAAAAAAAAGGACAAATCAACGCGTCACAAGTCAAGCCAAAGCCACGCAAAAAGCTCGGAATTAATTTACAGTGAATTAATGACTATCCAAATATTAAAATATCATATTAATGACTATCTAAATATTAAAATGTTATGCATAAACAGAATTTTCAATCTTTCAAGTGTCCTCATCGAAACTTAGGAGCAAAAAACAGCATGCGCGCACGTGCCTTTGAACCTTCATCACCTTGATATTGAATTTCATCACCTAAGCGCAATTAATGCGTTGCATTTGAATTGTTGATTCCGACTACACTTTTATATTATATAAAAGATATTATATATATATATATATAATAATTATTATTATTATTTACGTGCACTACTTTTGTTTGTACTTAATAATTCGCTTTAGTAAATGATCTCGCACGCACGGGGCAGAAGGCTCTCTCTGGGGGGCTAAGAGGCTCCGTCGGTAGTCGGGCTAGGGTCGAAATGAACTGGACCAGGGAACCAGGCTACCCATCTACGAGCCTGATATAACCAAATAATGGACCTTGCTAGAAGCCCGTGCTGGCCGAGGGTTCGAGTTCGTGAGCCGTGGGTGGCTGTAATGCGGCTTACTGGGTCTTTTACCGTCATATCGAGGATTCCTTATTTCCTAATGAGGACAAAAAGGGAACGGTGAATGCCAGCCCCAGCCGCTTGCCAAAACTCAAGTCTAGCCCACATCGAAAACAACAAAGAAGCGGTGAGCAACATGGCCCATTTCACACCACCGCAAGACATCGATGCCCGGTGCTGCGGAATACAAAAATAATTGACGACTTCCGTGCACTTATCGAAGAATAAATAAATAAGTAATAGACGACTTCTGCATATGATATATTACCCGTTGTTGTACTAAAAGTTAACGCCCGCTCTCATAATCTCATGGTTACTTACGCACGATGTTACGTCACGTTCCATGCTCTTTGCTAATAAACGCGTTCATTTTTGCTTCTGTCGACGTCATAGATGTTGAGAAAGAAAAATTGCAAACTGGTCCAAAAATTATAATCGCTTGGTCCCCCTTTCTCTCTCTCTCTCTCTCTCTCTCTTTTTTTTTGTACTCTTCTTTTTATTATTTTAATTTTTTTTTCAATATCTAAATTAAAGTTGAGATCTTGCGGGAATTTAAGATAATTGAGGAACCCTAATCTCCCTCCCAAAAATTTATTCTTGCGGTGGGTGTGCATTGCCTCGATATAATTATTTTTATTTTATTCAGTAACTCATCCCTTCCCAATTACACTCTCCGAAGATAAAATATCTATAGCAAACGGGGAAATTAAGCGAAACAGTCAAAGATTGTGGAAGATGCCTTGGCATATGCCAATGCATTCCTTTTTTTCAGAATCTTCAATATATATATATATATATATATATATATACCAGTCGAGTACTATAGAAATTACTCCGTTTCTTGTTCATTCGAATAACTCGAAAGTCAAAGGCAATTGTAATTAACCAAAAAACGAAATCCATAAATTCCACTACCACAATATATATGGCAGTTTATCGCGCTCCAATATCAAATCCCATATTGCCTCTTCAAAAAAATCCAGGGCTGCAAATCCGTGAAAAATAATAATATGGCAATATGCCCCTTCAAATTTTTTAATGAACGAAACACCAAAACGATAAAAAAAAAAAAGAAGAAGAAGAAGAAGAAGAAGAAACCAAATCACTCTTTCGGATTTTGATGTCGTCATTTTGCACTCGTCCTAATAATGATTTTATTATTGCCATAAAAAATAAATATATTGATTTTACACTGAAGTTTGCGTGTCATAATTTGGATTTCATCGCAATTAATAAAGTCATAACTTTACTCCGATCGAAATAACTGAAGAACTGTATCCATCGACGGTTGGACTGATGGTGAAATTACTAAAAAGGACATCTGTCTTTTTAATTCTAACCCAACATCTCAAATTTCGATATAGCAAGACGACACGGTTTGTTAGTGTAAGGACAAGTGTTTTTCTATAAACTCAAACCCCGCGGGGGGGAGGGGGAGTCTCCGGACTTGTCACTCAGCGTTTGGTTGAGGCACTTTTCTGTCTTTTTCTTCTTCGTATGCTCTGCGTGTAGTGATCCAAATCTTGCAATTGTTTTTCTTGGTTGATTTTCTTGTTAATCTTTTCATAGAATGCCCGTTTTGTCTGCTTTTCCTTTTGCGGGTATCACGGGGTTCTCTTCAACCTAACTTTTTTGTTTTTTTTTTTTTTTTCCTTGTTTTTTGGCCTTTGCTTTCTTGGACAGCATTGAATTTGCATAAAAAATTCCTCACTCACTTCCTCTGCTAGCGTTTAACAGTGTTTTAGGAGACAGCGAGAACAATCAAGAAACAGGGCAAGAGAGTGAAACAGAGAGAGATGGCTTCCAAGAATCTGGAGAAGATGACATCAATAGATGCCCAGTTGAGGCTGCTGGCCCCAAGGAAGGTTTCTGAGGATGATAAGTTGGTTGAGTATGATGCTTTGTTGTTGGATAGGTTTCTCGATATTTTGCAGGATTTACATGGCGAGGATATCAGAGAAACGGTATGGTTTGGCTTTGCTTGAGTAAACTTTTTGGTTTCAGTTGAGTTTTGTTGGTCGTGTTCATCATGCTTTGTTGGGTTTTTTTGGTAATGAACATAGGAAACTGGGAAAGTTGATAAAAGGGATTTGTTGCTTTCATTAACTGAGTAGCTTTACTGATGATTTCCGTTATGCAAATATGGATTAGGTTCAAGACTGTTACGAGGTTGCAGCTGAGTATGAAAGGAAGAATGTTCCTCAGAAGTTAGAGGAGCTTGGGAAAAAGATAACGAGTTTGGATCCGGGGGATTCAATTGTTATCACCAAAGCCTTTTCTAACATGCTTAACTTGGCCAACTTGGCCGAGGAAGTTCAGATTGCATACAGAAGGAGAATCAAGTTAAAGAAGGGAGATTTTGTTGATGAGAACTCGGCGACAACTGAATCAGACATTGAAGAGACCCTCAAGAGGCTTATTCAGTTGGGCAAGTCCCCAGAAGAAGTGTTTGCTGCTTTCAAGAACCAGACCGTGGATTTGGTCTTAACTGCACATCCTACTCAATCTGTCCGCAGATCTTTGCTTCAAAAGCATGCAAGGTTTGTATTAATTTTCCCAAAAGGGATCAATTGTGTTGTGTGTGAGCGGATGATTTTGTGAGTGTTGTTGAGGATAACGCTGTTGTTGTTGCTCATTCACTGCGTGAAGGTTGCTTTAGTTGACTGAAGGTCTTCTTTCATAGATTTCCACATTAGAGAGGTTTCTTTTCCATGCTAATGCTGTTCCTTTTTTGGATTATCAGAATTCGGAACTGTTTGACTCAGTTGTATGCTAAAGAGATTACTCCAGATGATAAGCAGGAGCTTGATGAAGCTTTACAAAGAGAGGTTACTAGATGATGATTTTATCTTTCCTAGTTTTTTTTTTTTTTTTTTTTTCTCTTCCACCTTGTACTCATTTGCAGAAGTACAAGTTTGAATTTGTCTTTAAGATGGAAGACAAATCTTGCTTTCAGTGAATTACACTGATGGCTGTAGCATAATCTGCATAAGGCATCTCATTCTGTGTCTAACTCAGAGTAATTTTCACAATCGTGCACTACCTGACTTATTGAGGGCTATGAATATGAAATCACTTGAATTTTATGTAGATTCAAGCTGCATTCCGCACAGATGAGATCCGAAGGACACCTCCAACTCCACAGGATGAGATGAGAGGAGGAATGAGTTACTTCCATGAAACAATCTGGAAGGGGGTCCCCAAGTTCTTGCGTCGCATTGACACAACTTTGAAAAGCATTGGGATAAACGAACGAATTCCTTATAATGCCCCGATCATTCAATTCTCCTCTTGGATGGGCGGTGATCGTGATGGTGTGTAGTTGTTTTGATTTATCAGAATCCAATATAAAGCTATAGGGGTGCTTGCAAGTACACATTCACATAAGCTCAAATATTTTAAGTTCTTTAGTATTCTCTCTCAGTAGTAATGAACAGCACAGATTCCATCGGTGTGATCCTAAACTTTAATATGTCTTATGCTGCTTACAGGAAACCCTCGAGTAACTCCTGAAGTTACGAGGGATGTATGCTTACTGGCAAGAATGATGGCTGCTAACTTGTATTTCTCCCAAATTGAGGATCTTATGTTTGAGGTATGAGAAGGTTGATTTAAGAGTGGTCTTTACTCTTCAAAGTATAATTTTGTTGATTTTTGGCTTGTGATATACTATGTTTAAACATTAACTTTATGTGCCTTATCTGCAGTTGTCCATGTGGCGCTGCAATGAAGAGCTTCGTGTCCGGGCTGATGAACTTCATAGGTCTTCAAAGAGGGATGCAAAGCACTACATAGGTATGTAACTTTGATCCTCTTCTTTGAACCCCGGGTGTTGAAACTAAACACAAAAGAAATTGTTTTTTTTTGGTTTAAACCTTTTATGTCTTATACCCTCTGAGATTCCATTTCTACAAGTTCAGTATATTGTGGGAGTGGGGAGTTCTACGATGGCAAAGCTACATGGCTTCATGAAATTTTAACCAACTGGAAAAGAGAATATCTTGCTTCAGTATAAATTTTGTTGAGACAGAATCACTTTTGCTTTCACCGTTTATTTGACTGACACGTAGTATTTTTGGCCATGGATGCATATTTGCACAGAATTTTGGAAGCAAACCCCCCCAAATGAGCCTTATCGCGTTATACTTGGTGATGTGAGGGACAAACTGTATAATACACGGGAGCGCTCTCGTCAGCTATTGGCCAGTGGGAAATCTGACATTCCTGAGGAAGCTACTTTTACAAACGTTGAGCAGGTTGCTTCTTTTACTTATTTTGTCAGTCTTTTTCAATCCAATCAGCAAATCTGGCTGGTTTATTGCAAAATGTTGAAGTAAATGCTTCCAAGTTTTTATATGAAGATGTTACTTCTGTTGAACATAACTCTATGATATCTGGTTTAAGTGGCAAGATCTTAAAAATTGCACTTGGAAATAACCCTCTTCCACTTATTGGTTTCTTTCGTGTCTGTAGTTCCTGGAGCCTCTTGAACTCTGCTACAGATCACTCTGCGCTTGTGGTGATAGGCCGATTGCAGATGGAAGCCTTCTTGATTTCTTACGGCAAGTTTCCACCTTTGGGCTTTCACTTGTGAGACTTGACATCCGGCAGGAATCTGATAGGCACACTGATGTTCTTGATGCCATAACAAAGCATTTGGAAATTGGGTCTTATCGAGAATGGTCTGAAGAAAAGAGGCAGGAGTGGCTGTTATCTGAGCTCAGTGGCAAGCGTCCTCTTTTTGGCCATGATCTCCCAAAAACTGATGAGATTGCTGATGTATTGAACACATTCCGTGTCATTGCGGAACTTCCTTTGGACAATTTCGGTGCCTATATAATCTCAATGGCTACAGCCCCATCTGATGTACTTGCTGTTGAGCTTCTACAGCGTGAATGTCATGTCGAGTCGCCATTGAGGGTTGTTCCATTGTTTGAAAAGCTTGCTGATCTTGAAGCTGCTCCTGCGGCTGTGGCTCGTCTCTTCTCAATAGATTGGTATAGAAACAGGATCAATGGGAAGCAGGAAGTTATGATAGGATACTCTGATTCAGGAAAGGATGCCGGGCGTCTGTCAGCTGCTTGGCAGATGTACAAGACACAAGAAGAGCTTGTCAAAGTGGCAAAGCAATTTGGTGTTAAGCTTACAATGTTTCATGGCCGAGGAGGGACAGTTGGAAGAGGAGGGGGACCAACCCATCTTGCTATATTATCTCAACCACCAGACACCATTCATGGATCCCTTCGCGTGACAGTTCAAGGTGAAGTTATTGAACAGTCCTTTGGGGAGGAGCACTTGTGCTTCAGAACACTGCAGCGTTTTACAGCTGCCACGCTTGAGCATGGAATGCATCCTCCAGTCTCACCAAAACCTGAATGGCGAGCACTCATGGATGAGATGGCAATTGTTGCAACAAAGGAATACCGTTCCATAGTATTCCAGGAGCCCCGCTTTGTTGAATACTTCCGCTGTGTGAGTATTCACATCCATCATCAAGAGACAAATTTTTGTTTATTTCAATTGTTCACGTGATCAGCAATCATTCACCATACTTACGGAATTTCCTTGGACGTATTTTTACACAAATGAAATCAATAATCATCTGATGTCTTGAATGTTCCTAAACTGTTGTCCTTGCTGACTATTCCTCTTCTGATGTGTGATGCTGCAGGCAACACCAGAATTAGAGTATGGCCGAATGAACATCGGAAGTCGACCATCAAAAAGGAAGCCAAGCGGTGGCATTGAGTCACTGCGAGCAATTCCATGGATATTTGCATGGACTCAAACGAGATTTCATCTACCAGTATGGCTTGGATTTGGAGCAGCATTCAAGCACATTATTGAGAAGGATGCAAATAATCTCTACATGCTACAAGAGATGTACAATCAATGGCCCTTTTTTAGGGTCACAATAGATTTGGTAGAAATGGTGTTTGCCAAGGGAGACCCCCAAATTACTGCACTGTACGACAAGCTTCTAGTTTCAAAAGAATTGCAGTTCTTTGGAGAGCGCTTGAGAGCAAACTATGAAGAAACTAAGCATCTCCTTCTCCAGGTAAGTTGAGTCCGAATCATTTACATTTCAATGCCTTGTTCTCGTTAGTGGACTGTTACGGTTCTTTCTTTATAAGCTGCAGCGACTAACTGCAGAGAAACCATAAATACCATAACTTTTCTTCAGAAAACCATATTCTGTGAATGGTTTTTGTGCTGAGGAGACTCATTGATGTGGTTCCTGTGAGTGATGAATAATTATATTTGCTTTTATTTTAGGTTGCTGGACATAAAGACCTACTTGAAGGAGATCCATACTTGAAGCAGAGGCTTCGTCTTCGTGATGCATACATCACAAGCCTTAATGTCTGTCAAGCTTATACCCTGAAGCAAATTCGTGACCCCGACTACCATGTGACGGTCAGGCCTCATCCATCAAAAGAGTACATCGAATCTAGCAAAGCAGCAGCCGAGCTTGTCAAGCTTAACCCTACAAGTGACTATGCTCCTGGTCTGGAAGACACTCTTATATTGACCATGAAGGGTATTGCTGCTGGAATGCAAAACACTGGTTAAGTCTTGTTAATTCCTTGAGATTATCCCTGTAGTACACATTCTACTATATAAATAGTTCCTATATGCGATGCCTTGAGCCAACAGCTAATAGAATCTTCCCGCAGTAGTTGTAATATGAGTGCATACGAGTGTTGTTTCTGATTTTGATATGACGCAGCGGTACTGTGGTATGGCGCACTTGCAAACACATGTTAATTATGAGGGAAGTTTGCGGAGACCCTCTATGTAATATTACCTAATGGAAAATTTACACTTCCGTCTTTCAATCCTATGTGCACTCTTGTCCTTTACTTCTTATCCCTGGGAATGCTTTAATCTTATAGGAACATCAAAACCACACTCTTGAAGACCAAAGTTTCTCACCAGATGAAAAACCACTGGCCAGAGGTTATAGCCCAATTTGTAATTAAACGCGCATTGACAACATATAAAGGTAACTTCAACTATACATGTAAAGAATCTTACTGTATATTACGTCACCAAGAAACAAAAGAAAGGACAACCCCAAAAGTTTGTTCTACGGCTGAATATTTGGAAATGGCTCCGGGTTGCTGATCCCCATATTCCCGTACTTGGGGCTCTGTTTTCCTTTCAACATTTCACAGCCGGAACTGACTAACTGCAGGTATGTAAGATGACCAAGAATTTGCCCAGAAATGTTTAGTTAAATGAATCGGGACGTACATGACGTGGCGGCATCCATTCATTAAAATACACCTGGAATTTTATCAGCAGTGTCATTCCAACATGCCTCCTTGGACATGAAAACTTTCCTCCTAAACCTGGGTCTTTCCCACAACAACAGTAAGCGAATCCTCTAAAGCTTGAATAAAAGTTGCAATCTTGTATGTAAAAAATCCCACCAACATCGGTATCAACTCCAAATGCATGATTCCATAATCTGGAACAAGGATCCTGTGTCCATATACAGGCACAATCAGTCATCAAACTAAGGGAAGTATATCGGAGATTAAGAAATCAGAAGAAAAGTCAGAGTACAAAAACAAAGTTGCGGCTTCTGAAAAGTAAGAATGATGCAAAAATAAGAAAGGCTTCAGAAAGAGAGCCCACTGTAATGGGTCGCGGTCATCCCACTCCCATATCGTCAAGGAAAAGGGGTAACTTGGGCCTTATAAGCGGGTGTACTGCACGCCCCAACAGGCTGCCTTTTGGGGAGAAGGTAATGACCCCGTGACAGAGTGGTATCAGAGCCTACCCCTCCCGCCGTGGGACTTTGACTTGGTGCGGAATGCCGATAAACTAACTCGGTGCGTGTCCAAGAACATCGACGAGGACGTCGATGAATTCGGTGTGGGAGAATGTAACGGGTTACGGTCATCCCACTCCCATATCGTCAAGAAAAAGGGGGAACTTGGGCCTTATAAGCGGGTGTATTGCACACCTCAACGGGCTGCCTTTTGGGGAGAAGGTAATGACCCCATGACACCACGCTATTAATGACTCGTGCAATATACCAATGTGGGCAAACAGGAGGTACTTACGCATTCCATCGGTTATAGATCATGACTAACAAAACAGGAACAAGCAGCCTTGGTTGTGCAATTGCTCCTCTGCAAACAAAATCGAGTGAGTGAATTTTGAAGTGGTATAAATCAAAAATACTATTGTCACTTCCAAAAGTTCAAACCATAAATTTACTTCAACCAGCCTAATGGCAAAGCCCATCTAAACTTGTTAACTACAATCACCTGAGTAGTATCTTATTTGATGCTGTTATTCATTATTAGAGTAGAAGAGTTTCCTATTAGAACATAATATAGCAAGATACATGAAAATAGACAAATCTTGATATGACAAATGCATGGCAACGCCCATCTGCAAGTTGCCCTGGAGTCTTAGCACCAAAGCACTTTTTGACCAAAACATGGTTGTTTCAGATACTTACTATCAATAATGTTGATTGACAATGGAAATCCGAAGCCAACACAACTTATTTTCCTTTTCAATTCAATTGAAACAACATGAACAGAAATCAATAAATGAGAACTAAAAGACAGGCTGTAAATCTCAACTGAGCACTTCCTTTTGCAAGTAGCCATGGAAAAACAAGTCAAACCGTGATTTACATTTTCATAAACAAATTTTAGGTGTTATTTAGTATTTCATCACTTCTTTGATGCTGATAACTCTTCAGTCTTATATTGAGCATGCCAATGCAGCAAAATTCTACTATGGGTGAAAAAAAGGTTTATGCATACTTGACAAGGCCCTTGGCTCCATCTGCCATTGAATCCACACTAGTCCCAAGCATGCGCATATACACCAATGATCCAATCAATCCAGCACCAAAGCTGCATGTACCAAACAATGTTTTAACTTTACAATCATGGTGAGTGAATAGATTTAGTTATTCCCTGGTATGTACATAATTTACGTAGATGACCTTCACTCGACATGAGTAAAAACTGATTAATTTTCACTTAAGAGACTACATGTTGACCACTGGGGTTAAAGAACTTAAAAGGTCAAGGCTCTGCAAGCATGTAATTTGTTACCTAGCTGCAATTTCTGGAGAATAGGAGACATAAGCTGAGACCACACCAACAGCACCAATACCCAATGTAAGAATTTGCAATTTCCGTTTCAACTGCCCAGAAAGCAAATCCCCCATTGTTAGCCAGAAAGAGGAAGAAAATATTTATAACATGCCATTAGCACCACCCAAAATAAACTTATCACAGAAAATAGACCTATATCTACAATAATGTACCCTAAAATACTGTTCCCTTGATTGAGCAGCCAATACATCTGGATCCTCTTGAGTTCTTCTCAATTTGCGAAACATCACATCCTGCATCATGATAAATCAAAACCCAAAATTGACAAACAACCTACAAAATGATAAGGCACTGAATTCCATTCGGGAAAGACTATCTCCCTGAGAGTAAAAGGAATTTCAAACTTTAATGTCAGAAAGGCAGAGAAAGTTAACAAGCAACCAGTGATCAAAACCTAAAGGATAGCAACATAAAATAAAAAACTCATGGCAGTTGAGTAAAAGTAGCCTGCAAAATTTTGCAAGCAACTTACACTGCCCCCAGTTGCAGCCTTGGTTGCTTTGTCCCACTTCTCCTGCTCACGGCGTGTTGGTACCAATCTCCACTTCTGTGACGTGCTACTACCGCCCTGGAAAAATGGCATTCCCAAAAGAGAATAAGAAAAGGTGATTTCAAACTACCACCACATGGCAAACCAAAATCATCTTACTTTGGTTGCAGGGTCAAGTGGCTTCTGTAGAGTGGGCTTTGAAGGTCTTCTGAGCTCCTTACTTAAATCAACTTCCAGACTACAACGTTTGCACATCATTCAAGGGAGTATGAGGAAAAACATCCTCAACATAAGCCACCATGAAATTAGCTTTATGAGTATGTGAAGACAAACCTGTCCAAGCTCATCACTCTATTTAAACTTAGAAATCCAGAAGACTCCTCCTGTTGCAATTAACGTGTTATATATAATTAAATTAAAAAAACAAAAGAAATTGACAAATGCCAAACAAGATAAAAAATTTTCATTCTCCACTGGACATTTGGTTTTGGCCAAAAACCAAACCAAGACAAATGCAGATTCAAACATCCTACCAAAAAAAAAAAAAAGAGGAAAAGAGCAGATTTGAACCTATTTCATCAGTGCTAAAAATTGTTATTTGATTCTTTAGAAAACAAGGTAACAAAATAAACTACAATGTATAGGCTCATAAACCATCTCAACGTTGTTTTCCTTTGCCTTCTGCTCTGTCTTCAGGTTCTCAGAAACTGGATGTACATAATCAAATTTATCAGTACACTCAAATTCCAAAGAACCATGAAACAAAAAATAATTTATTCAATATAAAAGAAATAAAATCAAGAAAGACAAATCACGTGGACTGAATTCACAATAAAATGACCAGTCAGTTTTCAGTCCCTTGGGCGCCTAAAACTTACCCAAATCAGCAAAATATAAAATGAACTCAAGAACCCAATGGTTTTCAACAACTTAAGCAATAACAAGATTAGTTAAAAATTGAGTACTTTGCCACCTAATGCCAATATGCACCATATATATATATATATATATATATGACAATAACAATAAGCAGAGCAAATTGGGTAATACATATATAAACCATCCACATACTGAAGCCCACAATCAAATAACAAAATAAAATCTTGAAACAAAGAATTAAAGAGAGAGAGAGAGAGAGAGAGAGAGAGCCTTAACAGGAGTGGGTTCAAGGGAGGACTCGTTGGGGTCCTGAATCAAACACTTCATGCGACCCATGAAATCTTTGTTCCAGATAAACTCATCAGAGGTCAAAGGGTCTTCACCGTCGCCACCCCAGTACTTGCGGAGCTTGGTAGTGGATGGTGGGCCCCCGTACTCGCCGGGTGCAACACCTGTGGACCATTTCAATGGCTTCTTCTTGGGCAGTAACACCTTGGTCTGTCTTGGGTTTGGGATTGGTGGTGGGGCTGTTGGTTGTGTCAATGAGGAGTCTTGAGAGATGGGGGCCGCCGTTGAGGTCACCGATACATAGCTAAGAATTGCCATTCTTGGCGGTAGCGGCAATGGCTTACGGCCGTGACTGAGGCAAACACAACGGTGGATATCTTTAATATTCCGAGATTTATGGACGTGAAATTTTCGTTTCCGAAAGACTGCTCCTCTTAAAATTAATTTTAATATTAATAAACATAAATTTTTATTATTAATGATCTAAAACAACTTAAAGTAATAGTAAGAGAATTAAATGGAGATTAACACACCGTATTATTAATTATTAACATGATTTCCACGTCATACGGTTTATGGACGGTGAAATTGCGTCCACAGATTTTCCACGTCTGTGCCTACGAAAAGTGATTTTTCCACACCTGCTCTATCGACGGCTCGTTTGTATTTATTTTATTTATTATTATTATTATTATTTTATTTTATTTTCTGAGCATCCCTTAGTATGATAACTGTTGCGCGATGATTGATTTCCATATCTAATATTTATCGAAAAAAGGATTTTCCAGATCTACTGTCTCAACGGCTAACTTTTATGATTTACTCTTTTTCCAACACATCTTTAGATGAGAAAGAAAGAAAAAAAAAAAAAACAATCGTATTGTTCCTTTTGAAAACAACACAAATTAGGAGTTGATTTGGTCCTACCTACCTTGCTCCATTTTCAATTTGGACCTCGTGAGCCTAAACAGGTCAATCCAAGCCGTAATTGGATTTATTATGGGCTTGAATAATTAATCAGGCCACAAAGCAGAAATTAAATCGGGCTACGCTATAGCTTTGCATGGGCCCATAAGTTCTTACGCCATAATCAGAGATCGAGTCCGGCCACAATTTTTTTTTTTTTTTCAATGTGGATCGAGTCTTGTGGTAATCGATTCTTTTGGCATTGTTATTGTATCAATGTTAAAAGAAGCTTTTATCTAAGAGCCCCAACTAATAAAATAACTATTATTCCCTTTTTTTTTTTATTGGAACATAAACTGATATAAATTTTCGAGTTAAGGTAATTGATTGGTGGTTTTACATATATTTTTTTCGTTTTGATTTGAATGTTTTTTTAAAAAAATTTTAAATGAGGATGACAATCATTGACATACGTTGATGCAGTGTGAAAATCAAAGCAGCACGTAATCACCGTCCCGACTACGCCAAAATCAATGAAGGCAGCCTCAGAGAGAAAAAAATAAAATAACAGGGCGACGACTTCCGGGAATTGGGCAGAAGACTCGAGAAGACCTTGAAATTTGAAGCAAGAAAGATCCGACGGCATCATTGATATGGCGACTGAGAACAGTCACGGATTTTCTTCTGGGCCATCATTAATTTCATAGGCGTGGTCTTCGCTTCTTTGTTCTCGGTAATGTCATGTTTCCCTTGTTCTCAGAAGTATATCCGTATGTTGGCAATGATGTCTGAGAGACTGGAATTGTCTCTTGACGCCCTTACACGTCTCAGGTGGAGAAGCCAGATGCTTACAGAAAGGGATCTGGTTCTAGCAAGAAATGGGATCGTGGTCCAGGAGGTCAACCACGAGGTCCACCCCGAGTACTAGGTAACGTCCAAGGACTCAATAATGATGTTCCTGGGGCTGACCAAAGTAAGTTGATCTCGTTTCCTTCTACTCATAACATCAAAGTTCAGTTTTTTCGTTTAGTTTTCTTTTATAAGACTATTTGCCCATGCCTGCTTGCAAGTTCCTTGCCTGCCTGTGGCTCCTGCTGTTAGAAGCATTGGTGCTTTTCGGATCTGTGTGTGGTCAGAAATGCACTGATCTTTATTGCTTCACAAAAAGATCCGGTGCTCCACATAAGAATTTACAACCTTCGGCTGCCCCTGTTGGCACAATCTTCTTCAATATTCAGGATGGTTACTTCTCCTGAATCGTTTTATCTTACTAAATATTTACTGGAGCTAGTCAATAAGATTGGGACACTAACAATACCCTCAAACAAAAATTTTGCGGAAACAAAAAGACCAGCGGTCTCTTCTCGATTTCTCGAACGACAGACAGCACGGACAGGATCGCTAGCAGCAGTATTTTACAGCCTCTCATATGCTTCTCTCTCCGCAAGAGTGGGAAGGCCGACCTTCTGAGAAGACCTGTAGTCCGAAAACGTAGAAGTTTGCCGCAGGCATTCTCGGCCGTGCTCCGAATCAGGAGAATAGCGTTTTCCACCCGAACACGTGGACTTTCAGTACGGAAAGTGATCCGTCACCAACAGAAATGGTGACAAACGTGGTCCTTACCCCCAGCAAAAACGGATGCTTTACTAGACTAAAATAGATGAGGATGTCAAGAGTTTTTTACCCTCCCTGTCCAAATGGGTACACAGTAAATGAGGATGCCCGAGACAAACGAGACGAATAGTGATGTTAAGGCATACACATAAGCCCTCCAACTTTTAGGACCTCCCTCCATTGCGTGGTACTCAGCAATGAATGTTGAAACGGTACTCAGACAACCCGCAAATCCAAATTGCAAGCCTGTTGAAACGACAGTGCATGGCTCGGTGTTCACCTGCATCATCACACCATTAAAATTTTAAAATGGGAGTAATGTGAAATGGATGTCATCTTTGATGCAGAATTCAGCTCTTTAGAATGAACAGAGCAAGGTAGCCTTCACCGAGGCCTAAGAGCGAGACAGTAAGATGCATATCAAAAATAGAGTATGTCTATCCAAATTCATCTGCCTGTATTTTCTCATGTATCAAGTTAGATAAGAAGATCTAAGCGCACAGAGGCAAAATGGGAAGACAAAACCGGAGGGGGAACTATAATGCCAGCGAACTCACAGCTTTCCTCAACGTAGCCAGTGCTGCCATGACGCAAGCAGCAGAAATATTGGCAATGAAAGTACCAATTGGGAACCATTTCAGATGTCCGACCTTCCCCAGCCCACGCCCATTTAGTCGTGCTAGGAACCACCTAATCCACACCCCTGGAGCTGCAACCATGCAAGCCAGCCACAGGTCGGCTTTACTGGCATCACTTTTGAAGTCCTTATGCAGCAGTATTCCAAATACACTCCATAGAGTGCCCAAAATCAATATCAATACCATCACAGTTGCCATATGACGCTTGCAGCTGTCTACCCTCCAGGAAATGCTGGTTCCACTTCTATTTAGCCGTTCCAAAAACAGCTTAAAGTGCCTGGCAGTTTTAACGCCGAATATGATTGAATATGCAGCAAGGAACAAGCCTGCAAAGACATAATGGAAAAACACTCATTTTACATTTTGAATGTCAGATGCAACATGCATGACAGGAGGTAATCATGCATGTTGGTGCAGAACGCCCAACACTGCACGTATCTCTTGAAGAAACCATGTTACCTATCAAAAAACCAGCCAGGGAAGGCACCCAGTGGCCATCAACACTGAGATCAAGCATTTTCTGATTCCAACCACTGAAAGTTGTGAGGCTTCCCAAATAACCCGTTGTTAATCCAATCGCCAGATGATTAGACACACTTGATATATCTCCTTTGAAAACAACGCCCAACCATCCCATCAAGAAAGAACCAACCTAACAGAGTACCCATTCAGCTATCAAGAAAGAAAGGTAATTGCCTGTAAAATTCTTCGCGAAAAGTAGGACGATGTGACAGCAAGGAAAAGGAAATGAGAGAGAATAAGTTTCACAAGGGTCCACGATGCCTCAGCCTTCGTGTTGTCAAATGACATGGATTTTACAAAGACCAGATGCAGTATGCACACACCACACATACTTTTAACCTGTCTAAATCTGAGAGAGAAGTTCTCATTCTTCTTCAAGCAAGTTAAATGGAATCTGACTATATAAGCCCCAAGATGTTCTTCCTATGCATTTGAAAGAACGGCATTGAACTCAGAGTCTATCAAATTCAATTTCACGGTTGCTGAATTTATTCACGACAATGACCAACGATGACTTTTCCTTATAATTACCTTGTAAATACGTTTCTTACCTGCCAACATTTGTGGGGTCTATTATTGGAATGCCTCAACTAAATCAGAACTCGTCCCAACTATTGAAACCAAGAATACCACAGTTGTCCGATTAATTAATATCTTATTTCTAAACTGTTGACATTAACAAGTCAAGACTCCACGGTAGTGCCCTAAAGGAACTTCGTTCATCCAATGCACATAGAACTTATGTGAAACCACCAGAGCAGAATCAGTCAAGCCATCGCGTATATCAATATGTCAAATATAGATAAATGAAAAGAGGTTAACTCTATCCATCAATGTGGATTAGCATGCTTGCACTCGCTTATGCATGCGTGCACATGTGCTTGCGTGTGTGTGTGTGTGCGCGCGCTAGAGAGAGAGAGAGAGAGAGAGAGAGAGACCATGTTGGAAGGAAGATCGAGGTACAGTGAGGAGGAGTCACTCGTGACACGGGCAATGCCAGGGCCAAAAAGTTTCTGTAGTAAGTATCTTGTTAAAACCTGCACGTTATGACTTTGTCAAACTCTAGTGTAAAAGATCAAATAGAAACCTTGATTTTCCTCCTATAATTAAAAGTAAAATTTAAAAAAGAAACAACTTAAAACGAACAGAAAAACACAGTCAAAAAACATAAAGCAACTATTTACTTGCACCGGTATAAAAGTCTTAGAAAGTGCAGAGAAGGAAATTAAAGGTATTACCCCGAGAATCCCAAAGGCAGAAAGATAAACAAGACATGATAGGTAGTCTGACAATGGTGGCAATGCCAAACCTTCATCTTTCTCCTGCACCCGGGAACAAACAAGTTAACCATATGATCTCCATATAACCAAGCCAAAAAAGTTTAATTTAAAGAGTTCCAATGATTAGCACATGGCAAAAGTCCATATCCGTAGTACTGTAAGACTACTGTTATAAAAAAAGAAATCGGTGTTTGATTGAAAACGCACTTGGCTTGTCATCATAGCATCAGTGGAAAGGGGTGATATTATTTCTTCAGGCAATGGTGACACTGGAGATTTAGTCAGGCCAGTGGGCTCCACAGCTCTGAACCCGTATGATTGCAGTAAGTCATCTACCGGAATGGTAAAGCCTCCACTGTCATCAAATGCATTCCCGAAGGATAATCTTTTGCTTCCACCATCATTGTGCCGCAGAGCCCTGTCGCCAATATCACCTGCCTCTGAAGCATTTTCACTTTCGATCCAATCACTCAATTGAAAAAGTGAATGTCGCGACAGACTTAGGGAACGTGCTCTTAACGAAGAGCCTGCAGCACTTGCCCGACCAAATGATACAGATCTACTGCGTTCAGGCTGTCTAACTCCAAGCTCCATGCCTCTGCCACTGGAATGCAAGGTTCGATTCCTGATGTTCCAAAATGATAAAAGACTCGACACTATGTCATTGATTATAAAATCACTAAGAAATGACAAGAATACGATGTAGCTAATTTGGGAGGATAATGTTATTTCTATTTGATCATCAACCACCTAATCCAATTATCATAAGCATAAGCGCGTAGATTTCACCTAATCTTGCGCATGTTTTAGATTAAAGTAGAGATAGAATCTCAATTTTTACCGTAGAATAAAATCATCAAAATGCCAAGCCAAATGTTGCCCTCGTACTGTTAATTCTTAATTGGTTGAGTCAGTGAAACTTAGCAGATGAAAGAGTTCCTGGAAAACTAAAGACAACTGACTCCAGTGTCTCGTATAGTCGAGTGAGAGAAAATTGGAAAACAACAGAAATTCTCCAACAAATAAAGTGAAAAACAGAGGTCACAACTACGGTAGGGAAAGGAAAATTAAACTAAATACAAAGAAGAACTGTGTCAATCACACGACAAAGCTACAATTGAGACAATGAGTGGTAATGAATTGCTAGATAGAGGCATGCGAATCCATCTGGCTATCAAACGTCAACCGTTCGACTTTCGCATTCTATCCAAATTTCAAAGTCATCACAATAAGCAACGCAAAAACCACAAGTTGTGGCCGTGCTGGATTACGCCAGAGCTGATATCATACCCCCAGAATTAGCCTTATAAATTGGAACCTAGACCAAATCGAGGGCCTCGGATAAAATCTTTTGGGTATAATTTTGATCCCAGTTGGACTTTTCATAATGCCTTCCACTTTAAATGACGAAGGAAACGGGGAACAAACTAAGGCGTAGAATTTTAGTCTCGATTAGAATCAATTGATAAGAAAAGAAAAAAAAACAATACGAGAAACCCATCGCAAATCTCAGTCGGAGAAACTATAATTACATATTCGTTGATTTCAATGATTTGATAGCCTAAACCTGCAATCAGCAGGTAATTACACAATTACCCCCTAAACAACAGCCCCAATAATATAACAGGAATTTTAATAATAACAATAGTGCAGTGCCGCAGTTTTCCAATATAACACTACTTTATAGAAAGAATCATTAAAAAAAGAATAAAATATAACAATGGAATGAAATTTTAGTTTTAGACAGCAACGTTAAGAAAGGCTCGAAAAAAAATAAAAATAAAAATAATAACAATAATAAAGTGCCCCATTTTCGAATATGATTTGACATCAAAGCACAGCCGGCAGCCGAACATGAAAACGTACAGAATCTCCGAAAACCAGTGGAACGAAATCCACGAGAAAATGCAAGGAGAAAGGTTGTTAAGCATCTTGCTAGGATGGTGGTAGGCTCTCCCCGTTTCACTTCGACCTCTTTATTGTCTTTTCAAAGTGAATTAAATATCCACGTATAATAAATTGTAAAATATCGCTGAAAATTATAAACTGAACGTGCAATAGATCTGAGACGCATGTGAGACTTAGACTTTCTCGGCAAGGTGATAAAAGTAACGGAGAAGGAAAAGTGTCCGTCGTCTGTACGGTACAGCAGATGTTCAGTTGATCCAGTCGGAGACTAACCGTTCTGTGCCGCTTGGTTTTTGGTGTTAGAAGGCAAACACGTACTAAGCCACTCTAAAATATACAAAAATCTACCCCTCGGCTACTATGCGATATCATCCATCGTTTTTTTTTTTTTTTTTCGGCCATATATATATATATATATATATATATATATATATATGTATGTGTGTATATATATATACAGAAATTGCATTAAGAAATATGAGGTCTGACGTTCTGGAGGTATGAAAATTATTATATTAATATATCATTGGTTCAGAAAATTGGAAAAAATAATAGAAACACACAAAGGAGCCTGAAATTACCGTAGTGATTGTGATTGAGGCGAGCTAAACCAAAAAATCTCCTGTGAGATAAGAGTCACGAAGCGGTGGCGAGATGAGATGTGATCCCTTTCTAATGCCAAGTGTGTGGAGAAACCGGAGGATGTGAAAATAGAAGGACTCGTCCACCAAGATAGGTGTTCATGTCGGTTACGAATGATCCCTCCACCACGCTTATGGGGTTCAACCAGAACTCTCGGCAGAGTTTTTTGGGAGAGAGATAGCGGGGGAGGGAGAGAGAGATACAGAGAGGCTTATGTTTCTCAATCAAAACGCTGCAAATATGAAGGGAAGGAGAGAGATGCCTTTTGTTGACTAGTCTTATCACCAATGCGCAACTGACAGCTGTTCGGATCGCGATCAAACTCTCTGACTTTTTTTTTTCTTTTTTTCTTTTTTTTTTTAATAATTGTTAACAATCTCCCGTCCCCATTAAAAAAATTAATAAAAAAAAAAACAATGCGATCTTAACGGCACCAGTTCATTGTATTGCACCACATACACCGACCTACAAAAGCAATAGTTTCAATTCTATTGACGACCCACGAAACATTGGGTTTGAGAGACACGCGTTAATTTCCATGATACGCGTTAGTTTCCATTGACGTTATTAGCTCGTGTAACATATGGCCCCATTGTTCAGTTAACAATGCTTTTTTACTGCAATCCATCCGGTTATATTTCTAGAAATCTTGATAAATATATTTGATTACGAAGTTGATTACGATATGTAATTGATAGTTTAATTTTATATAAATATTAAATTTTAACCAAATTATTTTTTATACGGTTATAATTTCGAGTTAATTTTGATTAGAATTTAACTAGTAATTTTAATTTTAATTTAATTATTAATTATTAATTTAATTTAATTATTTATATTTTTTTAGTTAAAAAAATTAAAATGTTAACATTTTTTATAAAATAAAAAGAAATTTTCAATTTAATTTATTTTATTTTTTAAATTTATTATTATTATTATTATTATTATTTTTTTGGGTATAAACTGTCATCGGTTAGCACAGGTGATTGGAGCCATTGATTTTGTGATTGTAAGTGACATGACGGTTTGCGCCGATTTGGATTTTTGTCGCCCGATTTTGGTTCGATTCAAGATCCAATTGGCCCCGTTATCATGTTTACTTGTAGGGTTGTACCCTAAGCTTCACACGCCATGTTATGGGAGAAACAGTTACCACCAGGTTGCGCGTGGACTTTTATTTTCAACGATCAACAGAAGAGGACCGGAGTTTCAATCTTGAAACAGACGGACAAAAGAAAACAAGTTCCGTCCACGCACGTTGCGCGACTTTAAGGTGCCATTTGGGCAAATAACAATCGAGACAAAAATACGAACCGACTTTTTTTTCTTTTTTTCTTTTTTGTTTTTGCATGAAATTACGTGACAACTGGCAGATATATATATATATTTTATTATTTATTTATTTATTTTTTTGGGACCAAAGCTAGAGCTGGTGCCCCAGAGCCAATAAATAATATGCAGCCGAACCATGCACATCTGGCCCGGGATTTATAACCATCCCAAATGCCACCGCTCCTTCATCTTTTATACACAAAAAAGAAAAAAAAAATCCGTTAAAGCTCTTATTTAAAATAATTAGTTTATAAATTTTAAATTAAAAATTTTAAATTAAAGTTTTATTATTATTCTTTTTTGCTCTCACTTTTGTATATATATATATATAACACTCCGTTCAGACTAGAAAAAATAAAACTCATTTTAAAAAGGGGCAAAAGTGTCACGGACTTCATCTCATTGATGACTTTTATTAAGTTTTCTTAAAGTATAAAAGAGAAAAAAAAAAAAAAAAAGAAGAGGAAGGAATAACGCGTCATAAAGTAACCAGCAAAAGAAGAGGAATGAGAGTATAAAAATTAAAGAGACTGCGTCAAGAACCCTCGCCCTGTCTCTCTCTTCTCGCGTAGCCCAGTTCTATCTGCCCACAAAGAATCAAACAAACCCTACTTTCTCCCGCTCTCTTGCTCCGCGGTTGGATAGAAGAGAAGAATCGTTGTAGAGAGAATGGCCAATAGCAACTTGCCTCGAAGAATCATAAAGGTTTTCCTCTTTTTTGTTTTGTTTTTTTTGTTTTTTATTTAACTCTTTTCCATTTAAACTTCTCCTCTAATCCTAATACGCGTCTCTATATTTGTGGTTTTGTGGTCCTGACTCGGAATTTTTGGTTTCTCAATACTTTTCACTAGGAGACACAGCGTCTTCTCAGCGAACCAGGTCTCTTTCTCCCTAATTTCAGCTAAATATTATCGTCTTTGAACACTCATTTTCAGTTTTTGTTGATTAAGGCGATTTGTGGATATTAGCGATTGTCCTGTTAGACGGAGAATTTTGTAAATGATACTTGACGGTTACTGGGATACGGTAGATTGATCAAAGGAGAGAATATGAGAGCAAACGCCCCAAATGTAATTACGCTGGTTTAAGATTCTTCGCTTGCACTGAACTCGTAATTTACTACGGGCGGGTTTGATGTGGTCTGCCACTTATTATGAATGCTTCTAAATAATGGCTATATATGACTAATTTTCATTCGAGAGAAGTTCATATTTTTTGCAATTTTCAATCAAATGTTGCGGAAATTGCATAAAGAAGAAAAGTTTGTATGAGGAAAGCATTGCTATGCACGCCAGCATTTTGAAAACCAAAAGGCTGAAATCTGTTTTCTAGTCTTGAGTCAGCCTCTTTGACCTCGTAAATGTAGGATCTGCATTTTCCTCAATCCTCACTAGTTGTTTTTAGAGAGTTCATTATGTAGTTTCTAGAAAAAGTTGAACGCAAACTATGCTCCTCTAGGAACTTTGGATAATGGGAACTTTTGAATGACTTTAATGCTTCCTTTTAAGTTATAATATAGAACTTGCAATTTTCTGCTACAGCCCCAGGAATTAGCGCCTCTCCTGCTGAAGACAATATGCGATACTTTAATGTAATGATTCTTGGTCCAACGCAGTCTCCTTATGAAGGTTAGCTAATCATCATATTTTCTTGAAAATTCTTTGAGCAATTATTTCCTCACTACGCTCTTCTGTGTGAAACTTAGGTTGAGTCCAGGTGCATTCGCCTGCCTTATATGTTATCAAATAGGGATAAATCCAAATAGTGGTGTCATTGTTATATCTGATTTGAGTTTCTATCTCTTCTAGGGAACTTTAGATTTAGTGATAATCTCCAATGTGAACTCGTGAACATCCATGCTAATGAGTAACTGAAGTTTTCATTTGCTACTCCACAGAAGCAATATTAATTCCATTCTGAGGCTATGATTTATTTTTATGAAATCTGTTGCTCTTTTACTAGCTGGTGCAATGTACCTGTGCTTGCATTCTTGTTTTTTCATATTTATAGATAGATTCTTTTTTTTTTTTTCTTTATATGCTTTGTTTGTTTTAGGTAGATTATTATGTGCTATAGTTCGTTGGAGTTAGTTGATGTACTTGTCCATTCTTGTTAAGTTTTCTATTGGCAGCTATTCTTTTCATCAAAGCTACAATTTTTTTTTTTCTTGTGTCTGGCTCTTGTAAGAAAATAAGTTATCATTTCTTATTCTGTTAATTATTGTCATTTTGTTGATACTATTTGCACTAAAAGCCTTTTTCATGGATTCTTCTCTGGATTTACTCATTTGGGAGACTGTGTCATTCTGCATATAAAAAATAACATGTTCTAGTGGAACTGGGGTGATGCAAAAGAAGTAGAGAGCCACATTATGCATATGCAGACAAATTCAAAAGCATTTATTCTTTTGTAGAATGTGCCTGTTGTTTTTCAAACAACTTACCTTGTTAATTTATGCACGGGACACAAAATAACTACCTCAAAGACCTATGGACATGCTTGTCTAATTATCTTCAGACATAATTTTTCTTGGAGCATAGTTACTGTTTCCTTGTGCTATGCAAATCATTTTTTTGAGGGGTATTTTATATCTCAGTTATTCTTCTTTTCATATTCAGGTGGGGTATTCAAGTTGGAACTGTTTTTGCCTGAAGAATATCCGATGGCACCTCCCAAGGTACTCTAAATTTTAACTCAATTTTTGTACCATTTCTGCTACATGTCTTCAGTTGAATGCTATATTATCGGAGATAGTTCTAAGTCTTTTGTTCAATTTAGTGTTTACAGATGCACATCATTCCATTTGTGTTTTCAAGAAACCATGTTATCTGGTTGTGATACTCAAATTATCTGGCTTAAACAGAGGAAAAATAAAAATAGGGATGACTTTAGGTGTGGATGTTCTATTTGTGATGTGTAAGTTGTCAAGCAAAAATAGATGGAATAATAAGAAAGGGAATGTCTCCTGTTTGTTTGTGCATGTCTGTACATGTACCTGAGGTAGTGTACGTGCTTGTGTAGTGTTTGCTTATATTAATTGGAGCCTATATGGATGGAAACATTTATGAATTGGATATTGGTTGATAGTTTCCTTCTTAAGGACTACTTTTAAAAGTCCTTTTTTGTACGGCTTGTGGACTATAGTATGCAGAGCATATTAGCCAAATGACAATTGGCACCTAAAATAGCCCATGTGTTTTGTGTGGAATTTCCTAATTTCTACCACGCAAAATAGGACATGCATTGAAATAGATGCCCAAGTTATTCATGCAGGATGCACAAAGTTGAGTGGTTAACCTTTCCTTTTTTCCAATCAAAGGTCTTACTAGTTTGTATAGCTTAATTGGTGATCCCTATGCCCCAACAGAATTAGACAAACGCAAGGTCTGATGTAGGCAGTGTTATTAATGATGCTGATATAGTGAAAAAGAATTTTCTAAATTGTAAGAAGAATATGAATCCTTGGATGTATGTAAAGGAATAGAAAAGGGAAACGCAAGTGTACAAATAAAAGCAAGATTTTGAATGTTCCTATATGTGGAATAACTGATAGTCTAATTCAATTAATGGATCAGCTTACATTGTTCATTGCATCATAAATTACTACAAAGTTTGTGGAACATACAGTTTATAGGGTAGAAGAATGATTTCTAAAAGTGGAAACACATCTAGATATGAGTTGATCATTATGAGTGATTCCAAAATCTTTTTCAACAAGCCTATCATTAGCCCCAACTGTGAGGTGAATAGAATCGTTCAGATAAATCTTATGATAGAAACATAGAAAGAGCTTTTGTTTGTGTCGCTTTAATTATTTAAAAGCTCATGAACCAAATAATTAGCTCGACGACTGATGATTAGCCACACCTGGCAATTCTTTGTTGCTTTTTCCTTTTCCCCCCTTATTATTTTGTTGTTGACTCCCATGTTTGAAGTTGACTTTGGCCCTCTTTGCCATTCTGATTTCTTTTTGATGCAACAGGTTCGCTTCCTGACTAAGATTTATCATCCTAACATTGACAAGGCAAGTGATACTTCTCTTAGCTTGCTGATGTACCAAAAAGTAACACCTGCTATTTATTTCTCCTTTGTCTCAATTATGGCATTTCCCATTACTGAGCAGAGGATTACTTAATGCAGCTTGGAAGGATATGCCTCGACATTCTGAAAGACAAATGGAGCCCAGCTCTTCAAATCCGAACCGTTTTGCTAAGGTGACATTTCATGGATCTGTCGCATGCATGTGTGCATGCATGCGAAAGTAGGTTCATGCATTTGTGCATGTGTTTGGTTCCATATTTTTACATTTTCTCTCCGGTACCCTGAAATCTCAAGGGATAAAAGTTCAATTTGGTAATAATCAGAAGCAAATGGATGAATTACTGAACATGTTAATTTTAGGAAATTGTCTGTTTCTTGAAGCAAAATAAGCTGATAATAATGGTAGTGAATGGTTCACTGGTCAGCATCCAAGCTCTGCTGAGTGCACCAAACCCTGATGATCCTCTTTCTGAGAACATTGCAAAGCACTGGAAAGTAAACGAAACTGAAGCTGTAGGAACAGGTAATGCCATTCTTCTGCTGTATGTCTATCTTAAAGAACTGTCTGATGCCAATTACAGAAAACATTTCATTGTCTTGAGGGGAAAATGGGTGTTTGGCTACTGATGTTTATTTCCAAGAGGGTTTTGCAACACCTTCATTGAATAACAGCTATCTTTATGTGGAGTTACACATTATTTTTCACTTATCTTTGACTAAGGCCCTTACGTTCCGGCTTGCCATCATTCGATTGCTGCCATAGCCAATGGGACCAAATGGCTTTACCTCTAGGCATCTACATCCGTACTAGATTATGATGTGGCTCATAGTAATAGATTCTCGAGACAATTTTGTTTTCTCCCTGATTCTATTTTCCCTCGTTAATTCGATTTTACAGCAAAGGAGTGGACCCGTCTATATGCAAGTGGTGCATGACGACGATGAGAGCTGTTTCACAGAGATTCCGTTTGTACAATGCTTGCTGAAATGGTAGCGTTGGATCTTATTATGGAATTGATTGATAGACCTGATGTATGAAACAGCAAAGATGGATCTTTTGCAAGTCAGTCTTGACCCTTCTTCTTTCCATGAAGGGCATGCCTTAAGAATTGTATCCTAACATTGTAGCGTTTAATCTGACGAGCATATAATTCTAAGAATCTGGAATAATTTATTTCTCAAGATGCAGCCCATTGAGTTCCGAATTCCAAATAGATGTGTCAAACGGGTTGCGTCAAATGTAATTACGAATCAAATTATATGTTATTTCGGAATTTAATTAATGTCAGATTGGGTTCAAAACCTGCCAACAGAATTAAAAAAAAATTAGACTCATGTCAGCGGATTATGGTGGACTTAAACTAACCAGGTTCTATGTGATGTAGTCTATTTGTTTATAATTTCAAGCGAGCAACGTTCAATTTGGATTTGGCCCAGTTTTCGTACAGCGTTTGAATTTAATTCAGATTATATAAATTATGGAATGATATCACCTAACGTTGTGCCATGGTCCAGCGGCTGCAGTCCTTTTACCAGTACCAACAGTTGGAAAGTTTACCTAAGAATTTCTTTTTGTCTTTTAGAAAAAGGAAGAAATTGAACGAATCGTTCGTAAAGTTGAATAATGAAATGGGACTGGTGAATGTTAGAAGTAAATCCTTGATTTTAATTTATTTGACTACTAATTTTTCTTAAATAGAACAGAAAAATGAAATGAAATAAGAGGGTAGAGGCCAAACTTCCTCCAGAACCCTCTCTCTCTCTCTCTCTCTCTCTCTTTTATTATTTTTATTATTTTATTTTTTTCAAAGTGTGAGTTCCGGCACCTTCAAAAACAAAAATTTAAATTCTTAATCGGAAGCCCTCTCTCGCTCTCTAGACTAGACAAGCCCAGTTGTCTCTGCTCGCAGAGAATCAAACACTATTATCGCTCTCAGTCTCTGGAGTGGATCGTAGCCAAGAATTGAAAAGGGAAGAATGGAAAATAGCAATTTGCCTCGAAGAATTATAAAGGTTTCTACCTTGTGATCTAATCTTTATACGAGACACCATATTTATGTGCATATCTGTACTAACTTTTTCCTCTTTTTTGGTTGGTTTATTCACTAGGAAACACAGCGTCTTCTCAGCGAACCAGGTCTCTCTCTCTCTCTCTCTCTCTCTCTCTCTCTCTCTCTCTATATATATATATATATATATATATGCGCGCGCGCGCGCGTGAAATTCCGCTTTTGGTCCTTTTGGTAAATATGATCGTATTGAACGCTACTTTTCAATGTTTTCTGTTCACGTGATTTGCGGATACTAGTGATTTTCAAGTTAGAATTAGAAATTTGGAAAAGTGATTTGCGGATAGTAGTGATTGTCAAGTCAGAATTAGAAATTTGTAAAAGATATTTATATATTTTTCTGCAATTTTCAAACAAATGTTGCGGAATCGCATGGAAACAAGTTTGGATGAAGAAAGTGCATTTTCTCCACATACGCACAAATCATTTTCAAGACCAGAGGCCGAAATTTGTTTCCTGGTGTTTGTCACGACAAGTCCTCGTGCCCAAGCCTCTTAGAGAGTCCTGGGTCGGCTGGTTTTTATTAGAAATTTTTAGAGAGTTGACTGCATGGGATATATCCGGGAAAAATTGAATTCCAATTAAGCTCTCCTAGGTAACTGAGATGGTAACTCTTTAGAGCCTTTCATTCTTTTTTCATTTTTTGATTTTTGATATATTTAATTCTTCATCTTTTTTAATTAAGAAGAAATAAAAAAAAAAAAAAGCTTTTCTGCGGCATAATTGTATTTTGTACCATATAATATGTGATTTTCTGCTACAGCACCAGGAATTAGCGCCTCCCCAGCTGAAGACAACATGCGATACTTCAATGTAATGATTCTTGGTCCAACTCAATCTCCTTATGAAGGTCAGCTGATTACTTTATCTATATTGTAATTTTTGTAATTAACTGGCTCAAAGAACTTTGGACAGGTTTGTCTAGCTATCTTCAAAATTGAAGCATATTTTGCAATGTAGGATATTTACTTATTCCTTGTGATATATTAATCATTTACTGACAAGTCTTTTATATCTCAAATATTCTCTTTTTCAAATTCAGGTGGGGTATTCAAGTTGGAATTGTTTCTGTCTGAAGAATACCCAATGGCTGCTCCCAAGGTGTTCAAAACGTTTCCTTAAGCTTTGTACTGTATGCTTCCATATGTCTATGGTTAAAATGCCAATGTTGTGAGACATGCCAGTTTTGAGCACTTCATATATTTTTTTGGCCCTGTAGTTATTGTAGACTATCACGTTTGAGGTTGGCTCCGGCCTCCCTTTCTGCTGTTCTAATTTTTTACTTCATTTAACAGGTTCGATTCTTAACTAAGATTTATCATCCTAACATTGACAAGGCAAGTGGTACCTATCCTTATTTCTCCTTTCCCTCAACTATGAAATTTCCTGTTGCTGAGCAAAGAATTATGTTATGCAGCTGGGAAGGATATGCCTCGACATTCTGAAAGACAAATGGAGTCCAGCTCTCCAAATTCGTACAGTATTGCTAAGGTAACATTTTGTGGTTCTGTTGCATGCATGTATGCTTGCTTGTGAAAGTAGGGTTATGAATTTGTGCATGTGTTTGTTTTCAAATTTTCACTAGTAACCTTTAATCATAAGGGATAAATGTTCAATTTTGAAATAATGCCCATTGTGTATCCATTGAAAAGCCAATGGATGAATTGCTGAACATGTTAATTGTAGGAAAGTTTGTATGTTGCTCGAAGCAAATTGAGGTGATAATAATGATAGTGAATGGTTCACTGGTCAGCATCCAAGCTCTCTTGAGTGCCCCAAACCCTGATGATCCACTTTCTGAAAACATTGCAAAGCACTGGAAAACAAATGAAGCTGAAGCTGTAGAAACAGGTATGCCATTGTTCTGTTGATCTTCATTGTGATTTTAGCCATACTTTGTATCATAAAGAACTGTCTGCTTCCCATCACATAAGTGTTTTTTTTTTACCCCTGTTGCTGAGGAAAAAAGACATATTTGGCCACTCATGTTTTCTGATAATGTCTAAAAGGGTTTTGTTGCACCTTTCATCGAATAACAGCTGTCCTATGTGGAGCTCTAAACTATTTTTCCACCCAGCATTGACTGGGTGTTAAATACTCATATCTCATTTCTATATAATTAGGCCACAAGAAAAATCTTATTATTTGCCTAAAGATGTAATCGATTCCAATAGTTGAACCAGAATACCACCCACAAGATGTAGGCTTAATGATTGCTGCTGCTATTTAATATGGCAAAGATGATTTCAGCTGCACTAGGAATGAAATTCTTAAGATAATTTTATTTCTTGGTGGCTTTATTTTCACTATTTGTTAATTGGAATTTACAGCAAAGGAATGGACCCACCTCTATGCAAGTGGTGCATGACGATGAGAAGAGTGTGACAGAGAGAGATGTCATTTGTGCAAGCTTGCTGAAATAAATGGTAGCTATCGCAATATGGAAAGATGAACCTGATGTGTGAAACATGAAAGATGGATCTTTGTAAGCCCATTTAGTATTTACTTGGTCATTTTCCTCGAGGGGCATGCCTTAAGAATTGTATCATAACATTGAAGCTTTTAATCTCATTGCCTTATAAGGTTAGCCAGGTTTCTGGCTTGGAACAATTTATTTTCCTTGAGGGGCATGCCTTAAGAATTGTATCATAACATTGAAGCTTTTAATCTCATTGCCATATGAGGTTAGCTTGGTTTCTGACTCGAAACAATTTATTTTTCCTTTTGCCCCTTACCACACAAAGCCCCGTGAATACTTGCATTTTTGTTGTTGAATTGGCCATAATTCTTCTGTTCAATGTTTCTCTTATCAACATTTCTGGCTTATCAAGGTGCTACGATGAGTCTGGCTGCAAATGCCGACGCATGAATTATTTTGGACCCTCTTGCAATGGAAGGCAAAATGGCAGTTATAATTTGCTACCGGTTATGTAGGCTGGTGGGTTTCTGTCTAGTAACATTTCAACACAAAATCATTATCAGCCACCTTTCATGCTTTCTAAAAAAGTTGCCGACTCCAATCGGTTACATATGACCAATGTTTGGGTGAATTTGTAGGCTGGATTGATGGAAGAACAGACCATGGATTCACGTACCCAAAAAACGCCATGGGTAAATAGTATAATTTCTTTAAGAATGAGTTTTAGTGTAAAGATTAAGTTATTTTATATGAATTGCAAAAATAACGTCTTTGAAAAAACAGAGATAATAATTACATTGCTTGGAACTAAAGATAGGATTCCTCCGGTTTGTGTAAAACCGATGTTAGGCAGAATATGAATAACTAGAGGGAAAGAAAAAACCTCGATATAAGACTTGAGCGGTTGGAATTATTGTACCGTATCTCGTACTCTTTTTGTTATTGGTTTTTTGTTGTTTTTTTGTTTTTCTGGGGGGGGGGGGGGTTCTCATGCATACCATGTATGGCCGGAAGCAAAAGGCTACTTAAACGGGACTTACCAGATTATAATGCTTGCAAATCGATTTCGGAGAATCCTTGGGCTTCCGCTTCAAACTGGAATTCTGGGAATCCCATTGTAAAATTGTTGTAACGGTGTCACTTTAGGACAAGCATATGGTTTGCGTCATTTGAAATTATCCGAATCTCCTGCACTTCATGTACTTCCACGTAAATGGGCTAGATCTGGGCCCAACACTAGGCTCGAGTCACAGATCAGGCCATTTCAAGGCCCACTAATGTTTGAGGCCCAAAATGAGCACCCTTGGCCCAACAAGGATGAACATGTCCAGAATCACCTTTCGAAACTTGAAATCACAGAGACTGGCCTCCCGCTGTAGCCAATTTTTTCCAAAAAGGAAAAATTAAAAACTCTACCAGCACAAATTCAAGACGATCCAAGCGAATCAAGACCCGAAGACGAAGACCCGAACTCATCTTGACCACCGAAACGATCTGCTCTGGCAGTTTTCTTCCTCTTGCGCGGCTGATTCATAGAACAACCGGCAGGGCCGTCACTTGTCGGTTGCGAACTTGGCTTCAAGACGAGGTCAGCGGGGGATTTGAAGTTTGAAGAGTTTAGGGTTCGGATAGCGGTGATGCAGCACTCTCCCCAGTTGAGATCATCAAGGTCCGCGGCTATGTCCTCCAGATTCAAGAACGAGCACGAGGAGATGCCACCGTCGTTGAGCGTGGAGCGCGACGGATCCACCAGATCCATTGTGCACACGGCGTCGCTTAGTACCTTCTGTTGATGGATAATCAATTTCAGTTGGCAGCAAAATAAATCAAAATTAAAATGGAAAACCGAGAAAGACAATGTGCGTGATCAGAATGTGTTTGTTTGGCTGCTGAGAAAACGACAAAAGTCTCTCGGATAAAATTGAAATAAGAGAAAACAAACAAAAAAAAAAAACTGCGACAGGCAAAAGAACGGGCAGTTTTATAAATTCTAACGCAGCTTCTTCTAAGAAAAAAGCGAAAGAAAAAATACTTGGAAACATTCTCCAGTCTCTCTGCAAAAACAGATTCCAAAAAAAAAACACACGCACACACACGCCGCACGAGCAGATATAGCGAGAGAGAGAGAGAGAGAGAGTAGCCTTGAGACCTTAGGTGCTTGAAAGATTTTTCTGAAACCGTGCATGGAAATGATCTGGAAAAAATCAAAAAGACGAACACAAAATTTATCAGCCAACACACACACGCGCACACACACAGAAAAAAACTAAATAGAATTCTCGGAACTATCAGCATTATCACCATAATCAAGACCAGCAAGAGAGAGAGAGAGAGAGAGAGAGAGAGAGAGAGGACCTGATTGAGGGAATTGACGGTGAGATTGGAAGCGTCAGAAGATTGAAGGAAATAGAGGTAATCTTCCAGGGAAATCTTATCGTTCTTGTTCTTCTTCTTCCTCGTTCCTCCCATTTTCAAACGAGTCTCTTTCGGGTAAGCCTGCCTATCTCTTTTCGAATAAATCCTGAACTTCTGAAATTATTTATTTATAGGAGGCGGCCCGGGAGGAGTCGCGTGACTTTGACTTCGGTCGTCACCATTTTCCTTTCATAGTTAATTAGTTTTTCTAAACTGGTTCGGGTCGGGTTTCCTGGAGCACGGCCTAATCTGGGCCCAGTCCGCCAGCGCCCGCGCCCGGGTTGAAATGGGGCTCCTGGAATTAATGTAATTTATGACCATCTGCATGTAATTTATTGACAACTATTAATTCATATGGATTAAAAAATAAAAATAAAATTTGAGTAGGCAGTGATGCGAATGCAAAATTCTTTGAATTCATTAATTCAGAATCGGTCCTTTGTTTGGTCTAGAGAATTGGAGGCATCTACTAAACAAGCCTTAAAATGGACTAAACCCTCTGGCCTATTAGCCTTAAATGGGTACGTAAGGACCACACGGGCTACATGTGGGCAGTGCTAGAAAAGGAAGTGAAGCGTGAGCTCGAGATGATCGGCAAGATAGTGGGCTACGACGAAGAGATGCACGGTTACATCGAGAAGAAGAAGATCGAGGAGCTCGAGGGAGTGAAGGCCAGGGAGCTCATGCTTTGGGCCCCAGTTAATGGAGTCCCCGCGGACGACCCGACCCACCAACTGGGGAGATTCACTTCAGCAGTCTCGCTGGTGCCACTGAGACTCATCCCGTTGAGGCACTTGCGGGCGGGCGGCCGATAATCACATTGCCTTCGTGTGTTACTAATCGAAAAACGAACGTCTCCACACTATTGCCCGCGTCTGCTTGCTCTCCTTAGTCTGCCGCGGCTATCGAGAGAATGGTACCTTGTTATGTTGCTGAGGGGACACTCCAGAGGTCTCGTATTCTAATTTTGAAAGGAAAATATAGAGCTTATAATAATAATAATAAATAACCCGTTATGTATCTACGCAGAGTTTCGTTTGGGAAATAGCAGAGTCGGTGCTTCGGAATCCAAAGGCTTGCTTGCTTTAAAGGGTATCTCTTTGACTTGTACCCGTTATGTAAAGATTAATACGGCTCTTTTCCGATGTACCAAAAGCGTTCGATGCGGCGACCAATTTTTAATCCCTGGAGTTGTTGCATTTAATACTGCCCAACCTTATTGCGACAATGATGGGTTACAAGAAATCGAAAAAGCGTCCCACTAGCTGGTGGCTTTAATGCAACCAACTGGGAACCTGATTCTAACTTTTAGATTTCTTATTCGATTCCTAGTGAGGCTGTTTTTTTTTTTTTTTTTTTTTCCCAAACTCTCGGCCACTGTTGTATCCAAAGAAACCGAAAAAGCAATTTCACAATTTCTCAGGATTCCAATGTACACGACACGAAATGACCTGCAAACCAAGACACCTCAAGACGTTACTACTCACCACCCCACAAAATCTACACGAGAAGAGCTCAGAAGATGAAGAAATACCCCAGCTCGAGAGTTCTTAATCTACAGCTTTTCTGCCATATCCCCAGCACCTGCCACACGCTCGAAGCCCATCTGCAGATTGGATCATTAGGAATTAACCTTTAAATAGGCACATATTTACGCCCCTATTATTCCACCAATCATTATGAAATCAAACGTTTCTGCTTAAAAATCGTCGTAGATTTCACCCAGATAGATTCAATATGAGTCCCATATTTTGAGACAGCATAGAATTATCCAGCGTGTTCGTGTAGCCAATCTCCACCAGATTCCTCTTGCAGGGCCTACCCTACAAAAGAGGTGCTACATGAACCTGCCCAGGCCCCTGTTCTTCCTAAAACCAAAACAAGAAGAAAAATATGCAACTGAATTAAGTACATACCTTTTGCATTCATGTTCCAGGCTATAACTACAACGAAATCTGGCTTAAACCTATTGTTAATGTTATGCATATCCACGCTGTCGCTTAGAACAGTCCCCCCTGGCACCAAATGTTCCATACATAGCAGAATTGTACCCAACTGAAACAGACCTATGATGAGGCTTCACACTTCCCAAACCAACTGGCGGTGGAAAACTGCGTCTTGATGACTCATTCTTGGTTGATTTCTCTTTAGATGGAGGATTCTTAGTTTTTTGAAAACGGGAAGGCACACTTTGCTCTGTGCCATGGCTCATCCATGATTTAAGGGAGCCATTTGCGTATTGAAATGTCCCTCCCCTCCCTAGGCGAGGGTTATTGATCTCTGTTGCATGGACCATGGAAGTCAGAGTGTCAACATATCCTGCTGGTAATGACATACTGGATAGCCCATCGTATGACAGAATGGAAGCCGTTGCATATGTGGAGGCCACAAGCACTGGAGGAAGAACTCTCCAAGGTTGTGTCACCTACATTAGCAACAAGATCAGACTGACATAAACCATGATGTTGAGAAGGACAAATCTAATTTCCCTATGTGCATTGCATTCCATTTAAACTCAAAACTACTGTGTAAAGAAGGAAAAAGTAAAATTGTAATTACTTTTAATAAAATTGCTGCAGATAATCGCTCTCTCAAGCAGTAAAGCTGTGCAACATCCAGAGCTGTTGATTCAAAACAAAGCCAGCGGTCGACAACAACCATAACTGAATTATCAGGAGAGGACATAATCTTGTCGCCATGTCGTCCACCAAACTCATCATCTGCAACCAATCCATCCTCATCACTTTCACATTCATCTACAGCATCATCACTGCCAGTGTCTTCATCATCTTCATCCTCATCATCATCTAGGCAGCCATTGCCATCCTTTGCAGGTGCAACAGCAATCTCTCTTGCAAGGAGTAATAATGGAAGAGGCCCAACAACAGTACAGTTCTTTACATGCATACTCATCTCCCCACGGGTTACCTCATCATATATAATTAATGGGCACTCCTTAGTTTTGCCCAAGGCCAACGAAAAGTTGAGGGAATGAGGGTGCAACCGAACTTTAGCACCATTTGCAGTCTCCACAATAGAACGTTTTCCATGTTTAGTTGGAAGGAGTCTCCCCACCATTGGATAGAGGCCAGATGCAAGGATGGTCTGGAGGATGCCTGAATCGCATGCATTCACACTGCAACTCGGGATATCCTCTGAAATATACCCATTGCGAATTAGTTCTGCCAGAAGCTGATTACGCATACCATTCAGCATATTCATGGTGCTTGAAGAGACAAAGTACTTAGAACAAAACCATGCTTCTTGACCACTTTCCTTAGCTTTCTTCCAGCAATCAAAAGCTGCCACAACAGCAAGTTGATCGCTGTGCCCGCCATACAAGGAAGCAAGCTCCAATTTGGCAGCAGTAGCTTTCTTCTTATCATTTGGCAATAAAGGAAGAGTAAACGGATCTCTATAGTCAGAGGCACATGCTAACGTCAAAGCTGGATCAAGGCAATTCATTAATATGGCAAAGAAAATCATCTTGCTCGTCAATGGATGAATTGGTAAACAACCTAACTTCTCCCCAAATTCTGTCAACTTTTCATCAGGTGACAAGGCCCCAATATCTTGGAGAGCAAGAATTGCATTGCGTATGCTTTCAGAAACAGGAGGATCCAATGTTTTCCGCAAGAAACTCTCTATATTACAATTTGGTTCAAGCAACTTCACCTGTACATTAGAGAGTAATGGGTTTAGCAAGCGCAACAAGATTTCTATTACTTGTCAGAAACTTTAGGGTTTGGGGGGTGGGGATGGGGGAGGAAGGGATGAGAAAAGATTCTTTTACTTTCAAAAGTAGGAAAGAGGCAGATGACAAATATCAAGATTATAGAACACCTTTATGTCAAACTGGAAAAACTTCATTGATATCTAAGCATTCCTTTGGAGGCTGAAAACAATTACCTGCAAGCAAAGTTCCTCAATAGGCATTCTTCTAATTTCAGGAACTTGAAAGTCTGGCAAAGAAGCTGCTCTGAGTTTTGAAAAGAGATGATAACATATTCCAGGCCGACAACGGCCTGCACGGCCCTCTCGTTGCTTTGCACTTGCTTTAGAAACCCAGGAAGATTGTAGAGTTGATACATTGTCATAAGGATCATAGCTTTTCTCTTTCATTCGACCACTATCTATCACATAAACAACATCATCAATGGTAACAGCAGTTTCAGCAATATTAGTTGAAAGAATGATTTTGCGGCAACCCTCAGGTGGACGCTTGAAGACCTTCTTTTGCTCCATAGATGGAACCATAGAATGGAGAGAGATTATCACAAACTTTGAAGGACCCTTGAAAAAAGTGTTTGCAAGTAATCTTTCTCGAGTTCTATTAATATCATCCCACCCAGGAAGAAATACAAGGATTGCACCATCCTGTGAATCAACACATATTTTCCTAACTAACTGCTCTATAAGAACAACATCAATAAATTCAGGGTCTATTGTTGTCAAATATTCATCAAGTAACCGTTGCTGTTTCATAGACTTAGAAAGGGCACTATCAACATGTTTCTTTATTATTTCAGCTGTTTCACGCTGGTTCTCTTGTTCAGCCAATTCCAGGGCTGTTTTGCCATCCTTGGCCTGTACATGGCAGTCTGCACCAAGAGAAAGGAGCATGCAAACATCACCTGCTCTGCCCTTTCCAGCTAAAACCATTAATGGTGTTAGTCCACTAGAAGAGTGCTGATAATTATAAACATTGTGAATTCCTTCAGAAGAAACTAAATCTATAAGAGGATCAAACTCATCATTGAACCATACTAGATTAATAGCTTCATCTAAAGCTCCCCTATCTTCCTCTAATAAATCATGACCAATATTTGAGTCACTTTGCACCGCAGAATGAAGATGATTATCATTTGCAGATTTTAGGATAGAGAGTACATCCTCCAAATAGAAACTTTTCACCTGAATAACACAACAGAACAAGAAATCATGGTCAAGTCAACACAAATTCCACACACAAAAATTAGAATTGACAATCTTGAAAGAAGTTTTACAGGATAAGTGAAGCCAGGAACGCGGATAATTGGGCACCCATCAAAATATTGTGAAAATCTTTCAGTATCAAGAGTAGCACTCATCAGTATCTGCATATTGACACAAAAAACATGTTGGCATAAAATCATAGGTTGAGGAGAGATAAAATGCCTAAAAGGTTAGTGTGTCGTTTTAAATACACAGCAGAAGAATTTGAACTAACCAGCCGAAGATGAGGATATGAAGGAAGCATGTCCCTGCAAGTTAAAAAACATCCAGGAAAGCATCCCATAATGTCAGATTTTCTATTGACAAAAAAAATTTGTTAAAAGTTCTGAAATTAGCTTCAGTATCTCTTCATTATCTGAAAGCTTACTCTCAGGTAACCTGAAATGCTTGTCGCCACTCTAGAAATAACTAAATAAAAAATGAGTTCCTAACAAAGTAGGTTTGGCACCGATTGGAGATAAGCTGAGTTTATGGCATTTGCATTGGTTTGGACATGTTCAACAAAAACCTACAATGCTCCAATTGTAGGGGTGACCAAATCTAGATGGATGATGCGAGGAGAGAGAAAGGAATGGCCTAAGTTGACTTGAGAATCTTTCATTAGAAAGGATTAAAAACAATTTAATTTCACATCAAACTTAGCTTAAAATAAAATGGAATGTTAAGAAAAGATTTGTGTAGCCAACTCCAATTAAATAAGGGATTAAAGGTTTGTTGTTGTTGTTATTATTGTAACTTGAACGGTGGTACAGATGTCAGGTTTCTAGGATGAATCCAAAAATTAATAGAGCCCTTATTCATTCTTTTGTCTGAGGTAAGTTTGCATGCAATAAAACCAACTGAACACCTTGACAATTTGACATCAATTGACTAAGTACCTTATAATGGCCAAGATGAAATCTGAGTAACAATCCCTTTCATGAATTTCATCCTACAAAGTGAAAAGAAGGAATCGGAATGCAAACCATTGCAACTACCAGATGTATATAAGTCCCCAAAACTATGATACAGGAGATCACAGAAGCATCTGTCTCCATAGAAATATTTTAAAAGCATCAAAACCAAATCAAGATAATATATAAGAATGACAATTCTAGGCCACATATTGTACACCACAAAAATAACTAATCCACTTTGCTCAAATAAAATCAGCCAAAAAGAATTGCTCTAAAGCCAATTCCAACAAGAAAACCTACTTTGGAAGCTAAGAAACAACTATGTGGAAAACTTGCAGCTTACATCCCCCCAAAATACTAATGTTGCTGGTGTAACTATATCTGCTATATCATCCACATTCTCTGAACCACTGTCCCACATTAACCAGCGGTAAGCTGCTCATCTATTGAGACATCTTAAGTTTCACAAAATCTATGTTCTTGAAATTCAGATTTTCTAGGAGCATGGGTGACACGCAAAATGCATACATGGCACTTTATATTAGTGTTCATAGTTGCCTTATTCAACAAAGAGGGCATCTAACTGGAAATAAGCATCTCAGCATGTCCAAATGCCTTGGCAAACACATATCTGCATTAACAGCACAATGCTGTGGTGACATAAAATATAAGATGGTAAAAAAACAGAAGCTTTTGTTTTTCCAAATGACAAAAAAGTCCACTCACCCTTTATAACAGGTAAAAAGCTGAGGGGGAGAGGAGAGGGAGAGAATCATCATAAAAAGTAAACTCTCCAAGGGGTTTTTTGAAAACAAGTTCTGAAATATATCCTCATAGAAACTAATTTCCATAAAAATATATATAATTAAAAAAAAAAAAAAACCAAGGGCATCCTAGTGCATGGGGATGTGGGGTTCGGAAAAGAGTCAGATGTGCAGAGTCATACCTTATTTTTAGAAAGAGACAGTCTTTGTAACTTGAACATGTGACTTTTAGGTCACAATGGAGTAACCGGTTTCAATAAAAATATACTACCCGTAAACAAATTTCCATAAATTTTTGTTCCCATCTTAAAACTATAGTATCTATAAACCAATTTTCATGCATAGGCCATGTTCTCTGGAAAAGTCTAAAAAATAAATTTTTTTAAATACAAAATATTTCTGCAACAGGGCGTAAAAGTTAGAATTTAATAAAGCAAACACTAGATATAGCTTGGTCCTCCATTTGACAAAGCAAAAATAAATTATATAAGAAGGCTGCACACAAGGAACAACAGCTACTCTACAACCATCACCAAAGAATGTAGACTCTAAACCCATCAAACATAAAGGTTATCCATAGCAAAGACATAGTATTATCCGGGGGAAAATAATTAAAAGGATATAGAAAATGCATCATAGGCCGGAAATTAATACCACAATGATGTGAGTTATGTCAGAAATGTCTTCTCTGGTGAATTTTCTCGATGCTTCCCTTCTGAAAGAACTAATGCCTTTGGAGACCAGCACACGCAATAGAACCCCATTTGTGCAGAATACAATTGAAGAGTGCTTCCCACCTTTACTTTCCAATCGAATCTAAATTATAAATTGTGTTAGAGACAAACACTAGCCAAATGTACGACTAAGGTGGCAAATCCATGTGTAGAACATTGATAGTGTTTAAGACTCTAAATCAATCTTGTTAATGACTACTACATACAAGTCTAGAAGTAAAAAATTTCATCTTTCTATTTTTGCATCCGATACAGTAAGACAATTGAATTTCTTGCCGCAAAATCAGAAGGAATAGGGATTGGCCCTTGGAAATCTAATATCAGTTGCTGCAGTCCTTAACCATGATTTCATTGTGGCAAGAAACATTAATAAAACAGAAGGAAAAAAATAAAAAAAGAGTAACAGTGGCAAATTCAAGTGCATGACCCCAATGATCACTACAATCCCTCTAATGTGAAGCCACACTATCCCCTAAAAGCTTCCCCCACTTATTTTCACTTACATGTGGCACTCAAACTTTAAAATGATTTGATAGTACAATCACATGGCTCAAGGCTATACTTGCCATCAATAAACTTTACAAAAATTACCTTGTATCCAACATCAACTCCAATATCTTGCCCTCTTTCAAATGAAATTCTCTCAGCAACTAGTGATGAAATTCACCAAGAACAAAGCATTACAAATGGTGTAAGTAAGGGCAAAAAAGATGTCAACAGTTTGATTATAGCCCAAAGATGGCATGCTTAATTGGTGACCACCTGATGTTGCTGAAATACGACGAGGCTGTGTGCACACTATTTTACATGCCTCACCCTTGCCCCACATGTGATCCAGAACAAATTGCGGTACCTGGATCATCATCAATTAAAATGATAAATAGATTTATGATTTATTGAAGAACCATAGCAAACAAACAATTTGCAAGACAACCAACATTATGAAAAGTCAGAAGCTTCAAAACACAAAAACAGCTTAAGAGCTGTTTAGTAAACATTATGAAAGGTCAAAAGCTTCAAAAGAGGACTATGTGAACTGCAAAGTCACCCTTTTTTGGTGCCATGTTCATATATATATATATATATATATATATATATATTCTCCTGTTTCAAATTATTTTGTTTTTTTCTTTCTATCTGCTAAGTTGGAGACTATAGCTCTTGTTGACACAATCTTTTAAATTTGATTGCAACTCAGATAGTGAAATTTTTCTGCATTGCAGCACATTCCTATATACAACACACCAGTTGGCCTTTATTCTATTTTTCAACCTCAATAAAAAGGACAAGAGACAATAGAGATATCTACAGACAAGTTACATTAAGCATACCAAAAACAAGAACAAGCAAAATATAGGTAACCTGTGTAGTCTTTCCACATCCAGTCTCACCAGAAATAAGAACAACCTGCATCACAGTAATAAGTTTGGAGACGAATCCCCAAAATCCAACCATTAATATACAGATCAGCAAAGTAGATCATGTGCAAGAAAAAAAGGTAGAAGAGGAATGAGAGCAGAAAGAGGAGAACGATAATGATCAAGAAGGGTAAATTCAAGTTTTCAATAATTAAAAGAACCACTTTCCCCCTTTGTCAGAAGGTGCTTTTAAACATGGAAGACAATCTGTAACATGTAGAACAGATTAGAAACTCCTAAGATCAAGATCTCAAATCTATTTACATTACTCTAAAACTACGACAACCAGAAAAGGCGCACAAATGTGAATTTACTGATGCAAAAAGGAATGTTCTACCATAGACTTCTAAGTAAATTATTTATAAAGAATCTTGATTAAGTCTTCCATCCGTAGGCTAAGAAACAAGTTCTAGCAAACAAAGAACACACAAGTTCCTTGTTATGAAGATAAAAATTTCATAAGAAAGTTTCCTGAACCACATCAGAACAAGTGCTTATTAAATTGGTATTAGGAATTAACAATTGTAGAACTCATGTAGGTACAATAAGCAATCAAGGAACTAAGCACACAGATCTTAAAATCAAACAAAGACACCACCTGGTGAGATTCAATTGTGGATGTGATGACATCCCTGAAAGATCCAATAGGTAGCTTAGACCTGTGTTCAATAATCTGCACATATAATGGAAACACAGAAGCCTTTCATGACTGAATGCTTAGCTGCAAAGGCCAAGGGAATGAACATAAACTCCTATCAACTGTCCACTACTGAAAATGAATAATGCTGAGTGTTATAGGATTACAGAACCTGTCTTAAATTTGCATCTTTTTCTACCCTGGAAGCAAGCAAATCCACCCTTTTAGCAATTTCTTTTTTGTTGATTGAAGGTTTACAAAAGATCTCATCTATCTTTCCCCATACTTTATTGGCCTTTTCACCATCTCTTCCAATTACTTTGTCAGCAGGGTTTCCATCTTCAGGCGGGTAATTTGCAAATAGGTCCTCCAAAACCCTCTTTGACTCTTCTGAAAATGTAAAATTAGCAAGATCTTCCTTTACCACTTTGTTGTCTTCCTTCTTGGTTGTCTTGTAAACAGAAACACAACGCTGATTCCCCTTCCTATGCAGAGATTCAAACTTTCCAAAATCACAACAAGGACCGCCAAAAGCAAATTAAACTTAAGAAATTTGTAAATTTACTATCTAGAACAATTATAGCTAGAAATTGAATGTAAAAGACAACAGACCAACCATACTGTAATGAAGCATAGGCACAATAATCATTGTACTCACCCAGAACTCTTGGACTTCATACCCATTTTCTTGCATACTTGATGTACCACAGCACGTTCATGGTTGGAAAAGTCAGCTCCAAACGTGAAAACTGGAAAAAAAAAAAAAATCCAAAAATCCATGTATTGATTAAAAACCCAGCAACATATACGGTAACTATAATCCCCAATCCAAATAGTCAGCATGCTTGTGCAAGCAGACTGCTAGTTTAGATACTCAAGTCGAACTGCAGCCAAATCCTTCCCCCCCCTTCCCTCAACAAAGAAAACAAATAACACCATTCCATATCCTGACGAATAGCCTTTGACAGCAAATAAAGAACGAAGCACAAAGTAGACACTCCAATGCAAAAAGTTGAATTAGCTTTCTTGTTTCCCCACCTTTTCACTAAAGAAAAAGAAAAAGAACGTAACCAAAACAAAAAATAATAATACTAAATGAAAAGAAAACAAAAGAAAAATTAAAGAGACGAGAACTGCAAGTCGGGAGAAATGGGACCTTGATTTACGACCAATTCCCCATCTTCTCAGCCAAGAAACAAGAGACTAATGGAAAATTTGAACTCAAACTTAGGCAGAACCTGAATAAGAACCATTCTTGCCATTTTAAAAATTATTAAAACAGGAAAAAACGCGAATTTCAGAAACAAGAACAGAAATCAAGAAAAGGAAAAAGTATTTAAAGATACCCTGGTCGTTCGAAGCACGAAACCGCTCAAGAATTTCGGAAATTCGAATGCGACAAGCTTCCGCAACATTACGGTTCTGTTGCTGTGACCTCGTCTGCCTATTCCTTCCCATATCGATTCTCTTCTGTTTTTTTTTTCTTTTTCCTTTTCTCTCTCTCTACTTTACTTTTGTTTTCTTCTTCCGCGTCTCTCTGGAGATCAAGAAACTAACCAGAATAATTGCTCCTTTATTTATTTATTCATAGGGCTCTCTCTCTCCCCCCTCTGAGGGTGAGGAGTTCACACCTTTATTCAAGCAACGTCCCAGGACCGGGCCTAGTTCGGTTCGGATCAAGATGTGTTTGCTTTAACCCTAAAGCCGAACGTTAGGCTAGAGGCACCACCGACTCTAATTTTGGGCCAAGCCGATTCCAGATTTGAGCCTGCTGGGCTCCTTGCTAGTAGTAGAGACTAATGCAGTCGGGGCTTAAAATTCCGGATCCAATCTGACCTCACCCTTTATTATTATTATTATTATTATTAATTAATAATTATATATTTATTGTGTTCTTTAAAAATTTATTTATTTATTAAAAATAATTTATTTAAAAAATATTTATTAAATTTTTTTTATAAAAATAGATTATTTTCTATTGACGAATCATATTTTTTAAAATTTTAATTATTACAAAATAAGATAAAAATAATAAAAGTAAAAATTTTAATATAAACTAATTATTATTATAAATAAAAATATAAAAATTTAATTTAATTTAATTTTTTATAAAATAAAATAAATTTTGATACTAACCAAATAAAAAAAGGCTTATTATGATGGTAATAAAATTAATTTATTACTAATAATTGATGATTAGTGAGAATAATGATAAAATTAATGAATAATTAGTAAAAATAGTGATTGCTCGAATGTAATTTTTTCTTTATCTAACTTACACTTTCTCTCTTTTTTTATCCATTATAATATTCGTAAAAAAATAATTTTTATTTATTTTAAATAAAAAATTATTTTTAATTATTATCTTTCATTAATTTTATAACTATTTTCATTGGTAATATTTTTTCAATTTATCCAATACAAAAAATAAGAAAAAAAAATTACTAAAACCAAATATATAAAATTAATCCTTCTTTTAGAAACAGGGGTGATTAATTACTGTAAAAAAAATTCGGGCAGATTGAGTAGTGCATTCATTGACTTTACACTAAACATGTTTTTATAAACCTTATTTTTTAAAAATGAATTTAATTTACTTCTTAAATGCATATTTTAGATTTTAAGTTTTCAATAAAAATTATACCATTAGTCTTTCTATCTCGTTGAAAAATAAAATTATTTCATCGCAACATAAAATAAAAACTTACAAATGTTTTGCAAAATAATAAACCAAGTCACATGAATAAATTTTAACTTTACGTTATAAATATGAAAAGTTCTATAGTGATTTTTTTTTTTTTTTTCTTCCCCGCTACGCGTTTTTAGTGTAAGCAAAAATAAGAGCCACGATTGGGTAAGCTAGATGATCTGATCCATATATATCCACAGAACCCTAAAATAAGATAAGGTGATAAGCCTACGTGGCAAAAACCCAGGTCCCAGCCGGCCCAACCCCTCAAGCAGCTGCAGCAGAGAAAGAACGATCCCGTTGCTCTATCCCACCACAATCATGGCGTCGCCAGCACTCCTAACCCCTACCTCCAAACTCCAACCCCTCTCTGCCATTAGACCCAAACCCACCATGGCCTCCACAAGACCTACACCGCCACAACGGCATCACCACCGCCTAAGGCGCCGCCACGTCCTGTCCTTGGCAGTCGTGATCACTAGCACTAGTCCGTCTTGGCTCATTCCAATTGCTCCCGCTTTTGCTGCATCAGAAGAAGAGTATGTCAAAGAGACCGAGGACGTGATCAGCAAGGTTAGAAGCACCATTAACATGGACAAGAGTGACCCCAACGTGGCAGCTGCGGTGGCGGATCTACGAGAGACATCAAATTCATGGGTGGCCAAGTATAGAAGAGAGAAAGCTTTACTGGGTCGTCCTTCCTTTCGGGATATATATTCGGCATTGAATGCCGTCTCTGGTCACTATATTAGCTTTGGACCAACCTCTCCCATTCCGTCAAAGAGAAAGGCCAGGATTCTCGAAGAGGTGGACACTGCTGAGAAGGCATTGCTGAGGGGCAGATAATTTTATGTACTTTTTTTTTTTTTCCCTTTATTTTTCGTGAGTTTCTATTTATCTACTCGAGACTTAATTTTGTTGAGCTTCTTGATTACATAATGAGGAGGCAACATTGGTACCTTTTCATTTTGTTGATTTTGGTGTTCTTGGTTCGTTGATACAAAAAATTACTGGAAACACTAACAATAACTTGCACCCGCATGCACTTCAAAATTGAGTTTGGTCAACCCAAAATCGTGGCGATTATTTTGCTATAAAGATATTCTAGGGGATAGCGAAGAAAGAACTTGGGGAAAATAAAAAATAAAAAATAAACACTCTCTAGAACGGCCGAAACTGCCGAAGATCCTTGTCATTTGAAAATGAAAATATTATTATTATAATTTGTCTTTCCTTTTTATGCAGATTCGCTTGTGTGCGATTCCAACTTGACTGGTCCTTTTCCTGCTAACAATTCCGCGTCCATTAGAATTCTCTGCGCACACTATAATAATATTACATATAATTTACTCCATTATTTATACTTGCACGTACCAAAAAAACCCAAATTACAAAAATAGCTCAATTTTTCTTCCGAATTACTTTTTGAACTGCAACCGTCCACCGGCACCGCCAACCTATCTACAAATGGTTGTGTTTGAAAAGGTTGGACACCTTTTCCGTTTTACAGGCCTAATTACATTCCAGCCCAAAGAGCTTCATCAAAGGATGTTTGAACCCAAGTCGCCCAAGCACTCGTCAATTCATTGGCTTTATAAAGTAAATAAAAACCAAGAAATTTTTTATTTTAATTTTCTTCAACATAATTCACTTATAATTTTATATTATATAATTAAAATTATTTAAAATAAAATATAATGAAATGAATTTATCCAATTTAGAATTATAAATAAATTATGTATATTAAAAAATAATAAAAATAGCAAGTAAAAAAAATAAATAAAGAAAGAAAAATAAGGTTATTTATTACTTCTTTCTTTCTTTTCCTTTTTTTTTTTTTTTTTGTCCTATACGTAATGTAAAATTTACTGATGCACACATTAAGTGGGTACACCTATTTCGTTCATTGGCCCGGGAGTCCTGTTTAGATGGTCAAGTCTAAGTTTAAGTTATTGCTCCCAAAGGAGTGAAATTCTGGAATGCGAATGACTGAATTTCTTGAACTGAATTGGGGATCCCGATCATCGGCTAAAGGCAGAAACCCTCGCACCTCTGTATTTCCCCCGAGTGATGACGAAGCAGTAGTGAATAGTGAAAGTTCACAAATTTCATTCATCTCCTCATCATTATTATCTTCTGCATTTGATATCCTAGCATGTAAGCTTGTGCCTGAATCCTGCAAAACAAAAGTTGCACTTGTTTAACAAATCGTGGATATCCTGGTGCTAAGTGCGAATTTGGAATCGGTGTATGTTACGGTCAATCGCTACGAGTCTACAACCACTAGATTCGTGTAACCACAGATGCGTATAAAAACCAGATGGCGCACATATTCTCGAGATGTACATTGCATAAAGTAAATATATGCACAAACAAGCAAACGCAGACGAAGAACGACAGAAGACATGGAAGTCACCTCAGTGTCATCATCACTGGCTAACTGGATTCCGTTGCTCGCATCAACTAATATTTGAGAGTTGTCCCACCTCTTGCATTCCGGCTCTCTTAAGTCGTCTCCTAGTGGCCTGCAATGGCATTAGTGACGTTATCCGGACGTATTTTAGTTTTAATGCCAAGCACGACATCTATATGCGTAGAGATCCCACTTTCTAGTAGGTGTTACTCTAAAACACTTCTAATTTTGAATAATTGATTTCTGTTTGCATTAATTATGCACGCACCTGTAAGCCGGAAACCATAAACCATTGGGAAACGTAAGTTCCAATTTCGGAGAGTTGACGGGTAGTATTAGGAAAACAAATTTATTCACCTCATGTGTCGAACGATCATATATATCTAATAGTTAATTCGACGGGACGTATGGGATGACGCATATCTTGTGTGGCTCCAAAAAAAAAAAAAAAAAAAAAAAAAAAAAAAGAGAAAGAGACGTGCTCATGATATGTGATGGCTCTCTGGAAGACAACGAAAAAGAGAACGTATAGATATAACAGTGTGTGTGCGTGTGCGTGTGCGTGTGCGTGTGTGTACATAAATTAAAAAGAGATATATTTACATACCTCCCAGAAGAGCAAATGGACAAGATTTTGATATCATCGTCACCATGTTGTGCTCTCTTTGTTTGCAAGTACTTCGTGGCTACATCGATTTTATTCTCGCACTTCGCGTTTCTGTGCATCTGACAAGAAGAAGGATCAACTTGAAAACGAAACAAAAATGAAAGAAATACCAATTCCGTATAAGGTTAGCATTTGAAGAGAGTTAAAAAAGAAAAAGAAAAAAATTGCTACTGTTCCCCGGGTGCGTTGTATATTGGCATTGGTACCTAGGAATAGCCTGCGCTATCGTGACCGAATGATTAGCCATGTTGTTTTTGGGACCTACAATGTTAGTTAAACAACAATTTTGATTAATCAATGAGATTTCATAATATGGTATTGGAGTTTGATCCGTGCTCTTTTATTTCTTAACAAACACCAAAAACAAGCGATTGCAAACTTAACAATTCGCACAATCTACTATCTTCATCAATTATTTTTTATTTTGGAACTAAAAATCACAAGAGTGAACTGTATTTTTTTTTTTTTTTTCAATAGGAATTTTTCGCGCATGTTCTGCTCATTTTGTTCCACAAACAGACCAGATCGAAGCACGACATGTGACTTTCCAAACTTAATTTACTCATCCAGCCTTATATCTTCGCCTATATATTAAAATAAAACTGTCGACCTATTTTAATTCTAGTACCGATTGAATATGATAAAACCACATGGTAGTCAGGTTAAGGTTGGCATCTTGTTAGGTACAAAGTCACCAGTTTTTAACTTGGTAGCGGCTTGAGGACCCTATCGTTTAGGTCTTATAGCCCACATGAGATATCGCCAATTAATTGGTGACAGCTTTATTAATTAGAATCCTAGCCTTCTTCCTCTAGTCACATGTCTTTCAATATTGAGTAAGGCTTTTTATTCACGAGACTCTGACATACAGAATCCATCGGCAGAGAACCTGCCATGTAGTGCAGGCACTCGTAGCTTCTTCCTCCATCCAAATAAATAAATAATATATATATATAGAGTCCCAGTAAAATCGCAACGATCACGCCTTAATTTGTGGCTGCGTATCTTAGTTTATGCAATTGCAATCCAGCAGAGCAGCATCGATCGCAGCCATAGCATCTTCCACAACTTCCCCTTTGTATATTAGGGGAACTTGGTCCATGTTCGAACAGTCGCAGACTTACCCTATGAAATTGTGGCGGGTCTAGTGAAAAACCAACGCAGAAAAATTTCTATATAGGACTTATAGCACCATTGATTTATTATAGAGTAAATTCAACGCTGCAGTTTTTTTGTTTGTGGGCAAAAGGAAAAAAAAAGAAAAAATTTATGTCCACTTTTTGCTTGATTGTCTGAACATTGTAATGTATCTAGTCATGTAAGAAAAATTTTCACTTCCTTCTACAGCCGTGCAGCAATAATTGTTCATCCATTTTTTGTTTTTGTTTTTTTTCCTCTTTGTGATTTCTACTTACCTATTTCCGATTCTTAATATCTAAAACTGGTAGCCCTAACTGTCATATGGTTTCATAAACTAGTAGAAGGGAACCCGGCACAAAAAGGTCGCTCATGGCAGAGAGGGGAAATGAACATCAGAGTGCTAGTTAGTTAGTTCACGACTTAATCAGCCGGAGAAATGTTATTATGTGAATAACAAACCGTGATCATGAATTCTTTAGCTAAGGGTCAAGGATGCAGAAGAAGTAGAAAGGTACCTGAAGATGGCTTTTGATATGAGAAATCCTCAGCCCTTTCACACCCATCATCTGTAGAATTCTCTTAGGTGTTGCCCCTGCAAAATCCTCAACAATACCAGTCATCAGTGCTCGGAATTGGGCGTTTCTTCCTTGTTTCATCAGATCACTTTGGCCCAGCTTTGAGCCGGAATGATCAGGGCGCACAAACACACGGGGCAGTTCTATTTATTTATTTATTTATTTATTTATTGGATGAATCATAAGTTGCTATTATTAAAAGATGAAAAATACACTAGATGGCCGTAGAAGATGTATTCCATCTGGACAGAACCCATCCAAAATGCAACAGAAGAAGCGAAACTGGAAGATACAACACCAGCAAGACCCAGAAATTTAAGAACCCCAATAACCTGAACCACTAGACAGGCCCTTAAAACCACAAAAGGCCATGGAGCAAAACTAACGAGGGCTACTTTGGAATCACTATAAAGCCACAGTACATAACAAATAGCACAAAAACACCCATGCCAAGCACCCAGAATATAAGCCATATCGGCTGAATACCATCCTGCCAAAGCCAACATAACCCAGTAATAGAGAAGCAACAAGGCCTCAACCCACGAAGTTAACGGATGAAGAGCAAAGAGCACACATGCAGTTTCCAAGAAACTTGAACCTATTTCTCAAATAGTAAAGTTCCCTTTCTGTAATTCATTGGATCTTGGAAGTTAGAAATCATAATTTTTTTTTTTTTCTCTTTTTTGGTTACTACTGCCCGGCCTACTTGATGGTATGGTCTCAATATATGTACCAAGAGTACTTACGATATTTGCCGCCAAGGCGTTCGATGGCTTCAACGAAAAGTTCATGAAGCTCAGGCGTCCACCGAAAGCGGGGAAGTTCAGATTTTCTGTATTTCCTTACTCCACTTATCTGGGTACCTTTCATGGTTTCTTCTGGTTAATTCCTGATCAAAGAACTGACGATGAGAAGACGCCACGAGAGGATAATAATGATATGCCGAAGTCCAACTTTTGACTATCAGTGCGCTTTGACACTCCTGCAACCATGTATAGAAAAGTTATATATGTTGCTAGTCCTACACCAAAGACTTTTAAGGAATTTAATGTGCCTGTTCAAACATGCTTTTTGTAGGCTAGCATTGTCACCGATTACATTTTGGCAGGATTCAGTACGTTCTTTTCCTTTCTGTTGGCTGGCGAGAATTGAATAATAATTGGGTCATGAACAATCATGATCCCCTGATGCCCTCTCCTTACAATTAAAATATTTACGGCCAGTTCACATTCTTTGTTTCCCAAGATTGTTCAATAAATGTGTTATAGAGACCAAAAAATAAAATAAAAAATAGAAAATAAAAAAATGCATTAAGTAATCAAGTAACTCCCGATAGTCTTTTGATCAACTAAAACAATGGTTCAGATGAACCATTAAACCAGGCTGCTTGTACACCGTATATTAACTAAGGGGCGAACAAAACTATAGGAATATTGTTTTGTCGTCTTAGGTGACAATAGTGCTTACATTTACACATATTTATTCTGCACTGTGTCTTTATTTGAGCTCAAAAATTCGCTAGGTTGTCAAGACTTATAATTTACCAGCAAATTAGAAAGCAAATCGGCTAAGATACAAATATGGAACCGAAAGAAGCATAACATTTTGGATAATGCCCATATGAGTGACCTTCCAACATTGGGATCTCCAGTATTTTTCTTGAAGTATAAAGCTATATATTTCATCAAACAAAGGTTTTTTTTATTTTTTTTTTAAAAAAGCAATTAATATTACTAAGTAATTGGCAAAGTCTCCACTGAACAATTTAGTAGCTAAGAATTTGAACACTTATCTCAGCTTCAAAATTGCTGAATGGGGGATGAGACATCCATTAGATCCAATCAACTCATTAGTAGACAAATATGACTAATTATATAATTAGTCAGCAAAATTTGCTGTCTATCTTTTTTTTTGGGGGGGGTGGGTGGTGGGAGGGGCAATTACACTATTTTAAGCTGAATGACTAGTAATTACAATATGGCATGTTTAATGTTATACCATGAACAAGAACCTAGGACATACAAGCGCAAAATTTTCCATTGTTATGCCTCTTTTGTTACTTTGGGCCACTGTTTCTTCATATAAAAAGGAAGCGAATTAAGATGGCGGCTGCCTACAAAGAGGCGAACGGCACATGCCTTTTCCTAGTAGGCATCGCTCATGTCAAAAAAAGTCGGTGCCTACTTTTGGACCCATCTATTCTTCTTTCCGAGTTTGCAGCTGCCGTATTCAACACTTCACTCCTCCAAAGTTCAATCCGCGAGGAGACCAAAAAAAAAAAATGTCACCCTTGAATTTCTTGAAAGCTGTGAGGTATATCTTTTAAACGCTCGCTGCCCCCGGGCGTTATGAGAAGATTAAGATATTGTTGAAAGTATTTCTCTTTTTAAATTACATATGATTGTGTAACACGATGCAGTTGTGGCAAATTGTAGACTTACGTTAATGTAGGTATAATAGTAATAATAATAACAACAACAACAACAATAAAATTTTAATTTCAAATTCAGATAAAATTAAAGTATACCAATATGTTCTTGTCATTTTATTCAACAATCCTTTCTAAAAAAGTTTTTGAGTTTGTCATTATTTGTAATATGATTGTAATACGACCGCAATTGGTGCATAAGCAGCGTTGTTTTCTATATGACCACACTTGAGGCTAACGCAGCGTCATAACACTACATTCACAATTCTGGTTGCAGATTACAGTTCGTGTGACTACAATTGATTGCAATTTTACAGTTGGAACCGTGGACTATGCTTTTAAACTCTGATTTGACATGAAAGTTTTTTTTTTTTTTTACGTAAAAGTCAAATTCATTAAAAAATTAGTATATACGTTCAAGAGATACACTTGCGTTCAATGGTTAGGAGTCCGTTCTCATGAGATATATATATATATATAATAAAGGATAATCGCTATACAAATTATATTGTTATCGTAAAAAAATAATAATAATAATAATAAAAAAATAAAAGGCCTGTGCCAAACTGCACGGTCTATGATGGACCGATATTACCACGTGCTAGTCCGAACATTTTAATAGATAGAAATGAAAAATTACTATTCCTCACGTTTCCCTCCTTCGAATTTTATAATGAATGATTAAAAATAAAAAATAAAAACAAAACGTGCTTTGTTCATATGCTGTCGAAAATCCGAATGTGAGAGGTGAAAATGACAGAGAAATTTACATTATATTTCTGATGGAAGGCAATCCCGAGTATCTAAATTGGCATTGGAGCAGATCGAGATATGCCAGCGTTCAGCTAGTATCGCCAGGGGAATTGTACACCCTCTTTTTGCTACGGAATATTTGATACTGTCCTTTCAGTGTCTAAATCCTCGTTCAAAGTCATCGGGATGCCATTGTTGAATTATTGCAGACAGGTATGCTCTTGTCCTAGTTAAATGGAATTTTGTACTCTTGTCTTTAGTTGAATGGAATTTTTTAAACCACCTTTTTATTCCTTTTTTTTCTCCACGCAATTGTTTGGTGGTTGTGGCGATGGTTCAGCATTCTAACCCTGTTGGTAAAGTGCACATATCCGGCTTTAGATTTTTTTTTTTATTATTTTTTGAGTTAGGCTTTAGATTAACTGGACACATACTTGTTTAACTATTATTACTGAAAGTGAACAAAATTGGGTGATTGATAATAATAATTTTCAAATGGTTAATTATGATGTGCCAAGAAAATGGAATTACGTTGCGTGCAATGCAATTGTGTTAGTAATTTTTTCTTTCTTTTTTTATGGTTTGTAAAAAAAATTTTTTAAAAAAAAGAGTAACATTTCACCGTTTTGTTACAAAAGATTATAAATTATTGACAGAACAAATTCAATAAGCTCTTTATTACTAAAATAGAAGGGTGGATGGTCGTAATTTCATCATTCCATTAATCTGAAAACGAAACAAGGCCATAATGCAGTGGGGCTTGAAGGGAATTATCATTTCTACTAAGTGCTTGATGGACCTGTATTGCATCGATTCAAAAATGGGCCCAGTTCGGATCAGTATATGGGCTAGAATAACTCGCTGGAACACCGAAAAGCTAATTGGGTTTTGACGCACAAATAGCTAACTCACTCGGGAATAAACCCGTGCGTGCAAGGTCACTGCTTGGCCCAGGGAATATCGTTCTTCAATTTGATCCACTATTCATAATTCAGTCATTATTGTTTATTAAATTAACAGAATAAACCTCTCCCGAAATACTTTAATAGTTAAAATTTTAAATTTCTATTTTTAAAATCTTCGATTTTCATTTTTTTAATATACATATATATATAATTCGTGAGAATTTGTTCACGATCCACTCAATTTTTTAGCAAATAAAAAAATATTTAACATAATAAAATGCAACCAAACTGAAGGGAATACGGTTAACCCGTATGCTAAGCTGTTTGTAACGGATGGGGTCTAGTTATTTACCCGTAGCCCGGTCGCATCACTAGCGGTTGTATATTCTATAATTTCGGCCGTCGCATTTTTTTTTATCAGTTACATGGGCATCATACAATTTCAATTGGATTTTAACATGGAATTCGGAGAGACCACAAGAAAAGCCCCACCTTGCTCTAACGATACTCCTGTTTAAATTTGTTACTTTACAGCAAGATTAATTGGTCCGCAGGCAGTACAACGAGACAGTCACCTCCAGCTCCATGAAACTTTTAACATTTCTTCACTCGTTGTCATCTGGGCACGTTCAAATATTTGCAACAGGCAGAAGCATTCGCTTGTCTACAAACCTAATACGAGGGCTACAAATATTGATCGCTAGTGAACCATTCTGAGCCTCTATTTTCACCCGTGGAATGGAAGAAGCAGAGAATTTACAGAATTTGAGACTTTGCGTTTCGTTGTTACCAGAAAGTTCTAAGGCCAAAAATCAAGTCGAACTTTTTGCCAAGTCTGCCGATTTTGAAGGGCCGATAAGTGCTCTGCCATATGCGATGGGTAGTGATACCAATTTCTTCGCTTTCGCCACATAAGCTCGCTTGGTAAAGTTGTCGTAGTCATTTGCTTCAATGGCATCTAATATCTGTCTATAGAGCAACAAAGATGCCCATACAGGCCATCTACTAGCAGCATTAAGCTCTGTAACACCCTTCTCAGCCTCGTCAAAGAACATCCTCGCACGTTTGATTTGTCCTCTCATGAAACTCCGCCACTTATCTGTCACAATCCCATTAAATATGTCATCGTCGCACAGACCAGCTTGCGCGAGCTCATCCTGTGGGAGATATATTCTTCCCCTCCTAGCACTGCAAAAGGCCAACTAAAAGATTCAAGGCCTCTGCAACTAATTGATTTAAAAGCATTTGAACATCCCATAAAAAGAAAAATGTCAGCATTTGGACCACTCGTAAATAGAACTTACTCTTCTCCAACATCTCTCAATATGTTGGTGAGCTGATTAGCTATCCCAAGGGCTAATGCAGCATTATAAACACTTTCTGTTGAAGCCTTTGATTCTGGTGCTATCCCCATGACTGGGACACTCATTAGGCCAACTGTCCCAGCAACATAGTAACAGTAAAGGTAAAGCTCATCAAAGTTCTTATATCTTGATTTTCTCAAGTCCATTTTCATTCCTTCTATCATGTCCTTGAACGGCTGTGAAAATAGGCAGTACTCAGTCAACTACATGTTTTGCCATATTTACAGTCGTAGTAAGCTGGCCAAATTGACTTATGGTTTAAGCTGTTTAAGCTTTACCTGTACATCAACAGGGTAACTCGAAACAGTATCCGACAAGGCAGCATCATACATATCATACGGGCAACCTTTGAAAAGATCGTCCAACCTTTGCTCCCATCTGTCAAGGGCCTTGGGGGTAATGTGTGAGGCATTTGGTCCGTCTACGAGCTCATCAGTCCTCCTGCACCACACTTTGAAACAGAAGTAAAAGAATCAACACCCTTGACATGTAAAAATCTGCATTAGGCCAAATTGTTGAGACAGCAATGAGGAAACCTTGCCTAAATCCATGGTCATCATTCAAGCGACAAACAGGGCAAAAATCAAATGTATGTGATGAATCAGGAAAAAGCAAGTCATTTAAGGCTCGATAATCTGTTTCAATCTGGCAATTGAATTACCCGGTAACTTCTCATTTCATTTAAAGAACCATTTTGTCTGAAAATGTATGACCAACAAAGTACTGATTTTGCTTAAGGGATTTACCATAAATAGCCCAGATGGCTTTCCGCCGCCCCGGTGTCATTAGCATTGTGCCTGAGATTGAAAATTGTAGATAAATCAACAAAAGAGTCAAAACTTCCTCCAAAAACGAACACTATGCGCTTTGGTTGAAATTGGACACTGATCGTGAATCAGCAACTTCTACAGTTAGAGGTTCTACGCACATCCTTTATATAAATGAGTAGTTAGGGTCCAAACATTTTCGAAATTTTAAGACTTGTAAGTGATTTTCTGACATTAAAATTGCTACTCTACCAAACTAAAGGGAGAGAAGTTAAACATATGTGTAAAATTGAAGACAACCTCAATCTTCAGCAGACATTGATACGAGATTGAGAAAATTAAAAAAAAAAATGTAATAATAGCAGATGTAATGAAAGTATCCAGTATTCCGACTCTTGAGCGAACAAAAGGATCATTACTTAAAAGCTAAACAAAAATTTATTAGGAACAAAGCAATGGTTCTTTGACCTATGTCATGTGCAAAGTTCAGAAAATGTATCAGATTCTCGTTAACTGCCAATAAAATAAAGTTAACGTTTGAAAAGGTATTATATTACAAAAACAACTGCAACCAAGGATCAAAAGATCAATTACAGGCAAATTAGGGGCCATCTTTCAGATAAAAAGCAAGAACGAGATATATATATATATATATAGAGAGAGAGAGAGAGAGAGAGAGAGAGAGAGAGGATAAAAAAGCAGATACCCAAGTAAAAAGTCTTGGCATACTCAGCACAGACCTCACCACACCTATCATAGGCCTCTTTCAAGAGATCCCAACTGGTCATTCCCTCACTTTCAGCCCCTTCCTTTAATACCAACTTTCGCTCCCTTTTTGGCTGTTTCACCAAAGCGGCCTGCCTTAGCACAACCTCATACACTTTCTCCTCCGAAGATCTTACTGGATTTACCACTGCACTGGAAAAGGCAGACACCCCCGTAGAGAATTTAAGCCTTGAAGAACAGAACTTGGACCTTCTAGCTGATAGTTTCCCACATCCGGGCATCAAACTGCGCAGGGTGGTTCCAATGGCATTCTCTCTGGGACAGATCACCCAAAGAAGAACACCGGCCATCTTAACAAACCCACCCCTGCAATAACTTAGTTACCGTAATGCTCTGATTTGGTCACTAGGTGCTATCTTTTTTATGTCCTGGTGGCGTTCAAGCTTTTGTGGTGGAGACTCCAAGTGGACAGCTTTTCTATCCTTTTGTTCTCTTTTCTGTATTGGGTTGGCGGAGAGGACTACGCTCACCAATAGCCTTGGTTGCCCACATTCCATGTAAGATTGAGGATAAGTCCCCGGACAAAATAAAAAATAATAAAAAGAAAAAGCACAGGTCTATGTCTTGCGTCTCGCAAAATAAGATAGGGGGTTATAACTTGCCAGAAATCCTATCTATCAATGGAGATCCTCCTTCGCAAAAAGCCAATCTGTGGGGAATGTGCCGCTCCCTCTCTCATCCGACACGTGGGATTGTGTTGTGTGTACAGCATTTCTATTCCTAAGCCCCCACCATTTGCATTTTCCAAATCAAGAGCAACCTTTTTAGGTAAAATAGTAGTAACACCATAGATCTTGTTAATTCTTGTTCTCGTAAGAAACCCCGTTCATGGAAGGCAGACCGTGGATTAAATTCTTGGCATAAAACAGACATCAAGGAACGAAATGTAATCTAAAAAGGATCTAAAATCACTGAGGAAATATAATTATTTCAATTTATAAGAAAGCAAAAGGTAAAATATAAAAAGGCTCTTCTTGACATTTTTTTTCTTCCCATAAGTTTAACGGAAAATATAAACTATATATAGTTTCGCTAAAAGACACGGGTTACTCTGTAATAACAATGGTAATTATCACCGAGATTGATGATGAGAGGATTGCCAGGAGTAATCGGAAATTTGCCATCGTTTGCACTTTTACTCTCAGGACGTGCCGCTTATCACCAATTAGGAAATCCAAAACCTGTATTTGGGAACAATAGATTGGATAATAAGCGGAATTATAATGACAAAATTATAATAAAATTAACCTTTACAAAACTAACTTTGGCTAAGAAGTAGAATTTTAATGGCATGATTGTAATGAGCTCAATTTTTACAAAACTAGCTTTGTCTGGAAGGTAGAATTAAAATAACAAAATTGTAATAAATGAATTTTGTAGACAGCTAAGAAGATGCATTCTAAATGGTGAAAAGGAAAATTACAATAATAATATTGTTGGTAATCTCGTGATACTTGGTCCACCGAGGTGCTCCTAAGAAAATTAAAAGTAGGACTGAAAGTAAGTATAGGAATCCATGTAAGGGGTGGTAAAAAAATGGTAAATTTTTAAAATTTACCTTATGATTCTTCATGTAAATTTATCGCTTGTAAGTTTATTTTTAACGTGTTCGTGACAGATTCTTTCAGAGTTTATCGATAAGTAATAGCAAAATCTTACAGAGCAGTAAAATAGCTCACAAATAGTTATTGTGATGTGAATGTTTATACTAAATTATTTTTCACATCATAAATAGATTAAATATATGAGGTAAAATTTTAGTAGTGAAGCTATCTATACCCACAATTTTTTGTTCGGGTGTTTTTCTATTAAATGTATGTAACATGTCCAACAAGAAGTGCGCTAATACAGTCTCTCCCTTCAGAAAAATTGAAATTGTCATCACTTTGGAATTCGTGACGTGGACTCGTTATATTATTAAGTGGGGCCTTTAATATTACCGTTAATAATCATTTTCTCACCAGAAGATTTGTATGAAAATTTAGCACGGCTTTGGAGGCTATTTTCAATAAATGGAAATGAAATTTGAGACTATTTATGTGGAAGACTTCAACTATTGCATGACATCAATAAACAGTTTTGACCAAACCTCTATGACTCAATCTGTGCATAATTTCCTTTTTTTACAATAAAATAAAATAAAATAGTTCCCTTATATGTAAATATGTTTGCAAATTCGCATTAACACCAAACGAATATTCAAACTGCAACAGTGAAAATGCTGTGTGAATTGCAGCCACACGTGGGGAGGGGATGCCCGTGGCTCAGATTGCTTCTTGACAAGAAAGAGTCCAAGTACGGTGGATGTGAGAGCATTAAGTAGAAGCGAACGACTTCGTCGACGCGCAACTGTATATCAGATAAAATAATTTTATATAATATATAAATTGAATTATATTATATTAAAAATTATATTACTTTATTATATATCTCTTATATATTATATAAAATATTTAAAACATAATATAAAAATATTTTATATCTATTTTTGACTATAAATCTGCGCCCATAACAGGTTTACCCAACAAAAAAACGTCGGCCTTTCTCCACTACTTAACGTGCATCGGCGTACGTGGCACGCTTGGTCAGTGACACGAGTGAGTGAAGGCCCTCCATTACCTTCACTATTCCGTTCATTCTTTGTTCTGTAAAACGAAAAAGCAAAGGAGCATTGCACCCGCCGAGTAAATAAATCCTGTCGGCGGAATTTTAATTTTATTAAATATTTGGACAAAAATTAAAATTTAAAATTTTTGACTTATTAGCAAATAATTTGTATCATTTAGACCACATTATCGGTGATACTATTTTATCTACTGAAGTCTTTTATTTTACCATTTTTAATTAGTCTATTAAAAAATTTAAATTCACATTTAATGGTGACAAATCATTCAGTTATTTGGTAAACGTGTCTCAATAATGCGATTGGCTGGAAATAACGGTGTCTCATTGTTCGATATATATAAATCGGGGAATTCAATCAAACAAAATTATATTTTGCTATTTATATTAAAACGACGAATTGGATTGTTTCGTCCCCACAGCGACCAATTACACTGAATTTAATTAAAAAGGTACACTAAAAACAGGTCAAAAAAAATCCTCTTCTGGTTACAATTAATTATGCCGGTCCATCCCAAAGAAGTCAAGAAGATCCTGTCGCGTATATGCCGGTTGCCACGAGATTCGACAATGCTCTCAAAGCCCCCCATACAATTGCCGCTTCACTTCCAAAGGCACAGGAACTTGTGGTGTTTTTTAGGCTTGAGCATGTCGTTTAATCGTGGGGCTCAGTGGGCGTTTTCATTTGCACATCCATCTTGAGAAAGCTCGATTGGGTTATGCTTCGTAGAAAGGGTCATTTAAACAACAGGCCGATTCTGTCTTTTTCATATCAAAGCCCTGTATGTTCAACGAGGGTGAGCATTATTCTTCTTTGGACTCCTATTAAATCCAAGTGTAGGCAATTATCTACGTTGGTCTATTATGCTATTGTAAAAGCAATACTAAGTGGCTTTCTCAACTAGGCTCCATTAATAAGGTAACCGGAAATCTTTTGTGGGAATTGGGCTGCAAGACACAGTACTTGCCATATGCACAAACAAAAAATAGACCCCCCCCCAAAAAAAAAGAGGAAACGCATGACAGAAGGACGAGAAGCTTTCAGATTCATAGACCTCGCGACAGAATTTAATTATTGGAATAAAGTGGGGGGGGTTTGTTGAAAATTTGTTATTTTCTATGGCAAGACATCCCAATTCCAATTTGAAATTAAACTTTTTTTTTTTCTTCGTCAATTGGAATGATGGCCATCTATCGTGTTGTTTCTTCCGCACCAATATTGCTCAAACCCATGAAAACAAAAATTTTGTCAATATCGAAGGCAAATTTAAGGTTGATATTTGCTTAGCGCGCACATGGGACAATGACAACCGGAGATGAACATGTGGCGGGGAGGTTCAAATCAATAATTGAGGCTCATTTGAAATAAGTTATTTTGTACGTGTATGATTCTACGTCCACCAGAAAATCACAAAAGCAAAAGGAGAGAAATAACTTCAATGACCCGAATTGAAAAGTTTGTATGCGTGATTGGTTAGAACACATTGATGTGGGCGTGCATCAAAATTGGCGGTGGCGGTGAGTGTCCAAATCGTCTCGAAGCCCCTCCTTGTTCCTTCTTACGGACGGTTGGATGCGGTGCATTGAACTCTGGACTTCGGGGCGTTTTTTTTTTTTTTTTTTTTTTTTTGAAAAATTTTGGAAAAAAGTAATATGACAGAGAAAGCCATCTCTCGAAGGATAACTTGTTTTGGATAGTAACTCAAATAACGAGTTATGAATTGAGGAATAATAACCAATAACTAAAACCCATCCTATGTTCATCTTCCATTCCTCCAATTCGGTTTCGACTGATGAAGTGTTGGGTTGGTTTCCACGTGTGATGCTCCTCGCGGTGGATTCTTGAAAATTATGAAGTTTTATTCGACCGTCTGTAGTAAAAATCTGCCGATTTTTAGGTACATATTTGCGATACGCAATTTTATACATCCCCACGAACTCATAGAAGAGTGAGTGAAATGTATAAAATTAATTAAAATCTGAAAATGAATAATTATTAAAAGTTCTATTTGGATAAATGTAGGTTAGATTAGAGTTTCTAATTTTAGGTCTTGGTTTTCTTTCTTGGAAACAATGGCTTAACATATCCGTATATAGGGATACAAATTTGGGAAGAAGATACCCCCTGCAAGAGATGAAGCTAGCCAATTTTCCACGAAGAAAACAAAAATTTTTAAGAGTAGAAAAATAAAAATAAAAGTGAGTCGCATAAGATTTTATCATTATTATTATTTGTGTTAATAGTATGAATGCTATTTGAGCAATAAATGATAAAATTTTCTGTTACTTAGGAATTAAAAAAATTTTAAACTTTAATGTAAAATTTAGTTTCAACTTTAAATGTTAAATTTATAATTTACACTCCAATAAATTCCATAATAAATAAAACAATAATAATAACATTTTCTTATATTATATAAAATGCCGGCAATAACCCACATTTTTCCTACGTTTGTAATCGTACCACGCGCAGTCCGGAAGGGCAAAAATGAATGGGAGGGCCGGCCGACTTTCATGCTTTAAAACGGAAGAATTAATTTAGCGGTTCCACGTGTCATATTATAAAACAGAGAGTAATTTCTATCTTCTACACCTGGAAGTAGAAGAATTTCATCCGTAAACGCATGGCAGCAACAGAATTATAATGGGGGCAAAAAAGTAAACAACTGTTTTGATTTCGCTCAATGAACACTCCCTCCGGAAGTTATTATATTGACCGTCGGATTGGTTTGCTCAGAATTAAAGCTTATTTGATCCAACGGTCAATAGGTAGACTTTTCTTGCGCCCGTTTGGCTTTCCAAACGAAAAATCCTTCCCCCGTTTGGTTAATTCAAATTTCGAAAAAGGGCCCACAAACTCCACCTCTCTCTCTCTCTCTCTCTCTCTCTCTATATCTGTATTAAATCTGCGATTAATAAACCTCAAAACACGCCGGAGGGGCGGGGGAGTCTTGTGTCGACAACGACGCCGATGAAACTATGACATACGGGTTGTTGTTGAGGCGTGAGTTACGGCGGGTTTGGAGATCGGCGGGGAGATTCCTAGTCGGACCGGTGTCGAGAGCCATGGGCTGCTTCTTTGATTGCTTTCGCGTTAAAGACCTCGACCAAGATCATCATCACCACCGTCGATCTCGGCCTCAGTTATCTTTCTCCGACGCTACGCCAACCGTGAGTTTCGCCGGCTCTTTCAGATTGAATTCTTGAATTCCTGAATTGAAGCAGCTAATACTTGTTTTTTTTTCTCTTGTTCTTTTTATTGTTAATAATTTGAAGGAAGCCATGGCAGCCAAAAAGAATCGTTTATCATCTCTGTTTCTATCTCAAGGTAATTGTTTTATTTCTCTTAAATTAATAAATTATCCCTAATCTTTCTTTTTGTAATTTCTCTGAGGTTAATTCTTCTTGAAGATAAAGAAGAATCTCCAAGATTCGATGAGGAAAATCCAAAAATAAGCGAGGAACTGAGGGACGAGGTAATTATTTATATTTATATTTATTTATTTAGCTATTATTTCAGAATTAGGAAGTGGAACAATGCTAAGCGGGAAAATGTTTCAAACTTCAGCGACTTTGCAATATCCAAACGCCATACGAGTCCAGATTCTGCACTTGTATATATTGTTGCTTTTGCAACACACAGTTTTGCATTCTTGGCATTTCTTTATATTGGAATCAAAGCAATCTGCCCATGGAAAGAGCTGGCCTGTAGAATAATTTTGTTTGCTTTGATCTTTCGAATTGGGTGTGCTGTTTGGTATTTTAATCATGTGGGTGGGTTTTATAAATTTTCTCTGCAGGCTAAATTTTTGAAAGCTTGTGGTACTTTACCTGAGACTCCTGCTGAGATTCGCAAAGCAATTGGAAAGTTAAAGAATTCGCCTCCGGCCAAAGATCCGGAACATTCAAACTTCCACTCGTGGATGCCGAATACATCCATTAAGAAACTTCAGTTGGACAAGCAAGTTGATCAGCCCATTACTCCAATCAAACTTTGTGAAGAGTGGGGAAGGGGTTCGGTTTCTTCAGAGCAAACGCCTAGCAGGTTGGGCTTCAATTTATTTATCGTCATCTTCAGTTCAATTGGCATACGTGCAATAGCTTAAGTTAATTAGCTAGGGAGCACTTTGAGGAATTGCTATTGACTTGTACTTCTTAAAGTTGAAACATTATGGTCCCTAGAAAGTTAAACAATTTTGTAGAACGTTTTTTGGCCTTGTGGACATGATAAAATACATTAAAAGAGCCCATTGATCAGTATTTGTGATACATATTCTTATTGTCATATTCTAATGCTAATTTACGGTTTCATGAATGTCCATTGGAATTTATCCAGTTGCATATCCAAGGTACAGAACCCTGGCAGCACCTCCGTCAGCATTCATGAAAACAGTGAAGCAGGATGTGTCAAAACATTAGGGAAAGTTCACCCTAATGAGAATGGCGATCTGACAGCTTCAGGTTCTCCTCAGCGTTTTACTGAAACTGATCAGTACAGAAACAAGTCTGTTCACTTTGAGTGTGAATTCGATACATCTTCCTCTAAAAGTTCATCATCTGAAAATGGTTGCTCCGTTTCAAAGAAATTTGTGTCTCCAGGAGTGCTGACTGCGTCTAAGCCTTCTCCTAAAGCAACCCCACTGAAACTTTCTGATGACATGCAAACACCTGGAACTGTTTTTCCTGCAAATGCAGAAGCTTTTGGAAATGGAAAAACCAAGGTCAGATCACAGTATGTTTATTCAGTCTTGAATCCAGTTGAGAATGTCACTCATTGGAGGGGAATAAAAGAAGATGATTTTGGTTTTCATCATCTATCGGGTGAACTCAGAGAATCATTTGAACAGTCTGAAAATGCAACCACTACACCAGAAATGGGGGTAAAAGGGAAGACTTCTGTGGATGATTTGAAGATGGAAGCAAGCTTGGCTTCTTGGTTGAAGCCACCACCGCCAAATCATCCAAATGTTGGGACGGCATCAACCAAAATTGTTCGTTTTGCTAGAACTCCAGGCGACCGGCCTATCATTGGGCTGGTTGCTGCTCACTGGAATGAGAATGAGCCTTCCAATATCTCCCATAAGTGGTGCAACGGAAATGGAATCCCAAATTCCACCAACAAATACAAGGAGGTATTTCTGAATTCTAAGGCCATTTGTTCTTTTGTCTTATGGTACAGTATTAGGGGCTGTGCTTGATGAATGCTATTTGGTTTGCAGGATCAGAAAGTAAGTTGGCATGCAACACCATTTGAGGAGAGATTAGAGAAGGCACTTTCTGAAGAGAGTTTCGTATCACAAAAGTAAGCTTTCTTCTTTCTTTTCTAGCAGTTGAGTGGTCATGAATTTGGGGCTTTCTTTTCCTCCTAAAACTTATCTCCTTTCCTATAGTAACTTTAGTATGGGCCCACTTTGCCTTCTTCTGTAAATCTTCTTGCTCCAAGGAATATAGTTTGGCTACTGCCCCAGGTTGGGGATGGTTTTAAGCTGAACTACAGTAGACCTGATGTTTGGAGCATATGATTCCCATAAGTTTCTGTATTGTACGCACTTCTGTGATTGAACTGTGGTAATGATTTATGCTCCTAAACGATAGAGTTTGAAAAGAAATCAGGAAAGAACAGGATCTGCTTACTTTTCCTAAATTCTTGTTGAATTTTCTCGTTTGTACCCTTGTTCATTGAAACTCAAACAAGGCCAATTTAGGCCAAGAGCTTGTTTTATTTTGGGATACATATGGATTGCACTTAATATTTCTTGTACATGTTTTGCATTTGGACAGTGCAATTAAGATTTGTAGACTGAAAACAGTAATATACATGATCATTTGATCACTGGGACCTGAACCATTTGCTTAGCGCTTGATATATTTCTGGTAATTATCTCAACTTTTGTTACAGGAAGAGTATGGACGGTGGGAGACTCATGGTTTTTGAAGAGGAAAATGACACTGCTCTCTCTCAGTTGCAAACTGCCACACAATCCAAGTCAGTTGTTTCCTTCTGAGGAATGTTGGTGCTTTTGCTTCATTGTAGTGGTGATCGCGCTTCAAAGTTGAGATGGTCGGGACAACTGAATTATTGTTAGTGTGGTCAAATTCTGCGAAATCTGAACCGAGCATCTAAACAAGGGTGATTCTGAAGATACGCTGTAAGTTCTCATGTTACTGCCATGTGGAGCCCATTGCACTCAGTGAGAGTGCCAAGGGTTTCGAATCTTTTACCAAATTTGTTGCTTCAAATGTTTGCTTTGCCTACAGAACTTGAGCTTCCTTTGGTAAATGGTAAATTCAGTGAGATACCGAATCACATTGGAAAATTCATGAAATCATAGTTTACAATTAGCTTGGGATTGGATGCAGTACATGTTACTGTTACTATTCTGGTAAATTCAGTACATGTCAAACTAAAAATAAAAATTTTATGACATAGCTTCCATCCCCCACTAACACTATTCCTTCCTCTCCCTACCTAATAAACTTGTAGAACATTCTGAAAATATTGGCCGATGACACGTAAACTCGTTGCACGTCACTACAGTACTATCTAAGCGTGAAATTAAATGGAGCTGCTCAATTGAAATTCTCATTCTAAATTCATGAGTGGTAGCCTACCCTGCCTAATAATTTGTTTGACGCTCAACTCCCTGAGTGGGTATTTTCTGCCGACTTGGTCTCATAAGGATGTGTATGGAAATGAGTAAAGCTGCGTGTGTGCGCGAGCCATTAACTCACTTGCCAATCTTGTGTCGCTGCAAGCCTTCCTTTTCTTTTCTTGATTATTAATTGGATTACTTAGTTTTAAAGGAATTTTTCGATTTTCTATTTGTTGATTATTGAAACTTCATTTGCTTTGGTTCATTTTTTGGACTGCAGCAAGAAGCGTTCCCAGCTAATTTTAGTTGACTGCTGCAAGGATCGTTCGTATTTCTTTTGAATTTTGACTGGCAAGAATCGTGCACGAAGAGAAAAAAAAAAAAAAAAAAAAAAAGAGCCCTAAATTCGTTAACAATGGAAGGGAAGCTATAAGATGGGAAAACCTCGAATTCCTAATTTCAGTTGCACATTACGTGCTACTCTTCGACAGCATAACCAACTCTAACAGGTTTTCCCAATAAAACTGACCTTTCTGTAGTGAGAAAAATAACCTTTACTACTTTCACAACTCGCCAGGCTTAAAATTCTCTCCTTGTAAATTATAATTCGAGAAATACTTCGAGTTGAGCCAAAATAGCATTGCTCTGTAAATATAACGTCATCACATGCGTCAGCAATGCTAGAGTTGCTGCAAATAAACCCGAATTTATTGCAGATAAATACCACGAACAGAGTCAAAGAAACAACGAGTTCCGTACATAAGCGGTCGGGACACTTCAACTCAAACTTCTCGTTGTGACTATGCTTTTTTCCTCTTCTTTGTAACTGGCAAAAAATAAAAAATAAAAAAGTGTATATATATATATATATAATCGAAACATAATTAAATAGTGAGTTTCAAAAATTAAATTAATAAATACCAACTTAATTATCTGTGTATATTTTTTGTTCTCTCAGCCATAAATCTGTCTGCAATTCTTTTTTTCGAGCAACTATTACTTTTTCCTTTTTGTAGCATCTTTTCCTCTGTATCCGGCTGGTTGCATGGTAACGTCAATCTTTTGTAATCCTTGTTCATACGTGTTGCCATTGTCAACAATTAAATCCATGTTCAGGTATATCATACCAACCTGACACCTAAAGATATAAAAAATTTAGTATATAATTTCTAGACACAATGAAATAGCCCTCACTGCCATTTAAGCTTTCTGCCATTGAGTTGAGCTAAATAAGAAAATGGTGGTCAAGGTGAACGGTTCAGCCTTTGCTTCTCCGAAGCGTGTGCTCGTGTGCCTCGTTGAGAAGGGCATTGAATTTGAGACTGTTCCTGTTGATCTCACCAAAGGGTAGCACAGAAACCCCGAGTACCTAAAATTACAGGTTAACTTTTAGTTATCGGGCTTCTAATTTGTATCTTTCAGAAGAAGTCTTTTAGTTGATGTCAGAATTAGCTATTGACCTAATTTGTAATCCTGATTGATGTCAACTGCAGCCTTTTGGAGCCTGTTCCTGTCATTCAAGATGGAGATTATACTTTATGAGGTAAAAAAGAAAAAGAATTTCGTATGTTGAACTATCCTAATACACCTGTATGTTTTCTGTCTATGGTGAGGAAGAAAAGAGAGAAATGGACTGGATCGATATTGTTACTGCTATTTTGCATGTCTTCACAGTTTCTTTTTTGTTTTGCAATCTGATGATGGTGAAGTTTGTGTATTGATCAAATTTTTGTGAGTTTAATCCACAGAATCGCGAGCAATCGTAAGGTACTGTGCAGAAAAATACAAGTCCCAAGGAACTGATTTGCTTGGACAGACAACAGAGGAAAGGGGTGCAGTGGAACAATGAGTAGAGGTTGAGGCACAGGATTACCACCTTCATATCTACAACTTGACCGTTCAGATACTAGATGCCCCTACACTGGGTTTTCCTGCAGATGAAAAGCTCATCAGAGAGAGTGAAGAAAAGCTCGGAAAGGTGTTGGACATCTATGAAGAGAGGCTTTCCAAGAGCAAGTACTTGGCTGGGGATTTCTTCAGCCTTGCTGACCTTAGCCACCTTCCCTTTACTCAGTTATTGGTGGGCCCAACGAAGGAGTATCTTATTGAGGACAGGAAGCATGCGAGTGCTTGGTGGGATGATATTAGCAGCAGGCAATGTTGGAAGAAAGGTCCTTGAGCTCTAAAGAGTCCTTGGTGGTTTACTTGCACCCATCTTGTTTTTGGACAAAATAATGAAATCAGGGTCAATATTCAAAGAAAAACTGTGCTTTTGTTTTGTCCCAGTTTTTTCTTTTTCTCGTATCATGTCTGTTTACTGATAGTCTGCTCTAAGAGACCGCGATATTAAGGTTTATTTTGTTTGTCACTATCTCATCTCACATATTTTTCTTTTCCCCATCACCTGGAATCACTTGGAAGATTCTTGAGGAGGATCAACAAGTAATGTAAAAATGGAGAAAATATCAATTAACAACTTTGTATTTTTTTCCCCTTTTCCCGCACAGCAGAAAAGAACACGGTACTTTCTTATTGAAGCAATTTGCCCACAGACGTGGCAGGCAACGGATAATCTACAACAGATACAAGACATCCAGAACTGCTCTCTCTATACAAATATCACAAAGGCATAATGTTAAGATCTCAGAGTGTGCTCGACAGTTAGATGTATCGGATATAACATGTTGGTATACCAATGACATTTTGGCAAATCAAAACAAAGAAATACACGAAGAAAATTATCTCCTGAAGTGTCGAAGATGATTGTCATGGCTGATGAAAAGCATTAGACCCTTGTTCACGGTGACTATTTACAGGTGCACTGACGACGGGTATATCCAAACTGCTTCCTTCTGTCTCGGGGGCAATTTCTCTCACATCAGCTATCCTTGACTCAGTTGCCTGAATATCACTCCACTCAGCATCTCCAATTGGCCGGAGGTTAGATTGATCCACTGCCATATGCACTATACTTTCTCCAGGGGCTCGGACAACACTAAGACATGCTTTATCCACATTCTCATTTGACAAGTCCACGTGCTTAGTTAGAGGAAGTGTGTTTCCCATACTGCCTGATGCCTCATTCTTCTCCTCGAACACCTGCTTTGTATCAATCTGGACTCTGTAAACAGAAATAGTCACTTATTTGCATCAGTCGATACTCAATTCAATATTTTCCAAATTTCTACCTTCTCATGGTGCACATAAATCCTGGTGCTTGTAAAATAAATATTTTGAAAAAATTACATCATCAATATAGGATGCTGAATAGGCGATAGAATGAACAAGGTCATAAATCAATAACCATAAGAGGAAAGAGACCCCAGAAGGAATGTTCGGGTCCCCTATCCCCACACCTGAACAAAGGGGAAAAATAAATTACGCAAATCAACATTTTCTTTTTTGTTTATCCTAGGACAACAATTGTTTCCAGACATACTTGTATACTTTTTCAAACAAATTGTCAATCTAGCTCTTAGCATGAAAACAACCATCTAGAACAGAATAACCCATGTAACCTAGACCACAGATCAGACTCTTGTTGTTAGAATTGAAATTGCTTTCTAACAACTAGACCCAGACGGGAATACATTATCTCCCATTGACACTGCTACATTAAGTAACCACCCTGGTGATGGTGGGCATGACCTCTGGCATTCCACATTTCATGGAGTCCCAAAGGGCTGATTTGCACAATAGTTGTTTAAGATATAAGATCAATCAAATATTAATAATAGTTTAAGATACAAGATCACTAAATATCAATAGTAGTTTAAGAAATAAGATCACTAGGATATTTACCTTCTCCTCAATTAAACTGAGAGGGAAAATTATAAGAGTTGGAACAAAGGATATAAGGAGAATGATAACTAGGCTGAATTGAGAGGAAGAAATGCTACACCTTTGAAGTTGTGCCTGCAACAAATTCACATATGCTACCAGCTCCTGATTTTCCTTCACAGCAGCCACTTCTTTCTGTGAGGCCTCCTTTATTCTAGCTTCAGCATCTGCTTCTGCAATCCTGGCCTTCTCCTCTGCTCTCACAACAGCTCCTTCTAATATCACAACACGCTCTCTAGCTTTTGCGAGCTCTGAACGCCATAAATGTGCCTCCTGAAGAGCAGAGTCTCTCTGCTTGATCAGTTGATCTCTCTCTTTACTTAGGGCTGCAACTCTTTCTTCAAACTCTTTCAGCTACACCCATGCAGAAAAGGAAACTCAAATGAACAATCATGAATGATAAATGTGGCACCTAAATTTTACATTTAGGTGTTGTCTATGCATACGCAGAATAAAGACAATGAATGACAGCATTTTAATACTTCAGTCAGAATTTCTTCTCGATGTGATTAAATAAAATGTATAATACCCATTATTAAACAAATATTTAGTTTCCTGAAGCCAGTTCAGATTTTTGACTGACAACTCCACCATGAAATGCAAGAGGTCAAAAAATTTCGTTGGCACCTTCAGTGTGGATAACTCCATCTGCTTCTCTGATGCCTTTGACATGCGTTCAATTTCAGAACAAGCAATTCTCCTCTGATGATCCATTGTATGTGCTGCAGATGCTGCAGCCTCAGCAGCTTCAGCAGTCTCCGTTAGTTTCTCTGCTATATCTCTTATTGTTGAATCACGGGCACGGAGCTCCCGAGCCAAATTCCTTAGTTCCTCATCCTTGACTCTTAGTGTCTCCTGAAAAATTTAAGAATGATCATAACTAAAAGCAATGCTGAACACAAATTGGGTACACTTCACATTGGGATTGGGAAGGCCCAGGATGGCTATATGCAATGCCAGGAAGAATTGCATAACATTTAATTGGCATACAGTACTTTTACCTTCATGATTGCCATATCATCCATTGGACCATCAGTTGTCTTATTCGACACCATTCCCAGGGCATTTCTCAAAGAAATCTGCATTGCGGCTTCAATTTCTTTAGAGCATTCCAGAGCCGTCGAATTAGCAGCAGCAACTACAGCTGCCACTGTTCCTAATTTTGCAGAACCATTCCCACTTAGGGAATTCACAGCCTCTTTATGTGCCTTTAGCACTAATTGAGTAGCACTGATTGTTGGTGAACCAAAGAAAGCAAAACACAAAAAAAAAGTGAGTAAGTAAATCTTAACAATACAATCAAATCTCTTCATTATACCAAGCAGAGCAGGAACCCTAATAAAGAGAAAAGAATTGCAACTTATGTGGTCCAAGAAAAGAAGCAACACATGTTCAATATATGGATCCAACAAAATGAAATGAGTTACCTGACAACTGAGAAAACTAGCGACCAACATCTCTGTAGAACTTATGTCCCCATTATTACAATAGTACGAACCATATGATTTAGAAAAAGAATAACTAGAGGGGATTGCAATGTTGATTCTAAATGAAACATTTTTATTCCAAATGAATGAGCTAGAATCATTTTAAACAGAAGGAAGCAAGAAACATACCATCTATAGCTGCAGAAACAAGAAAAAATCAAAATGCTCTCCAGCACACTGTCAAAGGGCATGTTTTTAAAAGAAAAACTTACTGTAAAGTTGATACCCAAGCTCTAGCTGCACCAGGTGTCTCTGCACAAAGGAAGTAGTCTTTCTTCTGCGGAGTACCAATGTCTAAAATGTAATTAAGTGCACAACATTCCAGAGAAATGTCTCCACCGGACAGAAGGATGCTATCTGATTATTTTACATAGTGTTAAGCCTAACACATTAGATTAAAATGGATACAGAAACAGCAACCATCATACTTTGGAAGTCCACTGAAGCACAAAAAGGGAGCCGAAAGTGTTAATGATACACAAAACTAAATCTCAGATCAGGGAACTGAATCTTGGCAATCTAAAAGAAGACTTGATCATAAAACAGCCCTCTTACTGGAAGTTTACAGGCGAAACCGTGATGGTGCTATTTGCATCAAAGACAATAGTTCCCTTCACAGTTGGCTCGTTTCTCCTGGTCCTGAAGAAGGCCAACAGATGGCAAAGCGGAAATTCATGTACTTCAGGAAACAAAAAGCTTTATAAAGAATCCAGACAGTAGAAACATGAGCAACATCTACTCACTTGTATTCCACTTTCCCAGTCGTTGGGTCCAGAATCACCCATCTCTCATTCCACTTCCTCAGCTACAACACAAAATAGAAAAGTAAGGCAATTCTGCTGGGTTGAAAACACAAGCTTAAAAATATCCTTAAGTCAATAGCCTCCCTACTCAACAGGCAGGCTGGCAAGTTCTTTGCAATGCCGCTACATAATTTTCTGTACTCTCCCACCACAGGATCAAACCGTTCAAAGCGATCTCCCAACTACCATTAATATGACACCCACATCCCATATCATTGGAAGCCCGTAGGTCCCACTAAGTACCAAAGCAGCATGCCTTTTAAGACAACCTAAAGTATGTCCCAGCTGAGCAAAAAAAAAAAAAAAAAAACCCCTAAATTCTTGACCAGTTTCAGACTAATGCACACCAATTAACAGTTCCCGAACCCCCAATTGAAGGGGAAAAAAAAAAGCACATAAAATTCAAGCTAAAGCGAGAACAAGAAAACAGGGAAAATTCAGAAAGAAAAACGGAAGGAACAAAAAAAAAAAAAAGGGACAAAAGAACATACAGTTTCAGATCGCTTGAGAAGCGGGCCCTGCAACAATTTCCTACCAGAACCAGACGCCAACTGCCGCTTGATCTTCTCCAAACTATTCTCTGAGTCCACTGCTCGCTGCTGCGGATTGCATGATTTACCTTAGTCAATCAAAACTATCCCGCAAGAAATTGTTCCCAGAGAGAGAGAGAGAGAGAGAGGTACCGTAGAAGCGCCATTAGAAGCCATGAAAGGAGAAGGGCTGGTTCAAAAGGGCTCTCGACTCGTGGGTTTTTCTTTTTATTTTGTTTGATGTTTTAATTTTAGGAGAAATGATGGGTCTTTGCCGTAGTTTATTACCGGAAGACCAGGCACATCCAATACTGTTGCTGCGTTGAGCGTTAGGTTTGCCTCTCTCAGACTTGCCGTTGCTAAAACATTTTTCTTCTGTCCTCTCTGTTTTTTTTTTTTTTTTTTAAGCACTTCAGGCCACGGATTCTCGCCGACGAAACCACGCGACCGGGCTCGATCGGTTTGAGTCAATGCGACGGTTCGGTTATAGTGGTCCAGTGGCCTGATGTGATGTGCGTCATGTACAAAGACAATGTGGGCCTAACGGGCCCAATTGTTCGCTTCTTAAGCTCACAAGTTCAGGCTTCCAAATTCGCCCACGCAAGTTAACCGTACTGTAATCCCCCGCAAGGTTTAAACGGAGCTCCGCCGAAGCCCACCTGCCGATCGTTTGAGTTGGGGGACACTTGTAAGGGGATAAAACACTGTAAGTTCCGTCTCTAATTATTTTACAAGTCTTTTAAATTTTAATTTTTAAAAATATAATTTATAACTCAACAAATCTCGTAATAAATCGAGAAAAAAAAAATTTATAAGTTCATTTCAGTAACATGGGTTACCGACGCTGCAAGCCGTTCCCTGGGAACAGCGGGTCAGTTTTTTAGAGTTCAGCACAGTGACAGATTTAAGGTCTCCAGTCAAGGTCAACTTCATTTTTATTCTTTCCAATTTTATTTATTTGTTTATTTAGTTTTTGGTACATCGGAATTAACTTCATTTTTCTTTTCTTTTCTTTTCTTTTTTTTCAGAGGTTCCCAATTTTAGTGGGGGTAGAACGTGCATACAGTTGAGTCAAGGTCAACTCATTTTTTTTGGTCTTTCGAGGTCAATCTTCACTTTTGGTTGCCATCGTTTCAATTATTTTAGAATATTTTTGCAACCACCGCTAATTGTAATATTGTAATTAAAGATTTTGTTGGGAACTATATGAATCGTATCCAACATATTTTCTGAAGTTAAATATATATTCCACTTTTCATAATTATACAAATAATTAATAATTTTAATTAAAAATAATAAAATTTACTTTTCTGTAACTTCAGTTCATAAAATTAAGTTTATTGTAAGATACGTTCAGCATGATTTTTTTATTTTTATTTTGGTAAAATTGTCAAATATTATTGGGAAAAAAAAAGAAGAAATTTTGCAACATGGATCCGGCAAGTCGAGTAGTTGTCGTACTTTTTACTCGAGAAGTATTAGCTCTAACCATATCTGATCCGAACTATACGTCAGCAGGACTTGCTTACCCGACGAAACATCGGATCATCGTTACAGGCCAGTGCCACCCGTCCGCTCGTCTAGAAGGAGAGGGATCGAGCAATGCCCATCCATTACGCCGTCGCCAGTCTCAGTTAGCCACGTAGCTAAACTGAAATCTGCTGTGTCTTTGGAAACCAACAGCAGATTCCATATTTTTTATTGCAGAAAAAACAAATTTTTTGTTAATTTCTAAGATTTATTTTCTTGTTTTTTTCTTTTAAATAAAAAATAGCCGTAATATTCGCACTAATGTCAAAAAAATATTAAATTTACATTACACAATAATTTGACTACAATGAACTCAAAAAAAAAGAAGAAAGAAAAATAAAATCTTTTTATAATTATATAAAATTGAATTATATTTAGCTCTATTAACTATTTTAAAAATAATTCGAACCTATAATTATAATTACATAGGTAAAATAAAATTTTCGAATTATTAAACCAGAAAGATAATTCGAAAGATTTTTTAATATTCAAGATTCCCCGTGACCCAAATCCAAACTCTTAACATTTTTGTTGGCTGCCTTGCTTTAAAAAAATAAAAAAAATATAACATTTTTGTCGGGACGAGATGGCAGCCCAGCGCCGGGGTTCAAGCTCGTGGGTTTCTCCAACTTCGTGCGAACCAACCCACGGTCCGACCGGTTCCGAGTGAAGCGGTTCCACCACGTGGAACTCTGGTGCAACGATGCCACCAACACGACGCGTCGTTTTTCTTGGGGGCTCGGCATGAGAGTCGTCGCCAAATCCGATCTCTCCACCGGAAACGTCACCCACGCTTCTTACCTACTCCGGCCCGGCGACCTATGCTTCCTCTTCACCGCTCCTTACTCTCCCTCGATTGCCGTCACGGAGAACCTCTCCCACACCGCTACTGCCTCCATCCCCAGCTTCGACTGCCAAGCTTGCTGCGGTTTCTCCGCCAAACACGGCCTCGCCGTCAGAGCCGTAGCGATTGAAGTGGAAGACGCAGAAATTGCGTTCAAAACCAGCGTCGCTGGTGGCGCCGAACCCCGTGCCGAACTGTAGTCCTCGACAACCGCGCCGTTCAGGCCGAAGCCCATCTGTACGGCGACGTCGTTTTGCGATACATAAGCTACGAAGGGCCGAACCCGAACGCCAATAACGATCCCGATTCCCGGTTTCTACCGAAATTCGAGTCAGTGGACGAAGCGTCGTCGTTTCCACTGGACTACGGTATACGCCGCCTGGACCACGCGGTCGGAAACGCGCCGGAATTAGCTGCGGCGGTGTCGTACGTGAAAGAATTCACCGGACTCCACGAGTTCGCGGAGCTCACGGCGGAGGAAGTGGGGACCAGCGAGAGCGGGCTGAACTCGTCGGTGCTGGCGAACAACGAGGAGACGGTGCTGCTGCCGATGAACGAGCCGGTGTTCGGGACGAAGAGGAAGAGTCAGATACAGACGTACTTGGAACACAAAGAGGGGGCCGGGCTGCAGCACCTGGCCCTGGTGAGCGAAGGCATCTTCAGGACCCTAAGGGAAATGAGGAAGAGGAGTGCCGTAGGCGGGTTCGAGTTTATGCCGTCGCCGCCGCCGCCCACTTACTACAAGAACCCGAAGAACAGGGCTGGTGACATCTTGAGCGACGAGCAGATCAAGGAGTGTGAGGAGTTGGGGGGATTTTGGTTGATCAGGGCACCTTGCTTCCAAGTTTTCACCAAGCCCGTGGGTGATAGGTAATAACGCTATTTGTGCAATAATTAATCAAATTTCACTTATTTCCTCTTACTCCTCCTCTTTTTTCTTTTTTCTTTTTTTTTTTTTCCTTTTTGTGAATTGGCTTTCTCCCATCCATTTCTTGTTTTTGCTGATAGTTCCACGCCCATCTTCCAATTTTTAAGTTGAAGTTGCCTCGCTGAATTGATTGATCTCTCTCTGTTTTTTTTTATTCAACTTATGGCAGGCCAACTATCTTTATAGAGATAATACAGAGAATAGGCTGCACGCCCTAGGATGAGAATGGTAAAAGAACACCAGAAAGGTGCATGTGGTGGGTTTGGGAAGGGCAACTCTTCCGGGCTCTTCAAGTCCATTGAAGAGTACGAGAAGAAGACGCTTGAAGTCAGACGAGATGCTGAATCAGCTTCAGCACGAAATTGATGTTTTCTGTTTTCTCCTTCATCTGTCTATAAAACCATGCCACAAATTGGTCACCGGAGTTAGGTTTATAAGCCTCCCTTAGGGAAATTGGGAGATAGGATTTAAACGTAATGAACAGAGTACGACGATTGCCTCCGTGACAATGTACCATGGTCTGCTTGTATATCACGTCGTGACATTTAACATGTATTACAAGATGGCGGCGACCGATTGTACTCGGGAAGACAATTAAATGTTACAAGGTTCTGCTAACTTGATTTCCCGTTCTCTCTCTCTCTCTCTCTCTCTCTCTCTCTCTTTTTTTAATTTTTATTAGAGAATTCTATTATCTATCTCTCTCTCTCTCTCTCTCTCTCTCTATATATATATATATATAGTATGGTTTTATTAAGGGGGTAAAATTGACATTTCAACATATCTTATTTTCTCTCTCTTCATTTTTTTACCCGTTCCTAAATCAAAATTTTTTTTAATTTTACTCCTTCTAATTACTCTTTCCCAGACGTACGAGAGGTTAAAAAATCTTATTCACTTTCAATTTTTCTCTCCATTAGTTTTATCTTGCCCACTTTTTTTTTTTTTAAATTAAAAAGAGAGTAATATATCTCATTCACGCGCGCGCGCGCGCGCACACACGCACACGCACATAGATATAGAAAATAAAATTTCTTCTGTCCCTCTCTCGGTCTGTCCCCACGTTATCTGCTTCCATGCTGCCCATTACTGAGAGGCCGTATCGGCATAAATTTCTCTTGTCAACATAATATTCAATGAGGAGCAAGCGTCGTCGTCTTTAGCTTTGTGGGTTACAGGAATTGTAATGGATTTTGGCGAATCTTGCGAGCTTTGACCCCCAACAAGTTGTTGAAATTGCCACTGCTGGTTGCATTGTGAGGTTCATCTCCTGTCACTAGTTTTCGCATTCTTATTCGTTATTTTCCTCGAATTTTGAGGCTATTAACATCATACATATGTTAATCTCCGGACGCGTGTTAGTGAGTCTGTGCTCGTCCACACTTATAAACACGTCTATTATGTGTGACCGGCTGATGGACTGTGAATCGGGTAATGGGTTACTATGTTCAATGAGAAAGGTCTGTTACTGTGCACTTACAGCCTTAGAAACTTTGGTCACTCTTTACTTTGCTTCGTTTATGGAGACTCGTCCTGGAAAGTAAATTTTTATGTGTAGTTTTGTTTCGGGGTTCAATGATTGCTTGTTTAACTATTGTTTTGACCTTATTTTTTGAGATGTAATAAAAAGTAAGAACCTTTGCTATTGTTTATGTGCTTGGTCGACCGTTATCTCTTCTACCATGCACCGGGATGCTCTTTTTTCTAGGAGACTAGGATACCTGATGTGCCAATGCCATCTTGATAATTGAGTTGGCCATCTTTCTCTTTCTTTGCTTTTATCTTCCAGTTCATTTTGGATAAAGACAGAGTAACCTTGTGCTTGCCACGTTTCACAATTTTGCAAGGAATATGGAAATGTGTACGTGTCAAAGCGGCGGTAGCATAATGTGCTTCTTCCGGGAAAAAGGTTTTGATGATAATAGTATTCAAGGAAATGTTCAGGAAATGCAAGCGTCTAGAAGGTGTGGATAGGGATAGAGCATCTGAAAACTGGGCTTACCTGAATAGCATTGGCATTAAGGAGAGAAAACTGCCTTCTGTCATCTCAAAGTGCCCGAAAGTCCTTTCCCTAGGTCTCAATGAGAAGCTTATTCCTATGGTCGGGTGCCTCACTACACTGAGTAAGAAGCAACACGAAATTGCTTCTGCCATTGCCAAATTCCCTCACATACTGTCTCATAGTGTGGAAGAGAAGCTCTGCCCACTCTTGGCTTTCTTTGAGGCTCTGGGGATCCCTGAGAGGCAACTTCACAAGATAATATTACTGAACCCACGGCTTATCAGCTACAGCATTGATCCAAAGCTAACAGAGATTGTAGACTTCCTTGTTGGCATTGGCCTTAACAAGGAGGGGATGGTTGGTAAAGTTCTGGTCAAACACCCCTTTATAATGGGTTATAGTGTTGATAAGAGGCTGCGGCCTACCTCAGAATTTCTCAAGTCTATTGGTCTGACAGATCTGGATCTTCGAGCAGTGGTCATGACCTTCCCTGAAGTCTTGTGCAGAGATTTGAACAAGACTCTGAAACCCAATTTCTCCTTTCTAAAGAGATGTGGATTTGAGGACGGACAAATAGCAGCTTTGGTGACTGGATATCCTCCAATCTTGTACAAGAGTATTAGGAATTCATTGGAGCCTCGGATCAAGTTTTTGGTGGAGGTGATGGGGAGGCGAATTGAAGAAGTGGTTTCTTATCCCAACTTTTTCCAGCATGGTCTAAAGAAGACATTGGAGTTGCGGCACAAACTTCTAAAGCAGACGAAAATAGATTGTAGCTTGACTGAGATGTTGGATTGCAATAACAAGAAGTTCCAAACAAAATTTGGTTTGCTTGGAGCATTTGCCTGAGACACTAGTATAGCTTCTTGCATGGTTAACTCCATTGTTTTCGTTATGCCACTCTTGAGTGTTAAGCATGTAGCCATTGGCTTCTTTGAGCCCAGCCACATTCTTCATGTATAGGAACTGGACTTACCTCGTTCTCGCTGGGTGGGTCGGATTACTAGTGAACCAAACTTGCACATGAAGTTGGGCAGATTGGCAGGGTATCAAGTTCCGCTAATATCATTACCTCCTTGGATTATTACTGATTCGAGGATGGCTCTATTCTCTGAGTCTGCATCTATGAAACTTACCTTTCGTCTTCCTTGCCGCCTCAATGACAACTTGCTCATTTCTATTGAAGATTTCCTTCTTTCCAAAAGGTTTTGCCGTTGTTTCCACATTTGCTGGATGAATCCGAGGGCAAGTTTCCTAACGCCACTGTTTGGATTTTCTGATAACTTTTTGAACCTTTTAAGTCAGCCAGTAGCCTCTCCTTCCCATTTATGAAACATCAAAGAGATTACTAGCTTTTAAAGTTTTGGAGTTTGTACATAGCCTCACCGCCCGCACCCACGTTCACCACGACTATTCTTAATATTTTGTACACTTGTGTACACTTTCTGCATTTATGCGCTGAATGTAATGGAAACCATTCTCTTGACTCCATAAATCCAAGTGCTAGAGTCAAATTTTATGAAAATGAAGAAAGCGGAGAACCCAATGCAAGATGCTAGTCAAAGCCAAATTTAATCATTTCAGCGCCGTTATTCTCCCAGGAATCTAGCATAACCGAAAATACCCAAAAATGTTTTAACATCAATCTTTTGTGTTTCCCCGAATTCGGGCATTGATTTGTAATAATTTTATATGTTTCACTAACGTAGTCAATTCTTGGCAGAATAGAAAGAGGAGTGGCCCTGTATAATGAAGACCGGAATAAACCTCAGCCCTTCCAGAATTCCAAAACATCTTCTGCAACGAAGTGTTGTAGTCGACCAAAGACGCTCCCTGGTTAACCGATTAAAGCGTTGTTCCTTTTCAAAAGAGCTGGAATCTGTATACGCTGCCATGATCAAAACCAATTCAAGCCAAGATTGTCTCTTGGTGAACCAATTTATCTCAGTTTGTATCTCGTTTGATCGCATAGATCATGCAGTTTTAGCGTATACCCACATGGAATATCCCAATGTTTTTGTCTATAACGCAATGATTAGAGGATTTGTTCAGTGCTCTAAACCAATCCAAGCCCTGGAATTCTATGTACAGATGTTAAGAGCCAAAGTATTGCCCACAAGTTATACGTTTTCGTCCCTAGTCAAAGCCTGTGGTCTGTTATCTGAATTGAAGTTTGGGGAAGGTGTTCATTGTCACATTTGGAGATATGGGTTTGGATCGCACATGTTTGTTCAAACCGCTCTCATCGATTTTTATTCGAGCATCGGCAGAATGAAAGAGTCCAAAAGGGTGTTCGATGAAATGCTCGAAAGAGACATCTTTGCTTGGACTACGATGATTTCTGGACTTTCTCGTGTTGGGGATTTGAGCGCTGCTAGGAGTTTGTTTGATGTGATGCCTGAAAGGAACACGGCTTCCTGGAATACTTTGATTGATGGGTATTCAAGATTGAGGGATGTGGAATTGGCAGAGTTGATGTTTAATCAAATGCCTTCAAGGGATGTTATCTCCTGGACAACCATGATCAATTGTTATTCTCAGAATAGGAGATTCAAGGAAGCATTGGAAGTTTTTAATGAGATGACTAAACAAGGGATTAGCCCAGATGAAGTGACCATGGCTACTGTGATTTCAGCATGTGCACATCTTGGAGCCCTTGACTTGGGGAAGAGAATACATCATTATGTCTTGCAGAATGGATTCAACTTTGATGTGTATATAGGATCTGCGTTGATTGATATGTATGCTAAATGTGGGAGCTTAGATAGGTCCCTTTTGGTCTTCTACAAGTTGAATGATAAAAACGTTTTCTGTTGGAATTCAGTGATTGAGGGACTTGCGGTTCATGGACATGCAGAGGAAGCCATGGCAATGTTTGCGAGAATGAAAAGGGAAAAGATAAAGCCAAATGGGATTACATTTGTCAGTGTTCTAAGTGCCTGCACCCATGCTGGGCTTGTTGAAGAAGGCCGTAAGATGTTTCACAGTATGACCTCTGTTTATTCTATCTCTCCTGTAGTTGAACATTATGGATGTATGGTTGATCTATTGGGTAAAGCTGCCCTGCTTGAAGAAGCTCTGGAATTAATAAGAACTATGAGCTTCGAGCCAAATGCTGTTATTTGGGGAGCTTTATTGGGTGGATGTAAGCTTCACAGGAATCTGGAGATTGCTCAGATTGCCGTTAGTCAATTGACAGTTTTGGAGCCAGGTAACAGTGGCCATTACAATCTTTTAGTTAACATGTATGCCGAGGTTAATAAGTGGACTGAGGCTGCAAAGATCAGGACAACCATGAAGGATTTACGAGTAGACAAGAAATGTCCTGGGTCCAGTTGGATTGAGATAGGAAGTAAGGTTCATCAGTTTGCAGCATCTGATAAGTCTCACATAGCTTCTGATGAGATTTACTCATTACTGGCTGAATTGGATGTGCAGATGAAGCTAGCTGGTTATGTATTTGAACTCTGGTGAATTTTGTAGCAGTTAGGGAGTAAACCTGCGAACAGGCATGATGGGCTTGGATTACCCATGTGGAAAGTGATGATGACCATGGCACATAGGCTGAACTGAAATCCTCTGAACCAAATATTTGCTAGTTGGGGCATCAGAATCACATATTGAAGTTTGGTTCCGGCAGCACTCCTGTGCCGGAAGTTGAGTGGCTAGACATGGTTGAGATCGTGGACCCAACATTCCCACTTGAAGGGAAAATAATTGTTTGGTATGTTGAGGACATGGCTGAGTTGGGTTGCATTGAAGGCCATCTATGGCAGGATTGGAGTTCCAACTTCATTGGTCAATCTTTCTCTTTGCTATCAACATCAGCCAATTGCAAATGTTCCACCTTTGCAAAGAGAGTAACCACCGCGCCCAACCCCTCAGGACTCCCGACTCTGTTGTAGCCTCCGAAATCAATTATAATCACTCTTGAAATCATGCACCACAAGTTAAATTCTAAACCATTCTTTGTAATAACTCGGTAACCATATTCACACGTTCCAGTAGAATTAGAGAGACCCCGAAGCAACTAAATCAATCCGTAACTACTGCCCCACAGCAGGCTTCCCCTGAATAACACAAGGGCAGCATCCCCAAACATTATGCTGGGGAGATTCCTGCACCTCTTTGTTGTTTCGTTCGGTATTTTTATGTTTTTAGCTTTTTTATTTTTGGGGGGGGGGGGTGTGGCCGGTGGTGTCAGCGCAGAAGAAACACTCAGGGGCTCGTTGCGGCCGCCTCTCATTACAGCAGCTGAAATCTAGATTCTCAGGACCATTAATTTGCTGTAATTCCATCACCATGTACTTGTGGAGCTAATTATTCGGCTTAATTGTCCTATATCGAAGTCATGTATGTACATTGCGATTGTCATCCCACATCGTTTGTACGACTGGCGTCCAGAAGGAAAAACATAAAATGAATCCCTAAAAAGGGAAACATCCCATTTCTTGTCGAGCAGGGTCCCATCAGTCTACATAAATTACCCCCTTTAGAACAAATCATTCACGAATTCAACCTTCTACCCCCTTTACAATAAACCAAAAATAATAAAACTGAAATCATCTCTTAATAACAAGACCATTCCCTCGTTAATGTTCCACATAGATATTTATGCACCATTGATGGATTAACCATCACTGCAGGAAAAATGGTGAAGCATTGCCATGTATATGCAACTTTAGCATACACCTGAAATCCAATTTCTATGACTAAACCATTCCGAAAAAGATGATAAATCAAAATTTGTGCACTACATAACAAAAGTTCATAATCTTTTTTTAACAAAATCTCAAAAATAAAAGGACACGGTAGGATTAATTCTCTACTCCCAGCCAGTAGCAGCAGGGGCAAATGGTTGTGGCGGTGGAGCTGCAGCATCCCACTCCCCAGAAAGCCCACCTGGAGCTGGACAAGGAGAGGGCCCAGAGGTAAACAATAAAATAGAGTGAACATAGAAGAAAGCAGCTAATAAACTTCAATATATTTAAGGGAAAAAGCACAAAGTAGAAAACTTGCTGCAAATAGCTATTTTAACAAATTTAACAAAAAATTTTCAAAGCGTGATGAATTTGAGAGGCTTGCCCAAGGAAATTATCCTATAGTGTCTGTACCTTGCTCTGGATGGAAGTTGGCAGTAGGAACAGAAGCAATTGGTGGTTGGGGCACTTCAGCAGCCCACTGACTATCAGGAATGGCGCTAGTCCACTCAGTGGAGGTAAGTGCAAATTCAGGAGCAGCAAGCCCATAATCAGTACCCACTACTGCTGCAGCCTCCTCCTCTTGTTGCTTCATTTCTTCCGGCTCCCTATAGAAGAATAAGTCCACCTGCACATGGCAAATGTATCTATGATAAGTAACTCTTATGTTTCTGGCAGTTTCAAACTGATTTCAAATTACATTTGCTTACCATAACATCCCATTTATGCCCCTGGGGGATGGTACCACGCATCTGTAGGACCATTCTTGCTAATAGCCAAAACAAGCACCCAATACTGTGTTTCCCCTTGTTATTAGCAGGGATGCCGATATCCACATAACGCATGGGAGAATCAGTGTCACAGAAGGCAATGGTAGGAATGTTTCCAAGAGCTGCTTCCTTAATAGGCTGCAACATTCATATATGAATGAGTCAGGCAGGTCATACGAGAAGTAACAGCAGTGTTACAAAATTAAACAATCATAACAAGAACAACAATTTTTCTAGACTTACCTGGTGATCAGTCCTGGGATCAGTGAGGATCAGGAGACGAGGTTCACTAAATGATGTCTGGAGTTGGTTAGTGAAAGTACCAGGAGTGTGCCTCCCAGCAATAGCATGAGCACCAGTATAATGGGCAAACTTGAGGACAGCCCTTTGACCATAGGGCCTTGCAGACTGAACGATAATGTCCTGAGGATTCTCAATGGCAACAATAACTCTTGCGGCCAACTGAAGTTTTTCCCAGGTCTTTCCAAGGTTTATGATATATATTCCTAGAATTAGAATCAAGGTTATTACGAACAAAACTGGGCTCAAAACATGACAACTCGTGGAGAATGATTAAATTTCGTAGGCTAGATGAGTAACTCAAGTCTCGACCTATGTGCCCGTAGCAAATATCAACATTATGAAACAAGCATGCCACCCATATTCTGCTTCACCTATATCATACACAGTAATCTACAGAACAAAAGACAAAGAAACACAATCGATACTGTCAACTAGAAAAGCATCCAATGCCTCAAACTTCATAAGACAACGAGTAAATCAGAAGGCCCAAACTGGTGTCAGTTAAAATCATATTGACCGACGACAACAGTCATACTCAGCCACTCCAGACATCACAAATCCGTCACTAAATGAACGATAATACACGTAATAACATACACAGCAAATCCCTATATTATTGCTATACGATAAGGAAGACTTACACACACAAAAAATACAAAAGATATATAACCACAGCCACCACTGAAAAAGAAATCGAATAGCTTGACCGTAAAATTAACTATCAAGGCCCTAAAATCTCAAAAGTCAAAAAACGTTAAAAAATAAAAACACAGAGAGAGAGATAAAGAGAGAGAGAGAGAGAGAGAGAGAGAGAGAATGCAATAAGCTAAGATCCACAAGCATACACGTACACAGAGACTTTGGGACATGTATATGTACATATATTATGCATACCATCGTTGCGGCGGTTGAAGACGTAGCGTTCCATTTGGAAATTGCAGTTCTTGGTGCCGAGGTGGACCTCCGACGCCAACATCATCTGAATGTCCAACTCCTTCGGTGACAGCGCCCTGTTCGGAGCGGCTGCGTCTGTTGTTGCTGCCGCTGTCGCCATCGCCGTGGCTTCTCCAAGTCGCTCCTGGGAGTTTGTGACTTCGGGACCTTTTTTAGAGTTCGATAAAGTAAAAGAGAGATGCGAGGCGAGGGAAGCCGAGTTAGGGTTTTTGCTTCTTAAAACTAGAGAGCGAGAGAGGAAGAGAGGGCTTTAAAGGCCCAATCAGAGCCCATACAACTGTTGCGGGTGCAGCCCGCTCAGTTACTCGAAAACGAACCCGGCCCGAGTCTGTTTGTCCGGAAATGGACCCAAGGCCGCTTGCGATCTGGACTTTTAATTTTCAAAAAAAATTTGACTATTTTTAAATTAGAGTTCACAAATAGATTTTTTTCTTCATCTATATATATATACATATAAATTGAGTCCAATAAAAATTTAAATTTGAAAATTTTTACCAAATAATGATAATATTAAATATTCAATAACCTTTACAAGATTTAATAAAATATTAAAGATTGGGTTAGAAGTACAAAAAGAAAGGGAAATGCAACCAGTTTGTTATCAAGAATCAAGATTCAGAACAAAACAAACAAAAAATAATTATTATTATCTCAAAGATTAGCTAAAAGAACAAAAAAGAAAGGGAAGCGCAAGAAGTCATTTACCAAGAATAAAATTCTCAAGAAAATAAAACTTCAATTAGTAAAATAACAACAACAACAATAATAATAATAAAAAGAAAATAGAAATCCAAGGATGAAAGCAAGGCAGCCAAGAAAAATAAGAAAATGCGTTAGTGCACCCGAGATGCGAGAAAAAGGGTCAGGTCCGTAGGCTTATTTCTTAAGTCATCTGTTTAATTTTTTAAGTTACATGTAAACAAAAATTTTTTAATATGTATATATATATATATATTTTATTTATTTATTTAACGAGAGAATACAAAGCAGTGATTCAAGCAAATGAGTCAACTGCCTGCCCTGCGTCAGATCACTTATTTCTTATTAACTCTGAGAGGAACATTATGCATCTCTCTATAACCAAATGCTTTCACTGATACGTTATGTCTTCTCTGGAGAGAATCACAAGTTCACACCCGAGTACACAAACCGCAAAGTCAAATAGCCTTTGCAAACTTCGCTAGCAAGCTAGCGGTCACAGCTGGTCGTGAGTACCCATAGAATGCAACCGAGAAAGGCATTCATCCAACTCGGTCTTTTCATTGTACATATATATAGAATGTTCCATGCCCCGCTCCCGAAGTTCCATCCGCGGAGCAATTAGTTAAACTCGAGAAAATCACCGGTGAAGGACAAATCCAACAGACCGGTGCCCCGTGGGCCCCTTCAGATGTCGGCCACCGGCCTTTTCATTTTTTAAGTTAAGCAATGGGCTGATTGGCAATGCAAGCATGAGTTCGGTGAAACCCATTTTGGAGCAGGCTTTCATTACCCAATCCGCATCTCGGCTTATCCAGTATGCCCAGACCTAAAACTCTGAACCCTCGTGAGCTATGGCTAGTCCAGTTGGGAATAAGAAAAACGGTCCCCTAGTTAATTCCTCGGGCCATGCCCGGCTTACCTCGAGAACCTGAAAGTTCCGTCTGCGGAGCAATTAGTTAAACTGGACGGACTGGTGCCCTGTCGGCCCCTTCAGACATGCAAATAATTTGAAGATGCCTACGAGCATCTGACCAAAAAAAAAAAGAAGAAATAATAATAATAATAATTTGAAGATTTGTCTCAATTCGAATACACGCATGCCGTGAGCTAAGCCAAAGGCAAATTTCTTCTTTCCTTTTATTTATTATTATTATTTTTTGTAGTTATGGAAGGCAATAAAGACAGATTTCTAATTCTCTATGCGAGTCTGTGGGCGCTGCCCTGGCAACTTAATGTCTCCACGTAGAATCGAGTTTTGAATTAAGCTCCTTCAGTCTTAGATGGAGAATCACAGGCCGATGCAGGCGGGCCACCTCATCATTTTGTCTAGCTCAGCCTATTTTAGCGGTCAGGACGAGCGGACTGAGGTCACTCACAAACTCACGAATGTAAATTTATATTTTAATTTTTTAAAAAAAATAATATGAAATTTATAAAAGTTAAAATCACTATCCTTGTCCAACTCACGTGGCGTAGTTTAGGGTCGACAAAAAGCAATAAGTTGAGTTCATCGTCACTGCCCACCGAGAGTGAAAAACCGACAAATCGGGCCAAAAAAAAAAAAAACAGTGACAACTATAACCATAACCCTCCGCAACGACAACGCTCCGTATAAACGTGCGTCGGCTGTTTCTCTCTACGAGGGCACTCCCGCGCTCTCTGCGTTCTCTTGCTCGCTCTCCTCGTGGCTCACTCTCTCCGTCGCTTCACAAAATACCAAACGCAACAATGAGCCACGATACGGCACCGTCGTTGTCTTCTCCAACCAAGAAGCAGCTTCTGTTCCGCCAGCTTTTCGAGAGTGAATCTTCTACTTATACATATTTGCTCGCCGACCTTTCTCACCAAGACAAGCCTGCTCTGGTTACTCCTCCTTTCCCTCACCTTTTTAAAATTTCAAATGATTTTTGAGGCGTGAATGATCGAATATTACCGTGATGTTATCGTCTGATTTAATCGTTCGTCGGTTTGGTTTTGTGGGGTGATAGTTAATTGATCCGGTCGACAAGGCGGTGGACAGGGACCTGTCTCTGGTGGAGGAGTTAGGTTTGAAGCTAGTTTATGCAATAAACACACACGTCCATGCCGATCATGTGACCGGAACTGGCTTGATCAAGGTTCGAGTATAATTCTATCATTCATTTACAATAATTTCTTTTCTGACCAAACGAGTGAAATTAATCAAATGTAGTGTTGGGTCAATGGGGGGGGGCTGCACCTGGTTCGAGGGGGGTTTCAATTGAATATTTGTTAGCCCTTTCCTTAAAAGCTAAAGCGGGAAACAACTTTTGCTACAAGAGGAAGTTTTCTTTTTTCGGTTTTTTTTTTTTTAATTTTTTTATTGTTTTGTTTGTTCTTTTTAAGGTTTTGTGTCCATTGCAATTTGGGAATGGCGTAGATAACGTTTGTTGTACTGTAATTTAGAATTTATCTGTTTTTGGGATGGCAGAGCAAGGCTTCTGGCGTGAAATCTGTCATTTCGAGATCGAGCAACGCTAAAGCTGATCTTCTTATTGAACCTGGCGACAAGATCTATTTTGGTGATCTGTTTTTAGAGGTACGGCCGCTTTTGCCCTAGATTTATGAATAGAATGTTTGTTTAAATCTCGAGAAATCTATCTATGAAAGGAAATAGATATAATATTTATCGATAAAAGGAAATAGATATAATACATACATATATATATATATATTCTTTTATAATTTCTAAGTGATGTGCATTTTGTATTATTGAAAGTACAGTTCATTTGGAAAGTTATAAGAATTTTTATTTTTATTTTTATTTTAGATGTTCTTAATGAGCCAAGGGCCTTAAATCTCTTTGTTTCCAACTACTTCTGTCAACTCTATGGAGATAATTGGTAGGGTTGGTATTTATAGGTACAATTTCTGCCTTAATTTTTCATCAGTTCTGGGTGCTACTTACCATCAGACAATAGGAGCAATGTGGTCCTGATAAAAAAAGGGAAAAATAAATAACTGTTTAGCATACTTAGCAATTGGCAGGGGGAAAATCAGAACCCAAAAATCTGCCGTAGCTTAATGTTTATCTTATTTTATGAGCCAATGATTCACCAGATATGCTAAAATAAAACTCCCGGAGGACCTTCCTTCTCACTTCCTTTCAATACTGAGACTTCCATGCAGCTTTTTCAAAATGAATGTGATTCATATAAGTTTGATCTTGATCAAGGCACTTTTGTTACTTAATTACTTAAGATGAATACAATACGTGAGACACGGATACTGGTAATTAGCTGCTAAGATCAGAACATTGTCGAATGCATGTTACAAAAAGATTTATTAGCAAAAGCCAAGACAAGTGTCATGGGAATACGTGCCATATGCAAGGTCATGTTATGTACATCTATCCTTATGATCTTTCTGTCAATCTCTTGTCCATATGTGATATGTCTATACATCAGTAGTTTAAATTGCCAGGTTAGAGCTACTCCTGGCCATACACAAGGCTGTATTACGTATGTTACAGGAGATGGGCCCGATCAGCCCCAACCAAGGATGGCTTTCACTGGTGATGCATTGCTGATACGTGGATGCGGAAGGACTGATTTCCAGGTTTGGCTTTCATATATATAATTTTCTATACGTACGTGTATTGTGTGTAAATTTATTTTTAAGTATAAGCAATAAATTGATTCAAGCAGCATTTTTACCCCCATTATTATGCTTACAGGGTGGTAGTTCCCATCAACTCTATCAGTCAGTGCATTCACAGGCAAGCACTTGCTATATATGGTTTCTAAGCCCTTAATATATATTTAGCATATGTTTCTTAACTTCACCCATTCATTTCTGTGGAACCAGATTCTCAGCTTGCCCAAGGATACATTGATCTATCCTGCTCATGATTACAAGGGATTCACTGTATGGAATGATCTCTTATTTCTCTTGTTTCATCATCCAATTCATTTTATCAGGTTTAATCTATCCTGCTGCTTATGCCAAATTTGCTGTGAGTTTTAGGTGAGCACTGTTGGGGAAGAACTGCTATATAATCCGCGGCTCACAAAAGATGAGGTCATTCTTTTGTTCTTGTGTTTGAAATGCTTATCTTATTAGATTTCATCTTTCTTAGAAGAATCACTGGCTGTTTCTGGTTATAACAATAGGGCTGTGATTGTTTCAGTAAATGGATGCTTTTTAGTGGGTAAGAATTTATCTTACCCACAATCTTGATGGTTTGGTCTGAGAAGTTTTGGATGCTTTTGGTGCTAAAAAATTTTAGAGGCCAACTGAAAATCTGAATGACATGTTTCTCTTCATCTTTCTTTAAGTAAATTGGTACAGCCCTTAGTTCTTATCATTTCAATGTTTGCACTCTTTTTTGGCAGGAAACATTTAAGAACATCATGAAAAGTAAGTAGCACCATCTATTTTCTAGCAATTGACCACTGTTCTACTTCATATGGCTGTTTAATATTAAATTTTACGGAATTCGCTACCTACAGATCTAAATCTTAAATATCCAAAGATGATTGACATAGCTGTTCCTGCAAACATGGTCTGTGGGTTGCAAGATCTGCCTGCAAAGCCTGCCGGGGCCCTCTAAAGCTGATTGTAGCCAGGTGCAATTATTTTATTGCTGATGGATCAAAAAGTGCTAGCTTTTCCTAGAATATGATGGTGCAACATATCATTATTTTTGAAATATTCTTACTAAACTCTAAATTATTATGAAATATAAGCGGCTTCTAAATTTTTTTTCGAAAAAAAAAAAATCACCTTCAAAATTCTGCTAATTTATACTTTACTCCCTCACTTTCCAAATTTATGATTTAATCAATTTGGTTCAGTTATTCTCCTCCATTCTAGTTTGTCTGTCAACTATATATTAGTTGTCAACAATCTCATAAGGACACCATTATGCCATCGGTGATAATATTGGGGAGTGATGAAGTACCCATATCTAAGGATTCATGACAGCGTATGAATATGGAACTTTTTGTGTTCTAAAATTTGTTGAAGGAATTGGGAGCTGCCTCTAGAGAGAATGGTCACCATGATAGCATGTTTTCTGGGCATACGAGGACCATCTTCTTTGTATAGGTGTACTAATTAGGCGCTTGGCTTGGACCAATTGCCCCAAGTTTCAAAAGGAATAATGCTTGGACCAATTGCCCCGAGTTTCAAAAGGAATAATAAGCAGAATGGAAGAGAATGGTTTTGCAATTCTGATGTCTTTAACATGGACTTGGCATCACTGACTCCTTGTTGAATTAACATGGTATTAATGCGTTGGGCCCATATATATGTTGATTTTAGATTTATATCAATCGGTCTTTTGATTCCACCACATGATTTCAGTGGTCGTCAAATGCCATTAATGTTTGACTAGTGTTTTTAGGTATGATGGGAGAGAGGGAAAGTTAAAAAGAGCACGAAAGCAAGGGACGAAGGGGCGTATGATACTTGACTTTTTTTATTTTAACCTAAACAGAATTGTCCTTAACATGATATCAACATGTACTGATTCCTTTTTTTCTTTTTTTTTTTCTCCCTAGTTCTTGCTTGTGTCCTTCTTTTCAGCCTTCACCCGTGTTGCTGGTGGCAATGAATCAGATTGTTTTGTAATTAATTGATTAGCCAAATAAAAAATGTTCAGAATTTTTTCTGACGGCTTTAGCTCTTACCTGCAGAAGGGAGCAGTCTGCCTGATGGTTTGACGGAGTAAAACTGGAGTCAGCAAGAACTCCTGATTCTATGTTGTGATGACCACCCTATAAGTGGAACATTATGCTGGAACAAGTTCTCTGCTGTAAAGCAACTTTAAAAATAAGTAAGTGCTAGAATCGAGAGAAGCAATCACCCATGTAAATGTAAACATTATCCTCGTCCATTTCCGTCATCTTCAAATTTCCAGTGGTGTTTTAACATGGTAGCCCCCACGTTATGAAATCATATTGTATGATGGTACTGCCTTTGTCAAATTTGAACTATAAAATGTGGGTTGTTCTCATTTCTTTTTTGGTTGTTTCGTTCCTAAAATATTATGGTTATATGATATCTTGAGTCTCAAAATTAAAGAGATTTTAGAATTTTAATTTTTTTCCTTAAATTTTAAATTTTAATCTCAAATAAGAGACTATATATATGTGTGTGTGTGTGTGAGTGTGTGTGTGTGTGTGTGATTTATCACGTAATAGACTTCTTACCAGTGTAAAAAAAGAAATATCTTAAAGAAATATCTTTTCTTCGGTGGACGCTAACGTCTACCCAAAATTTTATATTAATTGTATTACCGTAAAAGAGTTGAGCCAGTATTAATATTATGGGGTTTGGGCTGAACTTCATAAGTATTTGGGCTTGATATATAAAACGTACAGAACATGGCGACTGCGAAGTTTGTGTCAGTGTTTACTGGGAAACGAATGCATTCGAAGAGTTGACCCAACCCAACTGACTCTCCGCACCTATCCACCCAAAAAAATATCAGTCAAATCACCTCCCCGAAGTGCATTAGTCAATGTCCGTAAGGCCGGCGTTTTTGGTGGTCGAGCCAAGACTTAAAATAAATTTTAATTTTCATTTACTATGAAGTGCTCGAAACGCTTCTTCATCCCTCCCTCAAACGTGTGTACGCGAATGGCAACTTAAATTCATTGTCGATACAGGAGATCAATTTCAAAATAGGAGACTATGAATAAAATTGGAAAATTTTGCAATTTAGCTATGACCCAAAAAATGGGGTTGGGGGGATAAGAAGATTTGAAATTAGCAAAAGAGTTCCATCCATTTTAACAAAGAACTTTCAAGAGTCCAATGCTTCAATAGTGTGCCTTTGACTTGAATGTTAACATACGTCCCAACGCTAAAGGACAGATTTCTAGTTGAAATTCTCACCATACATTTCCATTTTCCAAAATCGTTTGCTTCCTCGGAGAATCAAGCTCTTCATATATATATATATATATATAAGGTATTTTTAGGCAAACCTAACCTCATTGCGTGTTGGATCTTCTGGATCCCACAACACCGCCTACTTTTGTTGTGTCAAACCACAACTCTTCCAAATTATAACATCTCGTTCTATCCAAGCGAATGGTAAGAAATTTTCAAACAAATGAAGAAAAATTTTCAATTTACGGCTTAACGATAGGAAATAGGATTGGTTTTGTTTTTTTTTTTGGGGGGGGGTCTTGAAAATGGCATTTTTTTACAAGACCAAAATTAGGTTACAAGATAGCCAAAGTCCAAGATCACAAACGAAGATTAACACTTGGCCACGTGGGAGTGGAGCCAGAGCTACAGGCCAAGGCAAAGCCAGGTGGGACCGCAACGAACCTATTTTCCCGTCCGAAGCCCAGGCTACGATTATTATAAGGTTATTGCTTCTTGAAACCCAACAACAAAACAAAAGCCAAGGTTGAACCCATGGTCCAGAGCCAACCAATCGACAATTTTAAATGCATTTCAAGATAGTTTTTTATATTCACATCTAAAAAATATAGTTTTTTTTTGGGGGGGGGGGGAAATCCAATGTATCATGGCGGCAACGGCGGGACGTTGGTCTGCTCCATGCCGATGCTCTCTGTTTGTGTGGTTATTTTCCTTTTTTCAATACCTTTCGTGGGATTTTGGGCATTTGACACTTTAGAGAGTAATTAACGGCAGACATTCCCTGTATTTTGGCCATCGGGTTATTTTCCGGTAAAACTAACCTTATCTTGTACAGTTAGTATTACTAATAGACGCACGCACCACCATAGAATTTATTTATACAACAAACTATATTTAGTTTGGTTAGTAATAAAACTAAAATTTTTGGAGAATTTAGAGTTTAAATTTTAATTTCTTCAAAATTCCATTGAATGTGAATTTTAGTTATGATGCACAATAACCAAAAAAAAGAAAGAGCTATCGGTCTTACACGCGTGTATTGTGCCATGCTAACTCGTTGAAATGGATGAATTTGGAATTGCTTTAAACTGAGAAAATTAATAATTTGTCGTGTTGTTGAGAGAATGGCTGGTGGGCTGGTCCTTATGACCCATAAATTGAGAAAAATATAAATTGTCACGTTGCTATTATGCCGTACAATACAAGTGTGTTCGTCGTGGCCAGCCCGCAAATTATCTTTTTTTTTTTTTTTTCTTTTTAACCGCCCCCCAAATGTAAACGGGTCTACTTATGTAAACTCGTAATAAATATTGCTCAAAACAAATAAATAAATGGCACACAAGACATACGAAATAGAGAGGGTCGTACGAGAGTACTCCTCAGCTTTGGCAGCGCCGCCCCACCTTGAAATCGTTTTCTGTGCTGTTAGCATTTAGTTGCATTTATGACCCACGAACGAGAGGAGACGGATATTTGTTGACAATATTTATTGAAATACATAAAAAATACAAGAAATATGAATTATATATATATATAATTTTTTCAAATACATTATGGTTACTACCGCTGCTCAAAATGTTGTTGCATAGTATTCCTCTTTACAAATTAAACAACAAATCAACCGCCTGATCACAAGTCTCTAGGCTTGGGTCGGTCTCTCTCCCTGAAAAATCAGCTTTGTTTTATTTTTATCGTAAGTTTCATTCAAAAAAAAAAAAATATTAAATATTTTTAAAAATTTTCATTTCATTTTTTCGCCTAAAATTATTAAATTTGTAATTAGGGTAACGAAATGTGTAACCGAAAATAGAAAAATATGTAAACAGGCATGATTAAATACTTTTATAATTTGTTATATTTTATCATTTTAATTAGGTATCTATTAATTTTAATAAGAAATTTAGAATCTTTAAAACTAAAAAAATAAAAATATTATTTTTTAATTGAAACCCACAGTAAGAATGAAATGGGGTTAATTCTCACACTATGTAATGGCACTCAATTGGCAATTAACAGAATGGCTTACAAGAAGAAAGCCCAAAAAAAATAATAGCTTAGAAGAAGTCCAATGGAGCAGAAGGAGGTGGGTGGAAAAAACACGACGAGAAGACCGGTTTAAAGGTCACCCCCACCCAATACTCCGAGTGCCAGAAAGCCAAAAAAAAAAAAAAAAAAGAATTAAATATTATCATCCGTCTCTTGAACAACCCCTTTTAAAGTCAATTGCACTCCCATTATTTATTCTCGCTTTAGCAAGATGAAAGCGCGTTTACACACTCGCTTCTTTCAAGGCCAGGCGTATTAAAGTTCTAAACTTTGATTCCAGCGTTAGCATGAAACTCCAAAAGACTTGAACTTGGAGCTTCTCGGCCATTCATCTTTGCCCTTTATTGTTCTTGGGTCTTGATTTCCTTCTTGTAAACATCTCACATTCAGAAACATCATATTCATTTCATAAAGAAAGCTCCTTTTGTTTTCCAGTCACTCCTCCAAGCACTAATTGATTTTTGTTATTTGGTTTCAGGCTTTGTTTCTCCTTTTTATTTCTCTTGATGTAGGATTTTCTGTGACCAAACTAGAAGAGATTATTGATATGTTGTCCAAGTTTTCTGTCATTCTTGTTCTTCTTTTATTCGTCACTGGTGCGCTTGCTGTGATTGTTGGGATCCATGATCACAAAAAGAGCCTAAGTTCCAGTAACTCCACTGTTGCCAGTATTGAGCTGCCTGACCATATGAACTTCAATGCTGTTTCTTCTTCGTCAGCAACTACCACGGATTGCAGCCTCACGGCTTCAAAGAAATCCAGAAAATCACAAAAAATTGCCCCGCGAGAAGAAGCAGACGCTGATCTTGATGAAGATGAAGATAATGGTTCTAAACAAATGGTAAAACTCCACCTAAAGCGTAAGTCAACGAATCAAGATTCTCAGCCCAATGAATCTTTCATGGAGTCCACCACACGGGACCTGACCAGAATTCGGACTCTGCACCGGAGGATAATGGAGAAGAAGAACCAAAATGCCATTTCAAGGCTAAAGAAAGATTTGGGGCAGCCTAAGAAGCAGTCCAATCCGCCTGCCGTCCCCCCAGCAGCATCCCCAGATGCTTATGCACTTTCGGGGCAGCTCATGTCGACCTTGGAGTCAGGGGTCAGTCTAGGCTCTGGAGAATATTTCATGGACGTGTTCATCGGTACCCCTCCTAGGCACTTCTCTTTGATTCTCGATACTGGCAGTGACCTTAATTGGATTCAATGTGTTCCTTGCTACGATTGCTTTGAGCAAAATGGGCCTTATTATGACCCCAAGGATTCTAGCTCTTACAAGAATGTAAGTTGCCGTGATCCTCGGTGTCACTTGGTTTCCTCTCCTGATCCTCCCCAACCTTGCAAGGCTGATAATCAGACATGTCCTTATTATTACTGGTATGGTGATAGTTCTAACACAACTGGTGATTTTGCACTGGAAACATTTACGGTCAATCTCACATCGCCTAACGGGAAGTCAGAATTTAAGCGAGTGGAGAGTGTGATGTTTGGTTGTGGTCATTGGAATAGGGGACTCTTCCATGGGGCTGCAGGGTTGTTAGGACTCGGGAGAGGGCCTCTTTCCTTTGCTTCTCAGCTTCAGTCTCTATATGGTCACTCCTTTTCTTATTGCCTCGTAGATAGAGACAGTGACTCTAACGTTAGCAGCAAATTGATTTTTGGGGAAGATAAGGATCTCTTGAGACACCCAGAATTGAATTTCACTTCATTGGTTGCAGGTAAAGAGAACCTGCTTGACACATTTTATTATGTTCAAATCAAATCAATCATGGTTGGAGGGGAGGTGCTGAATATACCAGAGGAGACTTGGCAACTTTCCTCAGATGGTGCTGGGGGAACGATTGTGGATTCGGGTACCACTCTCAGTTATTTTTCAGACCCAGCTTATGAGATTATAAAGGATGCATTTGTGAGGAAGGTGAAAGGATATCCACAGATGAAAGATTTTCCGATACTAAGTCCTTGTTACAATGTATCCGGAGTGGAAAAGATGGAGCTACCCGATTTTGGGATTCTGTTTGCAGATGGAGCAATGTGGAATTTCCCTGTTGAGAACTACTTTATCCGGCTCGAACCGGAGGAAGTTGGTTGCTTGGCAATTTTGGCGACTCCTCGGTCTGCTCTTTCGATCGTTGGCAACTATCAGCAGCAGAATTTCCACATCTTATATGACACAAAAAATTCTAGGCTGGGATATGCACCGATGAAGTGCACTGATATGTAACACCTTGTTAGGCGTCCAACCCCGTAGGAAATGAAACTGTGTACATGGAGTCTCAGGACAGGAGGTCATTTTTGCTTCTTTCCAAACTGCAGAATTAGATTCTTTGTTTTTTCTTTCTTTGGAGGTTCAGGCAATCACACTCTCCAAAAATCATCAATATAGGAATATGCTGTTTTACAAAATGGATCATTCCGGTGCTACGATCCTCTAATGTCTCCACTAAAGTTAATCTTGTTCTCGAGCCATATGATTATTCAACTGATCGACTCGTCGATATATGGCTTATATGAATGTTTAAATTTTGCTCATAATCATGGCAAAGAATCATAATCTGTCTCAAACGATGTATCAAACTGCATTTCTATTCAACTGTGCATCTTCATTTTCATTTTTGCTGATTCCTCTCCCCTCCCCCCCCCCAAACACAGCTGTTTCTTTTGACTTTGGATATCTTGTTGGACCTGAGGAATGATCTATTAATGACATGTGATGATAATACGATAATTCGGTTATTCTTCTTTGAACTCTTTCTCCACTCAAACATTAAACTATTCAATGCTAGAACTTTGTCCATTAAAATTGCATTGCTCTCTACATCATCCTTGTATGGAAATTTTCCACTCGAAACAGTTATTTCACTTTTTGTTATTTCAACACGAATAGCCTTCCTCCTGCTGTTGTGGGACCACAGCTTCTATCATCGACCCTATTAGTAAACCGCAATGCACCTTCGGATGCGACATTGTTTACGCGGAGTCACAGCATCTAGGTTGTTATATAAACATTTTCTATCGCTGTTATGAAAGAAAGGGTCAACTATTAGGTGTGCCTGACGTCGAAACGTTGCTTGGTGCTTACAAATAATGGAGAAGTCAACCTTCGAGGGTTTTTCACCTGCTGTAACTCCTTCCCCTTTTCTCTATTTCTCTTTACCTCCCCTCAAGATCTTCTGGTGTGATTGAATGTGAAATTGAACCACTTGCTGTGCCCTGCCTTTGTTTGTTAAGTAATCACTTCTTTTCTAGCCTTCAAATTGATTATCATACGGTGTTGATACGTATCTAGAAGTTGAACCTTTAACTGCATTTTAATCTATGCAAGCTCAGAATTATAGGGCACCAAGGTTCAATATAAGCATATATATATATATATATATATATATTTGATAACTCGAAGTTCTAGCTTTGATCGGATGAAAAAAGTCAATTTAATAGGTCAAACCGTATTTAGAAAGAATGATAAGAATATTTTTCGTGCCAAAGAAACAAAGAAGAATGGAGCAGAAATTGAAGAACAATGAGCGTGAATTTTAATACTATATATATACATAAAAAAAAAAAAGAGTATAAAATTTATAAGAATGAAAAAATATATATTTTATTATTTAATTTATTTTCTAATGATTTTTGTATTAAAAAAAGAAAATGAAGGTGAGACATGGAAAACGAAATCAGAAAGCAAAGTCAAGGGCCCAATTTGAGGCGTCTTGTTACGCTCTGCGTAATTGTTTCTGTAATTGGGGTTAATTAGAGTTAATAGCAACCCTAATCAAAGAAACAATTGCGCAGACCCTGACCGTCCATGGGCTCAAGCTCATCAAAAGGCTATAAGACAGCCTACGTCCAAGGCAAGCCTATCTAGCTCAAGTAGATCCGGTCCTAAGCCCTTGTAATTTGGGCTTCCTTTGGGCCCAATAGATCCTGTAACCCGACCCCTATAGTTACTGTTGTGATACCTTTAGCGTTATCTTCATCCTCTTAATCTCATCTCCTAGCAATCTTTGATTTGAAGTAATTTAGAACTTAAATTTTTATTTTCAAAATTTAAAATTATAATTTTGAATAGCTAATAAATTTCTTTTTAATAAGAAAAAAAAAATTTCATTTACGCAGATGATTATCACTTACGTTAACTCCTTTTTTTTTTTTTTTTCCTTTTTCAATTATATGTAACCCCTAAGATTTATCTTGTGATTTATTTTGGAATGATACTAAAAAATATGGGAGTCAGCTTTTTCACTGCACGTCAATTGCACGATTCTTAGTACTTAGATCAGATCAGCCACTAATCTTTAATTTATGACATTATTATCAAAATTGATAATTTTATCGATATATGTGTTATATGAAAATCAAACTCAATATTTTTTATTTAAAAAAAAAAACAATATTCTAAACCTAATCGGCCTGACATTCTCGGGCCACCGGCAATGTCCTCAATTGTGCATATCTTCTACGTTTATCCAAAATCAGAAGATAGGTAGAAATCACTTTAGATAGGTGAGGAAAAGAGAGAGCACGAATCAAATAAAGACAAAATTATTATCAATTTTATTAATTATTAATAATGTTACTATTATTTTTAACAACATTGTTGTCACGATGAGTTTTTTTTTTTTTTTTAATTTGGTGTTAAAATTTATAAAAAGTTAGTTAAAGATTTTTTTAAATATTTTTATTTATAATAATAATTAATTTATACCGAAATTTTTATTTTTGACATTATGATTTTATTTCATAACAATTAAAGTTTAAAAAAACATTTTTTAACATATAACTAAATAATAAAAAATAATTTATTTTTTTATAAAAATTTTATTTAATACATATATTTTATAAATAAATTATTTTTAATAAATAAATATATCTTGATTATTATTTTTTTTTAACAAGGACAAGAAGCTCAAAATCCACAGTCGAAGATTCAGCCATCACCTACTTATTTTATACGTTAATCCTCGTCGATCAAAAAAGACAAAATTCAATTTCCTCCATTTTCACAATCAACTAGGATTTTATATTTATAAAAAATATATATTTTTTCCGAAATTGATAAAAACTTTGTCGATGCAAAGGTATCGCGTGAACTACACGCTCCCGTTAATGTTTGACGGTAGTGATGAAGATTTAGAAGGAACGGCCTGTTCAACCAAATTAATTATAGGATCAAAATAGAAAAGGGTTAAATAATGGGGAACAATCAGTAATGCTCGGAGACGTTGGGGCCAAATCTGAAAGATAAGCCAAAATTTGGGACTAAATTGTGATTTTTGAAACGGAGGAGTTGGTGAACACAATCCAAACCTACCTACCGCACGCACGAGGTCCACCCGTGCGCGGAAATGATTTGAAGTGAACGTAATTTACATCTAAAAAGCGGTTCCGAGAGTAGCTGATTAATTGACCGTCCGATAGGCTATCCGATCCAACCCGTTTTTGACGCGTCAAAATTGTGCGCACTTTCTCTCTGTGTGTGTGTTTGTGTCTCGGGAAGGTGAGTTGGTTGACTGCCAAATTTGTATTACCAAACCCTCCAATCTTCATTTTTAGTTCCATCTACCCCCTACTTCACATTCGTCCCGTCTGTCTCTCATGACGTGGTTGGGCAAAAGCTTAAAAAGAACCATCTCCAACAACGTACGACAGCGAAATATTTCTTGCATTCTCGGCGTAGCAGCTGCCTCTGGTTAGTAACTGAGACTCACTGAAATGGCTCAAGAAGTAGTTGTAAACCCAGAAGAGCAGGTATCCAAATTTCAGTTAGGGGCTAGCAGTGTATATCAGTGCTTCTTCTCTTTGTGTCCTTTTCTTTAAAAAAAAAAAAAATTTATTTTTTTGTGTTCTATGTTTGCGGATTTTCTCTTGTTTAATGCCGGAGAAACAATGGGTGCTGTTGTTTAGGTCGTTCTTGGTGAAGAAACAGACAGTGTGAGACTGATTACATTGAACCGGCCTCGTCAACTGAATGTTATTTCATCGAAAGTGGTATGCTGGATTACATCTACGCACTTTGTCATTGTTATGTTGTGCCTGATCCGTTTTCTCTTTCTTTCGTGGGTTTTTTCCTTCTCTCTCTCTCTCTCTCTCTCTCTCTCTCTCTCTCTCTCTCTCTTTATTGGGATCAGGTTTCTCTGCTTGCAGCTTTCTTGGAGAAATGGGAGAAGGATGAGAACGTGGAGCTGATACTGATCAAGGCCAGTACCACTAATGCTTCTCCTTATCTCTAAACCTGCCATCGGATGTCGCTTAAGTAGTTGAAAATTGAATCTGTTGATACTGTTTTCTATTCAGGGCGCTGGGCGAGCATTTTCTGCTGGTGGGGATCTGAAAATGTTCTATGATGGCAGGAAAACAAGTGAGTGCCCTGTCTCAAATTTGATTCTTATCTTCATTGTAGCATCAACTACACTTTCCAAAAAGCATTCGCTTAACGGGAAATGTTCAATTTCTAAGATTTGTCTAGTTCCACTTGTATATTTTGACTTTATGAATGAATCACTTTGGCAGAGGATTCTTGCCTCGAAGTGGTATATCGAATGTACTGGCTTTGCTATCATATCCATACATACAAGAAAACACAGGTACAATTTTGAAATTTGATGTCAAACGGTTATTCTACACTTTAAATATGTGCATATCAATGTAGTTTCCCGCTTTAGGCCACTGGATGATGACCTTTGATGTGTAATTCACAGGTTGCTCTTGCACATGGAATTGCAATGGGCGGAGGTGCATCCTTGATGGTCCCAATGAATTTCTCAGTTGTCACAGAGAAAACTGTGAGTATTGGGGGCTACATTTGCGTATTCTATGGACAAATCACTGATTTTAGTCTCTGTTTTTGTAAGGCTAGGTGTGTTTCTGAATGCATGTACTAACTCTTTCTGGTGTTCACTTTGAATGGGAAGGTTTTTTCAACTCCAGAAGCAAGCATTGGATTTCATACTGATTGTGGTTTCTCATACATACTTTCCCATCTCCCTGGATATTTGGGTGAGCGTGCAATTTGTTAAAGGAGATTGGCATTGTTAAAACTGTTCCACATTTTCAGCTTTTATTTAGCGAGATTGAAGTGCACACAACACCTTTCATTGAGGGCTTAATGTTTTTTGTAATGTTGGTCTGATAATCTTAGGAAGATAATCACTGTAGGAACAAAGAAGCAATGTTTGTACAGTTATTACTACCGTCAGGTTGACACCATGTGTTGTTCTATGCAGGAGAATTCTTGGCCTTAACAGGAACAAGGCTAAATGGTAAGGAGTTGGTTGCAGCTGGACTTGCCACTCATTTTGTCCCTTCTGAGGTGAATTCAAAGTCTCTTACATTGTACTTCTCTCCATAATACTGCCTCGGGTTTATGGCTTTTGCAATGTTAAAAACATAAATGTGCACTATTAGTTTCATAAAGTTATTTGCAAGTGCACATTGTTGACACTGTTTGGTGGTTCAACACCAAGGGGTCTTATATAAAGCAAGACTTTCCTTAGCGGAGGCAGATACAGGATTGAAGCCCTGGAAGGGCAAATTACCGTCTAGAAATTTTGAAGAAACCATTAACATGAAGATAAATCCTGATTGCTGTCCATTTGGATCGAGGCCCCATCTATTATTGGGCCTCAAGAATTGTTCCTTCCCAGAAACCCAGTCCTCCCTGATTTATCCCTGTCCCTAATAAGGGATTTAAATCAAACATCATAACTGAGAATGGTTAGTAGTGAGACCCACGAAATAGTCACTGGATCTTAAGTGTCAAAGCTGCTGATATTAGAGCAATGAGGTTACAATATGCTGAATTTTTTATCGATGGTTTTTGTGTTATGGGAACAGTAATTTTCAAAATTTGATACAAATACATTTTTCAAGGGTGAATAAGTTCTGTTTCTGTCAACCAGAAACTGCCTGAGCTAGAGAAGCGTCTTATAAGCTTGAACACTGGAGATGAGAATGTAGTCAAATCTGCAATTGAAGAATTCTCTGTCGATGTCCAGCTGGGTGAAGAAAGTGTTTTAAACAAGTAATCAAATGGTCTTTTAAATTTTTTCTGGTTGTATGACTTTACATTTGTTTGATAAATTTCCAATATGAACCCTGATTATGTTGCTTAACTTTCAGGCAGGCAGTTATTGATGAGTGCTTTTCCAAGGAGAGTGTGGTAGACATCATCAAGTCATTTGTAAGCTCCTCTTATCTGTTTTATCTTTTTCATGTTTTCTTTTCCCTTTTATGAAAGCTCTCCCATTGTCCGGTGACAGATTTATAATTAAAAGCTATTTAATATATCATGTTGTGCAGGAAGCTGAGGCAAGCAAAGAGGGAAATGGATGGATGGGTGCAATACTGAAAGGGCTGAAAAGATCATCCCCTACAGGATTGAAAATCACACTCAGATCGGTAATGACTTCATATCTATTATGCTCGGCAGCAAGTGCCATGAGATCACTTTATCATAAATACTGGGAAATGGGAAACTTTTGGAAAATTAAGCACCTTTTTCGTTCACAGAACACACTTCCTATACATCTGGTCTCACTTTAGGTCACAGTTCAAAGGCTCAAAGCCTTGGCTGTTGCCTCTAGTATGGATTTCTAACAATGCATTGTGAACTGGAAGGCTTGAGGCCACGTCAATAACAATGGTGTGAAGTTTGAACCATAAGATGCATAGTTTGCCTCTTATCTGAGCTGCCTAAACGTTTCCAGATTCGGGAGGGAAGGAAGCAAACACTGGGCGAATGCCTTAAGAAAGAATTCAGGTTGACAATGAACATACTACGAACAACAATATCTGGAGATGTCTATGAGGTATTTAAATAACATTTTTCAGTGGGCAAATAGTACATGTCACTAGCAGCAAACGATATCTAGAAAGCAAAGTTACTTTAAACATGAATGTAACAGCCGTGTGTTTTCATTGCATAGGGAATTAGGGCTCTCACCATTGACAAGGACAACGCTCCAAAGGTACTCCATCTTTCACCATTGTCTGTACTGAGGTCGTCCATGCAATTGTAGTTGAAATGAATAAAGAAATATTGGACTATTTTTATCCTGCCCAAGACCTTGATCATCAAATTATTCCATAGTGGGACCGACCAACATGCAACGAATTGGATGATGCTAAATTGGACCTGGTGTTTGAGCCCTTTCCAGAGGATTTGGAACTCCAGATTCCGGAGAGAGGAGGGCAGAGGTCAGTGTAGTGTAGCTTTCAGAGTTTCAGTTTACGATGCTCTCATGCTACTTTCCTGTGGTTACCATTTAGCAATCCTTAAATTCAAACCCGTCTAAAATTCCCAACAAAACTGCAGGTGGGATGGAAAATACGAGAATACGACTTATGCCACCTCAAAGGCGAAGGACACTCACTGCATGATTTGAGGGCCATGCTATCGATTTGCTTTCGATGATTCGAGAATATGCGGTATGAATTTAAGCACCCGCAATGTGCCTTTCGGCTGGTCAAGTTTTCAGTGTCCTCTGCTTCACAATTACCTCGTATGGTTTGTAATAAAATTTACTCAAGAGACCCCTGAATTTTTCAAGTTCGGAAGTGAGACAAGATTACCCTCCAATATAAGGTTTCCTTCTCATTTTAGAGCTCACGGTCCAGAATGACCTTGGGGATTCCTTCCTTCCGTCTCCTCCACCCCACCCCTCTTTAAAAAAAAAAAAAAATTATTATTATTATTATAAAATGGAGCCCTCGGAACTCTCGTGTTAAAGAAAGGAACTGATTGTATTCCAAGTGACACTCGGAAAAGTAGTAGTAGAACCGTAAAAAAGTGTAGAATTCCCATTGCTCCAAGGAATTTAAAATCCTTGTAGAATGACAATCCCGAATCCAACTTAATGTTGGACCCCGACATAAATTAAGTAGCGCAGTTTTGTGGGCGAAAAAAAAAAAAAAAAGTTAGTGGGGGCCATACGAGCTGGAATATGGGTTTTTCATATTAAAAAAAATATATTTTTTAAAAATTTTAGATCTTTGTGTTAAAAATACGTATATATATAATTTAATCTAAACATGGCGAGTTGCTTCAAAATTTATCTCGGACCCGGTTGGGGACTTGCGCACCAAATTCTCTGTGTACACGTAATGCAGTGTAATTTTCAAGTTCCTATTAGCATAGCCTGGTTTTTTTTTTTTTCTCTGTTTTATTATTACTTTTACAAGAAAATAATTGGCTCTTTCCATTTTTGAGGGCAAAATAGTCATTACAGTTTGAATAAGGAGAATATGAGATCCTCCCTCCTTTCCAAAAAAAGAAAAACTCCATTTTTTTTCGGTCCTTTTCGCAAAAAAAATCTTCCCCGCTCCGTTCTTTCTTTTTTTGGGCGTACGGCGTAAACAAGCGGTCGATGTTTACTGAATCACAAACTCCATCCGACGGTGTGAGTTCCACGCAATGTATAAAACTGTGTCCAGGATATAAATGCCTTAGCTCCTAAAATACCCCACAGGATTTCAATCCAGTTTCCCAAAAACGAAAACAGGAAAAAGTTGAAGGGATCAGAGTTGGACATATTCTTTGGAGGCATAAACGAAAATAATATCCAATAAAATTAAATTAATATAAAAGAAAAATGCCCAAAAACTCCATATAGATCAAATAAAATTATTTAAAAATGAGAATTTAAAAATAATCTGATATATATATTTTATTAATTTATATTTAAATCTTTTTATTATATTTTTTTAATAACAAAAATTTTATTAACTTGTATAGTATTAAATTTTAAATTTAATATAATTTAATTGAATGAGAAAAATTTTATTTAAAATTATTATCATTTGAATAATATATTTTTATAAACGTAATTAAATTATATAATAAAAATGATTTTTAATATAAATATAAATTGATAAGGATTATGGATAAAATTTTTACAATATTTTTTATAAATTGAAAAGAAAAATCATTAATATTATATCTCCAAGCACTCGAAAGTACCTTGCCAAAGATATTTTGGATCGACGGGGTCCCATTCGTACATTCTCTCATTCAAAGTGCATCACAAGTTAAATATCCTCATCAAACTTCTTCAAAGACTTATCTCAACTGTGTATGCGTGTGTGTGTGCAAAGAACAGAGATATGGAGAGTGAAGTGGTAAGAAGAAGAATGAACATGTTAGCTGCCCACTTTGCAGGCTGCGACGATAATCTTTCACCTGCCCTCCTCATCCCCATGGTAATCAACTAGCAACTACCATGCTTTTCCTTTTTTTTTTTTTTTTCCTCTGCAATTATCCTTTCCATCTTCAAAAGTAGTTAGTCGTTAAATAAAAAGTCCAAGAATCCATGGCACACAGCTAAATGGGGTATGCAGCAAGGAACTAAAAATCAAGCAAAAAAGTATCTGGGGTTGGCAAATATAAAGTGGATTTTCAAACCTTGTTGATATAATAGTGTTCCGTATGAATGAAGTTGGTAAATTTGTCTTTGATGACTCAGAATTGCAGTAGCAGTTTGAATTCAGTCATCAGAAGGCGTGATAGCAAGATGTATTTTGCACGTCAAGGCACTGCCTCTCAAGCTTTCTTCATGAGACAAGTTTCGACTGAACAGGTTCTTCTTCCTTTATACATTAAACATTTCAGATTCATGTATGTATGTATTGTGTAATGGTATCGGCCAAGTTGCAAGGGAAGAATTTTATGTTTGCTTTGTTTTTGATATTGCTAAATGCTTTGCCAGGATACTGCGCGAAGGCCTGAAATGCCTCTCAACTGCTCTGCTTCTCCGCCATTATTTTCTAGGCCACGAAATGCAAAGACGGAACCAAACGCATCGAATTGTCAACCAATCCAGTATCTACAGAAAAATTCCAAATCATCTGCTCCTGACCGTCCTAACTTTGCCAGACCAGGTAGACCCAAAACCTCAAAGAAGCGGTTTAATTCCGAGGACAATATATCTTCTACCGAATCTACTGGTCAGTTGGATTCTTCTCATTAGAATCTGCATTCTTTTGAGCCTGAGGATTAACATAAGACACTAGACATGTTTGGTTCTCGCTTTTAACTCTGGTGGGTCATTATTGATCCCACAAATGGTTATCGTCAAAAACAGTTCCTGCTGTTTTGTCCATGGCTTACTATTTCTCACTTATTTGTCACGTAGGAATTGAGTGGTTGCCACGGATGAATGTTGCAGAGTCTGCTCGCAATTACATTGTGACAGTAGAAGTTCCTGGGGTTAATGCTAATGACATCAGAGTGGAGGTTGACAACAAAAAGTAATGGCTTCTATTGATCTCTCTGCCCTTTGAATCTTTGGATCTTATGCATGTGTTGTTGATTTGGAAGGTGAAATTCTGCATTTCAAATCGGTATAAGGACTCTTTATTGTTCTTGTCCTTTAACAGTTTGAGAGTGTTGGGCAATCGGTCCATCCAAAATTGGAGGATGATGACAGGCTCAAAAGACTTGGTATCTGCTTATCACAAGAGAGAGATATTTCAAGGGCCATACCAGGTTGCATGGCCACTTCCTCTTGGTGTGAACAGAGACAATGTGTCCGCTGAATTTATGTGAGTATATTCTTGCTAATGTTCTAACGTTTGATTCTGTCACAAGTTCTTAGATGGATACTTTCCTTCCTATATGCGACTTACCAACTCAGCCATTCTCCAACCAGTTTTTGTTAGAAAGGTAGCAGCAATCAATAAACATCTTGTCATTGGTAAAGTTGACATACACACCTCCTGCTTGAATTAGACCATTCTATTTGGACGTTTAGTTGTGTCATTGATAATTTCAATTCAAGTTTCACAACAGACAAGTTTTGTTCATCAGTGGAACCACCGAAGTTGGTGCTTGTAAATTTGGAATTCGAAAATGCTTGTCTGTACTTTTTATGCATTGTGCTTTGACATAATGAGTTTAGGGTGTTTTGGAAATGCAGAAATGGACTTTTACAGATAATCATCCCGAAACTTTGAGAATCGATCATGGCAAGGGCATGGAGATGTAATGTGGATCGAAATCAAGATAACATGAGAATCGTCCACCCTCTCACGGAGAGAGAGAGAGAGAGAGAGCAACAGTAATTGTTTGTAATCCACATTCATCTCATACATAATATAGTAATGCTTGTTTTTTTTTTTTTTTGTGCAAGTTGGTTGCTTGTTTTTTCTTTTTTCTTGGGTACAAATATGTAATCTTCTTGTTGTTCTTCGTTATGAGATACTTCATATCCCGTTCATTCGTGACAACCGCTTGGATTAAATGCACGGATCATCTCTCTAATTCGGCAAGAGAAAGATGACACTTTAAACCAAAAAAGAACATGCAATCTCGGTTGGAGTCGTATTAATTTAAGAATGTATTCCTTTGTTAAAGAAAGAAAAAAAAAAACTGCTCATCTTCCCTCTTTTTGGATACATTAAAAACAACAAAAAAAAAAAAATCCTCCGATACATTTCACAATCATACCCATACCCAGACGACAGTTATCTAATTGTATTAACTAATAAAAATGCGAGAAACCAATCGATCCATCATCGTAATGATAAAAATTATAAATTTAAATTTTTGTTAAAATATTTTATAAAATTAATAAATATGTAATTTTATATTATTTTAAAAATAATTAGTGACATTTATTAAATATTATAAATTTTTTCCTGTAAATTGAGTGTGATAATTTAATTTATTATATAATTCAATTAATATAAATTTTTAGTAAAATTAAGAGATATCATTTATATTTCTTTACCTTTAAGAAAGAAAAAAAAAACCCTTGAGAAGATGAGATTAGGGATTCAATTGAACATTGGTTGAGCGCAATTGGTGTCAACTACAGATAACCAAATATATATTTTGCCAAGGAAAAATGTCGATTATAGATTTTAGTGTGTCAACGTCTATACACACTTATATTAATTTAATTTTCAAGAAGTCAAGGAAACTTTGGGATTTATCTAAAAAGACGTAATTCTTGAAGCAACTCGCTTTGGGCCTGAGCCACAATGAGGATTTGACCTTTTAGGTCGATGAGTCAACAACGCACCTGGGCTCTCTTTCCTCCCGAACCCAAACAAGCCACCGCATCCACTCCCCCCCCCCCGGCCCCGCCCACGTGAGGACAGGACACAGGCGGTCACGAGGGTAATGTCGTAATTCAGACAAAGCCGACAAGGGGACAGAAATATGACCGTTGGGGACATAAACGCTTGTTGTAGTTGTATTAATTTAAGGACAACCGACAAAAGAACAAAAATAAAAAATAAAAAATAAAAACAAAAGGGAAGACCGTCTGCTGGGCTTTGACAAGGTTCAGAAGTGGCACCCCTACTTTCTTGATCTCCTTCTCCCACATTGCTGCTTCATGTTTCCATTTCCTGGGGGCTCCCAGGCAGGACTTAAAACCCAACAAAGGAAAAAAAAAACAAAAACAAAAACAAAAACAAACTGGGCGTTATTGCACCAATAACGCACCAAGATTTTCTTAATCTTGATCATTTTCTTTTTTTTGGGAATTGAGTCAATTAATCCAAATATATTAAAAATAAAATAAAATAAAATAAACATCGGCTGCAACTCATGTGCATAATACTATGAAGGACGACTAAACATTTATGTACATAATATATATGTATGTGGATCTCTTTACAAAGGATCTCTCTACAGAGTATATACAGGGAAGTGATGTAGTTTTAGCTATGTACTTATCATGTAGAGTCACAGTCGCAGAGGATTATGAAACATAAAAGTATACGCAATATACATGGCACAAAGCATCCGTAGGTCTAGCCTCTAGCAAAATATATGCCTTCATAATAGCTCAGATAATTCATAATCATATATGCTGACCTCCTCTTGATGAAGCTGAGAATAACTGCTGCAAAAAGGAAGTCGATCATCAACATCTAGAAATGATGAGTGGAAATCCTGAAATGCTATCGGATCTGCCTGTTGGCGTATTAGAAAAGGGTCTGATGCCGTGCCCGAGAAGTAAATCTGATTGTGTGACTGGTTTAGTTCTTCAGGAGAAGAGACCTGGGCGAAGAATTCGAAGGAATCTACTACGGAGGCATCAAAGGATGTTTCCAAGCTACTCTCACGGTCTTCGACAACATCTGAAGTTGTGATTTTCTCACCTGGGGGTGGTTTAGAAGGAGGTGGAGGTGGAGGTGGAGGTGGAGGTGGGATTGATTCTCCATTGCCAGTTAGCTCTTGAACAAGCTTCTTGAAGCTTGAGCTGTCAGTAATATAGACCTTTGGCCGCAAAGCCTTCACCAAGCTGTTGAGTTGTTTCTTGTCACTAAACTTTGATATTTTCAGAGATGCTTGACTGATGACTTTCTTTCCCATTCCCTCTCCAATGATCTTTGGTTGGAATCACCCCTTGTTTTCGCCGCTGTAGCGGAGGGTACTAGGGAGTTTAAATAAGGAGAATAATGAAGCTGATATTTTGGAGGATGGGGGAAGCAGAACAAGACAACTATTTTAATGGAGACTGAAAATGACTGCTTGATCCTTCAATGCAATTTCTTAATAGGAATTCACAAACAATCATCAACCATTAACTTCTCCCTACCCCACCTCTCTCTCTCTCTCTCTCTCATTTTCAAGGAATGACCCATCAAGGAAGATGCTGAAGTTTGTATTTATGCGGAAGACAATGATATTGACTAATTTTCACGAGTTTGGTTTAAGGTATCCATAAAATATGCCGTATATGAACAGGGTAGATGGGCATTCAAGGCACGCAGCTTACCATATGAGAAGTCACTTTCTTCAATTTGTGCCCTCATTTGTATCCTTCCTTTGAGAGATCAGACACTTCAAAATTAGAAATGGAGATGGAAATCGCACTTATTGCGTTCATACGACTATTTATGTCTCTGATCGCATGAACTGTGACATCCGTACGTACGTGTTAACGTTGATGCCAGCAGTTTTAGGCTGACGCCAATCCTTCAGCTTTGCCAGGAATTCTTTGGACACGGTGCGTCCACAGTTGTCCTTCTGTCTTCCTTAACAGATGCGTTCTCAGTTTGAGGTTTTGCCTTGCTTGAAAGTTTACTCTTTCTGAGAAATTCTGTACGTTCCCCAAATTGTCACAATCTATAGGTTCATTTGGCGATGAAATTCAACTGATTTGTTCTCACCATAAAGAATACCAATATCTTACCTGCAGGCCGCTCTATGGAATGAAAAGGACATCCAATTGTTCCATCCGTAATGGGAACATATATCCGCGCGTGGCGTCCGAACAACACGGAGGAGCTTGTCCTTCTCTGTCTTAACCTCGAAAGTAAATCCTACCGTGTCCTATTACTGTGACTCACCTTCCAGACGGGGGAACCGCGTCACCTATAATAATTTCCTTCTTTTTTTTTTTTTTTGAAAAAAAATTCAGAACGCACACAATATCTAATTAAACGATACAATATGTAAAAAAAAAAAAAAAAAACATGGGAAAAAGTGCAAACAGCGATGCATTTTACGATTTCGCACTTTTTATCGATGTTCATACACATTTCATTTTATTTTTTGTACTTACATGCTTTGCTGGTTATCATAAATATCCAAAAATTTTATTAAAAAAAATTAAAAAAACATTTTATGCTCATAACGTCACCCGGGATGCGTCGGAATCCCGTGCGTGTCCTGGGGGTGTTTTCGAATCCTATTATTCGAGCTGCTGACAATTACAGTATGCTTAATTACAACACTTTCACGCAGTTCTCCCTCTTTTTTTACAGTGACAAAGTGGTGTTGCTGTCAGTTACCTTCACCGGAGAATAATCCATGTAAAACTTGTCTTTCAGTGTAAAAATATACTTGGGAGTCGAGGGTCTGTTCACATTGTTAAGAGAATATAAAAATTCATATCACTTAAATATAAAGATTTCACGTAATTTATAGTAATACTTATAAACTTTGTTAATTATTAGCTTGAGCTTTTAATAGAATGTAGAGTTACAGGGGATTATTTGGCAAACGTTAAGACCAAATGGACTGTTTGATTTTATACAATAAGCTTAATTTCAGAATATGAAAACCAACGTCAAGACTGCATATAGAGGCTTCGAAAGAGTTATATCCTCGATCCGGCTTGTCAGACACTAAACAATTTAAGAAAAAAAAAAGAACATAGCCGAAGAGCAGAGCACCGTACCTCTCACCCGAAATCAAATATTTGATGGCCACGGGCATTTACAATTTACGAAAAGTCTAATTTATGGCAAAACTTTACTTAACAATTAAAATTTTTATATTCAAATTACAGTTATTTTACGTTCAATTATAAATTTTTATATATATAATGATTTTATATTTTATTCATAATTTTAATTTAATAAATTTTTATGTGAGAAAATTTAAAATTTAATCTATTTCTCTGCCTATCTAACAACTTAAAACGATGTTAGCAATTATATTGCAAAAATTAATGCACAACCTTGCAGTTGAGTGGTTGCAAATTGCAATGCTTCTAGCTATGTCCACCATTCCCTTGTTTTCAATTTCAAGAAGTGTCAGAATACTCATTTGTGCTTAAAGCTTATTCTGTTATACTGTTTCTTGACTTCTATGACTTTTAATGATTCTCCAACGTCAGGGCTTCGGTCTATTACAGAAAATGACGCATGATTCTGAATAACATATCCTTTAAGAAGCGGTGGATGATTTAAAAAAAGACTGATGATGGTAGACAGAGTCCATGGTCTTCCAAATACACCAATTTGATTTCTTTTGACTGCCGAAGTTCCATGGAGGGTTCCAATCTCTGCCTGGTCATCACCAACTCTTGACCCACCTTTTGCATCTTAATTAAACATTTTAGTATCTTTGCTACTAAAAAATATTATCGTGGACCTGGAAAATGGGGGGGGAGAAAACTCTGCTGTAAAGCAAGTTCTCTAGGAAATGTTCCTTACCACCATGAGATTCAACATTTTGGATAAACGTTCATGGGCGAGAAACGGAGATAGGCGAAAGACTGGGTATGAGAGTTCCGTACATTGAAATTTAAAAAAAAAAAAAACTATATTTTTTGAGATTTGTTATTTTGTTTTTGGACAGGAAACTTAAAATTTAAGAAAACATAATTTTGTCCTCTTTTTTTTTTCTTCTTTTTGGAAATTCTACACTATATGTTCATAATTCAAATTTAAATTACACAATAAATGTTCAAACTCTACTCATATTTTTATCTGGTACACCGATTTGTTGTTATCACGATAAACTGTCCGTAGAAATGACCAGAAATTTCTAGGAATGTATGTCTCAAAAAGTGAACAAGTAAATAAAGTGGGGATAAAAAGAAAAAAAAAAAAACCTTTCGGGTATGCTTTTATTGGGGCCGGGTCTATGAAGCTATTGTCGTTAAGTCCAAGATAAGTAGATAAATAAGTTTTTTATTAAAAAAAAAGACAAAATCAAAATCATAATAATCAAAACGCATAAATGTAGCGGTGGCGTATATCTTACGAGCTTGAAAAACAAAAAAAAAAAGAAAAGAAATGCGTGCAACTCACGCCAGTCCCCGCCGAACGACTAGAGGCCAACGACTCTTTTTTCCCGGCTTTGTTCAAACAAAATCAAGCCGTTGCTTAGATCTTGAAGATTTAAAAATTATAAAAAGAAAAAAAAAATTAACGGAGAAGAAAGAAATATTTGGTTCCGTAAGATTGTGCGGCAATGCAGCGTAACACGGTCAAATCCTGATATAATTTAAAAACAAGTGTACAAAATATATTAATGAGTTTATATAATCGAGTTGCTTCCGAAGTGTTAATGAAGTGAGCTCGGGGTTGTTTAGAATTACCTCATCTAGATAAACGAGGTTGTCACAATGACTGAACTCACACGAAATCTTTATCAAAAATCGAGTCATGGGTCCTCTTCACCCAACGTGCCGGTTTATTTGCAACATTAGTCAGAATGTACCAAAAGAATCTGTTGAACAAAAACCGAAATGTACATGTGTTCAAGAGTTGACAAAAAGTACACCAAAAATACCCCTAAAAAGAAAAAAGAAAAAAAAGAGAAAAGAAAAAGAAAAAGTACAGGAAAAAATTGGAATCAAAACCGGCACGACTTTGATGGAGGCTTCCTGAATTATCCTACGTGAATCTATGCTGAAAGGAGAGAGACCTCGCATTTTGGGGATATCTAGTGTACAATATACATGCACTCGTAAGCGACTAAGAGTTCAGGGATATAGGAGCATTCCCCGTCAAAGAGGAACCTAACTGAAGCATGAGAGGATATACTGGACTAAATTCCTTGTCTCCTCTTGACCCAACCTTTGAAGCATAATCATCTAGAGTTGCCTTAATGCCTTTCCAAATCTGATCCTCTCCTTGAGAATCTAACCACAAGGAATACTGCAGTGGTGTAAGTTTGTTCCTTTGCAACGGTGATTGCAAGTCATCGGGGCCTCGTGAGTAAAGATGGTGGAGAATGACGCTGGGTGGCAGATCTTGAAGAAGAGGAGATGCTCCCAGCTGAGATGTCTCCAAGAAAACAATAGGCCGAAATGTGCGAAGAGCTCGGTATGGTGGACCGAGTTGTTCCACCGGGAACAAATTCTGGCCCACAGTCAACTCCAGCTCAGCCATGTCTCTAGCCATCCTCAGTTTCCCGGATTCTGAAAGAGGTCTTACCAAAGAAGCATGTCTGATAAAGAATGTCAGAACCCGTGAAGCCATGCTTCTAACAAGTTGTGTGCATATGGTCTCTGACCGCAAGGTTGCAGCATTCACGGAAGAAGGTAATAGCCTAGACAAGAACTCTTTACGAAAATGAATGATGCACTTCTGGAGCTCCTCCATGTAAGGTGAAGCATTATTATCCATTGCTGCATCCATGCCAAGAGCACCAAAGTTCTGATCATGAATTTGCAAGATGCAAGACTCAAGGCTGTCAATCATTGCTTTGAACAAGGGTGTCACCGAGTCATGAGCAACCCCATATATTGCCCCCAGAGATGGAGATAACACATCGGCAGCTATAGCTGGAAGTCCAATGATCATAGAGGATATGCGTGTATGGATCTCCTGCAGATGCTGGCACAACGCAAAGTTCCTGATTTGTGCTGGAGTAGCAGGACCACTTATTTGCCGTGCCTCGTGTCCGGCAGATATCTGCCATTCAAATGCAATAGTTATCTCAAAATTATTGTTCCGCAAAGCAATCATAAGAAGGCAGGCATCAATAGGTTAGTGGCACCATTAAAGCATCATAATTCAGTTTCAGAATTAGATTACGCAATTTAGAAGCCCTCCCAGAGGAAGAATCGGATGCCACTGTCCCTAACCAATGATCAATGACAAGCAGAGGGGATATTCTACTGGCAACCATCCATCTATCCTAAAATTCCAACCTTTTTTGAATTGACAACAGAAACTAATCTACAAAAAGTACTGCGGGAAGACACAATTTGCATCAAACTGTCACATCCCTCAAACAAACATAAGAGCAATGAGCATAGTTACTAGACAATTGACTTTTCAAGCATCCATTTATTACTGGAAGATGGATTCTCTAGCAGCAGCTATATCAGGATAATAATTTTTTTGGGTAGGGCATAGATAAAAGAGATGTATCATTTGAGCACTTATGACCACAGAACAGAGAAATTCTATCCAACAATAGTGAGAATATCTGATTTCACCTGGTATTCAGCTCGTTCTGCAAGCAGAAGCAAAACCTTGCCTATTTCACGCAACACAAGAAGAGTCAAACGTCCATCCAATTGAACAGCTTCAAGCTCTTCCTGTATTCGCGATATAATTCTCGAGATTTGTTCTTTAGAAGGAACACTTCCACGGCTGGACACTGGGAAAACATTATTTACAAGATCTGAAAGGCGACTCAAACATGAAGTCAAGAAAGCTGTCTGGAATATTTCAATAGCAGCAATCATCTGGCTTTTCCCTTCTAAACTGACAGCCGGTAAAACCCCTTTGACATCTGTATCTCGGGAAACTCTTTCAAGCAGGTTTTCTATCAAGGAAAAGAGCTTTGGGTAGCCCATGGTAAAAATCTCCTTCACAAAACTTGAAGCTGAGAAAGCAGACTTCATTTGACTTGCAAAAGCTTTCACAATTGCATCCCAAACTCGATCTGTTAGCATGGGATCATCATCCTAGTGGAATAACCGTCATTATAAGCAAAAACCAAAAGGAAGAAAAATGGCAAGTAATCTAGACCACAATCACAAACACCCAAAAGAAACAAAATTTTGGAAAAAGAACTGGAGCTATCCCTATATGAAATTGGACTAAATTTGACCTGAAATTCAGAATATCTAAGGAAAAAAAAAACGACAGTTAATGGTTCATTTCCTGTCTACCAATGCTCAGGACTGCAATAACTTCATAGGTTTTGACTAAAAAATACTTCAAGGTCAACCATGTAAGGCTGAACATTAGCCAACAGCAGTAAAAAGCAATTCATACTACTGGCATCATAAAGGCAGCTGTTATTTATTACAAATCTTGTACATGAGAGATCTTTCTCCTAGTAAAATATTACCTGGCATGGACAGTAAGCCCCAGTAAAAGTTTTCCCTTTCAAATGTCCCCTTGTTAGAGTTACAATGTGTAAATTGCATATACATCTGTTAAGCTGACACAAAAGTGAAATAGTGAAGTTATTTCAAGCACAAACTTATGACAACTGACAACCTCAGTATTTGAAATAAGAATGAGATCAATCCTGATCCAGGACAGACTAAAAGCATACTCACTAAAAAGATAACGTGATGTGCCTCTGGCCCGTGGATTTGAGACAAGAAACCCAATAAATTTGATAAACCAGTGCTATTGTTACACTTGGTCTCTCAATTTACGTATTACTTAAAACTCATTCGGTATATGATATACTAGAATTCCTCAGCAATCAAACACCAATTATAATTTAAGAGAGGAAAGGATTGAACAAACGGATCATGATACTTTAAAATCGCAATCCTGCTCACCTTAATAACCTCATCGAGTAACAACACATGCGTAAACGGATCCCTCTTCTTGGACAAGACTCTCTGCAAGTGCCAAACAGCAACCACAATAAAATGCAATTGATCCATACAAGTCCCCATTCTCTGCCAAAGCGCTTCTCTTGCCTTCGCCCCCCCTCCAATCTGTGGAATGCCACTCCCTCTTATCCCACCTGGCCCACCGCCGCCACCGCTGCCAGCTGAAATTGCCTTCATATCCAACGCCACGCCCAGACTCTTCACTCCCATTCCCTTGTACTTATTTACGAGGTGTTCCACATTAATCCTCAGCTCTCCCAAATTGTAGAACACTTGCAATCCAGTGCCCACCTCAGCCTGATTCAAGCCCTCCATTCCTCTCTCCAACACTCTCATCGCCTCGTTTCTTAGTCTGTTTCCAATTTCTTTGACCCATTTGAGCTCTTCCTCAATGACATCGATCCCCATCAAGTCATACTCATTGCACATACTCAAGATCTCGCAATGCAGCTGCGCGGCCTTGGCCAGATCCAGCTTCTCCGGCTCCGCCTCCGATGCGGAGATGAGATCGCGAAGCTTCTTGGATAGTCTGAGAGCGCGGATCGTGTGCTGCAATAGCTCCGTGGTCGCGTGGAGATTGGAGTGTTGAATAGTCTTGGCATGGATGGACTTGTACGGGTCCGAGAGCTCGGATCGTACGCGGCGGATGGAGGACTGGAGGGAAGAAACGGCGGATCGGACGGTGGAGAGTGCGTTCTCAGCGTCCTTGATAGAGGACAACTGATTGAGGAGTTCGGTGTGGCGGGAAAGGACTTCGACGCGGAGCTGGGATTCGAGGAGGCGGATGGCCTGGTCGAGGTGCTCGGCGGTAGAGGCAGGAGAGCCGGACGAGAGGGCGGCGGAGGAGAAGGAAGTGGAGGAGAAGGATGGGGAGAGGAAGGGGGAGAGGATATGGTCATTTGCGAAGGAGTCCAAAGGGGAGGAGGCAGGTGGCGGCGATGCGGCGGAGGATGAGGGATTTTTAAAGGTGGATAGTCGCTGGAGAGGGGAGGAAGAGGTCGGGGTGGCGGCAGGCGTGGCGGACGAGGTGAGTGGACTTCTCAGGAGTGCCGCTGGTAAAGCCATTGGCTCGAGCAGTTTCCGGACGTTAAGGGCTAATGGCCGTGCTTTTATTGTATCGGACTGACAAGCGGGGACCGTTAAGTCATTTACTTCTTCTTATTATTCTTTCGTTAAAACGTTGCCGTTGACAGGGGCATTTATTTACGTCAAAGGTGCACCTCCCCTTCAAACGCACCGTATCATTAACTCTTGTTTCGGAGCTCGTCAAAATGGAAACGATTCAGTATTAACCACCAGCTGCGCACGCCACTTTCGTATTTTACCAACCAACCCACTTCTATTGGAGAATCACCGGCCAGGCGCACCCTTCCTAACTGCCATCACAACTGCCAAGGAACACCTCCTAAGTGATTAACTATATTGCCAAAATACTTCAGCGGAGGTAAGGCATTGTCCAAACTCAAACCCCTGCATGCCATTTTGTGCTACAATTTCCATCTTTGTCGGATTAAACCTGTAATTGCAGAATAAAAACGTTGTTTCTACGTAGCCTCCCTGCGTCCCCAAAAGCTGCTTGCAGTTATTTCCCCGAAGGGATGTAGTGGGGATGACTGTTGAGTGACATTGTTTAATTCAGATGAACAAAAAAGGAAAACAAGAGACAGATTCGGCATTGTTCACTACAAGAAGGGCGGTTCTTGCGTGCACAAGGTTCCGGGCGTAGGAAGAAATCATGTGTAGTTGTACGCAGTCAGAAAGGATGAAAATATCAGACAGCAATTTATTTGGCATATTGCTTCATAATTTACTTTGCCTTCCCTTTACTTTTAAAAAAAAAAAAAACCTCAAAAATTCTGCCGATACAAGTCCCCAATCCGGAAACCAAAAAAGAGGGAAACCCAAACAAATTTAATAGCCGAGAAATGAAAACAAGAAGCAAACAGGTGAAAGAAAAAACAAAAAATTGAATACCCAATTACTAGACCAAACAAAAATTAGTTAGTACCGGTAGCCTTCTAATATCATCAGATGCGGCAGCCACAGCAGAGATAGAAGAAGCAGAGAATAGAGACAAGGACAATAGCTTCAACAACGTAGAGAATTCTGAAGACCAAGGTGTCCACTATCTTCAGCCGAAAGTCAAGTCTTTTCCACTTGAAATAAGAGATTCTCCAGGGCCACGAGCTCTCCTTGCTCGACAACACCCTCTTCAACGACGTCCATCCCTTCTTTGCCATTGCAATTTGCAAAACCAAAAACTCTCTCCTACTTCTGTCTCTTACGTCTTGTGCATGCACTCTTTCTGAATTCTCTCCCCCTCTCTCTTTTTGAGTATCGTTATGTGCCCGTGCGTTTGTGTAGCTTTTGATGTGAACGATATATATATATATATATATATATATATATTATACACAGGGGAAGGGAACGGCTGCTTCGGTTTGCTCAGAAAAACCTTTTGCCAGCCGGAGTTGATTTTTTGGCTTTGGCAAATCTGGAGGGCGTTTTGGTAATTCTGTGCTTTAGCAATGGACGGAGTGATTCACCGGGGACATCGTGGACGAGAACAATTATGTTTCGAAAAAGATTAATAATTTAATGCTTCGCGTGTTTTATAAAATATTTTTAGATCAGTTTTCGTTTTGAGCTTCATAACTAACGAAACCGACGTCGATACACAGTCTATTGAACGGTTCTTAATAATTCATTTATTTGTTCTTTTTTAATCTAATGGTACGACAGCCCATATTACTGCATGCTTTTACGTACCTCAATGAAATTGTGCTCTCCAAAATTTTCCTTTTGTTTTATTTATTTTTTATAAATAGCCAAATATTGAATTGTTAGCATAGTCTTGCTGCTACGATTCTCAGTTATTTCATAGAATACGTATAAATTTTTAAATTCTCCTAAGAATACACTCCTCGCATCTGTCTAATGCATTTAAAATTTTACTTATCCAATGCTCCCAACAGGGATCTGATTTTAGTTTGGCAGGAAAACGGAGTTCCCTCCTCACCAACTGAACTAACTATTGTGGATATATATATATATATATATAGATATATATATATGCCGATTAAGGTATGTGCCGATTAGATGCATGGCGGTTTTAAAAGAAAATATTAAAAATCAATAAAATATTATTTTAAAAAATTTTATTTAAAAGATATTTTTTTATTCATTCTTGCTGTACTCCAATTGCCCTCTAACGTTATCATTGTCCTCTTGTGTCCGTTGGTATGCTTTGACGGGTCTCCCATTTCACCATTTGCTCGAAGCTTCTTCAAAGCCGAAAAGGGCGAGTGCTTGTACACAAAAAAAAAAAAAAACAAAAGGCATATGGAATCAACGGCTAGCGATCGAATAAAGCACAATAATGTAATCTGACAGATTGGCTTACAAAAGTTACGTTACGACTTTTTAATCGATCAACCAATTGATAATTTTCATCGAACCGATATTGATTATTATTTATCTCTACTGAGCCAATCCGTCTTGGTTAATGATTATATGCCACTTTTATAAAACAAGAAGAAAAAGAAGAACAAGTCAAAGCTTCCGCCGGCCGCACAGCGAGAACCGTTCCGTAATCAATCCTGGCAGGAACAAGGATATGCCATTTACAATTAAATGCTTTTTACGAGATCTCTTAACGTACATTGAAATTCTTTCAGACAACCAAGAGGGTACTTTGCTTTAAGTTAAACAATCCTTTGAACCCATTTTTTCATCGAAACATTCGGTAATTATAGTAATTTTATCTCCCATTTTCCCCCATTTCGTTAAAACAGCATTTAAATTTCAATTGTATAACACCTTTTTTTGCAATAAAACTAGGTATACAAGCATTTAATCTGTTAATTGTTGTACATACACACCATTACGCAATTAAGCTACCGAAAGTTGAATATTATATTTCAATAAGAACATTTAATTAGCTCGTGTTTTATTTTTTGGATGACTTAAAAATTGAACAAATTTCCATAACATACTCTACTCTGGTCCGACTCACATTCCACATTTTAAAATCTAGACCCTCCCATGACCCGGCGCCCCACGTCCCCCCCCCCCCAGGGGGGGGACAAAAAACACCTTCTCACCCAAGAACATCAATATCGAGCACATATCATCAGATCATATATGCGAAAGCAGTCAGATGAACAGCTTACGTTACAGAGTAACACTATCGCGTGTAACATTTGTTTACACGAGAAATATTCTGAACCTTGAAAACAGAGATCCAAAGTTAATTCCCGCAGTTTTTTCTTAAAGGAAAAAAGATATAAAAGTGAGAATATTGGGATTTGATGCAGTAGTTATATGCCACTAATCATTCTTAGGTAGATTCATACATCCCCTTATCTGGGAAAGAAGATCCGAATATTCGAAGAAGCAATGCCTTCTCTTCCCTGCTTAGCCTGTTCACATGAAAACTCCTGCAAAGACCAAGCTTAAGAGCTTCCTGTGCTTCCTGAGCAGCTCTTTTCCTTGCTGCTACTAAAAGACCGACATCTTGGGAACTAAAGCTGATCCACTCAGCATGATTCTTGGGTTTATCCATGTTGACCAAATTGGCACCACCATCTAACTTAGTCTCAGACTCAAGCTTGTTATCTTCATCAGTCTCATTTCCACCAACATCAGTGGCTGTGTAGCCATCCGGACTGCTGCTACCCCACCATTTATTTGTAGTGACTGACAAGCCATCTGATGGAAATCCATGTTTAAACTCATCCAAAGTCATCACTCCTTTCATCAAACCGGGAGTGATTACATTCGGTTGCCGAGCAGTTTGCGAGTCCTTGCCTCCCTGTTGCTGTAGTTTATGAGGAGACAGGGTGCCTTGTAATCTTGGACTTTCATTGATTTGGTGCTGGGAACCACTGCTTGCACATCACGGATAGGGTAAGAAGAAAAGAATAAGTTACATTGTTTATTGTAGCAGCATAATGTTGAAGTCAATAAATCTCATGCACAACATACAGCAGCATTATATTGAAATGATTGCAAAGGAAGGAAGGCTAGACAAATGACACATATCACCCCTGCCCACATGCTTGCAAAAAATACACAGTTGCTCTGCTCATGTCACCTAACAGTTCACATAAGCAGCAGAAACGAACACATAACATTTAACTATGTTACACATTAGGTTAATTTAGAGCGTATGCATTGCTGAGAAATGGTTGAGAACCAACTAAATTTAAATCCATATAGAAAGTAAGTGGTACAATTTTGACTTTAATTAATTAAAAGCTACCATTACCTCGGTCCAACTGCCTTTGCAAGGTCTTTGCTTCTTTCTCTGGCAGCATGCCTTTTAATGTCTTCAATGCTCTTTCCAGCTAAAACCTAGACCATTTCATTAAAACACGAAGAATTGTATTGTTCGTTGTTTCATTATCAAGCATGGCTCAAATGGGAATTCCCAGCTGCTACCCAATTGCTACTCATAATAATCAGTATATTTATGATAATAATAATAATAATAATAATAATAATAATAGGGAATATATAGCTCCCCAAGTACATTATTGCCAAAAAATAAAGAATGACCTTGCGATAAGGCCAGCGATCAAGACCATTCTCCCGGCAGATTCTCTTGAGAACACTCACGCAGACACCTGCCAGAGGCACGGGCAATCAAAGGGTGCTGTGAAATTTAATGTGAAGATTTACTAAGAGTTAAGAAAATCTGTTTGTTTCTCGAGAAAATGAAGGGGGAAGAAAGAGAGACCGAGGTTGTTGGCCGCGTCGGAGAGCGGAACGGAGAAATGCTTGGAAATTTGATCCAGAGTCAGACTGAGGCTCTGGCTTTGTGTCTGCGATTGGGCCGCCGATGAAACGCCCGGTTGTGAACTCATTTTTCACTTTTTTTTTTTCTCCCTTTCCTTTCCTTTTCGAACTCCTTTAGCATCCTCGCCCTTTTATTTTTTATTTTTTTATTTTTCAATTTTAAGATTTCGTTTAAAAAAATAAAAAGAAAAGGCCACAACGCCGACCCGAACCTGAGTGGGCCAAAACGGCCTCTAGAAACTGGACTGGATTGGACCGCCAACTGATGCTGTTGTGTTGGATTTTTTTTTTTTTTGTTTTTTTCTTTTTGCTTTTTTTTTTTTTTTAATTTATAAAAAAATGTTATATGCACGCACACATTGAGCGCGAGATTAAAAGGTCGTTTACTTATTTTAATTGTTAATTATAATTAATTAGTTAATAATTAAAATTTAATAATATAAATTTATATATAATATTATTTAATTTGTTTTCATTGTCACCGTCATAATTTCCCCGTATGGAATGACTTGCTTTGCCTCTTTTATTCCTTTGAGCTTCTTTTATCACACAAATGGACATGGAATTATTCGAGTAAACTGCATGAAAAAATAGATGCAACAAATATGGCTAATTACCTTGCGCACAACCTGGTAAATAAGGGTTTGGGAATGCCTGAAAAATGCTTCTTCGTCAGAAAGTCAAAAGGGACGAGGCACCCGAAATAAGACATCGCATTTTAAGCTAACCAAACCACCAACGCAGATGAGATATGCTGCCTAAGATTTTGTATTGAGAAAGATGAAGAAACTGGGCCAGCTTACAATCCCATCTTAGCTCCTAAAAAGAGAAGCTGAATGAATTACCATGCATATGGTCACACCACGATCTATAATTCTTGAGAAAAAATCTTATCCATCAGTTCCTCTATGGTGCCTGGATTAAGCTCAAGTAAACTTCCCTCCATGATGACACAACTATACAACATGAGGCTCCCCAAGAGCAAGTGAAAAAAGAATGGAAGTTTCAATAAAACTGAAGACTGAATAAGAAGCAATGACTTACCAACATATGGCCTTCGTGGTCCCTTCCCAATATTGGCTAATAGCAATATCAGGTGCTCCCTCCGATTTGCCACATTTCCTCTCTTCAATGCCTCGGAAGATGTAAAGTAAAGTTATTTTGTTAGGTGAGCTGAAGATTGGTCCATCAAAATTCATATGGTAGACAAGAACAAAAGTAGCAGAAAGCATAATGACATAACTTCAGTCACCACCATCAACAGTGAATGCTGATGCAAAACAAAATCACTAGGTTACCAAATCTCAGTCATGTTGGAAATTTCACCGCACGATGTATTAACTTGACGTCTTGCAAAAGAAAATTCAAGTGCGATTTCGGAACAAAGCTGTCACGGTAGTCTTAATTTTCATGAAGTTACTGATGTAGCACGTGAAAACTCAAACATGCACCCCTCTGATCCCCAGCTCAGGTTCTGATACAATATCGAGCAGTGGCCTGTTCATCATGGAAAGCTGTGATGAGATTAATTATCATTCTTTCCCATATTTACTCCTGAAGTCTTATCTCTTTAGTAGAACACAGCTTTGTTCTGCCATCTTTTGCCAGATGATCTATTCCCAAGAGACCAGGCACAAGAGATATAGACTGGAGAAAGTAATGTTCCAAATGACAAGCAATCAAAAGTAACCTACTAAATAAATGGCAACTGCTTGTTTAAAGTGGAACCTTCCTACTAACAAAAACTTGAAATCTCTTTTTCTTCCAAAGGACAAAGGGGTTATAGCATGCAAGAATTTGACTATAAAAACACCAAAAAATTGAATGAAGCCTATCAAGGAGGAACACAGTAAACAATTGTATAGTGCAAATGGCAATTCAGGACAGCCATGCCCAAAAAGAGAAAAAAAAAAGAAACTTCAAAATCTAATGGATCAAAACAGATAATTAGTCAACAAAAGAATTGAGTTATGGCTATCAACTGTACCTTCCCAAGCGTAAGCAACAGAAAAGTTTTAAATTGGTGAACAACACATCCAGATGACGTTGGATCCATCCTTTGAGCTTTCTCAAAAGGATGGACCCAGCCCAAGGGGAAAAGAGTTTCAAGAAATCTAAATTTTCTAAAGCTCAGGAACGGCACCACAATGGCATGTCAATGAAAAGAATACACAAGGAAGAAGGTGAAGTGTATTCTGCCTTGGTCATTTTCCCAGAAATATAAACTCCCTCGTTGTCACAACAATGTTGAAAAGACTATCACAAAAAAAATTATCAAAGTTCATTTTGTACTAAAGTGTCTGCTAGTCTCCATGCATCTTTGTCAATATTTTTTCTGAACACCATCCTCATAATTATAGCTATAAAGGCTCAAGACAGACAGGCACATATTAGACCTGTATGACTTAGTCCCAGGCTGGTATTGATAGGTAGATATGCAAGATCATTTTGTCGAAGGACAGAACATCTACTACCAAGACATCGAAGTCAGTACAGAGTCCTTTTGTAATGTGCAATTGCAATGGAAGCGGATCACAACCTCAAAGGTTGCGTTTCCACAAGTAACTATTACTCTATTATTTGAAAACATCTATGAACCAAGCACCAGCATTGCCGTTTATATATACCCAAAACATCCACTGTTAACTTCTTGAATCAAAACAACAAGCACATCTTCTGTTATCTCGAAACGGATAATAAAACTAAACTTTTGATTGCTCAATTAAAGAAAATAAAAGGAGTTACTTAAGAAAAGAGGCAAGATTGCAAAGCTGGGCGACACTGGGGTTATCCTTCTCATTCTCATTGGCGACGCGGAGAATGGGAACAGCGGCAGCCAAAGACGACGGAACGATCTCGCTGTCGATGGCGGAGCGGTCCTCGTCGGGCAGACCCACAATCATCGTGGCGTGTCAGCGTTATCCTCCGGGACAACGAGTGCGCGCTGCCTCGCCATTCCTCCTCCTTCATATCCAATTACATTCAATCCTTTAGTACCAGAAAGAAAGCAAGGGAGAGAGAGAAGAGTGTGGAGAAGACATGATGCTTTAACTGTAAAGTAATGTCGTCAAGAACAGAATGGCAGAGCTTTGCATGATTGAAAGAAAATTTTAACCCAAAAAAATAAATAAAAAAAAGATAAAGAAAGAAATAAAGAAAGAAAACAAGAAATCAGCGCCGGCGCTCTGCTTTTCCTTGTAGGAGAGGGAATCCAAAAGGTGCTGTTTTTGGTCTCTCGGTTTGGTTTCTTGGATTATATACACTGGGAGCGGCATTTTGTGGAAATTTTTATTTTGTGTCTTTTTTTTTTTTTTCAATAAGTATAATTTATTCATAATATTATATTGAATAGATACAATTTATTTAAAATAAAAAATTTATAATATAAAATTAAAAATAAATTATATTAAAAAAAAAAAAAGAAGAAGAAGAAGATGAAGGAGTAGAACTAACTCCGAATTGAATTTTACTTATCCCATACGCGGAGAGGATAGGTGAAATTACCAACAGCCCTTCCGAGAGAGAGAGAGAGAGGGGGGGGGTTAATTGGACGGGCCACCCAATCATTTATAACCAAATCCATCTATCATGTCCAAAATCTGGTTCCATGTAGGCTCTCGACCAAACAGGGGGCCAGACCGAAGCCTCGAATCTCCGGCTGCCACAGCGCTAAAAACACGAACCGACCCATCCGACGGGAGTGTTGAGGTTCTGCACGATGAGCGAATTCTCAATTTCTTTCTGATGTTTGATGGGTGTCCTCAACAGGCATGAAGTGGCGCGCCATTTTCTCTTCGGACATCCTTTTCAACTCTGTCCTCATCGTTCCCATCTGGGTTTTCCCGCAATTTGTTCAAAATCCGTTGTCGGAAGATGCTTGAGTTCGTCGTCGAGTTCAAACAAAACCAGGCCTTTTCCTGATTATTCCCCAAAGAAGCCCACCATTAGAGACTCTGAACTGGTCCTTCAGATATCTAATGCGATTAAATTACGTAGAAAGGGCCCCCTCTGCCGCGCTCTAAAGCCTTATGAATCCAGGTTTGGCACTGACCACTTGATTTGGGTTCTCATGAACATCAGGAATGATTATAAATTGGTTTTAGATTTTTTTGATTGGGCACGCCTGCGTAGAGAACCTAATCTTGAAGCCCTTTGCATTGTTATCCAAATTGCTGTGGCTTCCAAGGATCTGAAAATGGCTCACCAGCTTGTTCGCGATTTTTGGGCAAACCCCAATTTGGATGTCAGTCTTTCGTTTGCTCAGTTTCTGCAACAGCTAATTTACACTTATAAGGAATGGGGTTCAGATCCAAATGTATTTGATGTTTCCTTCCAAGTCCTTGTCGAAGTTGGAATGTTTAGTGAAGCAAGAAGGCTCGTTGACAAATTGTTGAATTATGGCATTGTTATTTCTGTTGATTCTTGTAATTTATATCTCGCTCGTCTATCAGATAACTCTGATAGGCTTGGGATGACAGTAAAGGTTTTTACTGAATTCTCCCACATGGGTACAAGTTGGAATGTTGAGTCATACAATATAATTATTAGTTCTCTTTGTAAATTAGGAAAAATAAAAGAAGCCCATTCTTTAGTACTCCAAATGGAGTCCAGAGGCTGTACCCCTGATGTTGTAAGTTATAGTACTATAATCAATGGGTACTGTCAGTCTGGGGAACTGCATAAAGCGATGAAGCTTGTCAAAGATATGCAAATGAGGGGGTTGGAGCCAAACTCATATACCTACAACAGCATAATCCTTCCGTTGTGTAAGAGTGGCAAAGCCATGGAAGCTGAGAAGATCTTCAGAGAGATGATAAATCTAGGAATAAATCCTGATAATGCAATTTATACGACTCTTGTTGATGGATTCTGCAATTTGGGGAATACTCAAGCTGCGTATAGGTTGTTTGATGAAATGGAAGATCAGAATATTGTTCCTGACTTTATAGCTTATACGGCCATGATTTGTGGGCTATCTCGAAATGGAAAGATGGTGGAGGCTAGCAAACTCTTCAATGAAATGCACAGTAGAGGGTTAGAAGCAGATGAAGTTACATATACAGCACTTATCGATGGTTACTGCAAGTCAAGTGAGTTGAAGAAGGCCTTTTCCCTTCACAACCAAATGGTCCAACTGGGCCTTATTCCAAATGTTGTTACATATACTGCACTGGCTGATGGCCTCTGTAAACATGGGGAGTTAGATACTGCAAATGAGCTTCTCCATGAGATGTGTAGAAAGGGCCTTCAGTTGAATGTATGCACTTACAACTCAATTATTAATGGCCTCTGCAAAGCAGGAAATATAATGCACGCAGTCAAGCTGATGGAAGAAATGGATGCGGCAGGATTGCTTCCTGATACCATCACATACACTACTCTAATGGATGCTTATTGTAAGACAAGGGATATGAATAGAGCTCATGAACTTCTGCGTAAGATGCTGGATAGGGGGCTGCAACCCACAGTCGTTACTTTCAATGTACTAATGAGCGGGTTTTGTATGTCAGGAATGCTGGAAGATGGTGAGAGACTACTTAAATGGATGCTGGAGAAGGGCATAAGACCGAATGCAACCACATACAATTCTCTTATGAAGCAGTACTGTATCAGGAACAATATGCCTAGTGCAACTGAGATTTATAGGGAGATGTGCGCTCAGGGAGTGATGCCTGATAGCAACACCTATAACACTATAATAAAAGGGCATTGCAAAGCAAGGAATATGAAGGAGGCATGGTTTCTCCACAAAGAAATGGTTGAGAAGGGATTTAACCTCTCAGCTAGTTCCTACAATGCTCTTATAAAGGGATTTTTCAAAAGAAAGAAAATTTTGGAGGCAAGAAAACTATTTGAAGAAATGAGAAGAGAAGGTTTGGTTCCTGATAAAGATATATACAGCTTTTTCTTGGATGTAAACTATGAAGAAGGGAACATGGAAAGCACTCTTGACCTTTGCAATGAAGCCATAGAAAATCTTCTTGTGAAAAAAGTCAACAACAGAAATTTGTAATTGGAATGCTCTGGGCAACATTATCTTTTGTTCACTGTGGAACAAATATGCCAATTTTCAGTTCATGTGCAGGCTGGACACAGGCTCAAGCCAGTCATTCTTGCCAAGGTATTTGCAAAACCGTGGTAGTCCTTTTTCCACCATTTAGTCTGCTTCCATGTATTACTCAATGTATGAATGTAGGCCTTGCCATCCGTTTGAATGCTGTGATTTGATCAGTTTTATTTGACCTATAGTGAGATTGGACTTGGCTCAGAGAGTAGAGAATGATGCTAGGACCGACTTGATGAGATACAAAAGTAATTCCCAACCACACATGCATGACCACGTGGACACAAGAAGCAACACCAAGCTTACTTTAGTCAGATGCTGTAATCTCTGACCTTAGAAATTCTCTTGGCAGTTAGTATCCAAGTTTAGATGAAGGCAAAGTCCTGAGTTATTGAATATATGTTGTATTTAGGATTCAATTCCTTAGGTTAGCAATCTATATTCCTTGATCTTCCTTGTTTATTTTAGCAGATTTGCACGGCCCCGGTTGTAGAAATTCTCTTTTGGACTATGTTCGGCACAGTAGTTTCTCTCTTGTTAAACCCTCTTAAGTTTACAGAATAATGGTCTTTGTTCCCTCTTTCCGTTATTTAACACCGACTTTACAGTAGATTTCTTAGGTGGAAACTGCTGACTTCATTTTAGATCTCGTGTAACCCCCTCAAGCGAAGCTCTGTAGCTTTTTTCAAGATTGAGAAGTCAACCTCGCTGTTTCGCATTGGGGAAGACCAAGAACAACAACAGCTTCCAAGGTGAAACCTCCATTTTTATTTTTATTCCTTTTTCTTGATGATGCCTAGGTAGAGTTTTCAAATTAATCGATTTGGGCTTTCACAGATGCTGTATTGGAGTCCTCGCATGCCGAAATTTCTTTATTTTTTCTTCTCCTACGGCTCATTCTTTCCTCGGAAGACGCTGTTACCAGCACCTCATGGTCATGCTACATGAAGAACTACCCCGAGAACCTAAATTATCAAACATGGAAAGGTCGAATCATGCGAGCATGTACATTCAAGGCAGCACTACTCAAAATGCCAAGCAAGCACAATTGTCTCGTGGGTTAAGCTCTAAACGCGATATACCATCAAGGGATGACGGGTTTCAACTTTCAGGACCGAAGCACTCAGACCGACAATGTTGAAGATAGAGTATTGCTGAACAGGCAGGCAGTATCATGTAAGTATAACGGTCATCTGCCAGAACAAAACCGTTCAAGATTTTTGAAACGTGCAATGAAAACGGGTTCGTCAATCAGAAGCCTTGTTTTTTATTATTGAAAAAATAAAAGTCCAGGACAATAACAGCCTTCGAACCCTACAGCAGACGTTGGGCGGGGGAATGCTTTTATACCTTATAATACATTGCACTAGTTTATGTACAAATAAATATATAACCTCCTTTTTTGAACATATATATATATACATATACATATACCCTTCTCCCTCTTATTGTACCATTTTCTCAAATAAACTCTGATATTTTCTGTGGCATTTTACGAAAAAGCATCAGAGCTAAAACCATAGGCTCCCAACAAACATTCAGGGGAGTTGCCAATAACATGGAAATACAAATCGTAGATTGAACACAAGTTACTGATATAAATACCGAGTGAGCTTGCACGCATTCGAACACATTTGTTCTTCAATCTTTTCTTGCAGGATCTAATACAAGCCAACCAATCACAGCTATTCTATCTTCGGTTCTTCTCTTGCCTTCTCCTCTGCTCTGAGATAGGTATACTTGGCCATCCCACTCTTCTTTAATCTAGAAAGAAGAAAAGAAGCCGCAGTTAGACACTGAATGGCACCAAGACAAGACTGTTTCTTACCATGTTCAAGGTTAAGGGATCTGCACATCATTAAAGTCTCCTTGTGTTTGCATTTTTGAAAGTTGAATGATCCATACCATTACCTGATCTTTGTTTCGGAAGGGAGCTTCCCTTTGACTTGGTCTATGATCCTCAGTTGGACTAAAATTATCTCCCAAAAGCAAGATATGAACTAGGAACAATTATATGTGGCCACTACAGCAATATGCAGAAAAAGAGAAGTAGAAGAACTAGCAAAAAGGAGGAAAAGGCAATTACTCAGAAGAATTACAGAAACAAGATTTTACGGGGATCAACAAAGAGCTTATTATCAATGATATGATGAAATGCATTAAAGGCCAAGCTTAATGGCCAGAAGGTCTTCTTCTGCAGTAGGAAAGGAGTTGGGACTGAACTAAAGCATTACATGTGATTAAAATTATAACCTACTTATATATTCATACCGCATGAAGTAATCTGATTCAGTATTTTGTGCAAAGCCACAAACATGAAAATTGAGAAGACTGAAACTAGCAAAGGCCTGGAGTGTAAATAAGTGATAAAAATGAATCCTACCTATTCTTCCAATCTTCCTGTATCCTTTGTGACTATGTTCACCATGTTCCTCAAAAGAAATACCATGTTCTCTATTGGGAATGGCATTGTAAGGACTTGTCCGGTCACCCAGTACTCCATTTGTTCCCTTCCATAGAAACAAACTGTCCACATAAGTATCCAAGAAAAATCTGCCTGGAATACCACGAATTTCTAGTGGACTGATTCTTAGACTTTCGGGGTCATAGGAGACCAGCTCTCCGTAACTCAGAACTATCATAATTTCACCATTTCCTCTCAGGCTTAATGCCTGAGAGAGACCACCCCAAGGACTAATCTTGTAGCGTTTAATCCATGACTCTGCCACACCATATTCTTTCATTATCCACACATCACAACGGTGATAGAATGGGTGGTGCTGCCAGGGCTGCCTGGGGTAGTACCGTATCAAAGAAAGCAATTTCCCAATAACTGATACTGTCGGTTTTTGTATGCTACCAGGCAAGCTTTCGTCGGCTGGCTCTTCCGGCAATTCCAATTTCCCAAATGTTTCATCCCCTAAATTAAACACAGCCAAGACCAGCTTGCCCCCAGCATCCGCCTCCACATTTGCACAACTTTTACCAATCCAATGGATATATCCATTCAGAAAGGCCTGCTGTGAATACTGAGTTATAACATAAGGGGGAGGAGGAGCCACCATAGCTCTACTGCTCCTCCAAGCACCCACACTTAGATCAAAAATCTCAACCTCTCTGAGAACAATTCGAGCCCCAGACTCTAAATCGCCATGAGAATACACAATTCTAACAACCTTATAATCAATACTTTTCGAATCAAATCCGAACCCAAGAACCGTATCAAAAACACGGGACTCACTATCGTGCTTAACAGGAAGGATCATTGATTTCCCCACTAGAGGGTTCCAAACAATGATGGGTTTTGGTGAACGGGTCTGTTTCGTGTAAGGATCGGTCATACAAAGCAACCCATAACAGGAACCGACAATCTCAAAACAACCCAAACTGCTCTTGACTGGGCAGCAAAGCTGCTGGCAGGGAACCAGCAACCTGCCGTCATCATAGTTCAAGGTAAAAACTTCTTTGCCTTGAATCTTAGAGTAACGCCTGATAATTAAGCAAGAAGGGGCCTTTGTGGTGTCACCGCGTCTCTCGCGGGTGTTGTTGAAATCGGTGTAAAGAGAAACGAAGCGAGGGTCGGATATAAGAAAGTACCATTTCTTGCAGACGCAGGCGAACCGTACAAGTGACTTCGCCGGCAATCTTAGAAAGATATCCAACCACACATCTTGGGGTATGTAATCTGACATCAATGATCGTAACCAGAGGACCTGTTGCTGTACAGAGGAGAACTAGGAAGTAGAAATGTTTTTGACTTTGGGATTCACGGATCAAGCCTACAGCAGCGCAGAGGATTATTAGGAATCGTGCCGGGTAGCGGAATTTTCGAGGCGAAACAGGTCGGCTTGGCCCACGTTCTTCGATGCTTTCCTTGCAATAGATGTTCATTTCATTCATTAAAAGGCACATCTCGGCTGGCCACCCCAAATTAGTGGGGGAACGGGGGCTCAATAGCCATTGGGCCCACAGTAAGGATTCCGTGGGCTCGGGAGGACTGACCCAAGTAATGCCCAATGATGTTGGCTACGCAACAGGGCCTAGAATGGTCACTGCGACTTTGTATGGTTATTTTGGGCCCCAGGCCCTCCAATAGACCCAACCACAAGGGGCTGGCATAGAGTGGGCAGGGAAAAATGTGTAAATTCCACGTAATAAACAGCTTTCCCATCTCCCCCCCCCAACCAAAAATGAGTCCTGTAAGTGGTGCCCGACAATTGGCTTACTGTTGCCAACGGCTGTAGTAAAGATCCGTAGAAGAAAAATATATGAATGGTAGATTGTATTTTATTAACAGGTTAAAAAACAAAAGAACTCCGTAAAATGGAAATGATTCAACTTAAGAGATCGACAAGGCAACGACCCATGGATTAGCATGGACCCAAAAACAAAACGAATAATAAAATAAATGTATTCAACACTTCTCTGGAACAACCCACTTGCTACCGAGACATCTCTCGGACAACCCACGGTAGCTGTCAGAATATCAATTTGGAGCCATCTCATTTAACCGAGTGCCGGTGGTTTTAGTGTCGAAAGAAAATAGGAATGTACACGTTAAGATACATCCTAGCAAGAAAATCGACGCCATCATATTGGCTATGTACAAAAATTAAGAGTCAAAATTTGAGGGTCGCAACCATCGTTAAGCATTTCAATATTGGGAGTGGTGGTGAGCCGGCAGGTGGTCCGGATACAGGAGTGAATTTCCATCTGTTTGCCACGTTGCAGTCCTACTCTTAGCATTTCTTTCTCATCTTTACAGGGAAATTACACTCATATTTGGACTTACTTTCAAAACCTGCACTACAAAGCAAAATGCCTCTCGTCGGTCCTACAGCAGCATGCTATGAATGGAAAAGAAATGCAAGGCAAAGCATATTTGGGACAACCCAAATCTGCCATATAGCATAAGCTACAATTTCCCTCACCCAGTGTAATCATAAGGTTACTTTATTGTAACCTGGAGGTCTGAGTCACAGATTTAGCCAATGCAAAAATAAGGGTAATTCTTACCTTTGATTCTTTTCCAAACCTCACAGCGTGGGAGATTCATGCACCAAGATACCCTTTTAATCCTCTTTTAAAGGAATGTCCAAGAACAATGAAAAATTTTAACCTTGACCAATGATAAAGCTAGCACCAAGTTGCATGATTGCCAAACCAAGGGAATATGCGTTATGATACCACGACATCCTTGGCATAGATTAAACATTAATCTCAATAACATGACATGATCTTATAGTAAGATTTTTGCTAAGAAACTTACGAATTGCCTAAGGACACAGAAATGTTGTTTAACATGAACTTTGAAAAGAATAGAAGTAAAATTTTATCAGAGATTGGCAATAATGGAAGAACCTGATTGCTCGAACTTGTCGCAGTGGCCCAGCGCCCAGAATCTTGTGTTCCTTCAGCCCCACAACTGATGAATGCTACTGGACTTGACTGCACCCTTCTATCAATTGCCATTGGGGTTGGCAATTCTCTCATGATCCACAACACAAAAGCCAACGGCACCGAGGAACCTGGGGAAAAAGACATTGAGATGGCAGTGACAGACATGTATGTTACATAAGCACACAAATATCCAAAATAAATTCAACTAAAACTCTCCATTATAATTAATAAGAGCCTCACTTCTCTAAAGAGGGAAACAAAATCAAGTTCATAAAAAATGGAACATATTCTTATTAACCATGGGATACTCCAATTCTTTGCTGACTGTAAGGAGCATTTCTCCCAAGAAAAAACCAAGATGCCATGGTGAATTCCATATAGATCATTCTTTCTTTTCCCTGAAAACGAAATTAATGTACAACATGGCTCAAAAATTTAGATGAGAATCTGTTCTCCATCCAGCAAAATGTAGTTGGCAGTTGTTTGACCACCAGCACAATATTTGTCCATCAGTGTGTGCAGTCCTCTGTTCACCAGTGGGCACGCTGGCAGTCAATCACTGCCTGGTCCCATCAACCACTGCAATCAGTGTCCATCCACTAGTATACCACCACAACACCTCTTACATCTCCACCTATCACACTATTGCCACGTAGCTCATAGCACTAGTTAGCAACAACCACGGTGTCACTTGGGAACAGGTCACCAACACACCACTAACCACCCACTATTATTAACCCAATTATTTTAAATCACATAATCCAAATAACCAGAAAATTGTATGTAATTTAAACAATGGAAGATATTTCGTTTTTCTAGTGAAATACTACTCATGGAAAGTTTCTTTTTTTACTGATTATTTTCCAAAAACAAATTGAACCTTAATGTAAAATACTGAAAAGCAACACTCTCTCCAGATTTCTTAATTCAGGAACTTACTTTCAGCAGATCATTTTGAACTTTTTACTCTTCAACAAATGTCATTCTTAACTTTGCTTCAATTCGCCAGTAACTTATTAATAACATTTTTATAAAAGTGTAATTTATTAATAACTCTTCCTAACTCAGAAATCCATATCAGTAAATGACAGATTGGTGTCATAGAACTCCATTTGGAAAAATAGTAATTTCCCCATATCTTCAAAAAAAAAAAAAACATTATCAAAATGCTAAAGCCCAACACAGCACAAATGATAGGCCTCAAGTTACTCTAAACTAACATGTAGTTCACGTTCTGATATTTCCCCATGCCATCCACTACTCATAACCTCCATTAAATTTTTGCTAATGAAGCTTAAAGAAACTTTTTCTTTGGAATAACATAAAATTGCTCTTTTTGATTTGTAATAAGAAGCTCTTTGAGGAAAACCATATCTTACCAATAGATTGTAAGGGTGGCCTATTTTATTTTATTGCAATATGACAATCAAATAATTATTCTATTTAATGGATTGTAAATTTGTTAAGCACCAGTGGGTCATGGGGAATGAAAGACCAGGAATCTTTAATTCCTATTTCTTGGAGCATTTAGTGACCCAAAAGCAAGGGGAATGGAGACAAACAATAAGGAATTTAAAAGTCTTTAAAATCTGATTTTCATTCCCACATTGTCGGTGGTATCATATCCCAGTGATGAGAATGACTGAGTGCATTTATTCCCAATGTTCTAATCCTAGCAATCAAAATTGCCTGAAGGTAATAGAAACAGAGTAGAAGGGGAAAAGAGACCAAGTGATGTAGCTTATTGATGCCAATTTAAATAAGAATGAAATAATAACTCATCAATGACAATTAGAATTAGGTAATATGAAGAAGTGAGGAGAAGTACCTAAGAAATAGTATAAAATTAGGAGACTTAGCACCTTTGCATCATTTAGCTTCTTCAGATTCCACAGATAAAATAGCTGCCAACAGAAAAGAAGATAATGAAACAATTGTTGATATGCAAAACCTAGGACCCTAGCACTGGCAATAGCCATTTGCTACTTACAGGAATATCAGTAAGAAGAGCTACTGTTGCACTGGAGGTAAAGCATACAACTGATACAATTGCAAGACCAGCAATCTGCACAGTGTGGATATGTTGCAATATTTGAAGATTCATGGAAAGCAAACAAGTATTTTTAGTTGCGCGGAAGGCAAAATACAGCATGTTCCCTACAATCATAGTTATCAACATAGAAGAACAACATTTGGATTTGTGAAATCCATAACAAATTCAAGAACAATGAAGAAAAACATACTTGAGAAAATATCCAAAACAGGAAAACAAATAAAGAATACAAAAAAGGTTACCAGTAGGTACCTTTCTCATCTCACATGAAGCATTTGTACACCTCATGCTCCTCGACTTCAGAAACAGGAGAAGACCTGAGAAAACAAACAGTACATTGTAATCCAAAATTTCAAATGAAATATTTCATTCTGAGTAAATATAGAAAGATGATATCCATCTCGATAGTAAACAAAATACATACACATAATAGAGCAGAAATGTAGATTATTTGCTCACCATAACAACCTAAAGCTCCACCCAGTATGAGAATTGCAATGGCAAAAAGATTGACATATACCTGCACAGCTAACAATAATTGAGATAAGACCAATGCTTGCAGGTGCTAAAGATTGAACGTGGACAATTTTATTTTCATCTTCTCAAGAAAAAATTTATGAAAACACATCAATCGCGAAGGACATCAATAACAACACAATATTGATTATTTTATTTTTCATTCACAAAACTCATATGCTTCTATATCCACAAATTTGCAATTTCAGGAACAAAATAACAAGCAGAGCTCCTGCTACTTGCCAAGGACCCATTCCCAGCAATGTTGTGAAGGCAAAAGCAAGAAAATTACTGTTTTGGTGACAGAAAGGTGCACAATGGGGCCCCTAGCTACTGCATATCATGCTGTCTGCGAGGGTGATGTGATAAATGATTGCATGAAAGAATGATGAAATAGGCCCTAGCCCAACAAGGAAAACCAGGATTTCCCAATTTAATAATGAAGACAACATCTGAAACCAGAAGACATAGCTGGAAAAAAAAGAATGAAAGATTGACTGCAATCATAACCCAAGCACCTCTGACCCATAAAGTTAAACGCCCCAAACTACTAAAATCACCCTGCATGTAGAATTTTTTTTTTTTCATAGTAAATCACTAACCATAGGACCCATAAACAGATAGCAAAGGCCACAGGAGTAAATAACAGAGTTTAGAGACTATAGTAAAAAAAGAGTAGAAACCCCAAGGAACTAGTGTTTCCAGCAGAACCTCCTGGAATAATCTTTTGATGATTCTAATGCTGGGCCGTTTATTTTTTTGAGGGTGATTCAAATGTTAGCTTTAGGAAACACAGAATTGAAAACTTTTTAATGTCATCAACAGTTTTTGCCCTTCATTTCTGGCTGCCTTTTTTTTTTTTTTTTTTTTTTTTGTGTTTTGAACATAGGTTAAAAAGCTTTACATACATATCCAGACATGTTAAAAGGATATATGAAAGTTTTAAAAGAAAATTGCCACTGAGAAACAATGAGATTTTCTTGCATTGTGATCCTAATAAGTAAAAGCAGAAAATCCTGAATTCATACACGAGCAACTGCTAAGGAATCAATAGGATTCTTCCCTGCGCCAAGCCAAATTATGACAGCAAATAGCACCATTAAGATGAAAATCACCATGACAACCTGCCATATCAAAATCAGAGGAGAGAATGTAAGATATAAGAGCAAGGGGTAGCATTCCATGATAAGCATACAGAATGATAGCAAAAGGAAAGAATATCAGCAGAAGTATTTCTATCATGCATACCACAAGAACAAATTTTTGTCTGCTGCCAATGTGAATGCCATGGAATGAGAAGCATCTCCAATGCCCATCCCCATGCGATGAATTTGGTTTACTCTTTGAACTATCCAACAGAGGTTGCTGGTTGCAATTTTCTCCATCATCATCATCGTCATCATCATTTGCCTGATGGCAAAGGTCGACCCTATAGATCATTCCCCATAAATGCATATATGCACCTCATAAATTATATTGTGCCACTCTAAATAGCACGTCTCATACATGCAAACACTGAAAGAAGTTTTGTAATATCTACAACTATTTTCAGTCCTAAAAATTATTATACACAGACTATAATGTGAATTTTGTGTTTCTTCTAACAGAGTATGCATGATATGATGACATAGTTTGGACCTTCAAGATTACCGATAACAAGGCAATTGCTCCAAAAATTTCCACCATGACATAATTGATTAGGTGTCTAAACGCGATCAAGTATCAATAATGTAAAACATCAGTATTTTTTAGTTTCCTGCTTTGTTTCCAGTGTTTTAACTGTTGGTATCGGGAACAACAATCTAATCAAGTATATGCACTCATCCCTGCAAGGTGGCAAAAAATTCAGTCCAACACTCAGACCAATATATCATATCAGTTCAATGTACTCCCAAAGGGCTTAAAAACTTTCAGCAAATAAGAATGTTTCGAGATTTCATCCGAAATCCATTCCTTTTTCCTTTCCGATCAGTAAATACAAAACCCAATTGCACAAGAGAACATTCAACATCAAAGTTCAAGTTAGTATTCAGGGAGGCTACTTAAAATAAGCTGAGCAACCTTTAGACCTGATAGACCTATGGATTTTGTCCCCAAACAATCCCCAATGTACATCCAAGAGAAACTGAAAGACTTAGTACTCAAGTAAAACTAATACTAAGATAATAGGTCCATATTCAACAAAGGCAAATGCAAATAACTTGAGAACTTGATATGTTGCAATATTTTAGTTCTGTTGCCATATTAGCTTAAGGAAACTGCTCAAAATACAACTTGATAAAAACAGGAAAACAATTTTTACTGAGCACTCAGATTCTTAGCATTCCCTCATTTTCCATGTGCAAGGCCACTATTGCTTAAAAACCAAAACAAAGCACAACATTAAATGTCTCCAATTAAAAAGTATAGAGGTTAATTTCCATCAAAAATGGTGTGAAGAATCAAGTCTAAGGCCCAAAACATCCGCCTGGAAATTAGACTTGGTGAGGAAGGCCCCAGCATCAAATCTCCCATGCTTAATACCCGCATGATAAGCAATTCATTTCTTAAGCCAGATCAACATAATTGTACAAAATTTCCAAATAAAGAATCAGGGTTTCTGATATATTTGCATGAAATGCCAAACTCACATTTTGATGTTGACATGACTACTATCTAGGTCAACAGAAAAGAGGTTAATTATACTGAAAACAATCATTTTCAACCACCAACTGGAATTTATGCGCATTACACCAAGTGTAACTTATTGCTAATGCTTAACAAAAGCTAGAAATCAAGAACTGCTTGCTGATACTTCTAGAAAACAATGAATGCATATCAAAGTCAAACCAATAAGAAAAAGCTAGCTGGTGGGAGAGAAAATCAATAACACTTACCAGAAAGATAGAAGAAGCAGAAATGCAGCAAGAAACGGAATTTTGGGAAAGGCTGCAACATACTTCACAAGTTAAGAATTTGCATCAAGAAAAAAATGTCAAAATGCCATAATATAATAGCTCAACAATCAAAATAAAACATACCCATGAAGATGAAACCGCATGCATGGGACCAGCAAAGCCACCCATTACACATGGCAATAATTGTGGATATAAAATATGTTGAATAACCTGCCAAGACAGAAACAAAATCCAAAAGTTTAATGAGTGACCTGAAAGACAGTCAGATACCTCTCCATCAGCCTTCCATACGCCTTTTGATGAGTATGCAAATGAATCACAAACAAGAACAGCAGCAGCAGCAAAGCAGGCTACATGCATCTTAGATAAGATAAAGGAAATCCCTATGTAATAAAAGCACAAATGATGACACCTCGGTCTTACCTAAGTTGGAACAGCCAATCATGAGATGGAGTACCTGCAATTAACATTTGTGCCAACCGTTGATATCTTAGATAAGTAAAATCAGATACTAACATGCTAGCCTGAAGCGGCCATTCCAAATTTATGTATAAAAGCAAGAGAATAAAAAGAAAGAAAGGACCAAGGCGTAAAAGAGAAAAGGAGAAAAAAAAAAATGGAAAAGATACCCAAATTCAGCACAATGCATCTAGAATTTATTACATCATAGGGCATAAATTAGTTATATGTACCAAATAAATAAAATCTAGCAGTAATGTGTTCATAAGTAGTCCATATTAGTAACCTCAGCCCCAGAAAAATGGTCATGTCACTCTTTCAGAGGATTTTTTAAGTTCAGAAACTCTAGACAATCCCCAAGCCTTCCTCGAGTTTTCTTTTAGGTATCTTAATCCAAACAAGAAGTTTGAAGATAGAAGTTTGCTACTATGAAATCAAATAAAGCACCAGTGAAGGATTGTCCTAAAGTGACCGGAAATATTACTTACTTTCTGGCGTGTCCATCCAGCCTGTTGATTCCGCACATGAATCCTTGTCAGCTAGGAAAAAGTTGCAAGAATATATCAGTAACATTGGCTCAAAAAACTAAGAAACTGGCCATCCAGTCAATAAAATTACTATATATATGGACCCCATAACAACTGAGCATGCTATGATATGACATACAACGAGTAAAATCAGTCTGAGATCAACGGAGAGAATAACACTGATGAATAGCAGGACCACATGAAAAAGAGAATAGCGTATTAGCAATAGCACTACTGAGTCCCTGTTATCATGGGGGCTTTCCTTGTGCACCCCTGCTCTCCCAACCCCAGATAGAAAGAAGGCCCGTATATGACTGTTTCTTGGATTGAATTAATAAATGCCGAAAGTGGTTCCTGAGCATTATGTTCAAGAGATAATTATTCAAATACCTCATTGCATTGAGCAATATCTTTTCAAACTCTGGTTAAAAAAATTTCTAAAAATTTAAAAATTAAAAAAAAAAAAAAAGAAGAAGAAGAAAAGGGTAACGGTCACAGGGAACAAAGCATAGAGGAGCCTTTTTCTTTGCGACGCATCTAATTGCCCAGAAGATAACAACTAGAAAAAATAATCAATCTTGGACTAGCTATTCCAATTTCTTTTAACATTCCAGTCCCTTCTCTTCTATCTTTCCTTTCTTGCATCTACAAAAACATTACATGCATGGAGCCATGATCATACATGGATGTGAACAACTTATAAAATTCGAAGTCAACAATCAGAAAAGATCCAGAAACCAAGTTCTATGCACATGCACAAGCATATCAGTAAATAACCATTACCACTTATATTCAGTAATTAAAGAACCCCAGAAACTGAGAAACGCCATCAAGAATTGGCTTTAAATCAAGCAGAACAGGAAAGCACCCATTAAACCCAGATTTTAATAAATAAAAAAAAAGAAAGAAATTAACGACAAACGACATACAACGGAGCACAGCAGACAACATTCAGTAATCCAAGAAAGCCTGACAGAAAAACCAACGGCACCAAGAGTAACATAAAAATCAAGCCTAACCGACAAAAAAGGGCCAAGGCCGTCAAGAATGGCATAAAAGAAAAACCAACGCCATCAAGATTCAAGAATGAGAAACAATGGAGCAATAACAGAAAATAGCCCATTCTCACTTGCCTTCAGTGATTAAAGAGACCCGGATATAAGTCCAATGCGATAAAGAAATAAAAGAAGGAAAGAAAGGAAATGAAATGAAAAGAAAGCAAACCTGAGAGAAAGCAACGAAGGCAAGAACGCCGTCAATGAAAGCCAGAAACATATTTACAATTGGCAAGTCCAGCGTATAGCAACTTGATTTCACATTCATTATTCAAGAAACTGAAAGAAACGAAAAGCGAAAGAGACAATCGCAGAAGAAGAGAAATTATGAGATCGGAAAAGAGAAAGCAAGGCGACACAGACACGAGTGAACTTTATGTCAGGACAAGAGTTTGAGGGTTTTGTTCTGTAATAATAAGTGTTTTTATTATTTATTTGTTTTGGGCTTAAAAAAAAAATAATTGGAGAAGTTACTTGGGCACTTTTTTGGTCAATTATAATGGCCTTATAATGAGAAAAATATATTATTTTTAAAAAAATATATTACATTATAAAATTTTTATTAAATTTTTAATATATATATATATATATATATATATATATATTTATTTATTTATTTCAATTAAAAACTTATTCTTGTAACTGATTGGCACCCCACTCTCTTCTCACGGTGTAAGCAGCGTTACAAAATAAAAGTAAACAGAAATATTACACGAAAAATTATCAAGTGACAAATTATTATTATTTTTTATTAACTATATATTTGTGATTGTTGAATGCATAATCAAGGAATTATAAATATACTTCCAATAACCATAAAAAAAAAAAGCATCATAATTTCATATCCCCGCGCGTGTCAAGAAAACTGCCCAAGTGAATAGTGATTGTGTGGCCTTGAGGTGTGCGGACAGAGAGCCTGCGAGATACGCTGATCTGCCTTTCTCCGCCAACTTTCTTTTTTGTTTTTCTTTTTCCGATTTTCTACGCCGTGGGGGGGGGGAATTTTCATCGCCCAACTCAATTTAATTCGTTAATTTGAATTAAATTGAAAAAGAAGAAAAAAAAAAAAAAGTCCCCTCTTCATTTTTTAAGTCCCTTTCAGTACAACTTCCCAGTCCCCGTAACAATCTAGCATGCAAATGCGAAAAATTTTAGTTCGTTTGAGCACAACGCCCTTTAGAATTGCTCCAAAATTATTAGCCCCATGGAGATTTAATGGTTCGGACCACATGCGTTGTCGATACGATTTTGTGGATCTGCCAGGGTTGTTGCAGGCATTGACTGCACACGTCTAGAATGTTTTTTCTTTCCCCTGTCGCGGAAAATAAAAGAGAAAAAAAAAATGTATGCCTTGATTGATTGATGATCTGTCGTCGATTATCGACGGCGACATCCCGTCACAAGTGGGTAATAGCACTAATGACTTCTAGAGGTCCAGAAATTTTGGGAGAAAAAAATTATTTTTTAAACTAAAAACAACAAGCAAATGCGTTATTCGTTTTGAATTAAAAAATAAATAAACCCTTCCGACATTTCCAGTTGTCGTTTGGTTCCCCCCCCCGGGCAAAACAATAGTAGTGCCCCGCGAGATTCTGCCTTTTTTTTTTTTTTTTTGAGCCTCTTAGGAAATTAGTAGTCTGGATGAAATATGCTATAAAATATTAATTAAACTAATTAATAATCAACGTGTTAAAACTATTTTAGTTTTCTTCCGGGTTACCACGAGATCTACGAAGGAAAGGGCATTGTTGTGATTTCATAGGTATATGACCAACAAATCTAAAAAATATCAATTTTTCTTTCTGGCACAATTAAGGTCAAAGACTAATATTTGCAATATGTATAACTATCAAGACTGAGACCAAGATTTCTCTCAGAAAAAAAAAAAAAAAAGGGGTCTATGAAAGGCCACTGTGGGTTATATATAACCTGTATAACGAGGCTCGTATTCTCACAAAATTCCATTTCAGTGAATGTGTCTGCAGTTCAAACGAAACGCCCCCTTTTGTCACCATACTCTCGGGCGATACTTGTTTGGACTTTTAGTTAATTAATGCAAAAGAATTAGGTGGGTCAGGGGCAAGGAAAACACTTTCTGTTAGTTTGTTAATGTCAGCTTAGTGCTTGACCGACTTGTCGTCTAGTTCTTCTCAACAAGGACCATTACCCCTCTATATTCCCATATGCAATAACTATTGAATCAGCCAAGCCTGGGACGCGTTGGTCAAATAATCGTTCTCTTTCAACAAGTTTATTCAAAAATCTATCGCTTTGCTAAAATTTCTTTTCTTAGATCTCGGAGTAATTTATGACCATCCCACCAAAAAAAGAAAAAAAAAAGAAAAAATCAACCAGAAGCATCGTTTTCCTAGAAAGCCTAGCCGAAGAGCGAGATTTGAAGAGAAATCCCGGTAGTTTTTATGGTAATCAGCAAATCTTCTTTTTGCTCAATGAATTCCAAATTCATAAAGACCCCTAGTGACTTTGTTATATGTTTGAATTGCAATCTGAAATCTGGGAAAGTAGCTAAAAATGGGATTGGTAATTGCCATTGCCAATCCTGAAAATTCTAACGTTTAACGGATGCGTCAATCATTCGAAAATGAAACGGATTTGCCTCGTTGCCAACGAGTCAAACCACGAAACTGAAGCATCCTTTTAGCTTGGTTTGACTAGCTTCATGTTCATATCTGCTCTGAAAACTAGCAGTTGGCCCTTTGCTACTGAGAATGGAGTGGATCACACGTAGGAGATAGGCTTCAATTGTGAAACTTGCAACTTACAAGACAATCTCACTGTTTTTTCATTTTCAAATCGATGACAAATGGCTATTCATTCGGAACAAATACGCAGCACAGTAAATTTAACAGATTTTAAATACGGACGAATCAACGTCCTATCTTAATTTATTAATTACCTATATTTACTTATATGATATATAATTATAATTAACTATAAAAATCATAAAAATACATTTAATGATCACAATATTCTAATGTAAATATGTTTATAAAACGCGTTCAATTGAGCTCTCTACCATTTACGCACATCGTCATTAATTCCCCTAGCACCGAGGGCTTGGAAACTCGAAAAACACGTTTACTCGTGCCCCGTGTCTCTGACAGCCAATCTATTCTCGTACTTACCCACTTGAAAGACAAAACTGATCTTAGGCCCGCTGCTTCCATCGTTGTTGGCATGTAAAAATTTCTACCATCGAACAATCCATATGCGAAACACATTGTAGTAAATGACGATCATATCGACACTTACCGTAGAGAGTCAATAATTACAGTTCGTATAGACGATGTATACACGCACATATATATTAAATGCACGTATTAATTCAAAGAAAGAGAATAATAAGGTAAAAATTAGAGTCTCTCTCTCATTGTAAACTCTTTATAATAGGTACTGATATCATCGCCATTCATTATTATATATTTTGCATATAGTTAATACGCAATATTCTAAATTAGTATTAATACCATTTTTAGATGTCCATTTCAAGTTGCTGAACCAAACTGCAATCTACATGATCATTATTAGTATATGTCTCATCTTCCGGATCAAATAACCCTATATTTAATCCAAAAAGTTTAGGAGTATGCGGAAACTCGTTGAAAAAACTATTTATAATAACATCGTGTCTTCGGCATCTATGTTGAATTAATTAGAAACCCATTGATCTAACTTAAAAGTTAAAAATTTTAGCCTTTCAATCACCGGAACTTAAAGAGAGTCCTATGACCGACAATTTTAAGGTTTTTGAATCCTTAAAGGTTTCAAGATTTGTTGTTCTTTGCATGTTTAGTAATAGAATCACCGGAACCTTAATAGTGCCAATAGAATATGCAGAAGCTTTATTTGTGAGGCACTACAGATGCTATGAGTAGTCTTGCTTTCAACTATTTCGATGAACAAGAAAAATTTAATTTTCAATCCAAAGATTTTAGAACCCTAAGCACCGATTCGTTGTATCTTCAGAAACTAGTTTAGTAGTCATGCCAAAATGTTACTGACGGGAGACAGCTTCCGTAAGAAGCAAGAAAAATCCCACCTCCAAAGGACCAAAAACTACAAGAAGAATCAGAAAAATAAGAAAAGCGTTACAAAAACAAAAATATGAATCTAGTACTTTTCCGTGTTGTTTCTTCCTTTCTTTTTTCTCTATTCCATTTCCATCCGTGTTTATGTCGGTCACAAGTGGCCATGTGGGTGGGACCAAAATCGAGAAAACGACTTTTGTTTCCTCTTCGATAAGACTGATCCCTAAATAGTAAGCTGCTTCCCCTGAATGTCCTTCTCCGTCCATGATTGCTCTTCTTTATGAACACCTTATCGCAAACACGTACGTATTCTATCTTTTGATGTATAAGTAATAATTCGTTGACACAATTTCGTATACTTATGGTGATGTGATCTTATTTATATTTGTTAATTCTTTTTAACCTTGGAACATGGCTTCCTCGCTGTGCTGGGAGGGTGAAATTTTTTTTCAGCGTATACCTTAGATTAAAGTCGTGAATTCACCGACATCTACATCCTGAACTTGAGTACAAAACTTAGAATTTTCTCAAATCTTTGAAAAGGAGAGAGAAAAGCTTAATAAGGTACAGGCTGGTGGGAGGGCATGGATTTTTATTTAAAAATTGTAGAACCAATCTTTGTCAAGCGACTTCATCTTAGGCATTGTGACTTGCTTTTCCAACTTCCTCGAAATAATCATTTCCTTTGTTCTCTCTCTTTTATATATATATATATATATATATATATAGCACTAATTGATTTAGCATCCCTGACCTTGAGCAAAGTAAGGTGCATATCTCCTAAGGCAATTCCAAGGCAAAAGGGCATTGAAAGAAATGGGGAAAAGAGTAAGTGGAGCATTATTGAAGCTATCAAACATAAATGAAAACAAACAACGCAACAAATCGATGAAGGTGGTACGTCCTGAGGTCTATATCACAGACAGCTCAAGCTTCAAGAGTCTTGTTCAAGAGTTAACTGGCAATGGCATAGCACCATCATGCTTACCCCCTCCATCTATGCCACAAAAAGTTGTGACTGCAGACAGTGAAGATCATGGCCAACAAGAGAGCAGCATGGAAGTGTCTTTCGATGCATCGATCGAGTCCTGCAACAACCAAATTTGCAGTGCTGAAGGACCAAAATCAAATCAATCCCACAACCAGCTTTCTTTCAATGGCCAAGAATCAGACTATTTGACCATGAGTCAACAAGCAGATAAGTTAGCATGCCAGGACATCGAGTCATGGCTACTAGATATGGATCACCACCCTTACTTTGGCAGTTTTACTCAGGTCCACCGGGAAGAGGTCAGCATTTATGACTATGTGCTGGCTGGGCTATTATGAAGGTTTTCTTTCTATTACTAGAACTATAAAAAGCAAGATCTCCCTTTTTTCTTTTTTCTTTTTTTTTTTTATATTTATTGGGTTTTTGCATTTCTGTCCCATGTTCTTCTTGTATGTTTCTTGTGGTCCTCTTGTATAGGGTTCATAGGAAGCATTGTTCCCATTCCTTGTATGCTTCTTGTGTAGAGAGACGACAGTCTGTCCAGTCTTTGTACAATAGAGGGATCGAATACTATACGTTCCTCTATTTGTTTGCTTCACATTTTTTGTTTTTATTTCTTATTTACGTGTAAAATAAAGCATATGCCATGAAGTTGAAAAATAAGTTTGATGAGCCAAAAAAAAAAAAAAAAAATCCACGGAGGGAATTGTATTTTATGACATGAACTCGAAAAATTACCTGTGCTCTTCCCTTCTTCCTCAAATATTACAGTCGGCCGTATAGTTGGATCAACTTTTACCGTTTTTTTTCTTTTTTTCTTTTCTTTTCTTTTCTTTTCTTTTTTAATACAAGTCAATGCAGGCGCCTCATGGAAAACAAAATGTAATTAATTTCATGTCGGCAGCAATTTACTCAGAATTTCATGCCGGCACCTTATGTTTTGTTATCTCTAATTTCAGAGATGTTAGCAGGCTAGCAGCGTTTATTGGTTTTTGAATAATCAGCCCTTGCCATTTTATTTTATTTCCAAAATCGCATCACTCCGTAAGCCCGCTCCCAAAAAAAAAAAAAAAAAAACCCACTCTTGGGCCTGCCGCTCGGCCGCACACGCTTCTCTCATCTATGTCGTCTCTCACCCTCACAAAACTCATCTATGTCGCTCAGCAATCTCCAGTCCACAAATACACAAATTACGACATCCTTAACTTTTGGGCAGTTTCTCTCTTTTCTCATCTCTCCTTCCTCCCTTTCTTCGACATTAATCTGTTGATTTTTCTACGTCCTCTATCCATCAGCGTAGCGTAGATCCACGTTGATTGCAATTTTCCTAAACAAAGGCGTGGATTATTGTAATTGGAAACTTGTCTAGTCTACACTCGTGGGCTAGCGAGGTTGTGCCAGTTAAGTTTCGAGTATAAATATATAAATTGCATAATTAAATAATATTATGTTAAAAATAAAAAATAAAAATATATAAATAAAATAATTTATAAATTTAATATTTTAAGATTTCAAATTAAAATAAATATAAAATTAATGAGCTTATTATTTATTAAAAATTTTATTTTATTTTGAACTTTTTTTTTTTAATAAAATCCATATTTCGACAAATATAATCATGTGTGTTTGTTTTTATTAGACCCTTCGTTGAATGCTAAGACATGGCATACTTAACATCGCGATAGGCCAGATAAGTTGATAAAAAAAAAAAAAAAAAGGTAATTATCAGAAAAGAAAAGAAAAAAAAAAAAGAAGAAGAATATTCACTGCACTATCATTCAAAGGAACAGTTAAATTTTGTCCAACCGTTAAACCCTAATCGCTGTGTTGGTTCAGCAAAATCAATCGCAGAAAAACTCACGAAAATTTTGGAATTTGAGTTTGTATACACAGCCATCCTTGTCGGGTAAGCCCACCCTTTACAAATAGCGTTAATTAAGGATAGTAATGCTCCTTACTAATTATTATTTTGTCAAAGACTTATGGTGATTCTACAATATAAAGAATATTAGAATACTCAAAAGTAGAGACGCAAGAAATTAATAAAAAAAAAACTGTATTGCTGAAAAATTATGATTTATTGATAATTATTTTAAGATTGAAAATTTTGAATTTAATTAAAATTTTCAAATCATTATAATTCATAAAAAAATGTCGGATACTTGGGAGTTGAGTGCCAATCGGAACCTTTTTCTTTTTTCTTTTTTCTTTTTAACGAGTGCAATATTAACACTAGGAATGAGTGGCACTGTACTGTTAAACACCCTCGCTTATCTGAATATTTAAGGTAATGGCAATGTTTTTTTTTTTCTTTTCCTTTTTCCTTTTTGCTTTTTGGTCCTTTTGGGTGACGAGGAAGAAGGTAGGAACACGTAAGGACATGCACTTCAGGATGGGGTATCTGCTAAGTTTGTATGTACATAATTTATACAAATTCGTAATTTTAAAATAAAAATAATAATTTATTTACATTTAAATATAATTTTTAAAATATTAACATATACATATTATATATTAAGTAAAATAAAAGTTAGTTTATAAACAAATTTTGATAAAATGAGAATAAGTTTTTAGTGTTTTTTTTTTTAAAATAGATATAATGAGAAATATATTTATATTTAATAAAAAAATTATTACAATTTTAAATATAAATATATAAATTATATAATTATAGAAAAATAAATAATATATAAATAAAAAATATAAATTTAATATTTTAAAATTTTTAATTGAGATATGTTAAAATTATAAATTTGTTGTTCACCTGCTCGAATTGGCTTGGGAAAAATTTATTTCTTGTTAATTATATTTGTGAAATCCACTTATTAATTGAAAAAAAAAAACAAAAAAACAAAAGATTACTATATATTATTCACCCGTTAATGGAATTGCTGCCAGATGCCACCCCAACAAGAAAGAGTCGGGCCCATTTGGACCCAGCGGGAGTCTGGATAAGAAAGTGGAAAAAAAAAGGAAAGCGGACCACTAATTAGGCCGAATGGGCCCCAACAGCGAGGTTTCGGACTCGAGCCCATAGCCATTAATTTATCCAACTTAAAAAACATAAAGCAAGCCCCTAGCCGAACTAGTAGTCCTCTGGGCCCGAACCAACTGACCCACCAATCATGATAGAGTGCATGTTACCCAAAGAAACACTCGTACCTCTGGGTCCGAAACACCCGCGTTGGTGGAGGCAACAGCCTCCACTTGGGGGACGGGGGTTCGGACCCCTGCTCCTGGCCCTTCCTCGTCCACTCCCACCCCCGCGGTGGCTTGGCCATTTCCTACGCAGACCAAAAAATTAATTTAAAAAAAAAAAAAAAAAAAGGAACGCTCATACCTAGCAGAGTTACCACTTGCACCACACCCCTCGCATAACGTCGCTCCACTGCCTCTCTCAAGATAGCGAGTATGATAGAAATGTACGTCAAAACCACGTGTTAAAGAGATTTTTGCCGTACTCTCTTCCTCACAGAGTAAAACTAATACACTAATATCCATCTCATTTATTTTACAAAAGAAATTTCATTGACTTTAATATTTAACTGCTTATGTTGGATTATAGTCCAACGTTTCATAGTTATTTATTTTTTTTATAAAAAAAAAATTATAGGTCACAGACCTCTGACTAGAAATCATTACCGCCACACATTTAGAAGAAATTTGGTGTTTTACCCAACTCCGGAGAAATGGACATTTATGGTAAAAACAGAGACATAGATTTTCATATCCTATCACCACGAGATATGAGCCATCCCTCCTGGCACTAATATTCAACGGTTGAGACGACTGAGAATAGTTGATTGCATCCAAAAATTTTTTGGCTTCACCGCAAAAGTATTGAAAACTTACCAAATAATTCCCCAAGTCTTTATGTATATTTTGACTTTCGAAAGGTGAATCAAATCTTTTTTCTACTCTCAGTTATGATGGACAATGTTTGAGATATGGCAATCTATGATGCATAAGATCAATTTGGCAATGAAATCATAGATCTTGACCATTTTTCCGTTAGATATTTCTGTGTTTATTTGATTGCCTTATATTTCTGGCAGAAATATATATATATACACACACATCCATACTAAGCCAAAAAAAAAAAAAGAAACCATCAAGGGCACTGATACATTAATCTCCCGAACCCCATCTCTCTCTCTCTCGTTGAATGGCTGACATTGAAGATGAAATGGGATTTACTTTTGATTGCAAGGTTATGAATTGGGATTTAATTTGATTTTGATTGCAAGGTTTAATTTTGCGTCTCCGTGTCTATCCCTTTCATTCAGATTCCCACATGAATTTGACGTACTCTTCTTCTTCTCAGGACTCTGTCAATGGCCGGCAACAGTTTAGTCTTCTTTATTTGCCTGTAGAGCCAAAGTCAGTGGTATGCGTTTCTTTCTTCTGCTTGTTTCTTAAACTTGCAAGAAACTCTTTCTCCGCTTGTGGTTTGAGTGATTTGCACACGATTGTGGAATGTATTTACAATGACAAACTATAAAAAGAGTAGGATTTCTGACCATGAGACTTTATGAGGATCTTTTCTAGTTTCTGGTCTGACATATTGGCATTTCACAATTACCGAACACGGGCTGCGAGATGTTCAATTTCATATATGTTGTTTTTTCTTGATTGTTTTGACGAGTAAGTGGCGTTTGCTTTGAACATATCATATTTAATTTAATTGTAAAAATACTCTAATTAAGAAAAGAATCAAATACAAATACAAAAAATTGAAAATCTCATATCATAAAATATTTAAAATGATTAAATTTAACATTAAATAAAAAAGAAAAATTGATGTAAAAGAATTTATTATTATTGCTTTATAATTATTTTGCTGCGACATCAGGCGTCCTAGCGAAATTGCCCCTACATAACAGGAGAAGTTAATCGAAACTCAACAGTAACTTGTTCTGCTACTAATGGAACATTTTTCCCGTATGTGTTTGTCTCATCAGCGCTCAAAATTCGGCCCAGAACAAAGAAGCCGCAGTATTCGTTGGGTCTCCGGGGGACCGGGGACGCAGGCTTTCTTCCTGAATTCTTCTAGTCAACCATCGTGTGGGACTGGAGTTTTTCTTCCAGGGAGTGCAGGCAACAAAGTGCAATATCGCAAAAGGACGGGTATCACAGCTGTGCCGACAAATCGTACATGTGTAGTAATCAGCTGTAATGTAAAGAACACAAAAGAAATTGCAGGATATTATGCACAGTAATTACCGCTATCTATAGGATCATAGCACTTGCATCGATATAACGTTCTGCCGTGTTTGTGCAAGCAGCTTGCTGTCCTGTTCTCCTCCCTGCTCACGTTCTTCAAGCTCTTAACCTCGATGTGCTCGAATCGGCCTTGCATATGACTCGCAGAGAAGGTTGAACTTCTTAACTTTCTTCTGATCGCCCTGCGCATAGACCAAAGAGTGGTTGGTTTTATGCAATTGTTGTCAAATGCAGGCCCCAAGAATCACTCAACAAGTCAGGACTGCAATGGAGTCGATAATACAAGTGGCAAGGATGCATCAGGGCAATGCCATACGCTACCCCAGAATGAGAATTGCTCAACCGGGATATTTCTTCCCGAAGAATGGACTTACTAGCTCACAGATGGGCTATCATATATATTATAAACGTACACAGAGTTCTAAGCAAAGTCCCTGCAATAGTGAGTTGCAAGCATAATTCGACCCCAGAGTGATATCATTTCAAGCAGAGGCATGAGGCGCCTTCTGTAGCGTTCAAGTGGGAATAAGAACAGACGGATCGCATTTTGTCCCTGAAATTGATGCAATTTCTGTCCACTGTATTTACCGTCTTCAAAAGCTATATCCTTAATAATACTTCATTAGCCCGGCCTAAAAATATGGCAATTTCCAATGCATAGCCTGGTGACCCAGATGTGGAAATAGAAATAATTGGACCTGACCGGCGTGCTTGGCGACCCAGATGGCCAATGTGGAAGAAACGGCAGCCTGCGCGCGACTTTGGTTTGGAATCCTATTTCTTACCATCCATGGCGGCGTGGAACCAAATCGAACACGATTTCTCGGTTTAATTTCTATTCGCAGGAAATTTTTTTTGAGTTCAATTTACTTCTCGAAACCCTTTAGTGGGCATCGCTCGAACTTGTATTGAAAATTGCGGACGAAGAATATACCAAATTTATTGGTAAAATTAGTATAAAATTATTTTTTATTTTAATTAACTAGCAATTGGTAGTCTTATTTTTTTATTTTTTATAGATATAATTTATGAGATTATTACTGAACAGATTAAATAAGTGAAATTGTTACTAAATAGATAGAAGATAATTAGTATTTGTGTTTTCATGAAAATCATGTTATTTATCCGAAATATAATTATGGGTCAATTGTTATTTATTTGTCGGTAACTATTATTTCTTGTATTAAACATTCTTCTGTTTTAAAAAATGAAAAATAAAAATAACGCTCTTGTGGAATCTCGCCGTACAAGTATGCTCTGCACGTCCGGTTGCAAGCGAGACAACTTATAGCCCTCCGATTAAAAAGGCTCCTGAAGCTACAAAAGAAGTTCCAAGAACACCGATTCATATGGATCGGACGGTTACAATAGGTCATTCGAGTCAAATCTTGGGGGGCAAGAGACCTCTTGAGCGGGACCAATTACTTGAGTGCAATTCGCTGACCTTAAGGCACACCTGGTTAGATATTAATTAATGTGAAATCTTTAAAAGGTGTTTTAAAAAAGCCTTGTTTGAAAATTGACCCATACTTTAATCAAAAGGTTTATGCTTCAAATCAAAGACTCTTGCAAGCCTCTTCAATGGGGGGGTGCCTTTTTCTTCTCTGCCATAATGAAATCAAGAAAGGCACAATAATTTATTGGGAAAAAAAAGAAAACTCCACCATAAAAGTTTTAGAAGGTTAGGTTCCGTAGCCCCCCCCCCCAAAAAAATGAACTTGACATAATTACCCTTAATGACCGTTGTGAAATATTATAATTTTTCGGCATAACCCGAATTCGGAAACATAATATTTACGAAGAAAAGTTAGGTGAAAAGAGTTCGGAAAAGACCAAAGAGCGGCACACGTTATTTTTCAACTAGCATCCGTTTATAAATCCCAATCTCTTTTGATAATCGTTATGTTTAATACATATATGTATGGTAATAAAAAGGGAATATCTTAATACCTTTGGTAAAATTAAGGGTTACTAGTAATTAGCTATCCAGACAGCACTATCTAACAAGAATTAGATTATGTTTCATAAAATAAAGTACTTTTATTACCGAATTAAACGTAAAAATTAAACATATGAAATTTGAATCGTTAATCAATTATTGATTATAATGAATTTATTGTTTATCAATAAAAAAACATATTAAATTATAATCAATAGTTTAAATCTTGCGCGGTGTGATAATATTTTTGAAAATAAAAATCAGTTAAAACTATAGGGTGATGGAAGTTTCCCCCGTGTGGGGTGTATTCGTCAAAGCCAAACCTCCAATTACATTTCATGATAATACTCACAGAATAAATGTAAATTTAAGTGTTGGGCCGAGAGCAATGTTAAGAACATCACTGAAACTTTTATATTAAGCATCTCATGTTATAAAATCAGGCACGCACCTTGTTAGAGAGGAATTACTGTTAAGATTTAAGCAGACATGGGATAAGATTAGGATTTTTCTCTCTTTAGAGTGAGGTGAAGATAATTCATTCATTCAGAAGAGGCCAATTTGGTAAGTATACTTCATACAAATGCTAGACTTGGAGTTCCCTCCAGCTGGAGCGGGGTTGACTCTCTCTCCATTTTTTGGAACCGTCTACTTTAGTTACGCTGGCTTTTTCCATTGCAACTTTTCTATGCCTGGTTTATAAATGCCACCTCTCTTCTCTTCAATTTTCATTTTCCTTTACTGTTTCTATCTCTCTCTGGTTTCCTCCGTTGCCCCTCTCTCTTCTCCACAAGACCCGCCAACCATTTAACCCATCACTTCCTTTAGGCCCTTAAATCAACCATCTTTATCCGCAGCTCTCTCTCTCTCTCTCTCTCTCTCTCTACACATTTTGCCTTGAAAGACTAGATTTTTTTCTGGCGTTATTTGTCATTTCCTTTTATCATTCGCTGAACTCTTTTTTCGGCACACTAAAAGGGCAAAACTTGTGCTTTTAAACTACTACTCTTTGCAACTCTGCCCTTTTGGGTAATTTGGGTTTTTGGTCGGCTAGTGATCTTTCAGAGCTGCATTGGCCTGTCTATGCTTATAGAACCTCCCTGGCTTCCAAAAAGAAAAGTTCTTACTTTGCTCAAAGGGTTTAGCTGAGGCCCTTGGATTACTGCAAAGGTAAACGCTTTTTTTCTTCTCCCTTATTTCCTTTGAATTTTAAGTGCTTTCTCTCTCTCTCTCTCTCTTTTTTTCTTTCTTTTATTTTCCTTGTAGGGACTTTATGCAGATTGAAGGGTTCAAATTTCTCTTTTATCTGTTTCTTACTTGGATCATAAGTGATACTTTTTGAGAGGTTATTCCTTTCCTCATGGTTTTTGTGATTTTTGATTTGAATATTTTTTACTTGTGGGTTTTGTTTTGCTTTCTTGTTAAACTTTGATTTTTTTTTTTTCTTTTTGGTTTTTGGATCAGAGGGTCTTCAATGAAAATGAGTTTTTTTTTTTTCTTTCTTTTTAAACTCTGTTAGATGCCTGTAGGATAGCACTAGCCATCCAGTGCTAATGCATTTGAACTTCTTTCAATGCAGTTCTTGATTTTATTTTATATATCTCTGTTTATTTATTTCACTTTCTTGGATGATTCCTTTTGTACGGTAAGTCAAAATCTAATTCATTGTACTTTGAAATAAATGAATTTCATCTCCTTTTCCTTCTTAGCGAGTGTTAAATAAGGTTAAGAAGTCCTTTATCAACTTTGGTTTTGAGCATCACCTTTATCTAGAGTGTTAAAATGAAAAAAAAAATAAAATAAAATGCAGCATATCTAAGAATTCTGGGAATTTCAGATACTTGTTACCTATTTTGATGTGAACAGAGTTACATGACGTATTTATGGTATCCAGGTGCCAGGTGGGAATACATTCCTTGTTTTGGTAAATAAAGAGCAGCAAATAAGTTTTTCCCTTCTTGAGGATCAGAGATGTCGACTGAGAGCTTAAGTGCCGAAATGTCCAAGAAAACATCATTTTTAGGTTTAAAACTATGGGTTCTGATTGGAATCTTTGTAGGAGCATTTATAGTTTTAATTCTTGGTATGCTCTCTGTATGGTTCACATTTCGATGGAAATCTAGAAAATCAGTGGACAAGTTTTCCCTTTCTCAGATTCCAAATGTGTCAAAGGATATCAAGGTTGACAGTGTTGGGGGTCAGAGTTCCAATGATCACCCTGAAAGTTTATTCTTTAATGTCCATGATAAATCAAGTGATAAAAATTCCGAGAAGATGCTAGTTAATTTGGGAATGAGTAAATCAAGTGATCCCGATAATATCAGCCAATGCAGCTCATTCTATCATCCCGAGAGAGCTGGCGGCTCAGTGTCCGAGGAAGAAGGAAGCTCTGGGACCATGCGGAAGCAGTCTGCACTTGTGATGGTATCCCCATTAATTGGCTTGCCAGAAATTTCACATCTTGGATGGGGTCACTGGTTTACTCTCAGGGACCTCCAGTTTGCAACAAGTCATTTTGCATCTGAGAATGTGCTTGGTGAGGGTGGATACGGGGTTGTTTACAGGGGTAGACTAATCAATGGAACTGAAGTAGCTGTTAAGAAGCTTCTTAACAATACGTAAGGGCACTTCAATTATGCTTTTAAGATGCCACCATATATCATTTTAATTATTAGTTTTACATTGACATGTTTAGGGGACAGGCAGAGAGAGAATTTAGGGCGGAAGTAGAAGCACTCGGTCATGTTCGACATAAGAATCTTGTCCGTCTTCTTGGCTACTGTATTGAAGGGGTTAACAGGTGTGATCAATTGGCATTGCATGAATTGAGTTCTTTCTCTCTCCTCATGCTTACTGTAGTCATGCTTAGTGGCATTAGGTTCTGTATCCTGCTATTGTTGCAAGAATTTTTTTGTAATGTTGCAAATTTTATTCTGTACCCCTTGAGCTCTGGTTTTAAGTCTCAGGTACATAACTTTTCTGGCCTTTTGTTGTGTAGGATGTTGGTCTATGAATATGTAAATAATGGCAACTTAGAACAATGGCTACGTGGGGCAAGGCGTCATTGTGGTACCCTTACTTGGGAGGCTCGCATGAAGGTTCTTCTGGGTACTGCTAAAGCGTAAGTCCACTTTACACCATGCATTTCAGTAAATAGAATTAGAATCAAATGCCTGAAATAAGCACTCTTAATTGCATTTGTGGCAACACATAATTAGCCTTTTCTAACTCTGTTGAACTCAACCAAGCTTTTGTTTCAAAATCAAAGTTGCCTCAAATAAGATTGCAGTCATGCATAGTTTTCCCTCTCTTTTTTGTTTTTCTTCTTGGGATTTTAATATTCTTCAACCTTCCTAGAGTTAAGAATTTCATTTTTTGCAACTGCAAAGAAAGACAAAATCAGTGTTCTTAAATTTGTTTCCAGGCTTGCTTATTTGCACGAGGCAATAGAACCAAAGGTTGTTCACCGGGATATAAAGTCAAGCAACATCTTAATTGATGATGACTTCAATGCCAAGGTTTCCGATTTTGGGCTGGCCAAGCTTCTGGGCTCACGAGAGAGTCACATCGCAACTCGAGTTATGGGTACATTTGGGTATGGTGTTGTTGTTTAGGGTTTAGGGTTGTGTAAAGGAGAGAGTCACATCTCAACTAGATCATGTAGGAAATATCCCCTCACTTGTATTGTTTTGAAAATCCAGGTATGTTGCACCGGAATATGCCAATACTGGCTTGTTAAACGAGAAGAGTGATATTTACAGTTTTGGTGTCCTGCTGTTAGAAGCAGTAACTGGAAGGGACCCCGTGGACTATGGCCGGCCTTCTAATGAGGTACTTATGCCCTGATACGATGACTTCTAACGCTAAGTTTTTCTTCTCTTTTGTCTCTGGCAGCTTACCAAATTTCTCATAAAAGTTTTTACTAAGCGTGCTGTGTGTAAAAAGTAGGTCAGTCTTGTTGAGTGGCTAAAGATGATGGTGGGGACAAGAAGATTTGAGGAAGTCATAGATCCACAAATTGAAGTTAAACCGACAACAAGTGCACTGAAACGTGTTCTTTTGGTTGCACTTAGATGCGTTGATCCTGATGCAGAAAAAAGACCGAAAATGAGTCAGATTTTACGGATGCTTGAAGCTGAAGAATACTCATTTGGCGAGGTATGATCAATTGCCTTTCAGGTTTCTTCATTTTGACATGTCTTTTGGACCAATCACTTTGCGGACACAATCAGTTTTGGTTTCTCCCTTATCTATGCTCTGAGTCTGTCTAATGATCGTGCAAGCACTTTTAGGGTCGGAGAATCAGAAAGAGTCGTACTACAGGCACGGAAATCAAATCAACGAATGAAACAACTGATGTTGAAGACAAGGCTGGGGATTCAGAGAGCCACAGATCAGAAAAAAACTCATGAATAGGACTGACAAGAATGACTGGAGAGCAATCGCTTCTCGCATGTTAGCATCAAATCCTTTTGTTGGTCATGGCAATAAGCAGCTATAATTTTGTATTTATGTATGCGCAAGCGAGGAAGCGGATGCCCCACAGTCGAGCAACATGTTGGCTCTTAGTGTAGTGCTGCCACACGGGACGCGCTCATCTCCGTGCATAGTTGAATATGAGTGCTTAAATTTCCAAAAAAACATATATATATATATATATACAAGAGAGAGTTATTGTACAGTTGATTTCTGAGTTTTAATGGGCTTTCATTGGCCTGGGATGGTATAACAATTTACTTGGCTTCACTTTTCCTTTTGACTTGCAATGTCTTCTGTTCATCATACTGTAAGAGGCATCAACGCGTTAATGCAATCATGCTGGTAGCTTCTTCCATATAACCTCCTAAGTTCCTTTACCATGATTTCTATGGCCATGCCTTAAAACTAAGAATTTAGGAGTGGCTAATTGCAAATTGACTCGTGGGATTAAACTGCCCGTTGAGGATTGAGACCATGCAGTCTTGCTTCAGAGTCCACCAACAGCTATCCAAAGTGGACCCGGGGTTGCTCGACAAAAGGGGCAAAATTGGAGCAGTTGGTGGTGCCAGTGAGAAATTGTGAGACAATTCTGTTGGCTTCTTTGCCTTTCCGCACAAGATCATGCATATGTCGTACGCCCAAAGCGGCCGCTATGTTTGAACTGGTTGCCATTTTGTCCTAAATGGATATCCAACGGTCTTATTTAGGTGAGCAGACCGAGACTGTAGCCTGAGGCTCCCATCCCCGCCTGATGATGCCATGCGCGCGACGATTCTCTTACAGCTTCGTCTCGGTGTCCTTTCTCTCTGAGGTTAAAAGTGGGCCACCTGCCCGTGATGCTTGTACCTGGCCATTGGACCAGCCTCCCATGACGACTCCATCTTTGGTCGACATCCAATAACGGGTCTCTTTCGGTTTTTTTTTTTTTAATTTTTGTATTAAAAATTTCATTAAAACAAAAATTACGTGTAATTTTTTTTATTTTTATAAATATATTTTTTATAAAAAAAATTAAGATTCGAGACATTTAAATAAATATTTAAATTATTAGTTATTAAAATATCTCTAAAAAAAAAACCTGTTTGAGACGGAATCTCTGACTCCAGCACCGTCGGTCTTGTGTGGGTAAGCTCTAAACAGAAAAGCTCATTTTAATCTTACTTTTAGGGACGTAGCCGCTTCGGGGGCGAAAGAGCAATTATATCGACAGCAACATTCGGATTGGAACGTTGTACGGCAAGTTACCGTTGTCAAAGCAAAAGAGTAATTTCATTTTAAAATTTCTTTTACGAGGCGCTTGAAGCTCACGCATTCTAATAGAGTTTACAAAACTACAAAAAGGATAGAGGGAAAAAAAAAAGGAAATTACAATAAAGTCCTTGAAGCATGGATGGCGCATAACGCAACCGCCTTGTAAGACTCTTTCGTTACTTGTGAAGGACTTGGGCAATTTCGCCCCGAGTCCAAGAAGAGAAGGAAAAAAATTTGGGGGTCTCGGCCGTCGGCGGTGGCCTGCTACGGTGGAGGCCGAGAGCTTAAACTGAACTGGGCTTCTCTTACTCATAACATTTCTGTGAAATGTATGGGCTGTGGCTCTAATGGATTTATGTCTAGGCTTTCTATTGTCCATTTCTGATTGTTAGTTAATGAGATTACGAAGCCTGGCTCATTCATCGAGCCCCCTACGAGTCAATAGGCCCAGATTTAGCTGCTAACCCGAACAAACCACTGTATGCAAGATAGATTTCGAATAAGTGTAATTATGCAGTAGCTCTCTTCTTATAATTAAACAATTTGGGTATTAATATTAACCAAAATTGATTGAATCAAAACGTAATTCAAGAAACCCCTCCTTTTTCTTTTTAAATATAATTTTATAGGACAAGATCCTGTTTAGTTGTTCAAACTCAAATCATTGAGACTTTATTTATTTCTAAAACACAAGACAGATAAAAAATACAGTTGCACATCACTTTCAGTTTCAAAAGACCAGAATTCTAATGCTTCTCGGGTATAGTAATTTATTAGCTCCTTAGGGTACCTTGTAAAAGGTCCACTCTTTTCAGTACTCTTCTTATGTTCATGCACTAGAATATTGCCAACCTGCTGTCTGATACACGTACGAGAAAGACTTTCTTCAGCGAGAATCGCCCCGTTTTCCACACGGTTTCCGAAGATACCCTGAAATCGAGGACGGGAAGACTTTGAGATGGTATTCTACTTTTCTGAAAAGGGTCGATTAATCATTTAGTTTCGGGGCGTTTTCTACAGGATTACGTTGGTTTCGTTTTGAATTTGATTAAGAACTTAAATTATTGAACAAAAGTGATTTATGCTAAAAATAATTATTTGGACAGTGTAATAAGAGTACTCCAAGGCCTAGTTAGGTTCACAAAGTCTGCCATTCCCACTGTTTTCTCTCTTGTATCGCATTAGTAGAAAAGACAAACGTGCTATTCTTGCACATCTGTCTGCAATCATACAAATTTCTAAAATTTTCTCGAATTGATGAATGATCCAAAATTTTACCCGAATCAAAATTTGTCAACCGTCATACTTATATTTTAAATCAAAACTAGTGTAACAAGCACATGGAGAACGAAGAAGCCAGACTTTGAAATTTGTGTGTGTGCGTGTCTTTTTTTTTTTCTTTTCCCATTCCGACTTTAATGATATAAAAAAGAAAGGGGAAAAAAAAAAAAGAAACAATTGTGGAGAGGCTTCAAATTTATGGCACGAACAAACCGACAGAGGGAGAGTAACCCTGGAAGACGAATAGAGTTAGAATCTGAAAAATTAAATAAACGTATTACTGGTCTTTGCCCTGCTGTAAATTTTTTTGAAAGGGGTTGACCTCCAGGCTTTCTCATGTTACAATCCTGCTTTCTTAACGGTCAACGCTTCTCCTTTTGCTGGAATTATGTAATGTGAAACAATGGTGAAATAAATTGTCAACCTTGCATGGGATGTGAAGAAGTGAGGGTTTAAGAGAAATTATCAAGCATAAGCTACCCACTAAACTAATAGAGTAACGCAATATACCATTTCTAATTTGTGTGTTTTTTTCAACGTGTTGGCTTTGAGCCTTTTGTATGTCATTGTTAACTTGGCTACAGACTAACAAAGGTTTTAACTTGCCATCACAAATATTGCAATCAACACCACAACCGTACTTATAATTGTAATTGCAGACGCATCATGAACTCTGATCGTTGATCAATGGGGAAATTTTGGTTTGTTTTCTATATTCTCACATTAAATGAACTAATAAATTTTTCGTCACATTTATTGATTGATGCGTTCTCCTTTGCATTTTAATTGGGAAGGGCAAAATACAGAGACAATTGATGTAACCTCCTCAACTCTTCCATGGGAAAAAAGCTTGCCCACTCCACATCGTACATTTTACATATAAAAGACCAATCAGCCTTAAAGATCACTCCCATCTTAGGCATCGCAACGTCACCTTCGAGTAAGCTTAATCGTGCAGCCACCATATTTATTATACTTGCTCAGCATGTACCTAATTATTGTACTCCTTTTATCACCATCCCCTATCAGTTAGAGTCCATATACCGATTTCTGCATTATTAAAGCAAACCAACATTTCTTGAATTGGAAAACAACATCATTCACTTTTGAGGGTTTCATATACGATTAAGTAGAATACATGGACAATAGACACGGGGTATACATCAAGAATCCAACAAGTCAGCAATATGCATTAAATGCTCTATGTGAGCTCCATACTGGTATTAGCTCATCCATAAATATCTAGATCGATTTAAATAAAACAAGAGAGATTGAGCTAGGGAGAACTCACGATCAAGAATTACGGCTGCTGTTTATGGATGAAGCTGGAGGTAACTAAATCTTGCAGTAAGCCATGATGGTCCGGAACGTGGAGTAGCTGCTGCTGTGGAGGGAGGTTTTGATAGAACATGGAACTTGGGTCGCCTTGCCCGGTGGGCGGAAGCAAGCAACTCAGTAGCTCATGGGGGAAGTTTGGTCCTATAGAGGTCGACGCCATAAGGGAAGGCGACAGCATTCCGGCAGCATTGCCTCGGAGAGTTGCCGGGCAGTGATGGTTGTGCTGCCCTTCATATGTTGTGATTACAATTGCCCGGTCTTGGAATGATCTCTCAACCCTTTTCTTGACACTGCATTTCTGACTTGTGCACCTGTAATAACTCCTGCGATGGCAAAAAAAAATACGAAAAGGACAATGAGATTCGCAAAAACTCGTTCATTATACACTTTCTTTACGTTAAACGTTAAAGTCAAGGCTAAAAGCCACGTCTTTGAGATTCACCACCTTGCGTCTGAAGTGCAATTAGGGTTGCAACGCAACTTGGTGTCCTAAATTTGCTATAATACTGATCTTGCTCACACATTTGAAACTTCATGTCCCCCAAATATGTACTACTGATGAAATCAAAAGGGCTCGTTCTACTTTTTTTTTTCATTTTTTTTTTCATTTTTTCATTGCACCTCAACCTGATGATGAAGTAATTGTTTGATAGAATTGGGCTTGAAATGAAGTGTCACATCACACTGCAGAAGGTGAAGATATGAATACAACAAAAGCCTTGAATCAGTCGCTGGCGTTATCAGGCACGATTTGTGGTTGAGAGAAGGTAGCGGGAAATGGATGCAAATAAATTTACGCCAAGCAAAACCATATAACTCTTCAAATATGTCAACTGACACTTCATGAGCTTAATCAAGCAGCAAGCATATGTTGACATTTTTGGTGTTCACTCAACTCTTTCTATCAAATATTCTTTTTGATAGGTGAATAATGCAAATGTATATATCGTGCAATGCATACCTTGGGGCAACCAAACGATTTTTTTTTTTTTTTTAATTTCAGAAAAGAGAGAGAGAGAGAGAGAGAGAGAGAGAGAAGAAAACCTCGGATAAGGGCTATTCTTCACAGCCTTCTGTCCATACTTTCTCCATCTGTATCCATCCTCAAGATGATCAATCTCACTTTTGGTCAAGAAGGCAAACCGCGGCTCCCTTTGCCTTTTCTCCTTCTTTTTTGGCTTATTCCTGGTAAATTGAGAAACAGAAGTCAAAATTAAGTACAAGTTAAATCTTAAAAATCTGGGCACATATGTGTTGGAGATTGATTTATGTATGTGTCAGAATTGAGACCTCACCCAACAAATTTATACTTTTGGTGATAATATCCACCAATTTGCTTTTCTCCACATATCACCAATATGTGCTAGGGTTTCTAAGAGCGTCCAAAGAGTTCTAGATGCAGGAATGGCTGAAAGGAAATATCCCTCAACATTTCTCCCACTCGATTCACACAGGGAAAGTCTTATCATCTAGTAAATTTGGAAATAAGACCAAGGAAAATACAGTAAGGAAAGATTAAAAAGAAAAAAGAAAAAAATTGCACAGTGAAAATGTTGTTATCTAGTTATATGGAAGAAGACTTGGTGAGTCTACCTCGGGAAATTAATATGGCATGCACATAGCAAGCCCCATTAATTATTAATTTATATTAAAAAGCAAGACAAGATACAGGAGATCTTGAGAGCTCGTCAATTAAACTCGTCAACCATGGCAGAAACCAATTAAAGAGAGTTAAGAAACCTACACTTTCTTAGACCTTTCATCCCCATCTTGATCGCACTCCTTCTGCTGTTGATCTTTCTTGCTCTTTCCCGAATCCTCCTCAGCCGCGGCATCATTAGAGGAAGAAGATATGGAGGAATTGGGCGTGGAAGGGTTATCGGTAGTCGCTGCTGATTCCCCAGCACCAACAACAGTCTTCTTTGAACTATCCTCCATGGGACTAATCACCTCAGATGACGAGCAGGACAAGTTAAAGGCTCTTGATAAGGTTCGGTAGTCCACGGAGCCTTGCAAGCAGTCAGTGAAGCTCATATAGGAGGGATCGAGGCCTTGAATGTTTGTTGTGGGTGTTGGCTGATTATTGTACACGGACGGATTCTCACTAAAGAATGGGAAGATTGATCCTGCCGCAGCCGGCCGGCCCGATCCATGCTGGTTGTAGAAAAAGGGATCATAGCGGTAAGGATCCTCCTTTTCATTTGACATTGAAGAAGAGCAAGAACAAGGAAGCAGGGAAAAAGGGGAGCCAAGAAAAAAAACAAAAAGAGGAGGAGAAGGAGAGAAATACTGCCACCACTGAAAGAACTAGAAGTTGGGGAGGGTGGGGGGCTTGAATTATGGAGTACACTTAAATTTGCTCTTATAGGAAAAGGACTTTTGGGTAAGACAGATGTTCTACTTTTCGATCGAGAGAGAGAGAGAGAGAGAGAGAGATTGATTCTTACTTTGGATGATAGGTTTGGCTAATTTCCACTCTTATCCCATAGTTGTTAAATTAAATATCAGACCCATCATTTGGTCAAAAGTCACAGTTAAGTATAGAAATGATCAATTTTGATTAGCGTTGCCTTGCTCCAATCAGCAACGAGAATTTAATCCTCGATAGGACGCATCATTACAACTACGCACCTACAATATGCTATTTCCACGGTTTAGTCCAACACTAAAACTTTTCACCAATCCTTATGCTACTTCTAGCTTGATTTTTCCGATACGGCGCGGTTTCGTGCACAGATCAAATGGACCAAAGCATTGCCATAAATGAGTTGGTATGCAGAGGTCTGTCTCGTATATTAAAAATAATCTTTTAAAAATGTTTAACCTTTTTTTTTATTAATTAAATAAAATTCAAATTTAAAAAATAATACTTTTTTATTTTATAAAATTTACCCCTAACGTTGCTCTGACTCTCTTTTTGCTCTTTCTCTCTATTCACCAACCTTTTTCCTTTTGGATATTACACCAACCTTATTTTTTTAATGAGAAATTACTACTAAAAGTGGTATTATGGTTTTTTTAATGGATAATACCACCAAAACTTGTATTAGGTTCAATCGAATGTCCTTAAGTGGCCAAATCTCTCTCTCTCTCTCTCTCTCTCTCTCTTTCTTTTCCTTTCTTTTTGGGTTAATTAATTTTAATTGCAATTCGAATATGAGACTTATATTTTTAAAAAATAATTAATCTTAATGAAATCTACTTACAATATAATTAGGCCACATCATGTTCAGTACAAGAATTTTAGCAAAAGTCTTAAAACTACTTAACAGTTCTCTTTTATAATGTTATTCTGTTCAGTATTGTCTCGAGAGAGTTTCTAATTAAGAAGTGTTATGAAGGAAGCCCAGGTACTTATGTGCTCTTTCACACATATCAATCAAAATTGATATATTTACAATGTCTTAGATTGAACTCGCTTTTTCAATGGCAGTGCAAGCAAGACGGGTTTTTTTCCAGCGAGAAATTCCTTTCTCCAAATCTAAAACCAGTTCAGTAAAATCTCTTCTAAAAGACCAGCCATCAATTATTGAAAATTACGCTTTCAAGAGCAATTAAAGAAATGGGAACGGAAATTGTGCCCAGGAAACGAGGGTTATCCAATTGGGTCGTTGGATTTCACGAGGAAAAAGAAACGAAGGAAGAAGGGAAGCGAGAAGAGGGGGAAAAATCGACGATGAACAAGGCCCGAAGAAGATTAGCTGAACCCATTTTTATGGTAGAAATAAGAACAAACCGAATGGATTTTGGGTTAACCATACACAATACTACTAGTCTAATAAATAATAATACTAGCGATACGGAGAGAGACAAAGTCAGCGAATGTAATAAAAGTTGGGGTGGGCACTGGTCCAGGGCTGGTCAATATTTTCAACGTTACGGTTTCTACTTGGAGGAATCGGCTGGCACGTGTCTGGTATTGGGCACCGTCATTTGACTCAGGCTGGCACGTGGGAGACGCATTCAAATATCCCTCTCTTGTCTCTCTCTCTCTCTTCCGAGCAATTATTGTATACTATGCATTGCTGATTGGGCCTTGGCGTCAGCTTTAGCATCTGCCGTCTCCGTCGCCCTCCGAATTTTGTGGCTTACTTTTTACCATTTGTTCCACGCAAAAATGGCGAGAAAAAAACTGAAAAATAAAAAGCCCCCGGTTAGTCAAACGTAGCGTCTCTACTAGAAACTTTGTGTGGCCTCTCTTTCTCTGCCAGTGGTATTATTCGTTTCCTATTCTTTTCTTCCTCTTCTTTTTTTTTTTTTAATATATTTTTTTATTAAATATTTGGCAATATCTGTTTCTAATTTTCTATTTGTAGGCATGTGATTGGCTATTATCTTTTGTAATTAAAAATGGAATCTGGTTTCGCAAGTAACTGCATCTCCAATTTTTTCACTCATCTGTGTGGATAGTTTTCGCTCATAATAACAGTTCTTAAAAGCAGCCTTTCTTTCAAGTAATTTTTGGGTCAGTAAGGGGTAAGATTTTGCCTTTGGAGGAAAAGCCTCGTATAAATTATGTACGTACAAACTTAGCAGATACCCCATGTAATTTTCCAGACCAAAAAGCCAAAAGAAAAAAAAAAAACATTGCTATAACATTAAATATTCTGATAAGCGAGAGGGTGTTTAACAATACCACTCGTTCCTAGTGTTAATATTGCACTCTTTAAAAAGGGAAAAAATAAAAAAAAAGTTCCAATCGACCCTCAGCTCCCAAGCCCCCAACATTTGTTATGAATTATCATGATTTGGAGAAGCCTAGTTGAACTTGATATTTTTCGTTTTGAAAATGATTACTAGTAAACTATAGTTTATCAGTGATAACAGTTTTTTTTTTACTTCCTCGATTTTTACTCTCGAGTATTCTGATGTTTCTTATGATTCAGAGTTACCGTGAGTTTCTTACAGAACAAAAATTAGTAAAAAGCGTTATTATCCTAATCGACGTCATTTTTAAAGGAGGGTGGGCTTACCCCACAAGTATGGCTGTGTATACAAATTTAAATTCCGAAATTTTCTTGAGTTATTCTGCGGTTGATTTCGCTGAACCAACACAGCGATTGGGGTTTAACGGTTCGACAAAATTTAACTTTCCCTTTGAATGACAGTGCAATGACCATACTTCATCTTTTTTTTTTTTTTTTCTGATAATTGCCTTTCTTTATCAACCAATCCGGCCTATTGTTGTGATGTTAAGGATGCCATGTCTCAGCATTCAACGAAGGATCAAATAAAAACAAGCACATATGATTATATTCATCGAAGTATGGATATTGTCAAGAACGTTTAAAATTAGATATCATATCTTAATAATATAAAATAAGACATTTAATTTGTAATTTTTTATTTATATATTATTTACTCATACACTTACACTAAAAAATATTTTAAAAAAATATATAAAAGTCAATTTATACATCTGCTTATAAAATTCTAGACTTGTAATTTGGTTGCGGCAAGTAACGCATGCTTTGCGTTTCTTTTTGAAGCGGCAGGACGTGCGCCTGATGGGAAAATCGTCCAACCTGTATTGCGGCAGCCTAGTGGCTCCGACATAAAATTGTCCCGACCGGCCGCCCCTTGATGTATGCCCATGTTAAGGGTCGTTCTTAGCTTCGGCAAGCAAATTACCGTGCGAAAGGCTCCCACTGCAATCAAAGACTAGAAAATCTTTGCCAATTTGGATTGGCATAAAGGAATTCGTATGCTCTTTTTAAGAATTATATTCTAATTAAATTATTATTTCCCATATATATATATATATTGTGACGTTGATCTTGCTGTTCATACATCATATGCATGTTGAAAAGTTTTTGAACTCGAGTAAGTTCAGTCAGTGATTTAAAAAATCGTAAGACCATCTTCATCTTGGTCAAACGAACAGTTCCTTTCTTAATTAAATTGGGCTGAGTTCCTATTTTGTGCCTTGGAAATTCCAGGGGAACGACGGAACTGGATCTCATTTATGTTACTCTCGGACATGCATGATTGCATATTTGAGCAAATCCCGAGAGACTTATAATAGCATATCGAAACAACCCGACTCAACGATAACTTTTACACAGTCGAGTCGTAGATCGCTTTTATATCACGGTAAGAGGATACAATGATGCTGAAATCAATTTTGAATGAAAAGCATGACCCCATTAGGAGCAATAAGTAGCAATGTCTAATCTGATCGTGTAAGGACAGCAATAATTTAAGACGACAGACACTTCACCAAAATGGGGAAGAAAAAGGGAAACTACAAAGCTAATTCAAAAGTAACAATGAAAAGCTTGAGATTGTTGACTTTGCTAGGTCTTTTCATTTATATGAGAATCCACGGGCATGCTTTTTGTTCTTGGCCTTTTTACTGAGGTTTTGATCAAAGGAGGCAGTACCGGCGCCTTTTTTTTTTTTTTTTTTTTGGTTCAACCCACGTTCAAAGTTAGGTCTATGCGGTTCACAGACCAGCATACAGAAATCTAGTGGCAGAAATTTGATTTAACATCATAATCGTTCTTTGGAAATTAGCCTTGGCGGAGAAGCTATCCGTGTTTACACATTGGTACGTGTCAAAATAATCCTTGGAGAGTTGGATTGTTGATGAAAATATATAAATATAAGAAGGAAAATAATAGTCACAGAAAGGCATATACCCACGCAAGAACAAAAATAGTTGCCGCCAAAAGAAGGCAAGATCCTGTGAATTTCTATAAGTAAAATAAATCCAGAATAGTCCAATCAAACATGTGAAACTGATATTGTCCCTTTTCCTGGCATTATTCAAGCACGAATGAACAGCTTGCTTGTGAAATTGCAACATTTACACGTATGCCACATGTCTGATGATTAATTCTGCAGTTGAAAACGAAAAAAAAAAGAAGAAGAAGAAAAAAAAAGAGCATTATTAGACAAAATATCACTGTCAGCGTGTTTGAACGTACTTCGTGGGTGGTAATCTAGCTGTTTAGAGTTAGGCAAATGAATTCTTTTATCATTATAAATATAGCTTGCCTAACATGCCCAAGAATTAAAATTTATCTTCCTGTCTAATCTCTAACCAGTGTTAATCTGGATATTTATTACCACCAATTTGTCTTCTTCTTTTTTTTTTGCCCTTGTGAAAGTGTGTCCGTGTCTGTGTGTGTGTGTGTGTGTGTGTGTGTGTGTGTGTGTGTGTGTGTGT